>OV815289.1:18413357-19024727 GCA_929108145.2 Limnephilus rhombicus | reverse complement strand
ATGGGGGTAAAAATCCATGTAAAATTTGTGAAAAATTGAATAAGGGCATTCGTTACCACCCTGAAGCTACATGCTGGTTCAAAACAAAAGAGGATGAAAAATTTAAGAGAAATGCCATTAAACATGTAAACAATTCAGTGATAGAAACTGAATTAAATGAAAATGATCAAAAAAACTAATAGTAACACCATTAATAAAAGTCAAACTATTACTAAATGATAAATTAAAAATATACGGAATTTATGATTCAGGTTCAAATGTTTCTCTAATTAATTCTAAATTATTGAAACTAAAAGGAAAAGGAAACAATTTGAATGAAGCAAATTTAGTAACGATTAATGGTGTTAAAAAGACGAGTGGTTTGACAACGTTAAACATAAAAATTTTTGAATTGGAGAATAAAGTTGATGTGTACATTATTGATGAACACAATTTCAAGTATGATTTTTTGATTGGATTAGACATGATAAAAGACTTCAAACTTATCCAAAGTGAAGACTTACAAATATCACAGAAACTCTGCCTAAATAATACAAATAAAAAAGAAAAATATTCTACAGATATGAAAACGAATACTAAATTTAATCATATAGAAAAACACAGAATTAATTTTAACGAACATGTTAAAGAAGAAGATTTTAAAATAACAATGAATCATTTAAATAATGATCAAAAAACAGAAATAAATGAACTAATAGACAAATACACATCAGTGTTCGCGAAGAGTAAATATGATGTTGGCACTGTCAATGGATATGAAGCGAAGATAGACTTATTAGTGGATAAATATTGTAGTAAGAGGCCTTACAGATGCAGTGTAGAAGATAAAAAGGAAATAGAAGAGCAAATAGCAAAATTATTAGACAATAAACTGATAGAAGAGTCGTACAGTCCATTTGCTGCACCGGTCACTCTAGCATTTAAAAAAGAAGAAAACAAAAAATCCAGATTATGCATAGACTTCAGAGACTTAAATAAAATAGTAATACCTCAAGCTCAACCATTTCCATTGATTGAAGACCTAATGACAAAGACCAGAAATTGCAAATTTTTTTCAACGCTGGATATAAACTCAGCCTTTTGGTCTATTCCATTGCGGATTGAAGACAAAAAAAAAACAGGATTTGTAACACAGGAGGGACATTATCAATGGACCTGCCTGCCTTTTGGATTGAAGACTTCTCCGGCAATTTTTCAGAGGATATTAAGCAATATATTGAGAAAATATAAACTAAACGAATTTGCTGTCAATTACATAGATGACATTCTTATTTTTTCAAAAACTTTTGCTGAACACATTGATCATCTGACAAAGCTGCTGAATGCAATCAAAACAGAAGGTTTTAGATTAAAATTTACAAAATGCACATTTGCATCAGATATGGTAAAATATCTGGGTCATATAATTCAGAATAATTCAGTCAAGCCAGTAAAGGATAATTTGATTTCAATAAAGAATTTTCCTATTCCAAAAACACAAAAGAATGTGCGACAATTTCTAGGAAAAATCAACTTTTGTCATGAGTACATTCCGAAGAGTGCAATAATACTAGATCCTTTGCATAATTTATTAAGGAAAAATCAAAAGTTTATTTGGACTGATAAATGCCAAAATGCTTTTGAAACGATGAAAAACCTAATATGCTCACAACCGATCTTGGAAATTTTTGATCAAGATTTACCAATTAATATATATACAGATGCTTCTCTAGAGGGTGTTGGAGCTATTTTAAAACAGACACAATCTGATGGAAAAGAAAAACCTGTTGCTTACTTTTCGAAAAAATTAAACAGCGCACAGAAAAAGAAAAAAGCAATTTACTTAGAATGCTTAGCTATAAAAGAGGCAGTGAGATACTGGCAATACTGGTTGATAGGAAAACCATTTACAGTTTATTCAGATCACAAACCGCTGGAAAATATGAATATCAAATCTAGAACCGATGAAGAGCTTGGTGACTTAACATATTACTTATCCCAATATGATTTTCAAATTAAATATTCTCCAGGAAAGTACAATATTGAAGCTGATTGTCTAAGCAGAAACCCAGTCTTAGAACCAGATGAGAACCAAGATGAGCAATTAAAAGTTGTCAACTTAATAAAATTAGAAGATATCTTAAAAGATCAGGTCAAAAATGAGAAGATACAGTGCAGAAAAGATAAATTGATATCGAAGAATAATGTTTATTACAAGAAAGTAAAAAAAAAAGAAAAAATAATTCTATCAGAAAAATTCAGCATAGATTTTATCAAAAATGTTCACACAGACCTAGGTCACATAGGAATTAATCAAATGCAAAAAATGATAAGCTCATGGTACACATCAGAAAACATGACAAACAATATAAAGAGAACTTGCGAAAGTTGTGCAGTATGTTTAAAGAACAAATCAAGAGGTCAAAATAAATATGGATTGATGTCCTACTTGGGTCCCGCAACAAAACCTTTTGAAATATGTTCTATTGATACGATAGGTGGTTTTGGGGGTTCACGGTCAACAAAGAGATACTTGCACCTGCTATCAGATCATTTCACGAGGTTTGCATATATTTTGACGTCAAAAACTCAAAATACCAACGATTTCATCAAACTCTTAAACTCCACAGAAACTAATGACATTGGCATGATACTATCAGACCAATATCCGGGTCTTAATTCTAGAGAATTAAAAAAATTTTTGGATGAAAAAAATATTCCAATCATTTTTACTGCAGTAAACTCGCCTTTCTCAAATGGATTAAATGAAAGATTAAATCAAACGCTAGTCAATAAAATTAGATGCAAAATCAACGAAAATGACTTAAAAGTGGCTTGGACAACTATAGCCCGTAATTGTGTAAAAAACTATAATGAAACGGAGCACACTGTCACTGGTTATGCGCCTCAGTACCTACTTAACGGCACAGATGTTACGATTTTGCCAAATGAGTTAAAACTTAAGAAGACTGACATCGATTTGATTCAAGACAGAAAAAAAGCTCTGGAAAATACTATAAAGTCACATAATTACAACAAGATGATTTACGATAAAACCAGGAGACATATTAACTTCAAAGTTGGTGATACTGTTTTTGTGGAGAATGGAAACAAACTTAACAGGAAGAAGCTCGACGAATTGAGAATCGGACCCTACAAAATAATAGAAAAATTATCAAACTCAATTTACAAGATAAATACTGGTCGAAAAAAATTAGAATCAAATTTTTTCCACATCTCGAAATTAATTCCAGCACCTGCATTGATGAACCATGAAGAGGATATCGAAGATGAATGAAAATTTTTGCAATAATTTTCTTTCCCGCGGGGGGGGGGAGATGTAAAGGAAATATATTCCCTTTAAATTTGAATCTTATAATGTCAATTAGAATGCAATCATCGATTGTCATTTGTTTTGTTATTCTATTATTTGATTGTTAGAAAAAACCATTCAAAGTGATATTAATAAACATAAATGTCGTTTCTTAGTTAAAAAAAACTTTGCAACACAAGTGTTTTATTTAGAAATTAATAAAAAGGAATTAAACCTATCAACATATTATATATTTATTTGCGCAGTTACAAATTATATATTTATATTTGTAACTGCGCAAATAAATATATAAATGGACCAATTTTCGTCAAGAAACACATGTACGTATTTATTTTTTAATGATTTTATTTAAACTAAAATTAAAATTCTAAAACATGCGATACCCAGATAATGCATTGATTTATTTTATTGCATGATTATATGATTTGAAATGGGTGTGGTATAATACAAAATCTTTTTTGAAAATTTAACAAATCTGCCAACGACCTATGGTATAACCTTATTATTCTAAAAATGAACATTTTTTTCTCAAAATTTAAAACATACGAATGCTAGATAAAAGAACAATCTTTCGAAATACATTTATAATTTCTGTGGAAAAGAGTCAATACGTCTAAAATCTGATTTAAAAATGACATATTTCTGGTTTTCTCTGGTAATACCGTCTTAATACCTAGCAACGGCTTCACCCCTACCATAATAATACATTGTTCCCATCCATATTTCAAAACTGTCGAATCAGTATACATTTGCCCTGAAGAAGGAACGGTCGTTCTGAAACCGGTCGGATTTACTCTAATATAAAAGTGGTTCAAACAAAGTTAAATTGTTTCATTTATCTATAATGGATAACCACAAAGTTATAGCTACATTAAAAAAAATAAAAATATAACAATGTCATTTTTGCCCAGCAAGTATTTTAGATTTTAGAGGAAAACTATTTAGGTCTGTTTTTTTTTTTTTGTATGCATACCCATTAATGTTTAATTTTTTGTCTGTGGTGAGTTACATCTTTATTTTTACAGACTGAATATTTTTCCCGGCATAATTTTTTTTGGGTAAAAAATATTGGTGTGCGAGAAAGCTTTGTGAAGTAGTTGCATAAGGTGGGGAAAGAGGGGACCAATTATTCACACTCGCTGCACCAAGGCAAGGTGTGGTTTATATTCCACCATGTCGTCACATGGTGGAATATAAATTGTGAAATTTTGCAGAAATTAACCAATAATTTCTGTTAAAACGCACAAATTAATAAGGAGTTTGTTATTAAAAACTGATTTTCATTAGAGATAATACAAATAGAGAGTCTGTGTAAATGTCTTCGCCACAGTTCAAGTATTCCGTCCAAAACAAAATAGCTGTCACGTTTAAGAGCGTTTAACCAGCCAGCGGACGAAAATCCACATTTCGTCGAAAGTTGTTCTTCCGATCGTGCAGGACGGTTACAATGAGAAAGATTAATTATTCTCCGTACCAGCTTTTTAAAATTATAACTCAATATCGAATTTATTTCAATCCAAATTAGCTTTAATTTATACCTTCATCCAAAAATGCTGAAAGGCGTGATGATAAAACTATTAAAATAGTGTACTTTTTGTAGTTATTTTTTGATTATAAGTATTTATCATTTTTCAATAATGTCTAAATTTAATAAGAATGTTAAAAAAATCTGAAATATATTAGTTTGTAAGTGCGCAAATAAATACACAAATGGACCAATTTTCGCCAAGAAACACATGTACGTACATATTTTTTAATGATTTTATTGAAACTAAAATTAAAATTCTAATACATAACTTTGCTAGATAATGTATTGATTTATTTTACTGCATGATTACATTATATGAAATGGGTGTGGTATAATACAAAAACTTTTTTGAAAATTTAACAAATCTGCCAACGACCTATGGAATAACCTTATTATACTAAAAATTTAAAAAAATTCTAAAAATTTATTACATAGGAATGCTAGATAAAAGAACAATCTTTCGAAATCCATTTATAATTTTGGTAATTATCGGTTCGGACTGGCCACGCTTATTACGAATAATTTTTAGAAAAAAACTTTAGATTCGCCTTAATTACTATAAAAGAAAACTTTTTGGCTTTGGGGCGGCGGAAAATAATGCATTTTAATTTTCAATTGCATAAAACCAAAATTCACTTCGCGAAGCGACGCAGCGAAAATCCGCGGCCGTAGCTGTCACTTGCTGTCACTGTTATGGACTGTAGCTGACTTCGTGGGATACCTACATGAAATACCGCGAATCACAAACCATGTTACACAAACCTAGCGTAGCCGCTAAGCCACTTGAAAACTGGGATGTTTTTCTTGCCTTGACGCGAGTAGGCGTTATAAAGGGGCACTTTCTTTTGTATCACAAACCATGTTACACAAACAAGCCCGCTAGACAAATTTCATAATTACGCGCCTTATCCCATGAAGTCGGCTACAGTCGTATTAGCTCTTGTTAATTTATCAAGGATACCAACATCACAGTGACATGTACGGCCGCGGATTTTCGCTGTGTCAGTCGCGAAGCGAATTTCGGTTTTATGCAATTGAAAATTAAAATGCATTATTTTCCGCCGCCCCAAAGCCAAAAAGTTTCCTTTTATAGTAATTAAGGCGAATCTAAAGTTTTTTTCTAAAAATTATTCGTAATAAGCGTGGCCAGTCCGAACCGATATTTACCATAATTTTTTGTGGAAAAGAGTCAATACGTCTAAAAACTTTTTTGAAAATGACGTATTTCAGGCTTTCTCTGGTAATGCCGTCTTAATAATGATTACTTAGCAGATTTTTATAAAATGAATAATAATAAAAGTTTGTTTTTTTGAGAAGTATGTTTACGAGAAATGGGAAGGCTGATGGAGACATTGAAATAAGGGTGAATGCAGGTAACTCCATTAATGGAGGACTGAACGCCGTTGGCGCCAACAAAAACATGTCCAAAGAAACGAAGCTAGCCGTCCATAATGGAGTACTGGTACATACCTGATGTATGGCAGTGAGGCATGGAACTGGCAGAGAAAGGATGAAAATAGACTGAATGCTGTAGAAATGACATCCCCGAGGCGAATGTGTACTAAAATCATGTACAATCGCGTGAGAAACGTTCTGCAAGAATGCAAGGCGTAAGCGTAAAATGAGTAAGATTGGAAAACGGACGCTCCGATGGTTTGGGTATGTAGAGCCAAAGAACGAGGAAAGGAGTGTAAAGAGAATGTCCCAAGAAAGACACGGCACAACCAAGTGAATCAGATACTTTAGACGAGGCATGTCAAGGGTCAGAATAATAGAAGAGCATTTATGGGACGATGTATGAATGTAAACGAGGCAAGGAGTGTCTGCCAAGACCGAGTTGTTTGGCGGTCCGTCCTCTCTCTACCCCTGTGGAGAAATGGCTTGATGGTTAGTTAATTAGTTAATAATAATACTAATCGCGATGCAAGATATAATAATGATATAATTATGTATTTCGATTTTGCACATCACTATTCCATAGAAATCGCAAAAAAATTCTACGGAGTTTGGCCGTAACGCTTCTGACATTTGGATTTAGAGGGCAATGACTCTCACTCGGAGTTTCTCTCGCTAATAAAATATAATTATAATAGTTGTTTCGTTAATATTTTTATGTTAATTCAAAGATAAGTCGTGGATCTTTTTACATATGATAATACATATGATATAAATATAAAGAAAGAACCGGAGTCAAGTGAAGAAATAGAAGTCGTAATGGACGAATGTTCGGATAAACTGCCTGATGTTGTTCAGTGGCGCACACAGAAAAAAAATTCGAGGGGGGTTTTACAAAACATAAAATGCACGCTGTAGCCATATCTATTCAAACGTTTATATACTAATGTACAGTGTATATCAGAGGTTCCTAGCCTTATCTAGCTCACTGCGCACTATCCAAGTATAGTATTCTCTTCAACGCCCCTCCCCCCTTCATTAAGAAATGCATACGCATAGAAAAAGTGCCGCAGGCGAAATTTTTTTGCCACTTGGAGTGACCTACAGCAGAGGTGTTGGTCAATTAATGGTTACCGTGGCGGCGGTACCCATACCCGCCTCCCAAATTGGTCATTACTTTGTTATAATATGTTTGTCGTCAGTCATCACTCTGCCCTTATATATTTACTTTTTTTTTTTTTAATTTATCTATACTTATTATGTTATTGTATATTAATTAAATACCTATATAAATACTACATAACAATAAATTGCACATACGAATGACACAATAAATTTTGACAACGGTATCATGTAATATCCCGAATAGTTATATTTAAATTGCTTTAAATACCTTCATTTTTAATCAACAACTCTTTTTCCGGTACGAAATTTAATTTTGTCTTTTTCGAGAAAAAGTCTGGCATTTTCTGCTGACGTCTCGACATTTTAAATTTATAAACAATAACTTGGGACCCGAGTGAAAAATTTAAACGATTACAATAATATTATGCACGTCGCACGTTCCACTCTGCACTACTGCTACGAAGCGCGTAAATAACTCGTCTGTCAATAATATCAACGTTTTTGTTGTGATGTGTGATGAACCGGAGCGTCTTAGTGCTGCCATATCCCAAGAATGAAATACCGTGTTTTCCTAAACTTTTAAATAAGGAAATAATAGTTTATTAAAAAAAATAGTTTTACAATATTTCTTTGAAAATTAGGATTTTTTTTAAGTACACACTTTTTTTTTGTTATCAAGTTTAATTTACAGAACTTTAGTTTTAAATTAAATAATAATATTATTAAACACAAATAATAATAATAAAGTTTTTTCAAATCCATGAGATGAGGGAGAAAAAAAATCCTCCATTATTCAAATAATTTACTTTTTATACTGGGAGTCCCAAAAGAAAGTTGATATTTGTTTTGCTTTCTGTGTGAACGCAACTTCTCCGTGGAGCGCTGGGGGGTACGTCAATCAGTAGTCTGGCTCTTGGAAATTTAGTCGCTATGAAGCATTTCTCGCGTGAGTTTTACAAAAATGGTGATTCGGCGACTGTAGCGTGTTGAAGATTCTGCAATATTTGAGGTTTTCGTCAATTCAATGATGCGCCAAGCATTCCTCTCATTTTCTCGGTCAAAAAGTTTGAAGAGATCGGTACAACACTGGCAAAACCAAAATTCGGGTGACCAAAGTCATCGAGAAGGTACGTATATTATTTTATCTGAATCTGAAACAAATCCGATTCTAAAACTATTAGTTATCTCCAGTACTTACAGACTTAGCCTGCCGTATTATGATTCCAGAGTACAAACATTTTACCTACATTTTGGAACTATATTTCGGTGTAAAATTGTAATTTAACCTAATTTGACTGGTCAGTGGCTGAATGGGTATCGCGGTTGGGTCCTACCCGGGCATCGAATTTTTGGCTAAGTCCTCTATCATGACCCAAGCAAAATATTCCGCGTACTCTGGTGGTAGTAAGGATTTTAAAACATTGTTTGGTTATTCGTAACGTGGGGATGTTGATCTTTCTTTATTTTTATATATACATATATATTTTTTATCTTCCATTGAAATGCCAGAAGAACAAGGGTAGTATTCCACTTCACGCCTGCGCTCTTTATCCCAGTACAACGAGATATCTTGTTATATTTTTATTTTTCTGTGTCTTATTCTTTCTCATATTTTCGTTTAGATTATTTGTGATGCCTTCTTCTTCAATGGTATATATTTTAATTTACAAAATGTGCTTTGTTGTGTTTTTTTATTTATTTTACTTAGTTATTAAATTGGATGGTACAATTACATGTTATTATACATCAAATAAAGTTTTTATTAAAAATACATAATATAATTCGTGTTACACCTTTTTTTAGAGCAAAACCTCTTTTAAGAAGGTGAAGAAACGTATGTAAACATCAATTATATATTTTAAAAAAAAGATTAAGGAAATTGAAAAATTTTTTACTACTTTTAAAAAAATATGTGTAACAAATAAGAGAAAACACATAGACCTTAAAAAAGAGAAGATAAAAGAAGAAGATAGAAAACAATGCTATTTATAGAATTAATTACATGTCTCGTTGTTTTGTTTTTCAAGGTAGCATCAATGTGGAGACAGTTACCATCAAAGCGGAACTTGTACACCGAGAAGAAAATGAAGTGAGATTTTCTTGTATGGATATTGACATAGATGTGCCGGATGTTAAAAAGGAATGCTTAGAACATTTTGAAAGAATTACCCAGACGGCAGGTAATAATGAAATTAATTGACTATGGTTTTCAACTGGCGCCGGTAAAAAGTATTATTTAGTCTTACTTATCCGTATTATTTTTAAAATTTGTCCACAGATCGGAAGACGCATCCGGTTGAAAAACGATTCTCTTGTTCCCATTGTAACTACGCCGGATCTCATAAGTCGACTTTCGAAAGACACCTTCGCACACACACTGGAGAAAAACCTTTTTCTTGTTCTAACTGCAACTATTCATGTTCTCTTAAAGATAGTTTGACGAACCACATTTTGACTCACAGTGGAGAAAAACCTTTTTCATGTTACGAGTGCCACTTTTCATTCTCTAGAAAGAGCAGTCTAACGAGGCACAGGCAGACTCATATTGGAGAAAAACCTTTTTCGTGTTCCAAGTGCGACTATTCATGTTCTCGAAAGACCACTCTGACGGGCCACATGCTGACTCACAGTGAAGAAAAACCATTTTCATGTTCCAAGTGCTACTATTCATGTTCTTCAAAGCGCGGTCTGACGAGCCACATGCTGACTCACAGTGGAGAAAAACCTTATTCATGTTCCGAGTGCCACTCTTCATTCTCACTAAAGAGCACTTTGATGTACCACATTCTGACCCACATTGGAAGAAAACCTTTTTCATGTTCCAAGTGCGACTATTCATATTTTCGAAAGCACCATCTGAAGAGCCACATGCTGACTCATGGTGGATAAAAACCTTTTTCATGTTCTGAGTGCAACTATTCGTGTCCTCAAAAGAGCACTCTGACGAGCCACATGCTGACTCATAGTGGAGAAAAACCTTTTCCATGTTCTGAGTGCGACTGTTCTTGAAAGAGAAATCTAACGAACCACAAACTGACTCACAGTGGAAAAAAAATTTTGTCATGTTCCGAGTGCGACTGTTCATGTTCTAGAAATGCATATTTGATTAAACATTTGCTAAAACACGGGGGAGAATAACTTTATTATAGTTCCAACTACAACTATTTATGTATTCGAACGAATCACTAAACATTTTGACAGAAAAATTACTGAAATGAAAAAAATGTTTGAAGAAGAAATAAGAGACTTAAAGAAAAGCAGCGAATTCATCTGTAACCAGTATGAAGAACTTGTGTCGAGCTTCAAACAAATACAGGATCTGCATAAAGAAACCAAGTTTTTACGTGAGGTGAATGATAAAAATAACATTAGAATTTCTAGCCTTGAGTGTAGACTTGCAGAACTCGAGCAAGAGAAGTTATCTGACAGTGTGGAGATGGCGGGAGTGGAGCTGCAGCCGGGCGAACAACCTACGGAAGCTGTACTACGGGTAGCCAGCTCGCTGGGCTTGCCCCTGCTACAATAGGACATTCGTATGGTGACCAGGACCCAAGACCGCAGACGCAACACCCCGGACAAACTACATATCTCTTTTCACAACCCTAAAACTAGGGATTCGATTCTCTCAGTAAAAAGTGCGGCCAAAACACTTAACTTGAGTTCGCCGACCTACATCAGTGAAGTGCTTTCACCTTACTTTAAGGAACTATTGTGGAAAACCAAACAAACTGCCAAAGAAACTCTTTTCCAATTCGTGTGGTTTAAAGCGAGCAGACTACTTGTACGTAAAGGACCCGGGGAAAAAACCATCCAGATAAAACACGAAAGTGATCTTAAAAAAATGGGGACTCATCCATAAATCATTAACCATCAAATTTACATTTTCTAATTTACTTGATATTAACATGGCTGATCTACTGAAAATGAATCTTAATAACTTGCACCGCCATTACACTACTGCAGATCAGAAATTATATGATACAATCCTCACTAGCCCACCTTCACTAACTATACTAAATCAAAACATACATTCTCTCAACAAAAATTACGATGAACTCGACATCCTAACCAACACTTTTACTACAGATTTTAATATCATTATTCTTACAGAATGTTGGATTACAAACGCCTTCACCCAGAAACACAAACAAAATTACACCCAGTACCACACATCAAATAATAAAAACAAAACGACGGTGTTGTGGTCTATCACATATGCCGCTAGGTGGCGTCGCGATTACAACTCGTATTCCGTACTCCGCGAACTAAAAGTAAATAAATAATAAAAACAACACGAAAAATAACCGAGAATGTCTCTAATCGGAGGCTGCCCGTGCGGGATTGTTGTGAACGAGATCCTTGCATTTATACAACAAAAGATGGACGTGATGGACGAGCAAACTATGCACATAATATGTGATAAATCATTCACCGAAGAAGACATCGAGTCCGCAAAAACCGTTCTGTGTAAATGTGTACCGGAAAAAACCTTTGCCAAGAGAGTAGGTGAAGGTAACAAGAAACGTATTTTAAGTGACATAATTAAAATTCTTAAAGAAACTGATCCGAACAATATACGAAAATTTGCTGTTTTAAACATAAACAAACTACCGCCGGTGACTTTTGATTATATTGACGCAACTGCGTTCCTAAGAGACTTAATAATAATTAAAAGTGATGTACAGAAACTGAAAGATGAATCAGACCACGATAAGAATTTGGCGATTAAGGAACAAATTGATTTATTAAAATCAGAAATAAAAAGTCTCAAACTTAATGTCAATGAACTAACAAAACCATGTAATAACATGATTATCATGCCATCTGTTGACAAAACGCCAAAGCCTCATACCAAGGTCAAATCCATGGAAGATGAAAGCATCGCAATGCCATCTATGGAGACAAATCCAAAACTTGACCCACCTATAACCGAAATACCATTTAATCGCCCGAAATCATTTGCAGATGTCGCCAACACCATCCCTTCAAGTGAAAACGAAAATCAAGATAATCAAGAATGGAAATCCATGAAAAAGAAGACGTATAAAAAGCCACAACCACCACCAAAAAAAAGGAAAAACATCATTTTGGGCAGTAACGAAAATGCAGAAATCAAAGGTTTGCAGAGGACGAAATATGCTCTCGTCACAAGACTGGAGAAAACAACAACCTGTGAAGATGTTATCGCTTTTCTCAAGCAAAGCGGTATTAATGCGGTCGCCTACGAACTACAGACAAAATCTGGCGAATATCGAGCATTCAAAGTTGGGACTCCTGAGTCAACATACGAAAAAATTATGGATGCGAGTATATGGCCAAAATTCTCAGTTGTGAGAAAATACATTTTCCGAATGCCGACAACGCAAACCAATGATTCAAAATAATACCAAGACTCTAAAAATTATCTCATTCAATTGCAGATCAATTCGTCGAACAGAACACTTCATAAATGAATTATGTGGTTGTAATGACATCATTGCATTACAGGAAACCTGGCTGTTACCTACAGACTTGGGATATCTGTCGTCAATACATCCAGAATTTCTCAGTCATGGAACATCTGCGGTGAACCTCTCAGACGCCCCGCCCCATTAATTGGCCGCCCCTACGGAGGCGTTGCAATTTTATGGCGCAATACAATAAAAGCCATTCTGATTGACTGTAGAGATCCTCGAATCACGGCTATTGAAATGGAGTCAGCAAATGGAACTCTTCTAATAGTCACGGTTTATATGCCGACCAATTCAGCTGAGAACTTACCGGAATTTGCAGACTGTCTGGGAAAAATACACGCCATTATTGAGGAACAAAACAGCTCCAACTCAATGATTATAGGAGATTTCAATGCGGATCCGAGGTCACTTTTTGGTCGTGAACTTGCACAGTTCTGTACAGAAAATAACTATACATACACTGATATTGTGCGTTTAAGCTCTGATACATTCACTTATGTAAGTGATGCCCATGGAACCACCAGATGGCTTGATCACTGCATTATGACACAGGGGTTGAATTGTGCAGTAAGGAGCGTAAAAATCACAGCCAATGCAACGTGGTCAGATCATCTCCCACTAACTGTGGAAATAGATCTAAATCTAACCCCCATTATTTCCAACAGACAGGATCGACCAAGGGATTTTGGAAAATGGACGGCAAAGTCCGAAAATGATATTAAAACTTACAACGCCCTGGTCAATAAACTACTGTTAAAAATAAAATTGCCAGATACCGTAAAATGTCAAAGACATAAGTGTGATAATGAGACTCATAAACTTGAGCTAGATTCTCTCTACGGTAATATTGTGCAGATACTAAGAAACTCCGCCATACAAGCATTCAGAAGTAAAGGACCCAAAAAAAAGTATGACATTGTTCCTGGGTGGAATAATGAAATCTCCACTTTGTACCGCAAATCAAGACATGCATTCCTATGCTGGGTTGAAGCCGGAAGGCCCACGGAAGGCCGTTTCGCAGACGAAAGAAAAACAAGTAAAAAATCTTTTAAAATTGCTCTCCGAAAATGCCAACACTCGGAAAACAAAGCACGAATGGATAGCATAGCCACATCTATGCATAACAAAGATTTCAGAAAGTTTTGGCAAAAAACTTCAACTGTGCTGAAAGCCAAGAGCAAAGTTCCACTATGCATCAACAACATCACGGGGGATGAAAACATAGCTAACGAATTTAGAGACTTTTTCTCTTTAAGCGAGGATCAAGGAGATACCACGAAACCTTCGATAATGACATGTCCACCTGCGGCCAATGATGACCTGGTCATGAATGTTACTCCTGAAATGATTGAAAGCGCAATTAAGCAAACCGCCCACGGTAAAAGTCCAGGACACCACGCTATTGGTATTGAGCACGTCAGATACGCAGGAAATCAACTTCGTGTTATTCTAGCCGCCCTGTACTCAAGCCTCTTAAGACACACACATATGCCGATGGACATGAGCCAAACTATTATCGTACCAGTCCTGAAATCCAATCAGCTGGATGCTTCGATATTAGGAAATTACCGACCGATTTCCTTGGCGACAATGCTTTCAAGACTATTTGAAAAAATCTTATTCGCGCTAGTCAAAGAAAAACTATTTACCCTGGACAACCAATTCGGCTTCAAGAGCGCCTCATCAACCGATATGGCCATTTATGGGGTAAAACAAATAATAGCCTACTACAAAAAAAGAAAAACCACCGTTTATGGGTGTTTTCTGGACCTAAGCAAGGCTTTTGATCGGGTTTCCCATCAATTGTTATGGGAAAAACTCACAAAACGAGATGTTCCAGCAGCAGTGGTCAATATGCTGGCTATTTGGTACGGACAACAGGAAAATCACATACAATGGGCAGGAGCTTCTTCAAGACCTTTATTCCTTAAAAGCGGAGTCAGGCAAGGGGGAAATATGTCTCCAACTCTATTTAATGTGTACATTAACGACCTCTTACAAGAATTGAACGATACACGAATCGGTTGTCATATCTGCGGACAAGGCAGTAATAACATTAATTACGCAGATGACATGGTGCTGCTTGCACCTTCGATTAAATCGATGAGACGACTTGTGCAAATATGCGAAGAGTACGCAAACTCTCATAACTTGTTGTACAATTCTAAAAAGTCAGTCATCGTCGCTTTCAAACACAACAAGGAGCCATTGAATATTCCTCCAATATATCTAGAAGGTAACGAACTGCTTGTGGCCTCAGAGGTTAAGTATCTGGGACATATCCTAACCGAAGACATGAAGGATATAGAAGATATGGAACGACAAAGAAGAGCAATTAACATACGGGCGGGAATGCTCTCAAGGCGGTTCTACCACTGCAGCAACGACGTCAGAAAATTACTCTTCAAGACATACTGCACTGCCTTGTACACATCTGAACTGTGGACGCAATACCCAGCAGCGCAATGGGACAAACTGAGGGTGTGCTACAACAATGCATACAGGCAACTTATGCAACTACCGAGGTTCTGCAGCGCCTCCACGATGTTCACCGAAGGGAGGGTGTTGTTTAATTTTATTTTGTTTTTAATTTTGTGATTAATTTTTATTATTATTATTTATGTTCGTATTTTATTTTCATTTTTTATGTAATATGGCAGACTGGGATTGCACTACCCTCCCAGCCCTGCTGGAATAAAAACTTAAATAAAAAAAAAAAAATGACAACCTTAGTAGCTTAGTTTCTGAAATTTTCATTCATAACTCAAACTGTTTACAAATAATCGTCAACCCAGAAACATGTATACTTGCACTATACAGATCACCATCCACCCATGATATCGCACCATTCATATCTTCCCTTAATAGTCATCTTAATAAGCTAAATTCCTTTAAAAATATCATATTAGCCGGTGACCTTAATATTAATCTACTGCCTAATGGTCACCCACAAAACCACGATTACCTTTTGATGCTGATGCAACATGGTATCTTCAGTACTATTAATACCCCCACTAGGGTAACCAATAACACTGAGTCTTGTATAGACCACATTATGGTAAAATCAAAACATTATATTAAAAGTATAGTCTACGAATCCTCCATTACGGACCACTACACAATTTTACTAGGCCTGACTACACCAACTCTAAATTTGCCTACTCAACGCTATTTCACAATTAAGAATATTGCCTATGACAACATAAAATCATGTTTAGATAAACAATCGTGGAAGCATTTAAGGAGTATAACGTCAACCGATAAGGCTTGGCACTACTTCATTACATACTTACAAACCATCATCACACAAAATACTAAGACATCAACAAAAATTATTCCCCACCGCAAAAAAAAACTAAAAACTTGGATAACCCAAAGCATCTTAAACTGTATTAAAAAAAGAGATAAGTTACACAAACAAGTCAAACTCAACCCTTCTGATACTATTCTCTACTCATTCTACAAAAGATATAGAAATCTATGCACCCAAATTATACGAAAAGCTAAAGAGCTACATTTCAAAAATAAACTGATAGAATCCAATTACGATCCCAAAAGTATATGGTCAATAGTAAAGGAAAGTACTTGCACTCATAATTTCGATGATGATAATATCAAAAATATTGTCATTAACAATGAAGAAATCCTCTTCCACAACAATCCTACACTAGTTTTAAATTACATTAACAATCATTACACAAATATTGGAGGCATTCTGGCAGAAAACATTACAAGTACTGTGGCAGAGAATCTACATTCATCTAACCATCAAGATACTCCTAACTCCAATAAAGATATACAATTTAAACTCCAAACCATCTCATGTGATAAGACGATTAAAATAATACAATCATTAAAGAATAGCTCAGCTGCAGGTACTGACAACATAGATGGTAAAACCATTAAAATTCTAAGTGACCAACTCCTCAATCCACTTACATACCTGATAAATGGTAGCCTAAAAGAAGGTATTTTTCCTAGCTACTTAAAAAATGGACTAGTAATTCCTATGTATAAGTCAGGACCTAAAAATGACATCAACAACTACAGACCTATCACTCTTCTAAATACTATGTCCAAAATTCTGGAAAAAGCCATCAAAGAACAGCTCTACCACTACCTAGAAACAAACCATCTACTCTCGAAGAACCAGCATGGCTTTAGAAAGAACAGAAGTACACAACACGCTTTAACCTCAGTAACAGACTTTATTAACTCTAACCTTGACTCAAAGAAAAAAGTAATTTCAATATATCTAGACTTATGTAAAGCCTTCGATACAATATCTCACAATATACTTTTTAAGAAACTTAATAAACTCGGCATAACTGGATATGAACTTAACTTACTGAAAAGTTTTATGTCAGAGAGAACTCAACAAGTCATTATCAACAAAGTGAAAAGTGAACCCCTTCCGATCAGTTACGGAGTGCCCCAGGGTAGTGTTCTAGGTCCCATAATGTTTCTTATCTACATCAATGATATCTGTGAACTAATTACAGAAGGCAACATTGTGACATTCGCTGATGACACCGTAATACTTTGTCAAGCTGACTCATGGATCAAGGCATTCCTTAAAGCCGAGAAAAGTCTTGCTGTCATCAAACAATGGCTCAATGAAAACAAACTTACTCTAAATACAAAAAAAAACTAAATTCATAACACATAGTATAACTCAAAGAGGTCAACCTCCTCCAACCTTCGCTCTGAAAATACACGACTGCTCCCAACCCTTCTCATCGTGCAATTGCGAAATCATACAAAATGTCAAACAAATAAAATATCTAGGCGTGATAATTGACGAAAACCTACGCTGGAATGACCACATTAACTTAATTACATCCAAGCTTTAAAAAATCATGTATCTTTTAAATAATATAAAAAATATCTTCCCACGCACAATACTAAGATCTATCTACTTTGCTCTTTCCCAATCTTTAATCATGTATGGTCTTTTGTCTTGGGGAAGTGCAAGTAATATTTCTCTAGATCCACTAGAAAAGGCACAAAAGGCAACAATCAAACTAATACTTCAAGTAGCATATTTATTTATTTATTATTAGTTTCAATAGCAAGGTTTGTACATGTATGTATAATGTATAGTATAAGTATAGATTCTTTTTTTTTTTTCTTCACAGACCTCCTCACTAGGATTTCCTGTTCTGAGGTGGCCTGTAGTTTTTTTTAAATATTTGTATTTGGTTATGGATTGTCTTTATATCGTCTTCATGATGTTTGTAATTTTATTATCACTTTGATCTCCCAGCCATGTTTTTACTTTTGTTTTATATATATTCATTTCCTTTATATTTTTGATTTGATCTGGTAGAGCATTGTATAATTTCATAGCATGGAATTTATTATTTCTCTGTCCAAAAGATGTGTTCAAACTGGGAGTAACCAGGATGTTATTGCTTACTGCCCTGGTTGAGTATTTATGTTGGGCAGTGGAGTATTCATATATGTTTTTTTTCAGTTTAATTAAAATATTTTTTGAATAAAGTTTCTGTACATTGAAGACTTGAAAGTTATTAAATATTTCTTCCGTCGGAGTTCTAAGCGGAACTTTCAGTATTGTCTTTAGTACTCCTTTTTGGGCTATATTGAGTCGCTCTGTGTGAGTGCTCAAGGCAGACCCCCATCCAGACTCGATATGATACAGACTCTGAAAAAATTTACAAGATGCTCGACGTTTTGTCAATCAGACAACTCTACGCTAAATCATCTATTCTTCACCTCTTCAAATTCAAACTTCATATCCCTTTACTTTCTCAGTCCTCATTAACAAGCCGGTCTTCAACAAACCAAACACTCAACATCCCGCTAAAGCACACGACCCACGGACAAAGATCCTTTAACTACTATTCTATAAAACTATATAACAGCATGCCACCTTCTTTGAAACAATCTGCTGATTATTCACCAACAAATAAACTAAAAAAACTAATCACAGTCTGGATAAAAGCTAAAGGAACACTATTTTTCCAAAACCTATTTACTCCAAACCAAACATAAAAATTAACTTCTTAATAACCAATGTACAATAACCATTAAATAAAATAAATATAAAACTTTCTACTACAACACATTAATACTTGTCACACATAATCATAAATAAACACGTAAACACCTCAGCACAGGTTCTCCTAGTGAGGTGTTCACGAAACATACAATACCCATCCACAGTTTCACCTTCGCAAACCTACCATACACCCAACATAATAAAATTGTAAAATATATTATGTAAAAATGTTTTCAAAATTTATCTATTATGTAAAAATGTTAATTAATAGGTAAATACTGTAATACATAGAAATAAATAAATAAATAAAAATAAACTCGGAAGATATATCCAATGGTTCGCTTGCTGACTCACAATGGAGAAAAACCTTGTTCACGTTTCGAGTACAACTATTTATGTTATCGAAAGCACCATCTGACGAGCCACATGTGACTCATAGTGAACCGATCTATTCAACACCAAACAACTACTACATTTTTCAAATTATTGATGAGATAAGAGAGAGTAAGTAAAGCTAATGTGAAAACGTATATTATTGAATAAACCAGAAAGCAGCTTCGACTGCTTCGAGCTTTAATAAACGTATCACCTCTTTTGGATGTTGAATGTTAATACGAGTCAACGAGAGGGAAAAAATGATCTGCAGTTTGGGTGTAATGAAGAAAGGTAGTACCGGCCAATTAAACTTGAACATAATTACTGAAATGTCGCAAAATGGATATTGGATAACAAGTGCAATCTACCCTGTGGTATAAAAGCCAGATACCATTGACATTTACTACAGCGCAACCAATTGGCAAATTGGAGGAGTGAACTCTAGACAAGGATATTGAAGAAGGAAACTAACCTCATAATCAAATATATCTTCATTCTTCACCAAAAATCATTTTTCGTAACGAGAGCGGAGGCTCATTAAACGATCGCACTGACACCAAATGGTAGTTTGATTCGCAATTGAATAAAAATTTGTATAAAAACT
Organism: Limnephilus rhombicus; assembly: GCA_929108145.2. NCBI lineage: Eukaryota > Metazoa > Arthropoda > Insecta > Trichoptera > Limnephilidae > Limnephilus > Limnephilus rhombicus. Next base: position 19,004,912 of record OV815289.1, on the reverse strand, counting down.
GATTATTTTTCTTATGTAATCGAAAAATGCTGAATTTTTAATTACATTGTCGATGTAATTGAATTGAATTGCGTTTGTTAAATATTTAATTTTTGTTTGGCCACTCGAGTTTTTCAGAATATTGTATGAATAATTATTCTACTGTCGGTTTTCGAATTTACTTAAAAAATGTCAACTAATGCAATGACGTTAAAATGCATCAATCGTCCAATTGATTGGTCAGACGTCTCCAAATGCTAAGTTTTGAGATAATGAGGGAAACAAAATTCTAATGGTCTCCTTAAATAAAATATCTTAGTTTTGCGTAATAAATATGCTACAAAATAATACCAGCAGTCCGGTACATTAGTAAGACATTTTAAAATTTCCTACTAGTGACCTAGAATACATATTTTTTTGGTTAAAGTCGCCACAAGTTTTTCTGCATTATAATTGATTTTTTGTGTTTATGAGTAATCTGGGTATTTTACAAAATTGATATAACTGCATACTTAACACAAATTTAGATTTTTCGGGGATGTCTGACTAATCAACTGGACGATCGACACCTTAAAAAATAAGTGCGTATGGACGAAATAAACTGCAGGATGCAGGCGACGTTTACGTATTCAATAGTTCCGTCGAATACTGCCTCAAGACTGACTAAAGTAGGAGGCCTGTGCACCAAACGAATTTTGAGGTGTCTAGTGATAACGCTATAATAGAGCAATGATAGTTTGCTGTGACAAATGTGGGAAAAAGTTTCTAAGGAAAAATCTACTGGTCTCCCATTTACGGTAAGACTATTTTCTTATAAAGATTCTTTCATATAATTATTTTGTTATGTATTTTTTCTTTCAATTTGGGAGGCGGTTATGGGTACCGCCGCCCCCGGAACCTTTTACTGGAAAGTTCCAGTAAAGGTGATCGCCCCAAGTGATTCTCTCTTTTGGTGACCCGCATGGGTGCCCGGGTTCATGGGGTGAGGTTTGTCTGGATCAAGGTGGCGGATGTGTCTGCCCACCAGCTGCGTGGCAATCCATATCGGGAAAGACTGGTCAAGGGAGATCTTTTGAGCTCTCCATCAGGGCTCTCTCAGAATAGGTATGGCCTTGCACCGTAGGGGATGGATATATTCTCCACAGATAGATTCATACGTCCTTCACTCCTGACCCCCAGACTCTTACCCACCTCTCATACTTTTTTTCTTCCCAGAAATTCCTCTCCTTCCTTTCCCGTAAAGGTCCTCCACACAGCATCCCCAAAGATTACGCAGGCCCTGAGTGGCATTATTTTCCCCAAAGCCTCCTGTGTGGAACTATTGAAAAAAAAAAGAATTTGTTGAAGCTACTTAATGGAGATGGTGGTGTTGTAGTAGTTCATAGAGTTTATCATATAATTCTCCAAGAGATGTCTCTAGTATACAGGTTTGCCCCTCCGGTTCAGAAGCAAGATAAGTTTCCAGTGTCTACTAATAGATAGATTTAAGAGCACAAATGAATGGAAAACACACTCTCGTTCCCAATTATAAAAGTTTCTGGTTTATTCATTTTTCCTTTTCTATAATTAAACTTTCAATTCCCGTTAGATACAAGCTGCGGTGACGAAAGTTGATCCGCCGACAATTGGCCCCCCGAAATGATAATTCTTATAAAATCATAATTTTTTGTGCATTATTTACCGATTTCTAATATAAAATCGACTTCAAAAATACCTTTAATAATAAGTGGGTATGAATATCAAACGAATTTACATACGGTGTCGATTTTTTGTACTTATACGCTGGTGTATATGGGTCTCGTAGTAAACCAGCGGAAGACCAAATACATGGCCGTAGGATGCACCCAACAAGCCCCAACTCTCTCATGTGGAAACCAAAATTTCGAAACGGTACCAAGATTCACATACCTAGGCTCCCTGATAATACCACAGAGGAGATCCAGAAGCGCATAGTGAACGCAAATCACTGTTATTTCCACCAACAAAACCAAATAAAATCCGGACTGCTGTCCAGAAACACCATGATATTAGTTTACAAATCACTTATCAGAGCAGTACTCACATACACCGCTGAGACTTGAGTGCTAACTAAGAGAAATGAGAGAGCACTGGAAGTTTTTAAAAGGAAAATTTTGAGGCGCATCTTCGGACCGGTTCTTGAAAATGGATTTTGGGGCAGACGTTAAAACAATGAGCTACATACTTTAGCTAAACATAGCTAAACATCGATCGCAGAATTTATAAAACTGGAGAGATTTCGGTGGCTGGGTCATTTGGAGAGAATTACCGAGAATCAAGCACCAAGTCCCTGCTGAACTCAAGACCAATAGGGCGAAGGACTCCGAAGGACTCCGAAGGAGCCTGGGAAAACCAAGATAGCGATAACGTCCTTAAAGATATATCTACCTTGGAGCTTCTAAACCGGAGAGAGCTGGCACAAAACCGAGACGAGTGGAGGAAGACTCTTGAGGAGGCCAAGACCCACCAGGGGTTGTAAAGCCAAGAGTGATGATGATGATGATATACAGTATACAGATAATTAGATATTTCCTTGATGAATTAGAATGTTAATAATATGGTTTATGCTTTTGTTATTGGGCGGATCCCTTCAGGGTCACTTAGTTATTGTGTAATTAGGTTTACTGTATTTTCCCAGAATCGACTGCATATTTTACATCAGTATGCCAGTGGGGCCAATTGTCGGCGGGACAATTATCATGGAACCTACTTAGACATAATCCCACTTTCTTCTGTTGAAAACTAACCCGGAAGAAGGAGATATGGCATGGAAGCGTGCTGGCTGTCACCGAGATATTTTTTTAAATGTGAATACATGTATATGAGATTTTCTTTTTCTTATATTTGTATTTATAATAGCCTACTATTTGTACTTTACTCTGTCACTTCAATGTGTAATTTTTTTATTTTTTGTCATATGAATGTTTTTTTTCTTAACGTGTATATTCTGTATCCACTTCAAATTGTTGAATTCCTATGTAAAAGCCGTTAATCGGCGTTAATTCATAATAAATAAATAAATACCACACAAGATATCCAACTGTGAGCTGTTTTTTCATGTTGGTTAATGAACTATAGAAAAAGAATTTACTAATAATATTAAAAACATTGTCATAGAAGTTTCTGGAAAACCTTATTCAAACCATAAAAGTCGCTTAAAACTTATCCTAAGCATAGTCCCCTTCGGCACAGGATCTCCTAATGAGGAGGGCTACCAATATTAATCTATTTTATGTATGTATTTAACATATAACTTCTATATAAAAATTAAAATATAATTACCAAATAAAAAAAATTGAAACCTACTCGTATGATTGGTTTCTCAATTAAATGAATTTTATATTTATTTTTTATTTGATTTATTAACAGAAACGAACAGTACATCAGATACTTTGGTTAAAAAAAATTACATTATTTATGCATTAAACCACTTACTCGTTAATATGGAAAACTTTTTATCCAAACAGTTAGATTTAGCTTTATTATTACGAAAAGTGAGTATTTATGTCGGGGGAGACCAAAAAACATGCAAAAAATATGCATTTAACATTTTAATTTTGTTAAAATTAATTCACTCGCACGGTAACGCCATGTTTATTCATGGTTTTTTTTTTAACATTTCATCAATGCTGCCAATCATAGAAAAAATATTTTTGCGTAAAACAAAGTGAATGCATCATTGACAAGTTTGTACCTGTATTTATAACAGTAGAACATGGAAAGAAATTTATTAAAATAATTACACAAACCCTGCGTAGCCAAACAAACCATTCAAAACCTGGGATGTTTTTTAAAAGTATGATGAAAAGCGAGTTTATTTTAGAGAATTTATTTTATAAGATTGGTACTTCCGACAAATGTCATATTTGGTTGTCTATTAGTTAAAAAAGGAACATTCCGTATTATCCGTGCATCAAACTTCGACAACACGAACGTTCCGTATTATCCGTGAGGTGGACTAACTGCATATTTACCAAAATTACAATTAATAGGTATATTATTATTGCAGAAAGCAATCACTTTGTGGTTTGACATATTTAATAAAATAAAATACTTTTTTGTTTAAAACCACGAGATTTATTAATTTATGAACCGACCGGTTTCGCTTTACTCAAGCATCTTCAGGGTACAAATTAAAACAGGGTACAAATTAATTTAATTATTGCTAAATTAATAAATCTCGTGGTTTTAAACAAAAAAGTATTTTATTTTATTAAATAAGTATATTACATGGTGGGTACCTATTATGTGTTTCATTGTATGCGTATGCATTATGGTATACGTGTTAGGTAATTACCGGGTGATGTATGTAGTGAAAAGATTATATTATTGGCATGATACTCTTTTTAAATTTGGGCAGTGAATCGGAGAAAATGTCGATTTTAGAATTTAGACCAATAATATTGAACATATGAAGAGCACGATTGATTGGTGAATTAGATGCTGCATTTGTCTTGTAAAATTAACTTGGTGAATTAGATGCTGTAAAATTAACTATCCCATATAAAATACCTGGGGTAAACTTCAAACACGAAAATTAAAAAAAAAAAAAAAGCTTCCCGTAAACGTATTCCATCAAATGGTCAAAAAATTGCGGAAAATTTAAAATATAAAAAACACAGTCCTCTTATTTAATAAATTTGAAAGAAAACTGTCACTTCTTTTTGTTCTGTTTCATAGAATAAAAAATATAAGTTTCGTTTTAATTTTTTTAAATTAACAGCAAAAAAACTGAAATTCTAATGCAGTGCTTGTACATCTAGACGTTAATTTCTTTGATACGTTTACCAACACATGTATAATATATTTTATTTATATTAAAATACGTAACTTTGAATAAATTCTGAAAATATAAAGACTCAATGTAAATTTGATCTTTTGTGTAACAGATAAAACAATATTCTGACAGTTCAACTTTCAAAATACGATTATTGTGCAATAACTTGATTAAAACTGACGTAAAACCACGCAAATAACACGATATATATTAATATTATGAATGAAAGAGTGAATTCGTCACTTTAATAGAAATCATTACGTAAAATCACAATATTTAGGGACTAACAAAATATTCAACATCCCGCCATAAGCACACCAAACTGTTTTTTCATCGCGGGCCGCTGAGGACAAATGCGCAGGCGCACCAATAACGCCCCTTGCGGAGAAGAATTAAAACAATAATTTTTTCCTAGTAAATTATAACCATATACAACGTTGTGAGATGCAAAATATATTCAATGCATTTTTACAGTGTGACCGCGGATGAAAAGTTATTACTAAGGCAGGCCGCACACCGGAGCCAACGCTACATGCACGCAACATTTACGTCGTCACAATACGTCTAGATTATTCGATTCTATTATTTTCGACCTTTTATTGAATGCAAGCCTAGCCTGGTGTATACGGCTGTCAACCTCGCTCTTAGACCGACCGTCCCAATGGTATTTTGCTCCCGAGGTAGACAAACTCCTTGGTGTTCTTTAGAGGAACTCCTGACATCTCTACTCTCATCTGATGTTGCGTTCGGCCTACAATCAGCAGCTTTCTGTCTGTTCTGTCTTTATTTATCTTCATGTTGTAGTTGTTTTGAAGAATGCTTTGCATGGTTGTTAAGGCCTCTTGCAGTTCTTCGCTTTCAGCAACCATAGCAATATCGTCGGCAAACCTTATCATATTCACCTTTTGCCCGTGTATCTTTACACCTTTTCTGTGACTCATTCTCTCTCTCAAGTCATCAATCGCACTCTGTATATAAGCGTTAAAAAGAACAGTTGACAGAGAGCATCCCTGTCTCACCCCTTGTCTTATACTGGCTTCTTTTGTATCATTGTCACATCTAATAATAGCGGCCTCATTCTTGTATAGCGCCTGGATTATTCGTCTATCTTTATATTTGTTTTGTTTTGTTTTGTTTTGGTAACTTTATTTAGATGTAAGCAAATTTTTTCATACATCTAGTATTAAAAAAAACATATAAAATACATAATAAAATAAATATAGTCATAAAATTATAACGGAAAGAATACAGTTTTAAAAAGAAATACAGTTACTCCAGTTAGAAATACAAACAATAGGGTTTAAGACATACAGTTAATACAAATAAATACAATTCATAAATTTTTCTTGTGTAGCACATGTTTTACGAAAAGTGCCAAGACTTGAGGCTTCCTTTATGGAATTTGGTAGGTTATTATAAAGTTTTTGACCTTTATAAAACACGCTGTTCTGTGTACACGTAAGTTTAGCTTTGGGAAGCCTGAAGTCTCGGCAGCTCCTCGTAGGATAATTGTGAATATTTTCATGGTACATAATATTAGTTTGCAGATATTTAGGGAGCATGTTATTTTTAAGCTTGTACATCATTGTTAACGTATTATATATTATATGTTGTTTAGTTGTCATCATATTTAAGTTTTGTAACATAGTTTTAACTCTAGTAAAGATATTACATTTCAGAATCATCCTCATTCCCCTATTTTGTATAACTTGTAGTTTATTATTTTGGGTCTCGTTACATTAGAATAGAACACTAGAACAATAATTTAAATGAGGAGTTACAATAGAATTATATACAAGGTGCGTTGTCTTGAGATCCACGTTATTCCTAATCCTTTTTAAGAAGCCAAATTTTTTAGCAATTTTCTTAGATATGTAATCGAAGTGTTTGTCGAATTTTAATTTATTGTCTAATATTACACCCAGATATTTAATATTGTTAACCCTTTCTATATTTATGTTACCAATGGTTAGTATTGCATGTTCAGTTCCACCTTGACTATCAATAATCAAAAATTTAGTTTTCATAACATTCAGTTTTAGTTTGTTTATGTTTAACCAAAGCGTTACATTATTTAAGTCATTTTGTATCTCTTCAATGGCATCCTGTAAATTTTTTCTGGCTATATATAACAATGTATCATCAGCAAATAATTTAATGGCACAATGCTTTAAAACTTTAACAATATCATTTATATATATAATGAATAACAATGGACCTAGGACAGATCCCTGTGGAACGCCTTTGCTAGTATGACGTGGATCCGATGTTATTCCACCATATTTTGTTACTTGCGTTCTTTCTGATAGATAATCAACAAACCAATTAATTTCTTTACCGTTAATTCCAATATTTCTTAATTTTTTTATTAATCTGTCTCTATCGATTGCTTCAAATGCCCTTTTTAAGTCTAAAAATACTGCAATAATTTTACTGTTTTTATCTCTATAATTTATCCAATCTTGTATTACATAGTTAATAGCGGTTTCACAGGAAAATTTATTTCTAAAACCCGATTGTTGTCGAACTAATATCTGCTTTTTCTCAATATAATCAGTTAATTGCTCCTTTACAATGTATTCAAGTATTTGTTCATATTCGGGTAAGCAATTTATCGGTCGGAATTCGTCAAATTTTTTTGGGTTATCGATTTTCAGAATAGGAGTTATTACAGATGTCTTCCAAGTTTTGGGAAACACTCCACTATTCAGAGAATCATTGATAATTTGGACCATCGATTCACCAATAATATTAATGGAGTCTTTGATTATATTTATTGTTATACCGTCTGGAGATTCTTTCGATTTCATGTTACTTAAGACTCTTTTTAAGTATGGTAAATCTATATTTTTAAACTTAAACTCTTCATCGGTGCATACAGGCCTATCTATGTCTAGGTTGTTTACAGGACATTCTGGAATACTTTCGCTTATAAGATCTATGCTCGATATAAAGTGAAATTTTGTCGCTATATTCTCAATTTCTTCTTCATTTCCATCTGGGAAATCAATCGATTTTACAACTTCTTTTTGTTTGCCCTTTATGATTTCTTTTAGTGTTATCCAAAGTTTTCTTGGCTCATTCTGTTGTGTTTCTAATTTTTGTTTATAGTAATCGAACTTATGTTTTTTTAATTTGTTTTGAATAAAAATTGCGAATTTTTTTATATGCATTCCATTTTTCATTGGATGGTTCCAATTTTGCCGCTTTATATGCATTATCTCTCTGTTTTTGAAGGTTATGTAACGGTATCGAATACCATCTGTTAGTATTTTTAAACTTAACCCTTCTTATCGGCATATTTTTATCGATTGCGGTCGTAAAAATTTTGACGAAATTTTCTGCTTTGTCATTTAACGAATTAGACTCAGTAATTTGTGAGATACCATTTTTTAAAGTTTCACAGAATTTAAAGTGATCGTAGTTCCTTTTATCTCTATACATAATTTCCCTCGACTCATTTTTTATTACACTCGTTTCAAGTAGTGTTATTATGTTTTCGTGGTCTGATATTTTTGGTGTATCCACAACCTTTACGTTCAAGTAAAAATGATTTGATATAACCAAATCAATAATGGTTGCTGATGCGTTTGATATTCTCGTTGGTTTAGTCACAAGTTGTTTCATTCCTTGATCATTCACTAAACTTTGGAGTCCATTACTGTAGGTATTCTTTACTTTCATATCAATATTAAAGTCACCAGCTATGTAAAACATATCTTGGTTTTTCATATTTTTAATACACCAACTTTCGAAGAAATCTAAAAATTTCGAATGGCTTTGATTTGGTGAGTGGTATAATACAGAGTAGGTTCCTTTAATAAAGTTTTTTGTTATTTGTATTGCCAGAATCCACGTATTTTTTCCATCAAATACTTCATTTGATATTATTTTGAAAGATATACAATCTTTAATGAACATAATCACTCCTCCCGTTTGTCGACTATGTGAATCGCATCTTACAGTTGAATACCCTATAAATGATACTTCGGAATTGTATACATCGTTGGTTATACACGTTTCACTTAGCATTAAAATTTCTGGTTTGACTTCTTGCAATAATAATTCAACTTCATTTACATGGGCCAAAAGGCTTGCAATATTTAAGTAGTATACAGTTGCTTTTCTTTTTATCCTAAAAAATCAATTTTTCTCTTCTCTGATTCTATATTTCTTTTGTATATAGGACACTCCTTGCTCCATGTCTGATGGTTATCGTTCAAATTTAATGAAAGTTTATCATTTGTGAGTTTGCAGTTAATACATTTCATTTTGTCAATATTTTCCTTACATTCTGACGTATCATGTTCGTTTGAACATCTTCCGCAAGATTTTTTATTTTTACAGTCCCCTGCCTTATGTCTATATCCGTTGCAGTTGAAACATCTCAGAACTGAGAGATGATCGTAGACCGCACATCTGTTCCATCCAATATTTATCTTAGTTTCTTCTAACATTTTAGAGTGTGTTTTTCCATCTACTTCTATGAATACAGTAAAATTATTGTATCCACTACTTTTTTTGTTTTCTTTTATAAATTTGACTGATATTTTAGAGTTTTCTTTATCTATGTAATCATTCTGCATCCTTATATTGTTTTCAATTTCTTCGGCGGTATATTTATCTGTAATTCCTATCACTTTTACCGTTGGATTTTTGGGTTTAGGAATATCAATGTCATACCTATCCCCAAGCTTATTGATGATTTCTTTTTGGATTTTTACTGTTGATTCTGTGTTCTTCAGTTCAACTTTGACTGATCCTTTTTTAAAATTTCGGATTCCGGCCACGCCCACATTAACTGGATCTATGTGACTCTTTAATTCATCCTGCGTTTTCTTGTTCTTCTGATCCTGATTTTTCGGTTTAATGATCACAATTGGTTCATGTTTCTTTATTTTTTCCTCCACCTGTGGCTGAATAATTGCTTGATTTTTGGATGCAGTCAGTTCACCAACTACAATTCCCATAGTAACAGCCATTTCTCCAATAGTTCCCAATATGTCTGTCGTTTTCGGCGTTACTTTCGCTATTTGAGTTTTTGTGAAATTATTCGATGGATCATTGAAAATAGTTAATAGTTCCGTTATCATTATCTTTGCTTTTGTCATATATTCTAAAGACTTTACTTGGAAATCCATAGTGAATAGGTTAATATCCTTGAAATACAATAATAAATAGATTAATAACCTTGGATGTTTATTTTTTGCGCCTGTTGGTGGGCAAAATCCGCAACACCTTCACTGGTATCCTTGGATGTTTATTTTTGCGCCTGTTGGTGGGCAAAATCCGCAACACCTTCACTATTTCTCAGTTTCATATGTAGGTAGGGTATTCAAATTGTCAAAATCACGGTTATTAGACTTCTTTCTTATAAAGAGCTTCACTTAATTAAAACAGTTCTGTACATACATGAAATTCACTCCAATACTACCGCAACACTGTTCTATCACTGTTACACGGATTTGTATTGATTGATATAACTTTTAGCACTTTATTTCGTTATTTTATACGGAGCAAATTTACACTTGACGTCTGCTGTTGGTAGGTGTAACTGTAACTGTAAATTTGATGTCAATTGTCTTCAGAATTCGAAGTCTTTTCCATTCTACTTTGTCGAAAGCCTTCTCCAGGTTTATGAATGCGGTGTGTTTTGGTTTCTTTTTATTCTTTTTTCTAGTAGTATTCGTAGCAACAATATTGCTTCTCTGGTTCCTACACTTCTAAAGCCATACTGGTCTCCGGAAAGGATGTTCTCTACTTTTGGTTCGATTCTTTTTAGAATGATATTAGTAAATACTTTTGAGGTATGGAATATTAGGCTAAGAGTTCTGTGTTGTTCACATTTCGTCGTGCCTGTCTTCTTTAGTAATGCGACAACTAGGCGTTTCTCGAAATCCTCTGGTATCTTTCCAGTCTTATACATTGTCTGTATCATTTTAACCACTGGAGCGCCTTTTGCCACAATACTGTAACAGTAATCATCAGTATGGACCTTCTGATTATTCTATCTAATGGTAGAGTGAGAGATTCTCTTTGGGATTGTGGGAATAAACGAATACAGGTTCCAACTTGTGAGGTTTAATTGGTTTAAGCAATAAAAGAGTTCATTTCCAAAACAACAAAATCCCAGTATATTTTTATAAAGAACATAACAATGTTGCCCTTTTGAGGGGCCGGGTTTCACATCCCTAAAAACATAACAGATTCTGACAATTTAACAGGAACATAATTAAGCAGAAAGAAATGTCGTACCTGCGGACCATGGATCTTTATCTAAATACTTCTACACTGAAGCGACCTCTTAATTAACTTGAAGATAGCGCGTTGATGAACCGCGGGCCATATTCTCACGCAATCTCCAGGATGCAAACCAGTAAAGACTCCCCAGGAAGGCCAGAGAATGAGGACTCCCCGCCAGAGAGTAGGGTCCAAGATCAGCACCAGTGCTCTGGTTGAGCCCCTCGGATAACCACGATTTCCGTCAGCACGCCTCATCAGGAAATGAACGCAAAGTAACCATCCGTCACAATGGCGGCGACCAAACACATTAGAAAACAGCGTTCCGAACACATCAGAAAGGAGCGTTCGCAAAAAGTGCATCGATGTGCATCGCGATTAAAATCGTTTTAAACAAACAATTTGTAACAAAGGGATTATCCCATTTTTAAATCCAGAACTATCACTTAAGTGACTAGTCGAATTTGCACCGGCTTCCTGTACGGTGCGAATCCAAAAAATACCGCCGGAAGTTTTTAAAAATCACGTTGCCAATCGAAAAAATCCAAAATACGGCGATTCAACAATTAAAGTAAGCGGCCAGGTGAAGGTTTACTAAGTCAGGCTAATAATTATTATGAAGTAAAATTAAAACCAAAACCAGAAAACGCAAAACCAAAGAAACTAACTAAAGGTAGGTCCAACAGGTACTTAAAAACAATTAAAATTAATACTTAGTAACTAAAGACACAATCTTAAAACTAAGTCAATTAAATCTAGATAAATTAGAAAACAATAACAACAATAAAATGATACGAGAATAGGCGGTCCACAAGCACCCTCAGCATTGATGATACTAGGTGTTGATGAAATTAGCTGTCGCTCAAAACCTTCCATTCTCGGGTCATCTTAACAAGAGGAACAACATAAGAAAAGGAGAAAATTAAAGGGAGAAAAAAAAATTGTTATGCTTAAGGCATCACTTCTCCTTTAGTAGGACACTTTGCCATTATTAGGCTTCACTTCAAGGGTGGTCAACCATCCCTCACTTCACTGAATTCAGACTATTTATTAATAGCGAAAAGGTAACTATTCTATCTACCTAGGTCCTACAGGTCTAATAGGTTAACATACAGAACAGACATTAAACCTAGAATGAGGAATATCTTTCAGAGATATTTAACTAACAGTTTAAAAAAACAGATTTATAACAATGTAGAACCATAAGTATATGGGTAGTACTTGTGTATTAATGAATTAGTTAGACCAAGATTGCAAAACTTGTCTACTAAAAGTGGTTAGATTAGGGTTTACATTTTTAGAAATACCTATCCGTACCGGTGGTTACAATAGGGTTTACATAATAAGAAATACCTATGTTTCAAAAATAAAAAATTAGATCAGGTTTTACAATACCAAAGTTATACCTGTCTACAAGTGGTAACAATGAGTATCAGTAGGAACACAAAGACAAGCGAAACAGAATCTAGAATGTTTAGCTGAATGCCTAGGGATTACAATTTAACAAAAAAAAACCTAGCTAATAGTAGTGAACCAGTATGATTAAATATATAGAGTACAGACCATTTTAATAACTAAAATAGTGTACATAGTTTGCACAATAAAAAAGACTGAGATCACACCGTAGACGGAGATCCTTCAAAATATTACTTTAAAAGTAAGCAAAAGGCAAAATTTCTTGAACAGACAATATGTATTGGTGATCGAACATATCCATGTGATAATCGACACTATCGAAATTGGTGATCAATCAAAACATTTGAATGACACTAGGTACATAATTGTGTAGAGAAACACTGGTGTTTCAACAGTGAGACTAATACAACTATTTTACTTATGACTATAAGCTATACAAAAATACGCTCTCCTGTGCTAGAGGTAGAGTATTATATATTCCATGCTGGAATTTACTTAATAGGAAAGTACGCCGAAGCATTACTTTATTTGATTTTATACATAAAAAATAATCTTATTTTATTTTAAAACAAAACTTAAAATTAGCAAGTACAAACAACAATATTAACACGAACAAATTTCGTGCATTGGAAAGTTTTTCAAATTTTCCCATACACAAAATTTGAGAATAGTCTTCTTCAAATTCTTTGGAAAAGGTAAGGGAGCCTGGGAGCTTTAAAACAAAAGAAAAAACCAAAAGTGATACAATTCCAAAGTACTTGAGGAAGGACACTGGCTTAACTCTAAGGCAAATGACAATAACAATATTCATAATACTATTGAGATGTGACGAATCGTGTGTTATAATATAAATTGTAGTTGTAAAGACAAAGACGAAAGTCTGCAGTATAGAATACTCTCTTAATTTTAAAAGAAATGTAGCTAATTAAAAAAAAAAATTCTAAAAGTTAAGGTCAATAGACACAATACAAATTAAACATAAGATTTTGGGCGCCACTGATCAGAAGATCAGATTACTGACCAAAAAACTAGAACGTAGTGCTCATTCTGAGCACATGCCTCAAAGGTACCAAACTTCAAGACATGTGAGCAGAATAATCACACAAAGAAACAAATGAAATGACGTGAAGGGTCGGTAATCCTGCACACCACCACATTGGTTTCCTGTTATAAAATAAAAAATTAAAAAATTATAATATCAATTAGTCCAAGCGAACAATATCCTTGACATGAAAATTTCCCACAACTTTCCCTTGCATATCCGCTAAGGTGTAGACTAAATCTGAGATTTTACCTATAATGATATTGCGAACAAATCTAGGAGCCAGTTTATGAGAAAAATAATCTGGACCACTAGATTGGGCGAAATTTTTCCTCCAGACGACATCACCAACTTCATATATCACCGACTTACGGCGCAAGTTATAGTAATGAGCATTCTTTTTATAAGCTTGCAACAGCGCATTCGAAACTTGATCGTAAATAAAAGCTAATTCTTCCAATTTCTTAGCAAATTCGCCTCTAGATTTTTCTAAGGTAGAGTCCGCGACACCAGAAGAAACATTAATGTTGTGAAATTTACCGTCAATGATTTGTTCTCTTCCATGCATAAGGAAGAAAGGCGTGAAACCTGTAGCAAAATTAACCGTATTATTTAGAGCTGATTGAATCTGTGGCAGAAATCTAGACCAATTACGTTGGTCAGATTCGGTCAAAATAGACAACGCAGTTCCAATAGTTTGGTTATAACGTTCAACGACATTATTTTGTGGGGTGTAATAAGCGTTGTAATAAGGCATAGGAACATTATAATTAACTAACAATTGTTTGAATTCTTTAGAAACAAATTGTTTACCATTGTCACACACAAAGGTTTGTGGAACGCCGTGTACAAGAAAAATAAATTGTTCAACGTTTTTAACGATGCTTTTAGTGGTTGCATTTCTAAGGGGAAAAATCCAAGTATATTTGGAAAAAACGTCAACAACCGATAGAATGTACATAAATCCAGCGTAACTGCGTGGAAGAGGTCCTACAAGGTCAATAGACAACATTTGCATCGGTCTGTTGACTAATTTTGGATTCGTAGAAATTCCAGCCGGCGCCGATGTATTTACTTTATGTGCTTTGCACGTCTTACATTTACTAACAAATTTCTTTACATCGCTATACATACCAGGCCAAAAATAATGGAGTTGAATTTTTTTGTATGTTCTAAAAACCCCTGGATGACAAGAAACATTTGACTCGTGTTCCTTAGACAAGATAGCGTTCCGATCCTCAAAAGGAACAACCAACTTCCAAGCTGTATCCTCCTGCAGAGCGAAACGAGACTTAGAATGACGTAATAAATAGTTATCTTTAATAAGAAAATTATTAAAACGCTGAGGATTGGTTTTACAATCTGAAAATAATTTATTGTACCACACATCAGAGCTAGGGGGAACAGTATCCAGGGCGGAAACAGCTAAATCGTTTTTACGCGAAAGGGCATCAGGTACAGTATTTAACTTACCTTTTCTGTGAACTACATCAAACGAATATTGGGAGAGACGGGTGGACCAACGTGCAAGTCTACCTGAGGGATTCGATAACGATACTAGCCATTGTAGGCTGGAATGGTCTGTTATCACTGTGAAGTGAACTCCTTCTATGTAGGGCCTGAAGTGATTGACCGAATCTAAAACCGCAAGGAGTTCGCGCTCCGTTACGCCATAGTTACGCTCGTGTTTATTTAGACACCTAGAAAAATATGAAACAGGGTGTTCCTCTCCATCGAAATTTTGTGTCAAAACCCCTCCAATCCCAACGTTACTTGCGTCACAGTGGATAGTAAATGGTAACGAAAAATCAGGACAGTTAATTACTGGAGCCGAAGTTAGGGCTTTTTTTAATTTTTTAAAGGAGTCTTCCGCCTCCGGAGACCAGGTAAAGTTACTCACCCCATTCCGTGACCCAGTTAGTTTTGTCAGAGGTGCCGCTATAGTTGAAAAATTCTTAATGAACCGTCTATATTACCCACAAAGACCAATAAAAGCTTTCAATTGTTTAGAATTTATAGGAGTAGGATAGGTTCGAATTGATTCTAGTTTTACCGGATCCGTGCGGAGACCCTTTGCATCAACTATATAACCAAGATACTTTAGTTCGTCTTTGCAAAACTCACATATTTTAAGATTAACTGTCAGACCGGCCTCTTTTAATCGATTAAAGACCTTAGTCAATAATTCTAAGTGTGACTCAAAATCCTCCGATATTATAATCAGGTCGTCCAAGTAACAAAAAACGTTTTCGTTAAATTCGGGGCCAAAAAGAACATCTGCAAGACGCTGTAATTCACTCGGAGCGTTCTTCAATCCAAATGGCATCCTAACAAACTCATAAAGGCCACGCCCTGGTACAACGAAAGCCGTTTTAGCGCAAGAGTCTTTGTGTAAAGGAATTTGCCAAAAAGATTTCGAGAGGTCTATAGAGGATATGAATCGTGCACCCCGAAGATTATCTAATATACGTGAAATATAAGGCAAAGGGTAGGAATCTGTCCTGGTGAAACTGTTGAGCTTCCTCGAGTTCAAGCAAAACCTGGGAGAACCGTCCTTCTTTGGTACTGTCAAAACTGGGTTTGACCAAGCCGAACGAGAGCGGCGGACTACACCTAAGTCTAACATTTCTTTAAGTTGCGCTTCTAATTGATCCTGACGAGTTTTTGACAAAGGATAATAACGCTGCTTAATAGGCTCCCCCGTTGTATTAATTTTGTGCTGTACTAGGTGCGTGCGACCCCGACCACATTTTTCGAACGAAATAGATTTAAATTTCTCTAAAACAATGTTTAATTTACGATTATCTTGGGGAGACAGTAGGGAAGCTGACGTGATTTTACAAATCTCACCCACAATATTTTCAGAAACATGACTATCGTTTACTTTTGGAAACAATTGAGGAGCTACGTCGAATTGCTTCCAAAAGTCAACACCTAAAACAATGACAGGAGAAAGAGATGGAATTATGAAAAACTTAATATACTTCTTAATATTATTATATGAAACAAGTATTTGCATAGTACCTATAACACCCTGACGTTTGCCATCCGCGGTGGTAACCTAGGAGTCTAATCTTTCTAACTTAAATCCTAAACTAATAAAAAATTTGAAGAGTGAGCCCCCAAAACAACTGACAGAGGCTCCACTGTCCAAAAGACCTGAAAAAACTAAATTTTTAATTTGAATATTAGCATGAGGTCTAACATCTTGTCCGGAACCAGTCACCGGCACGCTTGCGTCCAAGTCACGCCTAATGAAGTGGTTACCCGGACCAGAAACTGAGAGCGGTCTCCCGACATCCTTGCATGCAGAATGCAGAGGACCACACTCTAGTTCTTTGAATTTGGACGAGTGGTGCCAGTTTGACGTTTGTCAGAATCCCGGTTAGATTCCGACTTCCACTTCCTACAATAAGGCTTAATGTGCCCCTGCATATTGCAAAATGTGCACCGAAGTTTACTTTTATTAAAAGTAGTTGATTGTGTAGAAGAAGCAGACGAAGAAGAAGTAGAACAATGTTTTGAAGAAGACGTGGCTGGTTGAGAAGTTTTAAAGGTAGGCATTTTTTAAAAATAAACCTCCTTGGTATCCGATGAGTCCGACAAAGGTAAATTTCTTTCAAAACGTTTACAAACTTTAATTAAAGATTCTATGTTCTTGTCGTCAAAATAAGCTATTACAATAGCATACTTAGGAAGTAAGCTATTACACACCAAATCTACTATCTGCTCATCCGGAAGAGGTACGTTGAGTTTCATGTTGGCTAATTGTACGTCCTCAACGTAATCTACAATGCTCTGATTGTACCTCTGCTTCATCATGAGAAGGGCTTTGAGAGCCTCTGTTTGACTGATATTTTTGTCGAAACGCGTCAAAAGTAAATTCTTTAATTCCGGCCACGTTAACGATTCTTTATAAATAGTACGAAACCACGATAGAGCCCTTCCCTCTAAAAGGTCCGGAAAAGACGTAACGACCGCAGGAAACTCTATGTGACGGCTTCTCGTTAATTCTTCAACACGAAGTAAAAAATCTTTAATATCCGAGGACCCATTAAATTTAACCCCCCAATTATGAATGAAGGGCTTTGGCTAACATTGGAATAATAATTATTCACAATATTCGTCGTATTTGTAGTAGATTTGTTTGTACCCTCAACTTCAGATTCAGCTGTCGGGTCAGGACATTCTCTAAATTTTTTTATTATACTCTCTTGCTTGTTCTCTCATAGCGGCTACAGTTGACTCCGGGACAATATGTACGTTTTCCAAAAGTAATGTCAACTCATCTTTAGTTGATCCATTAATGTTAGGAATCGCCATCTTGTATTTTTTAAAAAAAGGAAAAAAAATCAAAAAAAATTAATAAAGAAAATATATTAATTTAAAGTAAATTAATATTACTATTGCAATTACCGGATACCCTGAAATGAAATTTTCCAAAAATAATTATTTGAAAAATAATCGAAATTATTTAAAAAAAAGAATATATATATACATATATTTTATAATACGAAGTACCGGACAACCTGTAATGTATTGAAAACAAGTACAGTTTTGTAGTTTAATTAAATTATTTAGTTTCAAACTAATTACATTTTAAGTTGCTTGCCGAAGACAATGACAGAATTGCAATACGTAAACAAACCATCTGTATTGTGATCTATAGTATTTGAACGTCATACAAAAGAACAAAAAAAACAATGACGGGAAGTTAAAGTTTTTTTCAAGTCCTTTAAATAATTTAAAAAACAAATATGAAACAGGTTTCCAATAATAATAATCGGACCCATGTCCCTGTATACTGCCGAATAGATTTATATTTTGACAATAAGTCGGAATAATAATAACTCCCAGCGCGGTTGTTTGTTGCAACTAAAAGATTATTAAAACATTAATTTAATACAGACTGCAATGGGAATTACGGTTAACTGTACGCAAGATACGAACTTACTAAAGTATTCTATTTGCTTCAATTAGCATTTACTTGATAAATATAGCTTAACGGATCATTAGTTGATAACAAACAAAAACATTTGACATTTAACAGCCCGTAAGTACTACTTGAGTCAAAACAAATGCTATTAAGAACACTGACGAAGTCAAAAATAAATTAATTGCCACCAAAACCGGAAATACTTATTTAAAATATTCTTACACTGCCAAAGTCAAATAAGTAAATAATTAATTCGGCCGTCAATAATGGCTGCAACCGGAAATTAGTCAAATTCAGTCAATTAACACGATGCGTCACAACTCTATTACATTGACATTATTAAAAATAATCTGAAAATACCAGAAAAAAACTGTATTTCATAGGAGCACCTTTAAAAGGTTGGAGCTCCAAATGTAACATACATATTGACATGTAAAAAAAACCAATGTAAACACACAAAAAAGAAACTGTATTTATTACGTACTGTGCACCCGGGAATTTATCCAAGACGTTGGGCGTCACTGTAACAGTAATCATCAGTATGGACCTTCTGATTATTCTATCTAATGGTAGAGTGAGAGATTCTCTTCGGGATTGTGGGAATAAACGAATACAGGTTCCAACTTGTGAGGTTTAATTGGTTTAAGCAATAAAAGAGTTCATTTCCAAAACAACAAAATCCCAGTATATTTTTATAAAGAACATAACAATGTTGCCCTTTTGAGGGGCCGGGTTTCACATCCCTAAAAACATAACAGATTCTGACAATTTAACAGGAACATAATTAAGCAGAAAGAAATGTCGTACCTGCGGACCATGGATCTTTATCTAAATACTTCTACACTGAAGCGACCTCTTAATTAACTTGAAGATAGCGCGTTGATGAACCGCGGGCCATATTCTCACGCAATCTCCAGGATGCAAACCAGTAAAGACTCCCCAGGAAGGCCAGAGAATGAGGACTCCCCGCCAGAGAGTAGGGTCCAAGATCAGCACCAGTGCTCTGGTTGAGCCCCTCGGATAACCACGATTTCCGTCAGCACGCCTCATCAGGAAATGAACGCCAAGTAACCATCCGTCACAATGGCGGCGACCAAACACATTAGAAAACAGCGTTCCGAACACATCAGAAAGGAGCGTTCGCAAAAAGTGCATCGATGTGCATCGCGATTAAAATCGTTTTAAACAAACAATTTGTAACAAAGGGATTATCCCATTTTTAAATCCAGAACTATCACTTAAGTGACTAGTCGAATTTGCACCGGCTTCCTGTACGGTGCGAATCCAAAAAATACCGCCGGAAGTTTTTAAAAATCACGTTGCCAATCGAAAAAATCCAAAATACGGCGATTCAACAATTAAAGTAAGCGGCCAGGTGAAGGTTTACTAAGTCAGGCTAATAATTATTATGAAGTAATAATTATTATCGTGACAATACGTCACTACTTAACATACCGCAGATTGTTTTTCTGTCAAATTTTCCCTTATTTGTAAGTAATTAAGTAGAAGTTTACGATTTTATAATACTTTTTTAATAAATCCTAAGAATATGTGATAACGACAAAAGTTAGGTGAATTCATTGGCTATTTAGAACTATAATCAGTTTGTATGTCTCCATATTCAAATTCGAATGTATGATTTTTTTTAATGTGGGCGGAAAATATTCAAAATGATTACCAAAAAATTTGGAGCAATCGGAGAAAAAAGTTTTAACCCTTAAATGCATATTGTTGCAAAACGGCAACATACCGTTCAAATCACCTACTCTTTGGGGTATACTTAATGCATGCCGTTGTAGAATTATCACATTCACGGTAATATATTTTATCGCGTGGCAACACCATTTTTTTCTTTCGCGAATGTCAAATGTCACTTTTTCTTTGACAAAGTGAAGATTCTCGAAAATTTTTTGGAGGTTAGAATTGCAATTTTGTTTTGCTGTTATTATTCTGATTTTCTGAGGTAAGTAGATACAAAAATATAATACCTATTTGTAATAACTCTTCTTTTCCGGTACACTCATTAGTTTTGAGAAATTGTTTTAGGTTTTGTTGGAAATATCGTTTTTTTGTATGTTGTAAATCTGCAACTGTATGCATTTACTAGAGAACATGCTTGCTTAGGTTTTGATCGCGCCTTTCATTGTTTTTCAGATGTCATCCTTGAATCAAAGGCAAATAGAAGAATATTTAGCACAAATCAATGACGGAGAGAGGTCTGAAGATGATCTCGAAGAGTCTGATGAAGAAGACCCTGATAATTTTCACCTTGAGAAACCCTTAGAGGAGGAAAATGACGAGTCTGATATAGTGATAAACGAAACCTCTGCATATGATGAAGTGCCTCAGGTTCCCTTTCCTTCAACAACGCAAGCCCTTTGCCTTACTAAAGCCAAGAATTGTTTCAGAAGTTTTCACAAGTAAATTTTTAATATTAATTTCTAGTAAATGCATGGTGTTGTAAATCTGCAACATATGTTTTTTTAAAATAAAATACCATTAAAACAATACTTTTTTTCTTTATTTTTCCTTGCATATGCATGTACATGTCTACCAAATATATTTTTTTCAAGAAAAATAAATAAATCATGCATTTAAGGGTTAAATTGCGCTGTCGCTCCAGTGGTTATACAGGGCATCTGTAGTTCCTTTTCCTGCTGGCTCAATTAGTTCAGCCGGAACGTCATCGATTCCGGGTGCTTTCCCGTTTTTGAGGTTTTTCAGTGCGAGGTCAAACTCTTCTCTAGTGATTGGATCTCCCAAATCATCTGCGTCTACCTCATTTTCTCTTTCTATCAACCATTTTAGTGTATACGGGGTTTATTTTTATTTTTACATGAATACCGCACAAGAGTCCCAACTGCTCCCGTCTGGAGCCAGTGGGACTATGGCATCCCCAATTGGGGTATGTTGTGAGGCTGATGGTAGTGAGGAGGGGAAGGAGATAGGGAAGAGGAAGGTGAGGAAGTACCTGGCTATTCAGATCTGGTCACCAAACACGGCTAAAGCCATTTCAAGCAACGTTTCAATTCTGAATGGTGGTCTCACACCAGGGCGATACTGAGAGTTTTTCCACTCTGGAACGTGCAGCAAATATACTAAGTATATTATTTTTTAAATGAATAATTGTGAAATAACACAAATTAATCAAATAAAATTTATTTGCCACGCCGGGATTCGATCCCGCGACCTTCGGAGTGCCAGTCAAGAACCTTACCACTGGACTACGCCGGCCGTCAAATTCAAATTTACGTAGTTGCAATAACACAGGTTATCGGTCGTGGAAAGCGTTTTTTCCCAGTAAGGCTAAGTGTTTAGTTATGTTTTAAAATAGTTATAGTTATATTTAAATATTTCTTGAGCCAAACACAAATTGAATATTCAATAAGCACAATTTAATTAAAAAATTCACCGTTTGGTTTACCTGTTCAATTTGATTGGAAAATAAGCAGCTTTTTATGCAAATTGATTACAAACCAAGTATTTACGTGCGAATCAAATTACTATTTTAGTTGTAAGTGCCATCGGTTAGAGTGCCTCCACTGTCGCTGTGACACGTTGATATTTTTTGGTGATGAACGATTATGTTTGATTGTGAAGTCAGTTTTTCTCTTCAATATCCTAATCTAGAGTTTACTCATTATGTCTACTAATTTCGAAGTATTTCAATTTTACACCACAGGATAACTTGGGCTGGTTATCTAAGATTTATTTTGCGACATTTCGGTCATTGTGTTCAAGTTTAATTGGCCGGCACTATCTTTCTTCATTACACGTAAACTTATTTTATTCCGTAGATCATTTTTTTCTTCTCGGTGATAATAACATTTTCTTTCCAAAAGAGATGATGCTTGTATTAACATTCTCAGATATTCTCAGATATCAGAGCTGTATAAGAGTCGAAACTGCTTTTGGGAATTTTTAATAATATAACGTTTTTACCTTAGCTTTATATACGCTTGCAACTTTCTCCGCGTGAACCTTTATCATGAAGCTCATTAAAGGGTCCAAGGATATAGTGGTGTTGAAGTATCGTATAGATCTTTTGATAATAATTGTATTCCGGAAGCATTTAACCTAGCTGATCAATTAGCAATTTGTTTTAAACTAAAAACAAATTGTTCTTTAAAAGTCAATTTAGATGGGAAAGGGACGTTCTTCACTGTGAGTCAGCATGTGTCTCGTCAGATTGCTTTTTAAACAACATGAATAGTTGCATTTGGAACAGGAAAAGGGTTTTTCTCCATTATGAGTCAGCGTATGGTTCGTCAGACTGCTCTTCCGAGAACACGAATAGTCGCACTCAGAACACGAAAAAAGTTTTTCCCCACTATGAGTCAGCATGTGGCTTGTCAGATGGTCCTTTTGAGAACATGAATAGTCACACTCAGAACATGAAAAAGGTTTTTTTCCACTATGAGTCAGCATGTGTCTCGTCAAATTGCTCCTTCGAGAAAATCTATAGTCACACTCGGAACATGAAAAAGCTTTTTCTCCACTGTGAGTTAGCATGTGGCTCGTCAGGATGCTCTTTCGAAAACATGAATAGTCGCACTCAGAACATGTAAAAGGTTTTTCTCCACTATGAGTCAGCATGTGTCTCGTCAAATCTCCCTTTCGAGAAGATGAATAGTTGCACTCAGGACATAAAAATGGTTTTCTTCCACTGTGAGTCAGCGTGTGGCTTACCAGATGGTGCTTTCGATAAAACGAATAGTTGCACTCAGAACATGAAAAAGGTTTTATTCCACTGTGAGTCAGAATGTGGGTCGTCAGATTGCTTTTTTGATAACACGAATAGTGGCACTCGGAACATGAAAAATATTTTTTTCCACTGTGAATCAGCATGTGGCTCCTCAGATGACTCTTACGAGAACATGTATATTGGCACTCGGAACATGAAAAAATTTTTTCTCGACTGTGAGTCAGCATGTGGCGCGTTAAATTTCCCATAAGAGAACAAGAATAGTTGCAGATGGAACAATAAAAAGGTTTTTCTTCAGTGTGTGTGCGAAGGTGACTTTCGATAGACGACTTTTGAGAGCCAAAGTAGTTACTATGGGGACAAGAGAATCGTTTTTCAACAGGATGCGTCTTCCGATCTGTGGACAAATTTAAAAATAATACGGATAAGGAAGACTAAATAATTCTTATTACGTGCGCTAGTAGAAAAACAGTAATTTTTTAAAAATTACCTGCAATCTGCGTAATTCTTTCAAAGTGTTCTAAGCATTCCATTTTAACATCCGGCACGTTTATGTCAATATCCATACAAGAAAATCCCTCTTCATCTTCTTCTCGGTGTCCAAGTTCCGCTTTGATGGTAACTGTCTCCACATTAATTCTACCTGGAAAAACAAAACAACAGTAGTCTGTCAAATAAGAGTAGAAAATATAAAAAAATGAAACTATAAAATTTTTAGGCTGGCAACATTAATTTACCTGCCAAATATAATTTTAAAGTGCAAAGACAACAAAAATACAGAACACTGTATACTTACATATTAAAAAATATTTTTTTTCTTAAAAACTGCTTCTTCATTAAACTGAAGAAGCACTGTTGTCAAGTAACCTGCTTGATGACATAAATTTGATAAAATTGTATTTTACAAAGTGATTGGCATTCATTAAATTAAACATACATTTGAATTTAACAGTAGGTAGAAAGGAAGAATCATTAATGGTGGGTTTAGTTACATTACTTTTGGATCTGAATGCGCTAAATACCTTCAGATCTAAAATTAGAGACATGATCCAAAGCCTAGACAACGCTAGTAGGTACTTAAACCAATATAAAAAAATGTGAGCCATTTCTAAAGTTTGCTTTTTATTTTATTACAATATCGTTATTCAAAAGGCAAAGATATAATAATAAAATGCAATTCTAATTATGAGATCAATGGTATGATTTTTTTTTCACTTTTATGTCATTTTAATTTAAAAAAATGTAGGTTTCACAGCTTTAGATTATCACCATGATTATATTTTTAGTATTGCCATTTGAACAACAGTTTGACGGCCGGCGTAGTGCAGCGGTAAGGCGCTTGACTAGCACTCTGAAGGTCGCGGGATCGAATCCCGGCGTGGCAACTAAATGTTATTTAATTAATTTGTGTATTTCACAATTTATTCATTTAAAATAATATATAGAATATCTGCGGCACGTTCCAGAGTGAAAGATACTCTCAGTACCGCCTTGGTGTAAGACCACCATTCAGAATTGAAATGTTGCTTGAAATGGCTTCAGCCGTGTTTGGTGACCAGATCTGAATAGCCAGGTACTTCCCCACCTTCCTCTTCCCTATTTCCTTCCCATCCCCACTGCCTTCAGCCTCACAACATACCCCAATTGGGGATGCCATAGTCCCACTGGCTCCAGACGGGAGAAGTTGGGACTCTTGTGCCGGTATTCATGTAAAAAAAAAAAAAAAACAGTGGCGCCCTCCTATTTTTTCAACTCTTATTTGACGTAGGTATATTACTACCCTTATTATATTGACAATTAGCCGTTAACTTAAGATTGAAAACAAAATACAAAATATTTAAAAGTACAATATATAAAAACACTCTATAGATAGCATTTTTTTCTCTCTTTTTATTTTATCTCCTCTTTTTTTTTGCTCTTTGTATTATCTATTGTTTGTTAAACATATAAAAAAAATTCTTCAATTGCTTACTCTTTCAAAAAAATATTATAATTGTTGCTTACATACGTTTCTCCACCTTTTTAACAGGAGCATTGCTAATGCGTAACAGGAATTATGTAATGTATTAAAAAAAAACTTTATTTAACGAATAAAAACACATTATGTACCATCTAATTTACTAAACTAAAAATTTTTAGAAAGAATAAGACACAGAAAAATAAAAAAAGATAACGGCCGCAACTGGAAGTCAGGATCTCTCGTTGTAGCGGGATAAACGCATTGCCAATTAGGTTACTAAGAATTCATAGTTTAACCTTGATAGTGTCTCTGATAAAAATATTCAATTTTGTTTTATACGGACTATTGAAGTTTCACTAAAAGTATAAATGAATATTCATTTTTCAACCCTAGTAGTTCGCTATGTTTAGTGACTTAGCAGGGGTGCCCGGTTTCATGGGGTGAGGTTTGTCCGGGTCTTGGCAGCGGATACGTCTGCCCACAAGCTGCAATGCAGACCGGATCGGGAGAGAATGGTTGAGGGAGTCCCTTTGATTTCTCCAGCCGCACTCTCTCAGAACACCGCCTTGCACCGCAGTAGGATAGATGGATTCATGCATCCGTCATTTCTGGATACACTGACTCCCAGATTTCTACCCACCGCTATTACCCTTTTCCTTCCCAGAACTTCCTTTCCTAAAAAAAACCTTTACACAGTATCCCCAAAGAGATAGACCTTGAAGGGAATTATTTTTCTCAGGGACTCCTGTGTAGAGCTAATGTAAAAATATAGATATATCTTATACATAAAAATCTCGTATCAAGGTGTTTGTGGTAGCACTCCTCCGAAACGGCTTAACCGGTTTTTATGTTTTTTTTTGCGTATATTTGGTAGGTATGAGAATAGGTTTTAAACATAGACATCATAATTCAATAGACCAGAAGATACAGACGAGGGGGTAAAACCAAACTATGAAGGGGGAAGAGGGGAAAGATGACTGTGATTCGTTATACAATCAATCTGACAGTAAATAGGCATCTCGCATTACAATATCACCATTTAGTTCTTAAAAGCAAAATCTGCTTTGAATGAATAGACCTTTTTACATGGGAGCGCGAATTGCTTGCCACGAAAATAACATATTTGCTAAGGCCAAATGCTCGCCGCAAAAAGACTCGCCCCAATACACATAGCAATATTTTGTTGCCGTGTTTAGTTAAAACACTATTACAAATGTTTCATAATTTACTTACCCCTGTAACCAGCGACGCGAACACTGGAGAACCGCCCACATTCGCTATGTCTAAATAATATGTACCTATAATGTATAGCGCAAGCTGCCGTTTTTGGCGTGATATTTCGTAAAACGTATATACGTTACTTTCGCGCTGGTCACAACAAGAATGATGACGTCACATATTTTAGATTCTCTCCCCTCCCCATGGAGCGAGCTGGCGCCAAGGCGGAGCTTATAGCCGGTTCCATGGGGAGGGGGAAATATTACGTTTTTATCACTTAGGGCAGGTCCAGATATATTCATATGTCCGTGGTTTTAAAGTTTATTTCATACCGCAAGGTGATTAGTGTTTATATATTATTACCTAGAATTTTTTTTATTATTTTGACAATTTATTTTTTATTATTTTTTATTGGGCATCAAAAATACCTAAAACCCTCAATTTTAACTTTCCTACCCCCACCCTCCCATTTTTTAATCGCGATTTTAGTATTTTTGTATGAACAAATTTAATCATCTTTAGTATTTCAAGCAGAACGAAATTATTTATGTTGTTGAATGACAGATAGCGGTACGTCTGCCTCATCGAACTTTCATCCACACATGCTCAAGACATTCACGAGCAGAGTCGCGTCATTTTAATTATTTCATTCGGCATCATGTTCTCGCTTGGGCAAACCATCGAGTTTATTTGTGTTGGTTAAAGACGGACCGACAAAAAATATCGTACACTCAATTGCTCTTCGAAAATCATGGTGATTTTCTTTATTTCATTTTCCTACTTTAGTTGATGTTTTTTTGCTTTTATCGGCGGTCATCAGCCCTTTCATCAGGTCTACAGCGCTCCATTGCCCTTTCTGCCATAGATCCCATCCCCACACACTTACAATACATTCGTTATTTTTTATTTAACAATCAAAATATTCACTAGAAATAATTTATACAGCAAAACAACGTTTATCATTATTAGGGTTGTTTGTGTAGTAATTGTTACATACCTAAAATAATAACACTAAGGCCTTGTGCGCACTAGCGGCCAGCCGCGTAGGCGGTCAACCGCGCGGCTAGCCGCATTTTTATTTTAGTATGAAATTTTTCGGCGGTTGGGTGCGTACGGTTGCATACTAAAATAAAAATGCGGCAGGCCGCGCGGTTGACCGCCTACGCGGCTAGCCGCTAGTGCGCACAAGGCCTTATAGTCGCGTCGGTCTCACGGACCACAACAGTAATAAAGTGAAGTGTAAAGCGTCCACTCGGCACCAACGCTTTTAAAAATCGCAGGGCCACGACCGAAGTCCCAGTGATGTTAATTTTTGAGAAAACAACGAAGTATTGATTTTTCGGTCTGGGAGACCAAAGCGCGAGTATATATAAGTTAAAAATTGAAATGCAAACAACGATACTATGTAAAGAAACAATAAACCATATTACATCACAAATAAACTGAAGTGAAAATTTGAGAAATCGGGAACTTATCTTACGTAACTAGTTTCCGGCAAAGACGCATTTAAAGGTAAATACTAAATGTACATGTACGGCAAGAGCATGTTATGAACAAACATATACTCTGGTGGTGTGACATTTCAAAACGTACTGCGATTCGTTTCAAAGCAAGGCGTATTGTCACCGGGTGAATTTAACAT
Organism: Limnephilus rhombicus; assembly: GCA_929108145.2. Lineage (NCBI taxonomy): Eukaryota > Metazoa > Arthropoda > Insecta > Trichoptera > Limnephilidae > Limnephilus > Limnephilus rhombicus. Next base: position 18,976,979 of record OV815289.1, on the reverse strand, counting down.
CCTTTATATCGCACCTGAGCGATAACAGTGACACAAGTAAAAAAATTGCATTTTTGAGTTGGTATTTAAAAATGTTCCTGGATATCTATTCTATCTTCTATAAAAATGTCATAATTCTTAAAAATGTTATTGTGGCCTTAAAAGCGAAAATGTCGTTGTTATATTATAATATTTTACTCGAATCCAAGTAAAAAAAGTGGCAAATTGAACATTGTGCCATTATTCTTGCTGAACACGTTAAACCTTAGACGGCACGAGTGAACCAACTTAACGTTAATGTCTAGTTGTGCCTCTGAGGTCCAATAGCGACATTACTGTGCAGCGATTCATGTTAAAGCCTCTAATTATGTGTTCTGTCACACGTGTAAGTTGGCGAATCGCGGAATTTTTTTCCCGAAAACCGAACTGTTCGTCGGGTAGAGTCTTATGTACTTCGTGATACGGTAGACATTTGTTTAGGATTACTTGTGTCGGGACTTTGCTGAGCGTCGGTAATAAGCATATCGGCCGATAATTTGACGGATTCCAAGGTTACGAATAACCCAACAATGTTTGTAAATCTCCTACTACCACCACAGTAAGCGGAAATGTTGTGTGTCGTGGTGGGGGACTGAGCCAGCAGAGGAATCGAATACGCGATGCCCGGGCGGGACTCAAACGCGATGCCTACTCAGCCACTGACCGATCAAATAACGTTGAATTACAATTTTATACCGTAATATAGTTTTAAAATACAGGTAAAATGTTCGTAAGGACTTACAAGTACTGGAGATAACTTATATGTTTACTTATATGGATTCGTTTTAGATTCAGATTAAATAATATACGTACCTTCTCCATACGAAATGTTCGCACATTCCTTCTTGACATCTGGGTATTCAATCTCTACTTCTGTATACATGACAGGTATATCGACATGCCCCAGTTCAGTCTTCACTTTAACAGCATGTAAGTCGAGAGGCCCCTTGTTTTCGAAATGCACTTCACCCTCAACAGTACATGAGTTGACAAGCTTAATATTTGGAGTAACTTCATTATCAACAACAATATTTGAGTCCACAGACCCCTTGTCTTTGCGAAATATTTCCCTTTCAATAATATCTGAGTGAATGAGCTCCCTATTTTTGAGACGAACCTCACTTTCAATACTGTGTGAGTCGGTAAACCCCTTGCTTTTTAGATTTTTTTCATTACCAACATCATGCAGTTTGTCCAAACATTTGTTCATTACGACATCTATTTCATCACTGTTCTCCGGTTCTTTCTTTATATTTGTATTATCATATGTAAAAAGATCCATGTCTTACATATGAATTAACGAAACAACTATAATACTCTTATATTATTAGCGAGAGAAAACGGATTGAGCTCATTGCCCTCAAAATCCAAATGTCAGAAGCGTTATGGCCAGATTCCATAGAAAAATATTTGCGTGTTCTATGGAATAGTGATGTACAAAATCGAAATACGTATTCCGCAACACATTGTCTAATGTCCGCAATGCTAGTGATCTTCATTCACTATTTTTGGTAATATCAGCGTCATCAGCGACCATCATAATTCTATCACGAAGAAATTAAAATTCTAGAATTTCAAATTTTCTTGTGACGTTTCTCAACACTTTGAAATTGGCCACTACTCTTTGCTCTGTGGGTATGTTTTGTATAGACTTAGATATGAGTTCTTTGTATATCACTTCACACTTATGATTCCATAAGTTTTACGGCATTCGAAATATATATATTTTAATTATCTACTCAATACCTACCAGATTAATTTTAGTACGTGGCAAAATAAAGGCTTTCCCTGTATTTCAAATGTTGTTAAATTCAATTTACAAATTAAAACTGTACTTTTTAAGTGTATTCAAAATAAAATTAGTATAACAGAAGAGTATTTATGAGATGATGTATGAATGTAACTGAAAAAAGGGTGTGTTGTGTAGAGGAAGATCCTTTCCACCTACTTCTGCTGTTAACATTTTTTAAGTGCTTAGGTACAATAAGTCCTTCATTTGGCGTAAAACGGGTATTGTAAGTGTGATCCAGTTTATGTATGTATAAAGGGCTATTCATATGCTGAGATATAATTTTATACCACAGAATTGCTCTTACTGAGAGAATTTTGAGATTCTGGTAAAAGTATGGAACATTGTTTCTTTGTTCGTATAAACTTTTATGCGCTAATAATTTAACTAATGATTTTTTAACCGATGGAACATGATTTACATTTGTGTTACAGGAAAGTCCCCAAGCTGTAATAACATACCTTATAATAGATTCAGCTAATGATAAATAAATTATTCGAAGTGTGCATATTGAAACATAGAATTTTAATTTATATAATCTGCTAACAATAGATCTGAGTCGTTCACAGACTTTATTTATTTGTGAATCCCATTTGGAAAACAGTAAATAATAACACCTAAATAAACATATTCTTTAACCAGTTCAATATTTTTACATGTGCACAGTGTAGAGATACCGACATGTAAGCAATCTGAAGTATGTGTTTTAATTTCAGGTGTAATAATATTTGCCTTGGCATTGGTTGATCTAATATGTATCAATTTAGTTTTTTTTTTGCATTTATAATTAAACCAGAGTCATGAGACCATTTCAAAAGTTCAATGTAATCTTCTTGAAAGAGATTATTACATAATTGCAGATCACTGCATGAAATAACCAATGCAGTATCATCCGTGTACACGAAGTGTTTTACATGTTTAAAAATGTACTTAATAAAAGATACATTACCTAATGATATAAAAAAATGGACCTAATATGGAACCTCGAGGAACTGAGAAAGACACTGAGTATATTAGATTAAATATGGATGACCTTGATAATAAGAGTAAATAAATGGGGATATTGCGTTGGGCAGAGAAAATTAAATTAAAATCAATGATGAGAATCAGGAGGTGACTGGGCCAAATGATTAATAAAAAATTACCGAAATCTCAAAAAGACCACAAAGAACTATTGATGCCAAAAATCATGTAGTGTACGTAAATTATACTAATGCTAATGTACCAGAAAGTTAAGAAATGGATTCCAGTTCACTTATTTGTGAAATGGATTCTAATTGTAAAAAAAATATCTATTATTATAATATACACAATAAGGAGCCATCACATATTCCTCCAATATATTTAGAAGGAATTGAACTGCTTGTGGCCTCACAGGTTAAGTATCTGGGACATATCCTAACCGAAGACATGAAGGATATAGAAGATATGGAACGACAAATAAGAGCAATTAATATACGGGCCGGAATGCTCTCAAGGCGGTTCTACCACTGTAGCGAAGATGTCAGAAAATTACTATTCAAGACATACTGTACTGCCCTGTACACGTCAGAACTGTGGACACAATACCCAGCAGCGCAATGGGACAAACTGAGGGTGTGCTACAATAATGCATACAGGCAACTTATGCAACTACCGAGGTTCTGCAGTGCCTCCACGATGTTCACCGAGGGGAGGGTGCACTCATTCCCAGCCCTACTTCGCCACCGACTAGCCAGCTTCTGGAGCAGGATACGGACTTCAACCAATATCATTGTCGTGGCTGCATCCGAGTGGCTCAGTTCCCCATTAAATGAGCGATGGATGCAGATGATGAGGCGACCTCCATGATGGACGATCCCAAAATATCTTTTATTTTTTATTTTTATTTTATTTTTAATTCTGTCTACTTATTATTTATTTTAATTTTATGCTTATTTTTTGTTATTTGTGTGATGAATTTTGTTTTCATTTTATGCTTTAATCAGGTACCTACCTAATATTTAAACTATTTTTTTTCTCTTTTCTTTTATAGTTGTTTATGTAATATGGCAGACTGGGATTGCACTACCCTCCCAGTCTTGCTGGAATAAAACTTAAATAAAAAAAAAAATAAAAAATAAAGGTCACCGAACTGTGTATTATTGTCAATGCTCTGAGAAACTGTCAATATCCTTCTCTACTACTACCGACATCAAAAACCAATGGCACAATTTACCTTAATAATACTCAACATGTTATTATTATCTGTATGCAACATGCAACTATTATATATTACTGCAACTGTTATCATATGCAACTTGCATGTACTACTAAAATTATTATCAGGAGTGAAATTTACTTTTTAAATTCTAATAATTATAGTTTTACCAAAACCTAGATACTTTTGGAGATATTTTTTACTAAACTATAATTTATTTTTATCAACAAACATTATTGTTATCATCAAACCTTTTTTAAAATTTCTATTAAACATTTCATGTAGTTCTAGTATCAAGTAAGATAAATTGGTAAATATGCAGTTAGTCCACCTCACGGATAATTCGTGTTGTCGAAGTTTGATGCACGGATAATACAGAATGTTCCTTTTTTAGCTAATAGACGATCAAATATGACATTTGTCGGAAATACCAATCTTATAAAATAAATTCTCTAAAATAAACTCGCTTTTCATCATACTTTTAAAAAACATCCCAGGTTTTGAATGGTTTGTTTGGCTTCGCAGGGTTTGTCTAGCGCAGGGGTTCCCAAACTTATTAGTATCACGCCTCCCTACTGCTTAAAATGAATATGCCCACGCCTCCCCTCGGCCCAGGGCCCAGCAAAGGGCTGTTCAAGTATTACGTAATGCACTTGGGGGAAGGGGTAACATGTTTTTCTTTATTTAAATTTAAAAAAACAGGGAATTAAAATCTTCCAAGTTGGCAACCCTTTTAGTTAATGTTTACGGGGAATTCCTCGACGGTATTGTGCGTAATTTTTATTTTATTTTCGTTGTCAGTATTCGTTAGTGTTTTAAACACGAAATACGCATAAACACAATTAATGTGAGTTTGTAGGAATTATAATGTCCTCCAAAGCCGGAGATTTACATCATCAGCTGTTATTGGCCTATAAAAGCTCTCATGCTGACTTGCCAGCGCAGCGCAACCAAAACATGCCAACCGTATTTGGAAGACATCAAAAGAAAAAATAAAAAAAATAATGAAAAATTTATGGAACATATGAATGATGTTATATGAGAGTTTTTAGTTGGAACAACGCTTTTTAGTTATTACACACGGTTAGTTTACTGCTAAAATATAATAATATTACCTAAAGATAGGTTTCGTAGTACATGCATAGTTACACTTAGAACATGAAAAAGGTTTTCTCCACTTTGAATCGCACTGTGGATTTTTAAATCTCCCTTTCGAGAACTTCAATAACCACGTTCGGGACAAAAAATGGTTTTGTCTCCTGAAGGTAAACATGTGATTTTTGTCCCTCTTTGTCGAACACGAATAGTCGCAGTAGAAACATGTAAGTGGTTTTATAGCACTGTGAGTCAGCGAATGATTTCTGAAAAGTTCCTTTGTACAACATGAATAATTGCAGTCGGGACATGAAAAGGGTTTTTGTCCAGTGTGGGTAAACATGTGACTTTTTAGATAACGTTTTGTAGCTCCTGAATAGTCGCAGTCGGGACAAGAAAAAGGTTTTTCATCACTGTTTTATTTTTTTTCGAGAAGAAGAATAGTTGCAGTCGGGGCTTGAAATGAGTTTTTTTACCACTGTGGGTTAACATGTGATTTTTTGTTTTTTTTTTTTTTTTAATAGTACATGAATAGTAATAATATGAAGAGTTGCAGTCAGAACATGAAAAAGGTTTCTCGTCACTGTGAGTTAGCAAGTGCCGTTTTAGCTTTTTTTTCTAGAAGAGGAATAGTTGCAGTCACAACATGAATAAGGTTTTTCTTCACTGTGGGTAAACAAGTGATTTTTAGATTTCTCTTCGTAGTATATAAATAATTGCACTATGAGTCAGCAAGTGACTTCTTAGATATCTCTTTTGAGGACACGAATAGTTGCAGTCAGGACATGAAAATGGTTTTTCTCTTTTGTGAATCATACTGTGGATTTTTAAATCTTTCCTTTGAGAACTTGTATAACTGCATTCGGAACATGAAAAAGGGTTTACTCCACAGATGCGTGCGATAGCGCGGGTATTCGGCGATCGCAGTGATACCGCCGCCCGCGCCCCCCTGTACATGTCTTCGCGCCCCCCTAGTGGGGCGCGCCCCCCACTTTGAAAATCAATGGTCTAGCGGGTTTGTGTAATTATTTTAATACATTTCTTTCCATGTTTTACTGTTACAAATACTTGTCAATGACGCATTCACTTTGTTTTACGCAAAAATATTTTTCTATGATTGGCAGCATTGATGAAATGTTAAAATAAAAACGATGAATGAACATGGCGTTACCGTGCGAGTGAATTAATTTGAACAAAATTAAAATGTTAAATGAATATTTTTTGCATGTTTTTTGGTCTCCCCCGACATAAATACTCACTTTTCGTAATAATAAAGCTAAATATAACTGTTTGGATAAAAAGTTTTCCGTATTAACGAGTAAGCGGTTTAATGCATAAATAATGATAAATTTTGTATTTATGATATTAACTCCATATGTCAGAATTTTATATCTGTACTCATTACAAAGAACACTTTTACTGCTTTTTTTTAATGTTTTACGCACCAGATTTAAATGTCCGGGTTTAATTTTCCCCACAGGAAAAACTAAACCCTTTCACACACTTCCCAAATGATCATCTGGTCAATCCACGTTATGCAATTGCACTATATGTATTATAATTACAAAACAATACAAGAACAACATGTCAACCTACCAGAGACCAGATGGGAAAATAATTCACCGACTCCAGATATTTTCATATCAGAGGGTTCGGCTCTGTGGAATTCCTAATTGAACCTATAAATCCTACTGATCCCTCAATATAAATATTTAAAAAATCTTTTATAATCCTACATGTATTTAAAATTACCGATTTAAAATACATGTACTTGTTGAGAAATGTTTAAAACGATGATTTATTTTTTAAATAAATCTCTTTGTAGATTTTTTGATTGATATGTGTACGGTTCGGAGACATAAAGCCAAAGTTTTGACCGACCCCAAGTGTTCAAATGTCCGACCCTAAGTGCTAAAACGACCGAACCCAAGTGATAAAACGATGATTTTTTTTAAAATAATTCTCCGTAAGAACTCAAATTTTCAGACGGTTCGGTGCCATATGGCGGAAGTTATGACCGACCACAATTGTTGTTACCGTTAAACGATGTTTTTTGCAAAAATTCTTCTTTTGGCAGATTTTTTGATTAATTCGTGTACAGACCATGATTCTTAATAAAAATCCAAAATTTCAGACAGTTCGGAGTCATGAAGCCAAAGTTTTGACCGACCCTAAGTGTTCAAACGTCCGACCCTAAGTGCTAAAACGACCGAACCCAAGTGTTAAAACGATTATTTTTTTTTAAATAATTCTCTTTGTAGATTTTTTTATTGATTCGTGTACCGACCATGATTCTCAGTAAGAATTCAAATTTTCAGACGGTTCGGTGCCATAGGGCGGAAGTTATGACCGACCACAATTGTTGTTACCGTTAAACGATGTTTTTTTGCAAGAATTCTTCTTGTGGCAGATTTTTTGATTAATTCGTGTACAGACCATGATTCTTAGTAAAAATCCAAAATTTCAGACCGTTGGGAGCCATAAAGCCAAAGTTTTGACCGACCCTAAGTGTTCAAACGGCTGACCCTAAGTGCTAAAACCACCGAACCCAAGTGTTAAAACGAAGATTTTTTTTTTTAAATAATAATCTTTGTAGATTTTTTGATTGGTTCGTGTACAGACCATGATTCTCAGTAAGTATTCAAATTTTCAGACGGTTCCGTACCATAGGGCGGAAGTTATGACTGACCACAATTGTTGTTACCGTTAAACGATGTTTTTTTGTAAAATATCTTCTTTTGGCAAATTTTTTGATTAATTCGTGTACAGACCATGATTCTTAGTAAAAATCCAAAATTTCTGACGGTTCGATGCCATAAGGCCAAAGTTTTGATCGACCCCAAGTGTTCTAATGTCCGACCCTAAGTGATAAAACGAGCGAACCCAACTGATAAAACGATGATTTTTTTTAAAAATCTCAGTAAGAATTCAAATTTTCAGACGGTTCGGTGCCATATGGCGGAAGTTATGACCGACCACAGTTGTTGTTACAAAGCACCCGTTAAACGCTGATTTTTTTGCAAAAATTCTTCTTTTGGCAGATTTTTTGATAGATTCGTGTACAGACCATGATTCTAGGAGCCATTCTAGTGCCAAAGTTAAAACGAATTTTAAACAAAATCTCTTTGTGGATTTTTTGATTTATTCGTGTACAGACCATGATTCTCAGTAAGAATTCAAATTTTCAGACGGTTCGGTGCCATAGGGCGGAAGTTATGACCGACCACAATTGTTGTTACCGTTAAACGATGTTTTTTTTGCAAAAAAATCTTCTTTTGGCAGATGTTTTGATTAACGGTTCGACGGTTAAATGCTGATTTTTTGCAAAACTTCTTCTTTTGGCAGATTTTTTGATTGATTCGTGTTCAGACCATGATTCTCGAGCCATAGGGCCAAAGTTAAAACGAATTTAAAACAAAACCCTTTGTAGATTTTTTGATTGATTCGTGTACAGACCATGATTCTTAGAAAGAATCCAAAATTTCAGACGGTTTGAAGCCATAAGGCAAAAGTTATGACCCACCGAAAGTGTTCAAACGACCGAACCCAAGTGTTAAAACTATGTTCTTTTTAAAAAAAACTCTCTTTGTAGATTTTGTGATTGATTCGTGTACAGACCATCATTCTTAGTAAGAATCCAAAATTTCAGACGGTTTGAATCCATGAGGCCACAGTTTTGACCGACCCCAAGTGATCAAACGTCCGACCACAAGTGCTTAAACTACCGAACCCAAGTGTTAAAACGATGATCTCTTAAAAAAAATTCCCTTTGTAGATTTTTTGATTGATTCGTGTACAGATCATGATTCTCAGTAAGAATTCAAATTTTCAGACGGTTCGGTGCTATAGGGCGAAAGTTAGGACCTACCAGAATAGAGAACTCCAGTCCATATATTTTTTTTAATGGATAAAGTCCTTCAAACTTAAATAACTGCATTTTTTATTATTATTTTTATAGTTAGTTTTAATAGTTAAAATAATTGTCAAAGTTTTAATCTTTCAACTAACGACTCCCAGAAACGCACCGTATCTGTGGTGGATTGTGTGACGTCTTCACCCACCGATAGTTTTTTTTACTTTTTAAGTTGTCGTTTTGAATCAGTGATGTTATGTCGAGGGAAATTTCCTTAGATCTACGTGAGAAATTTTTTTTTAAAAAATCAGGACAAAATCAAGGGAAATTTCGAACTCTGGCAAAATTTTTATTACATATGACAATATAATTATTATAATAATTCCAAAAAATATACGTATATATATTTTTTGGAATTCCTATGAATCTTAATTATTGTTCATGTACTTACATGCAATGTTATTTTTAACACTGACAACTCAAAATGATATTTGGGAACGTACCCATACTACGTGACACGTTCGGGGGATGGGGGGTCTTCAAAACACCACGCTTGGTACAAATGAGCGGCGGGTTGCTTAGGTTTTTGGTCACGGTGGGGGGAGGGGGGGGTTAAAAAGTGCAAAAAGTTTGTCACGTAATATGGGTTCGTTCCCTATGTATCTAAAAAGATAAATGGGACCTCTGAAAAAAAAATTATTTATGTTTTAAGTTCCGTTTTTTCGGTGATTGCGGTTGATTTTTATTTTGCAAAGTGTTTTTTTTTTATTTGGAATTCAGTTTCTACTGACGGTGAGTGTATTTGTACTTTTAAATTATTACTTCACGTAGCAAAAAGTGTTTTATTTGGAAAAGCACAGTATTATTAGTATATTTACCAAGTTCCAATATCTTTCCAATTAATTAATCATATTAATTAACATATAACAGGAACAGTGTTACACAATCAGGTGGCTACTTAGGTAATTGCGTAAATGTGAAATGGGAAATTTCACTTCGAAAACTAGGGAAATAATTTTTTTCGAAATTTCACTTCGAAATCTAGGGAAATAATTTTTTTGGGCAGAACATCCCTGTTTTAAATGGACAATATGGCGGAATGATGGCCGATGACAACTATGACATTTAGGTGTGATAAGTCGTTTTTTATTCAAGATTAACTGCTTTTAATATAGAAAAACATTGGTAAAATGTCCACATTTCACCGCTACTGTTATCGTATTTAATCAAAGTGCAATATAAAAACAATAAATCATCTCTTACATTGCAAATACATATGACATCGTATTTTGTGTTCAGGCGTAACTTTGTACATTGTTTTATGTATAACATATACAGAAACACTGGTATTTATAATACACTGATCATGACGATTGTGTAATAACTTGTATAAAAAGCCCTATACTAAAAACAATTTGAAAATACATAAACCAAATGTCAAATATGACACGACTTAAACCTCAAATAGGCAAAATTTATTGCAGATTGTCCGCAAATATAGCCCTTTTCGTAAATTGTTGAGGGCCTAAATTATGTTTCAATAAATACAATAACTATTATTTATCTAGATCTCTATAAACAGTATGAAAATAAACCAAAAACACGAAATGTTGAATTGCATACGTGTGCACTTTAAGTCATTTCAAATGTCAATACAATACAATACACGCTTTCACCAGGTGACAGGTTAGCAGTGACGTCACCACTCACCATTTCAGTAATGCCAACTTAACGCTGTGTTTTGAGGAGAGGATTAAAGCCAAAGGTTCGGAGCCATAAAGCCAAAGTTTTGACCGACCCCAAGTGTTCAAACGTCCGACCCTTAGTGCTAAAACGACCGAACCCAAGTGTTTCAAACGACGATTTTTTTTTAAAATAATTCTCTATGTAGATTTTTTGATTGATATGTGTACAGACCATGATTCTCAGTAAGAATTCAAATTTTCAGACGGTTCGATGCCATAAGGCCAAAGTTTTGATCGACCCCAAGTGTTCAAATGTCCGACCCTAAGTGATAAAACGACCGAACCCAAGTGATAAAACGATGATTTTTTAAAAAATAATTCTCAGTAAGAATTCAAATTTTCAGACGGTTCGGTGCCATATGGCGGAAGTTATGACCGACCACAATTGTTGTTTCACAATTGTCAAATCACAATTGTCAAATCAGCGTTTGTCAACAACATGTCAACACAATTGTCAAATCAGCGTTTGTCAACAACATGTCAACACAATTGTCAAATCAGCGTTTGTCAACAACATGTCAACACAATTGTCAAATCAGCGATTAACGGGTGCTTTGTAGCACCCGTTAAACGCTGATTTGTTTGATGATTCTCAGTAAGAATTCAAATTTTCAGACGGTTCGGTTCCATAGGGCGGAAGTTATGACCGTCCACAATTGTTGTTACAAAGCGCCGGTAAAACGAAGTTTTTTTGCAAAAATTCTTCTTTTGGCAGATTTTTTGATTAATTCGTGTACAGACCATGATTCTTAGTAAAAATCCAAAATTTCAAACGGTTCGAAGCCATAAAGCCAAACTTTTGACGGACCCCAAGGATATTCGCAATCGCATTTGCATTCGCAAAGTTCGAGTGAATATATTGCGAATATGAACATAAAAAAAAACATATTATTAGGTTAATGAAAAATCCATTCATATCTTATTTTTTATTATTAGCAAAATTCTTGAAGCGATATCTGTTTCATATCAGATTTGGTACTTTGATGGGAAGATGAAGCCACTTCAAGTGTTTTAGATGCATCCTGTTTTTGTTTTTCACACTTTTCTAATTCGGAAAACTCTGTTTTATGCATTGCCTTCAAATGATTTCTCTTAACTGTTGTAGTTCTTCCTTTTCTAGAATATTCCTTGTTACACAGTACAGCTTGCATTAGCTCGATCAGCGTCGCAAACGTAAAATAAGTCCAAATTTTAGTAGAATTTTATTTACTCATGTTAATCACTAATCAATCACCTCTAACCTTAAAATTCACTTTTTTTTGTTTACGAGCAGACGACAAATGAAATAAAACAACCGATCGGCTTTTTTTTAATCAACTCGGAAATTCGCGGAACAAGATGCAAACGTGAGCCGCTAAGCCGTACATAATTGGCGCCAAATTAAAAAAAAACGCATTATTCGTATTCGCATTCGTATTTGCGAATGTCGGTAGCAGATATTAGCATTCGCGAATGCTCAAAAGATGACATTCATTATATCACTGCAATGTAACAATTTTTAATTTCCAATTCCATTAAGTAATGAAGTTTTGAATTTTTGATTCTTTCCTCAAAAATTACACTAAATCACCTTACCAAATATGTATCGCTTTTTTGATCTAGATTTTCTAGGTCAACGGAACTATTTTCAGCTTGTTTTTAGATATCCGTTTAGCTGTTAGCGTAAATAACAGTTCAGTAAAACTTTTCAATTGTTCAAACTTGAAACTCGAGTGAAAATAAAATTGTTTGATAATCTGTTATAAATAAAGGAAATATAGTATATTTTGTTGGCCAATAGGCTAATTTGGTCTCACAGTATTTTATTTGTATTTAGCACCCAGCACTTCATTGTTTACAATCTTCTTCTTTCATATAGTCAGTACGTAAATCCCACATTAATATTCTACTATTTCCAATTTGCTAAAAATAACCTCAAAAACATTAACTTCGGTGTTAACATCAGATAAATGGAAAGATATTATGATGGCTAAGGAAAAGGAGAAAGACAGAAAAGAAGAACAAAAACAGATAAAACTAGCTAAAAAAATAAATAAGAACATTAAAAAAAAGAAACCGACCATTGAAATTTCAGAGACGTCAGAGGAAGAAAATTTGCGTGATACGTTTCATTCGGACTGCGAAGACTGGATTCCACAGGTAAAGCCGTCGGGTTTCGAAGAACTAGATCGAACACCCCTGGAAGGAGATTATGTCCTGGTTGAATTCAAGAATCCCAAAGCCACTTTTTATAATGTCGGTAAAATATTGCGTTCAAAAGACGAAGACAATGAGTTCGAGATAAGCTACCTGAGAAAACATAACACCACTGGTAGCCAATTCACAATGCCACAAATTCCTGATTTGGCATCTGTTGCTGAGATTGATATTAAAATGATATTGCCACCACCATTGTTTACAGGTACAACCAAAAGGCAAAATTCTTTTTATACTTTCGAAATCGAACTCTCAGGTCTAAATTTGCGCTAAATCTTATTTTTTTATAAGTTTATTGTATAACTTGAATAATAAACATCGATTTATAATCATTACTGTGTTTAATTTAGATAAAAAATGTAAGTTCCCTACATAGATTCATGTGGCCAAAACCGGCACACGGGTGTGGCCAAAACTGATTAAATTGTGGCCACAACTAATGCATGGGTCCAGTTCAATGAAAAAAAATATTTGAAAATAATTAAAGAACTGTTACTGGATATATTAACATATATTAAAGACAGGTATTTTTATTGTACATTAATGTTGGAAAAATTATAATTTACATTTATGTGCAAGTTTGGTGCTCATTCAAAAACGAAAAAATCCTTAAGGTGGCCACAACCGGCCCACTGACCCTACATCAAATTAATATATAAAAGGTTTTGAAAAATTTGTATAACGGTTTTGCTACAGGGAAAGCAAACCGAAATATCAAGTGAATTCAATGTATGAAAATGATGGCCAGTCACTTTCACACGTTTTTTTTTTTACATGAGCTCCACACAGGAGGCCCTGAGGAAAATAATTTCCGTCAGGCCCTATGTCATCTTTGGGGATGCTGTGTGGATGGTTTTTTTAAGAAAGGAAGGAGAGGAGAGTTCTGGGAAGGAAAAGGGCTTAAGGGGTGGGTAGGAATCTGGGGTTCAGTGTGTCTTGGTCGTCCGCCTTCAAGACCTAGACAAACCTCACCCCACGAACCCGGGCACCCCTGCTAAATCACCACACGTAGCGAACCACTTGGGGTGACCTATGGCAGAGGTGTTGGTTATCTAATAAAGGTTCCCGGGGCGGCGGTACCCATTCCCGCCTCCCAAATTGTTGAACTTCATATACGCAAAGTATACCTAAACATTTAAAACTTGCACAAAGACTACATATTTATATCCTACACGAAAACACAAAACAGACAAAGAACAATGCATTCAACGTGAGGACACAAGGATTAGTCATGTCACCACGCTGAATGATTCCACATACATGTGTTGGATATACATGCAAATATACTTAACACAATAACGAATTATGTTTAAAATGAAAAAAATTCTCCATGGAGATTAGAAAACCATTTACCGATTGAAATCACACCACATATCAACTGGCGTGTTCTGACTTAAGTTTATCTTTTATATGATATGCGTTAACTGCCTTACCATTCATATCAGACAGAGGCGTAGCGTGGGTGTCGGCGGCCTGGGGCGGAGGAAAATTTCGCCGCCCCCTTATTTGGGTATTTCGGGTGCCAGCGGGGGTGGGGAGGGGGGGGGGAGGTGTTTGTGGAAATACTATTTTTTTATTACGAACTATTGACGACGAGTATTCTTCCAACGAAAATCATGTTCATAAATTCTACTACTACTGTCGGGAATCAAGAATGGTATCCATGTAAACGGATTTCGCATCTCGAACTTTTACACCGTGTTTAGAATGCAAGGCAGATTTTAACTTACGATTGATTCTGCGTTAGAGTCCCGAAACAATAGTTGCACACGCAGTGGCGTAACTACAGGATGGCAGGGCTGGCAAAATACCACGGGCCCGCGGGGGCCGGAAGAGCTCAGAAGTAACCTAACATTTTTAACAAAATTTAGTAAAAAATTATGTGTTAAAATTAATAAAAACCTATTTAAGAAACTCAATGGAACGAGACAGGCTCCGTAACTTGCCTATTTTGTCTATTGAAAATTCTATAACCCGATCTTTAAACTTTGATGACATTATTGATACTTTTGCGGAATAGAAAGCTCGGAGAAAGGAATTTTATTAATAAATATCTTGTAAAAGTTATATTGTTATTTCATTATAAATATATAATATCTATACTTTTGAAAATAAAATTATTTAGATATTTAACAAAAATGCGAACAATAATAGTAATAATGTTGGGTAACTTCATAACCACTCGACCGACTTGTCTCGACGCCACCTAGCGAGAGATTTAGTACTTACAATACCTCCCTCACAAAAATAAAGTTGGTTTTTTTCAGGTGGAAAAATATAATAATCAGTAATTGTTGAATGAAACACCAGTATATATATATTGAATTTGGCGGGTATTAGATAAGCCGCCATAGCTCAGTGGTCAGAGTATCCGACCGGCAATCAGAAGGACACGGGTTCAAGTCCCGTTGGTGGCAAGTATCTTTTCTCAGAAGATTTTTCAATGTAAATGAGTGTTTCCGGCTGACAATTATTGCTTATAATAATTGTTACCCTTTGTGCTATGTATAAAAATCTTGTCTTAAACATTAGTTTATAAATTAAAATTAATAATTAATATTTAACAAGTTAAAAGTATTCCACCAAAAAATGTAGACATAATTTGTCTCGACGCCACCTAGCGAGAGATTTAGTTTTTACAATACCTCCCTCACAAAAATATAGTTGGTTGTTTTCAGATGGAAAAATATAATAATCAGTAATTGTTGAATGAAACACCAGTATATATTGAATTATGTGGCGGGTAATAGATAAGCCGCCATAGCTCAGTGGTCAGAGCATCCGACCGGCAGTCAGAAGGACACGGTTTCAAGTCCCGTTAGCGGCAAGTATCTTTTCTCGGAAGATTTTTCAATGTAAATGAGTGTTTCAGGCTGACAATTATTGCTTATAATAATTGAAATTCAATCGTTACATTCTGAACACAATTCTGGTTTTAATTAAGAGTAAATCTGTTTGCGAGTTCCCAGCTTTAATTGGTATTTTTCTCATAATATGCATACGGTTTTCCCACGAATTACGAAATTTGTAGCCTGAAAACATATAGTTATTGACATTTATTATACATAATAAAAGAAAGAGTTGGATTCGTAACCGAAAGGATCGTAGAACATTTTAAAATAATTATTATACTTTAAAAAAAAAACTTACTTTTCTGATTTTTTTGTTTTGTTTTTTTTTTCTGTATTAATACATTACTTAAACAATGAATCAGATAGTCAAACATTCAATTACATAAATAAAAAAATGTTAATAAAATATTTATTACTCACGTTGCTAGTCACTCATGAGCCAGCAATGAATGAAACTTTCTTAGAATTGTCTTTCTGAAAATTCGCCGTCCCCCCTAAAAGTGCCGCCCGGGCGGGCCACCCCGCCCCAACACGCTATGCCACTGATATCAGATAACTGATATAATGCTACTGGTGAAATTTTACCAATAATTTTGCTCCTAATAAATTTAGGCGCCAATTTTGCTGAAAAGTATCTGCTTGCATCAGATAAAACGAAGGAGCGTCTCCAGACAGTATCACCAACATTAAATTGAATCTCTCTCGGACGCAAGTTGTATTGCACTTTGTTGCGCTCATAAGACTGCCTTAACGACGTACGTAAGTAACTGAGAAAAAAATGTATTTTAATTCTTCCAAACCTGATGCCCAAGAGTCACGCTTAGCAATTTCTTCAGCATTGAAATCAGTACCTAAATAATCTTTTTCTGAAATGATGATCTCTCTACCAAAGTTCAGAAAGAACGGAGTGTAACCTGTGATTTTTAGAAATTTAATTAAAATTAAATTTGATAATGTTATTATCGAGTTCTGCAAGTTTTTTGGTTAGTGTTTTAGTTACAGCTGTTTCGACTTGTAAGGTCATTTTCAAACTGTGGTGAAGCCACGTACGGACGACTTATTTATAAGATTTTAAATGTCAATTTTTGAAGGTGTCTAAGTTGATTTATTACCGGTTAAACCAATTTGTAGAGACACTAATTGAGAGAGTCAATTAAATGTCAATTTTTGAAGGTGTCTAAGTTGATTTATTACTGGTTAAACCAATTTGTAGAGACACTAATTGAGAGTCAATTAGTGTCTCTACAAATTGGTTTAACCGGTAATAAATCAACTTAGACACCTTCAAAAATTGACATTTAAAATCTTATAAATAAGTCGTCCGTACGTGGCTTCACCACAGTTTGAAAATGACCTTACAAGTCGAAACAGCTGTAACTAAAACACTAACCAAAAAACTTGCAGAACTCGATAATAACATTATCAAATTTAATTTTAATTAAATTTCTAAAAATTAAAATGGAGTTCTACGAATTAAACACAAAAACAATAAATATGTAACCTGTGACTTCACGAACCGCACTCTTAATTGCTAACTCGATTTCTGGAAGGTAGTTCGCCCAAGTTCTGTGATCTGATCCAACATACGAACCAAGCTCTGCTACTATAACCTTGTTAACTCGTTCCACAGGAATATTCTGGGGATGATTTCTGCAGTTATAAAACAGGTGACGAATATGAAACTTATTGGCCAAGGCTTTCATATCACGTGAAATATATCGAGGGCCATTATCCAAAACAATTGTGTCCGATACTCCAAACTTCAGAAAAGTCTCATTTTCTAAAATAGAAACAATGTTCAAATCTGTAGCCTTTCTCAGCGGGAAAAGCCTAGTATTCGAGAAAAAATCAGACACTACCAACAGGTAAGTATATCCTTTCTTGTACGAACTCGGATATGGCCCAAGTAAATCTGTCGCAATCATTTGCCAAGGGCGCTGAACCAATTTGGGATTTCCCATGAGACCTGGCGGTAACAAATTAGAGCTCTTATAACCTAAGAAAGTCTGACATTTACCGATAAAAGATTTCACATCAGCAGACATTTTAGGCCAATAATATTTGTGTCTAATTCTATTCAGGGTTTTCAATATTCCGAAGTGGGCACAAGTAGGAGGAACATGGTGCTGCAAAATTAAACTATTCCTGAGTTCCTTAGGAACTGGCTCTTTCCAGTCATAGGACCTATGTAATGCCTCCATACTCTGGATATGTTTGTAGAGCCTATCATTAGAAATTCTCCATGCCTTATACCACGGGCGTAGCCAGGTTTTAGTTTCGGGGGGGTTCAAGAAAACAAAACTACTGAAAGTGCATGCAATAACCTTTACATTATATACCACTACCTTGGCAAATCAAAACTTATGTCGGGGGGAGGGGGTTTAATTTCACGATAGCTTACTTAGTTTACACGTGCTTGAGAACATACTTTCATATATAGCTGGAACGGATTACCCGTTTCCAGTCACCCCTGATTTGTTATTTTAGAGTCTCATGTTTTAAATTCTAGATTGTTACCCAATAGGTAGGGATTTTAAAATAAATTTCGTATAGTTTTAACAGAAATTTTCATTACCTCTACCTACCCACTTGTTTCTGCCTGATTACCTTGCTTACTTGCATACATTATCACTTGAACCTAAAGGTGCTTCTTTAGTGTTTTTACATACATGTGGCGATACCGGTGTGGAGATTTGATAATAACTATAGAGGGTAATTAATCTAGGTAACATTCTTATGTTACAAACTAAAGCTTCTGTGAGGAATCCAATCGTAACACTCGCTTTCTTCTTTAAATAATATGTTATATAATTAAACAAATAACAAGAATACTTGTTACTTGTTACTTGAAACTAATAATAAATAAATAATAAATAAATAAACTTATGGCCGTGAAAATCTAAAATCATATCCAATGTTATATGAATTTATGATATGAACTAAACTTGTCAATTTGACTGGCCTGAGTCAGGATCCTTTTCTAGTTGGCTAGTCAAAGTTTCCCTAAGTGTATGTTTTAGTGTATAATTTTATGTGAAATAAATTATTATTATTATATATGTGGTGTGTATGTTAATACTTACAACGTATCCCTGTATATTGTAAGCATAGATTCTTTTTTATCAGAATAAAATAAATAAATTGATTTTCCAAGGGTAACACTCTTTACAGTCGTATTCCTTTTAACGCGGTCACGAACAGTAGAAATTGGTATTCAATACGTCTGTGACGCAGCGCAAGTAGTAAGATCTTCTTAAATTGTGTATTCAAAAACGTTTTAATTTCTGTAAGCATGAAAGCTTTTTTTGAAACTTTAACCCAGCCAGTCCGAAAAGGGGAGTACATAGTAAGATTCGTTAATTCTATTTATTCTGCTAAATAATAAAAAAAAATCACGAATTGCTACCTGCAGAGGCGGATTACATGGTGAGAGCGCCCTAGGCAAGCACCTTATCGGCGCCCCTCTATGTTTATATATAAATTTTAACTATTACTTATACATATAATAAGTAATGCTGCGCCATGCGACTCAACCCGCCGGCTTGGGAATTGAAATGAGTAAATCTAAGTCTCCAGCTATTTTTTTTTACACACCAAGTTCACAATCGGTTCAGTAGTTTTTTGCATGAAGAAATTACATATTATACCTTTACACGCACACACACATACTCACTTTCGTAGTTATAATATTAGCAGGGATAATAAACAAAACAATTTATAACCTAATATTTGATAATTAAAAAATTTAAGTTATCAATTATTATGTATTTAAAAATGGGTATCTACTAATCACATTCGATGACAATTGTTTAAAAAAACTAAAAATTTCTGCGTCTTCTTTCTTGCAAAGTTGTTATCAAGATAGCAATGAGTTTGATTCAACATGTATTGCTGACAAATTCTCTTATCTGTCATGGTCGAGCGAAGATAATTTTTCACTCTCTTTTTTAGACAGGAAAAATTCCGCTCACTACTGCAATTGCTAACTGCCGTCAATATGCACATTCTTGTAGATTGTATATGGATATACTCATAAACAAACACATTTCTTAATCACCAGAACACATCTTTATTAAAATACTAGCACTATTTTGAACATCTTCAAATTGACGAAAATGCTTAAAAAAGAAAATTTACTATTAAAATTTACTGATAAAGGTTTTTCTCCACTGTGGAAAAATATGTTACTTTTTGGATATCCCTTTGTGGCACATGATTAATTACAGTCGGGACATGAAAACTTATTTTTCCCACTGTGGAAAAACAGGTGCTGTGGAAGACTTCCCTTTGAAGAGCAGGAATAGTTGCAATCAGGACACGAACAAGGTTTCTCTCCACTATGAATCAGCGAGTGCATTATAAGACATCCCTTTTGAGAAGATGAATAATGCAGCCAAAGGTTTTGTCCACTGTGGGTTAACACGTGATTTTTTAGATGTCCTTTGCGATAATACGAATAGTGGCAATCGGGACATGAAAAAGATTATTCTCCTCTGTGGGTAAATATGTGACGTTTTAGTTGTTCTTTTGAAGAACATAAATAGTTGCAGCCGGGACACAAAAAAGGCTTTTTCGCGAAAAGGTCCACTATGGGAAAACACGTGATTTCTTTTCGAAGTATATGCATAGTTACACTCAGAACATGAAAAGGTTTTTCTCCACTTTCAAAAACTTGAATAACTTTATTCGGGAGAAGAAAAAGATTTTTATCCGCTGTAGGTAAACATGTGATTTTTGGTGCCCTTTTGTAGAACATGAATAGTCGCAGTAGAAGATGTAAAAGGTTTTATGTCACTTTGAGTCAGCAAATGATTTCTAAGAAGTTCCTTCATACGGCATGAATAATTGCAGTCGGGACATGAAAATGGATTTTGTTCGCTATGTGTAAACATGTGAATTTTTAGATACGTTTTGAAGCGCATGAATAGTGACAGTCGGGACATTTATTTATTAATTTACGGACAACAGTCCATTAAAAACATAATAATAACACGAATAAAAAAAACAGAGATGACAGTGAAGGGAGAGAACATAAAAATTAATAGCAATGACAATATAAAATATAATAAGTACATAATTATTTTCTCGCGCTTACAAGAATATGAACACAACAAAAACGCGTTCTTTGCCTAAAGCGAATAGAGACACTACAAGTCAAAGCATGAAGAAGCATTTAAATATTGCGTATGAAAAAGGAAAAAGGTTTTTCATCACTGTGAGTCAGCAAATGCCGTTTGAGTTATTTTTTTCGAGAAGAAGAATAGTTGCAGTCAGGACATATTTTTTACATTAACTCCACACAGGAGGCCCCAAGGAAAATAATTTCCCTCAGGGCCTATGTCATCTGAAATGCTGTGTGGAGTGTCTTTGAGGAGGAAGAAATTAACATTGGTCTTCAAGAGACCCTAGAGATAGTTTCTTGGAGCATCTTCAATTGTAATACCGGTAGAATAAGGATAACATTCCCACCCGACGCCTGAGCTCTAAAGATTGCATTCCGTTTATTAAGATGGGAGAATCTATCAAACGGACGACCCTTTTTGCACAGAGTCGAGGGTATTTTTCAGGTATTTTGGAGCTCCAGACCAGAAGTGGCTGCCAAATTCAACCATTGGGCGCACTTATGATTTATATAGGGTTAGCAGCCCTCAGATACAATTAAAGTATAAGTGTACATTATATCAGAACATGAAAAAGGTTTTACTCTACTATGAGTCAGCTTGTGACTTGTGACATGTGTAAAGTGTTACTCCACAGGGAAACCTTAGGAAAATTACTTTCTTCAGGGACTCCTCAGTGGAGCTATTGTAAAAAAAAAGTATGTGTTGTAAAACCATGTAGGTATATTATAGGTAAAACAGGTTTAGTGATAAAATGTACCCTTATTTGGTGAGTGCATAAAAAAGAGATCATATGATGCGAAGTGAATTGTGGAAGAAGTCAGGGAAAGCCAAGGAAGTAATGGCATGATCAAGTAAATCAAATACTTAAATAAAGTTGGACCGCACCAAGATACAGTATAGCAGAATTGTACCGACAAATCATTTTAAAGAGCGCACGTTTGAAAGTATCTCTTACCCGCAGTATTCTTCCGATATTTTGAATAAGACGGTAGAATTAGACGATTTATGAATGCGAATGAAGCAAGGAGCGTGTATTGAGACAGAGTCTGTTTGGAGGTCTATTTTTTTCTTTAAAAATCCTAGAGGCGCCCCTTCGTAACCTCGCGTCCCTAGGCACGTGCCTAGTTTGCCTTAGGGATAATCCGCCACTGGCTACCTGTCATTACTTTTAATGTTCCAATGAGGCATACCAGGCGCAATTCGCTTTTTCATATTTTTTTTATTTTTTATTTTATTTTATTAGCGTTATAAACAGTCTGTAAAAAATTCATAAATGACAGTGATAAAAATAAGTATGTCATAGACCAATAAAATAACGACAAATTTCAATTTAGAACCATAATTCAAAAATATACAATACCTACACCTGATATAAACAATTGTGATAATATCTTCTTACTTAAATCTACAAAAAGTAATTAACTGAAAATTTTCAAGGGATTACAGTTAAATTTTGATGCATATCAATAATATATTTCAGGAAGTGATTTTATTTGAATTGGAACTGCTAAAAGTAGGAGAGAAAATAAGGTGATACTAAAAATAAAAAAAGAGAAATACAGAAATCAATGAAATATTAAGTTATTAGTTAAACATGTGGCATTCAATAGTGTTATTTTTTTATGCATGCTGTGAATTTATCAAGGTTTGTATTAAACACATCGATATTTGGGCATAATCTGTTAAAAGTGCTACAGCTTCTTCTTACAAATACATTTTCAAGATAATTTGTCTTGCTCTTAGGGATATAAAAGGTGTCTGGAGATCGAGTAACTCTTAATGGACATCTGAAATGAATATTTTGTAGTAAGTACGGGCTATCAATGAAGTTATGAATAATCTTATAGAGCATTAATAGGTCTCTGATATCTCGGCGTTGCTCAAGAGATTTAAGGTTTACGGGGACATAGTTTTCATCATTTCGCACGCGATAAGAGACATATTTCATAAACTTTTTCTGAACTCTTTCTATATTTGCTTTATATGTAGAACAATGAGGGTTCCACGCTGTAGAAGCATATTCCAGATGGCTTCTAACATAGGATATGTAGAGAGATATATAGGAGCCAACAACCCTAATGCAGCATATAACACAATAATTATTAAGAGAAAATTTTCAAAATTCCTTGCAAAATTCTACACAAAAATTATTTATTAAATTTGTTGGCGATATATAAATTATTTTAAAATTGGTAACACTTAATTAATTACTATCTGTGACCATATAAATAAAATTTTTGATTTCAAAATTTCTCCATAAATATACTTCTTATTATTACGCGATATAACTAAATGATATTCTACGGACTTATGTAAGTAAAACTGCAACCAGTGTTGTAATGTACTGTGTATGTCAAAATAATCAAATAAAAAAAACTCTCATTTAAGATCACGAATAGATGCGCTTGGATCATCAAAAAGGTTTTTTCTCACCCATGAGTCAGCAAGTGGCTAGTCAGGTGGTCCTTTCTAGAACATAAATAGTTGCACTCGGAACAGGAATAAGGTTTTTCTCCACTGTGAGTCAGAATGTGATTCGACAAACTGCTTTTGCGAGAACATAAATAGTCGCACTCGGAACACGAATAAGCATTTTTTCCACTGTGAGTCAGCATGTGGTTCGTCAAATTGCTTTTGTGAGAACATGAATAGTCGCACTCGGAACAGGAATAAGGTTTTTCTCCACTATGAGTCCGCATGTGGGTAGTCAGATTGCTCTTTCGAGAACATGAATAGTTGCACTCGGAACAGGAATAAGGTTTTTCTCCACTATGAGTTCGCATGTGGGTAGTCAGACTGCTCTTTCGAGAACATGAATACTTGCATTTAATACATGAAAAATGTTTTTCTTCACTGTGAGTTAGCATGTGTCTAGTCAGGTGGTGCTTTCTAGAACATAAATAGTTGCACTCGGAACAGGAATAAGGTTTTCCTCCAATGTGATTGAGCATGTGGTTCGCCAATGTGCTTTTGCGAGAACATGAATAGTCGCACTCGGAACAGGAGTAAGGTTTTTCTCCACTATGAGTCCACATGTGGGTAGTCAGATTGCACTTTTTAGAACAAGAATAGTTGCACTCGGAACAAGAAAAAGGTTTTTCTCCACTGTGAGTGAGCATATGGTTCGCCAAATTGCTTTTGTGAGAACATGAAAAGTCGCATTCGGAACAAGAATAAGGTTTTTCTCCACTGTGAGTAAGCATGTGGCTAGTCAGGTTGTCCTTTCTAGAACATGAATAGTCGCACGCGGAACAGGAATAAGGTTTTTCTCCACTATGAGTCCGCATGTGGTTAGTCAGTTGGCCCTTTTGAGAACATGAATAGTCGCACTCGGAACAGGAATAAGGTTTTTCTCCACTATGAGTCCGCATGTGTCTTGTCATATCTTTCTTATGAGGACATGAGTGGCTGCAGTATGGACACGAAAATGATTTCTTAGTATGTATGCGCATACGCTTTGCGAACTTTGATTTATGAGGGCAGGTGTACGTACAATGGGCACAAGAAAATTGCTTTTCAATCGGGACAATAAAATCGGAATGCATCTTCAGATCTGTTAAAAAGTATGAAAAAGATTACAGATTAAGAAAGCTAACGGTGTTTAAGTAAGCACAGAAAATTCGCAAATAACAAATAATAATAGGACAGCAGAATTTGCTATTTAAATATCAAAAAAAGAAAAACAGTTTTACCTGCCGTCTGGGTTATTCTGTCAAATCGTTCTAAGCATTCTTTTTTAACGTCCGGCAGGTCTATATCAATTTCCATATAAGGAATGTCCCCTTCATCTTTTCCTCGAGTGTCCCCTGGTTCCGTCTTGATGATAAGAGTCTCAACATTAAAGCCACCTGGAAAAACAAAACAACAATACCTATAACTGTTCTTAAAAAAATTCCTCCCCACTATAATCCGCCTATAACTCAATATAAGCGTGCATCGAGGCCTATTTCGCACTATTCTAAAACAAGGGCTCTTACACCTATTTTTAAAACAAGCTCCAAACTTGTCAATAATTATCGAACTATTTTGATGCCTAAGCCCCTTTCCGAAGTATTTGAAAAGATTATTAATAACAGTCTTATGGTAGTAACCAATAAACCCTATAGTTGGGCTTGAGGAAACATATACCTACCAACAAGTCCACAGTCACGCACACTGACCACTTCTCCGGCCACATACACAAGGGCACGATTCATTTATCGGTATTTCTCGACCTCCGCAAAGCGTTAGGTACAATCTTGCATAACAAAATTGAATTTTTTGAAAAATGTTTAATATGGGTATTAGGCATGGGGCTCTTGACCTTCTTTCCAGCTTCTTATCTGGCCGATCCCGATATGTCAAATTCCTGACAAAAAAGAGTCATAATTGAAAAATAGAATTGGACCCCGCACCATTGCAAACATCAGTAAAACAAATCATACTTAGATATGAATATCAATTTAAATAAAATAATGTAAGCCTGTCAAATCTTATTTCAAACCTATACTTCGTAAATTACGAATCGTAATACAGTTATTTTTTATTTTTATCTGAAAATTATTACCAGCAAAGCTATCTTGACAGATCAAACATCAAAAATATTGTCAAAACCAGCTTGTACTCAAGCACGTATTTTGTTTAATGGTACGATGATTGAATGTTACGTTGAATATAATATTGGGTTAATATTTGTATTTTTATTATAAAATGCTTAGTTTTTGAAGTGCCTGCTCTCAACATAGGTTTTCCTAGTGAAAAGTCTAGAATTAATTAAAAAAATAAAATTTCACGGCAGATGTGTACATTGTGGTGAAGTGCCATTTTTGATATCTAGAAGTGATACCGTGTTGCGCGCGCTAATCGTAAGATCTAGCTAATCGTGTTAACCTTCTTAAGATATTAGATAATCCTTTTTTAAGTACAAACACTCTTGAACATCTCCAATTCGGAGTTTTGATGTTTTAAAAAAAGTGTTATCTAGCTTCAAATAGTATACTTATTTTAAATGCTACTTGCAGCTTTTATAAAACAAGTCTCAAATAAGAATACATGAAAATACGAGGAATGGGGAACCTTCTGCGAGCACTATAAGTTAAAAGAAGATCGTAGTTTGGCCGCTTCCTGTAAAGATACATTTTGGTAAATAACAAAGAAACTTGTAGACGTTATGAGCAAGCACATGTCCTATCTGCACAACATTTTAAAACGAACATGGATTTCAAAATCTTAATTTTACATTTTACATTTTCCACACGTGCAATACAACTTACTGGCTCTCCGAGTACTCTCTACATACTGCAAACATTCCTTCTTTACATCTGGGAGTTCAAAGTCCATATCATTATACGGCATTTCACCTCCACCTTCTTCTTGGGACTCTGGTTCCGTCTTGATTGAATCAGTCTCTTTTGGTAGATCCATGGCACTGCTGTGGTTTAAAAACAAATAAATCTATATTTGAAACAGAACGTTGTTATAACGGACCTCCAATTTGTAAGACCTTTGAATATTTTGTTTCGAATATTCTGTCAAACGAAAATATTCGTTTGAATAACACAAATTAAGAAACAGGGATATAATACATTATAACTTGAAGACATTTAAAAACGGTTAAGATAATCGTCATCAATCTTCGTATTACTCTATAATATTTATGGTTTTCTTATGTGACGTATTTGCACTGAGCCCGGCCATTTTATTCAGCGTCTTCAAAATACTAACCTTAAAATAGGTAGACGTTAAATTGACAGTTCTCAAGCAAACGCCAAATGGATTCCCTAACTTAGGTCTACCGATTGGTGTAAGTAAAGCTGGTTAGCGTTGGACACAGTGCAGTTATGCATTCTGTAGCACAAATTAAAAAAAAAAAAAACAGTGACCGCTAAGTTTGATTTAGAATAATGGATGCTAACAAAATGAATACCGTGATTAACAGTTGGTAAGAAAATATCAGCATTAGAACTTACCAATAACTATCAGGAGTATGGGGTGATTAACCGTGTTGCCAACAATGTGAAGGATATTATGTAGAATAATTAGACGTAAGAAACGAGATGAAATGATTAGCAATGATGAAAGCGCCCTTCATCAATATTTATAGGTTATACATAGACAATGGAGTAGTCATAGACAATAATCATCATTACCTTTGAGTCCGTACTTAGCACAAGTTGATGGTAAGCCCACACTGCGGCCAACGTTCCAACTTCAAACGTTTGGACGATCGTGTGGAGGGGTGTTCGTGCGTTGGAAGTTCGAGTTGGAAGGTTGGAGTTCGCGTTGGCCCGGGATCGCCTTCGAGGCCAACTCACACGAACCAGCCTGCCGCAGCTGTCCACACCGTGCCGCGTTCTATTAAAAAGACTATATTATTACGGAGAGTGGTATAACAATTGTTTGAAATCATGTCGTGTATATAAGTAAATGACTATACGTACGTAATAATTGTAGGCAACTGAAAAAGATACAGAGTAGCTACAGCTGTTTCATGTCCGCCATTTTGGAGTACGGAATTCGGGGTTGGAGGGTTTGCCGCAGCGACCACACGATCGGCCAACCTTCCAACTCCGAACTAAGTTCGGAGTTGGAACGTTGGCTTCAGTCTGGACGCAGCATGATATGCCCGCGCCTTATATGGCTGGTTCTAACTAAGCATCGATGACACAGGGCTAGTTTACAAGCTACTATCTGGGAAATTCAATATCTGTTAGTAAACTCGCCAGTGTCATCGTGTCACTTGCTAACTACGAAAAAAAGTTGAAAGGTTGTCAACTTTACTCGCCTACTCGCTTGCTCCGCTTGCTCGTGATTGGTTTATTTACGTTTCCAACATGGCTTCCGATAAACAGCTGATTTCGACTGTCAAAAATCTGAAGAATTTAGTACAAGCAGGCGTGGTTATTCTTGTTACTGGCGCTAAAAGTGTGATGTATTGTAGTGCGGGTAGTAATAACACCCGTTAATGTTACAATGTTATTTATTGAATAGGTTTATTTGGAGAGAGCGCACAACAGCCGGGACTTCCCTTTTATACTTCTCCATACTCGCTGTCTCGCTCTCATGCTGTCACACTCACACACATATATCACACCCCCACACTTAAATCCTAATTACATATATTTTTATTCACAAAGTTATACAAGGCAAGTATCTAAATATTTCAACTCCAGTATACGTAATTATATTCTTGATCTTCAATCCGTGTAGCATGGGCGTTGACCTCGAGGGCGTAACCTCCCCTTCCATGGTGTAGGTGACCTGCAAAAATCAGAGGAATTAGGAAACTTGGTCATGTCCACATCCGAGAGTGGACCCAGGTCCAGCAAATCATCAGACCTGTCACACTCCCCCCACCTAACCTTCCTCTCTGAAATCTGATCATGGTGGCGTTTCCAAATTTTTCCCGTAGACATGATTTTAACTAAATAAATCCTATTCCCCAATCTTTTAAAATTTTTTCCTATAATCCATTTATTATTATTACTTCTTAAATCCCTGGTTAAAACTTTAGAACCAACATCAAAGTACTTTTTAAATTTTCTTCCTCTATAATACTTTTTCTGTTTATGCTGGCTCAATAACATTTTGTTTTTAACCGTGTTGTCAATCCCTTTAAAACCTTGACTCTCAACATTATCCACTATTGGAATAATCGTATAAAAAAATTGATCTAATCTTCCTACCCAACATTAATTTACTAGGCTCAATGCCCGTAGACATTGAAGGCGTATTTCTAATATCAACTAAAAACGTTAAAAGTTTATCTTCAAAATCAGTAGGAAATTTATTATTTACCATAATTTTTTTCAAAAAATTCTTCATTGTTTAAAACCCCATTTTCAGCTAAACCGTTAGAAGCAGGATGCTGTACAGCTGAAGTCAATGATTCTATATTGTAATTATGACAAAATTCCTTAAAAACTGTCGATGTGAAAGCTGTACCATTGTCACTTACAATTTGTTCAGGGATTCCGATCATAGAAAATAATCTATTCAAAACTTTTATTGTACAAAACGAATCTACTTTATTTACAACATGACAGTATATCCATTTTGTAGTCGCATCAACAATTATTAAAAAATTATGACCTCCCAAAGGTCCCATGAAGTCAATATGCAATCTAATCCAGATTAAACCATTGATTGGCCAAGGTGCCAACTCAACTTTACACGGAGTAGGTAAACATTCCATGCATCGAGCACACTGTTTAACAGTTGCTTCTATATCATTGTTCATTTCGAGCCAAAAAAAATAATTTCGAGCAAGACTTTTCGATTTTACAATGCCTTTAATGCGATTGATGTAAAAAATTCAATATAATTTCCCTTAATTTCCTTGGAACTACAAATTTATTACTATAAAATAAACACGAATTATAAGTCGATAATTTTTATAAACGACATAGTCAACTGCTTTAAAGACGTCAAAGTGTTGCTTTTCGCTGATGACATTAAATTATATAAAGAGATAACTATCCTTAATCACTGTGAAATTCTTCCATCAAATATAGACATGCTAAAAATTTGGTGCTCACAAAACAATCTATATTTAAATGTAGAAAAATGCAAAACTTTGACCTTTTAAAAACATCACTGTTTTTCGACTATTCAATAAATAAAATAAATTTAGAAAGAGTATCGGAAATGCAGGATCTTGGCATAATAATGGATGAGAAACTAGACTTCACGGTTCACATTCAACAAACTGCAAATAAGGGTATGAAAACTTTAGGATTTGTGTTAAGAACAATTAAAAACTTTGAATCGTTAAAAATCATTAAACTACTGTATACATCCCTTGTTAGAAGCCTAATAGAATATAACTCCATAGTCTGGTCGCCCTTCTATAAAATTCATATTCATACTATTGAAAGAATTCTAATAAAATTACTTTAATTCTGTTTCTGACAATAAACGGCTAGCAAAAGCGATAGGTCTCATTAAACCATTATCATATACGTGACAAATTACCGCTGCCAAAGATCTGTCAGATGCGTCTGAAATAAGTTTAATCGGTAAATTTGGATCAAAATGCACTAAAATATTATCTGACGTCAGCGGTTTCTTAACTCGCTCGAACGCAATATTACATTCCTCAGACCATACATATCTTACTCCCCTTTTTAACAAGTTATACAATGGAGACAAAATACTTGAAATATTATGAATAAAAGATCTATAGTAAGAAATAACCCCGAGTAAACTCCTTAGTTCCGAAATATTTCTCGGTACTGCCATTTGAGTAATCGCACAAATTTTATTTTCTAAGGGCATAACTCCTTTCTGCGAAATTCTAAAACCTAAATATTCTATCTCTTTTTCTAGAAAAGAACACTTACTTTCATTAATAGTTAACCCACAATCACTTAACTTGCTAAGTACTGATTCACAAATAGAAAATAATTCCTCTTTAGAATTTCCTAACAACAAAATATCATCTAGAAATACACGAACGTTACGAAGTCTGCCGACTACCGCCGAAATGACTTGCATAAATATTGCTGGGCTTGTGGTCAAACCGAAAGGCAAGACTTTATACGCGAATAATCATATATGCGTACTTATCACACATAATTTCCTCGACTTCTTGTTCAACGAAATCTGACCAAAGGCATTACGCAAATCTATTTTAGCAAAAAATTTTGCACCATTTAAAGATGAAATTAAATCTTAATACGAGGCAATGGGTATTTCAACTTCGCTAACATACGGTTTAATGTGGTTTTAAAATCGGTACGAATTCTAATTGAACCGTCTTTCTTTTTTTCAACAATCGGACTAGCCATATCACTTATTTCTACCTTTTCAATTATATCTTCACGTAACATCTTATTTAATTCCTCCTCCACCTTACCACGTAAACTAAAAGGTAACGGTCTTGGATTTAAAAACTTTGGCCTGAACTCCGAAATAACTTCGATGTTAGCTTCATAACCTATAAGCCTACCAGATTTTTCTGAAAACACATGAGCATATTTTTTCTTTAAACTATCACGAAAATTTAATTGATTATCACAACTAATCTCACTGGTATTTACCGAATTTATTCCACTCAATCCGATACCAAAAACTTGTAAAAATTTCCTATCAACAATCGTAGAATTACCGTTTTTAACTATTGCGAACTGCGTATCCACACTTTTATTTAAAAAATAACACACTTAAATTAACTTTACCTATAATATTTAACTGTTTCCCGTCATATCCTGACAATTGAATATCGCATCTTTCCAATTCATAGGAAACAAAATCTTTTAAATATACTTCGTAAGGAATTGCATTAATCTCTGCACCGGTGTCAACAATCGCCCGCAAAACAGTGTTACCAATAAATAGATCTACGAATATCGGTTCCGGCCCCGCGCCGTCATGTAACATAAAAACCGAATTCAATCATTTATTTTTATTACCTACATTAGTTTTACTGCTTTTACATAAATTACGACCCGATTTATTGCATCGATACATAATAAAAAGATAATAAATGAAAATTGAAATATTTCGGCGAAAGGTCGTCGCTGGCGGCACGGTACTAACGAGCTTAGTGGCCAGAAATTTCGGAAGAAATTTCAAAGAAATGACCACTAAATGTAGAGGAAGCCGCCAGCGGTGACTTTGCTGAAAAAACAAATGAGGGTGCGTAACACGTCGGTTACATAATCAGAAATATTAACCATAACAGTAAGTACATGACTCATTCAATTAATATCTTACTATTATTGAATCCCCAATATAATATAAAGAGTACTTGTATAGAATAATTAACACGTAAAGAAACATTTGACATAAAATGCAAATATCTAATATATAAATGGTAAATATCGGTTCGGACTGGCCACGCTTATCACGAATAGTTTTTAGAAAAAAACTTTAGATTCGCCTTAATTACTATAAAAGGAAACTTTTTGGCTTTGGGGTGGCGGAAAATAATGCATTTTAATTTTCAATTGCATAAAACCAAAATTCTCTTCGCGAACCGACACAGCGAAAATCCGCGGCCGTACCTGTCACTGT
Source organism: Limnephilus rhombicus (assembly GCA_929108145.2). Lineage (NCBI taxonomy): Eukaryota > Metazoa > Arthropoda > Insecta > Trichoptera > Limnephilidae > Limnephilus > Limnephilus rhombicus. The sequence goes on along the minus strand of OV815289.1, from coordinate 18,945,134 downwards.
TATGTTGGTATCCTTGATAAAATTAACAAGAGCTAATACGACTGTAGCCGACTTAGTGGGATAAGGCGGGTAATTATGAAATTTGTCTAGCGGGCTTGTTTGTGTAACATGGTTTGTGATACAAAAGAAAGTGCCCCTTTATAACGCCTACTCGCGTCAAGGCAAGAAAAACATCCCAGGTTTCAAGTAGTTTAGCGGCTACGCTGGGTTTGTGTAACATGGTTAGTGATTCTGGCGTACAAAGGCTTTGAAGGCTCGTAAGGCTTTGAAGCAAATAATGGACGGTTACCCCGAGAGTGTTTTCTCTTGAGGTAAAAATAATCTCGTTAAATTTAATGTTTCAAAGACCCAATCTTGCCTGATTACGTCTAAAAGGGATCGCAATGAAAATCTAGTCTCTTTCAACGGAAGCAATCTTCCGAACAGGCCCTCCATTGATATGCTTGGTGTAACCCTAAGTGACCAGCTCAGGTATGGGGGCTCCATTGAAGCCAGAGTAAAGTTAGCCTCCTAAAAACTGGGCGTACTGTACAGGGCCCGCAGATACTTTAATAGTACACAACTGCTAACCCTGTACAAATCGCAAGTGCGCCCCACGGTTGAATTTGGCAGCCACCTCTGGTCTGGAGCTCCAAAATACCTGAAAAATACCCTCGACTCTGTGCAGAAACGGGCGGTCCGTTTGATAGATTCTCCCATCTTAACAGACGGATTGCAATCTTTAGAGCACAGGCGTCGGGTGGGAATGCTATCCTTGTTCTACCGGTATTACAATGGAAGATGCTCCGAGGAACTAGTATCATTGATCCCTTCGGCACCGGTGCATAGTCGGGAAACACGCCAAACGCGTGCCCAACATTTGTACACAGTTGACATTTGTCACATGAGAACGGGTCGTTTCTTCGACTCGTTCTTGTTCGGCTCAGCTCGGCTGTGGAATGATTTGCCAGCCTCTGTGTTTCCTCCTTCCTACAACATGGGTCTCTTCAAGACCAATGTTCATTCCTTCCTCTCCTCAAAAAGACCCTCCACACAGCATCCCAGATGACATAGGCCCTGAGGGAAATTATTTTCCTCAGGGCCTCCTGTGTGGAGTAAATGTAAAAAAAAAAAAAAATCTCACAAGACGAAGCTACGAAGTCGGCTACAGTCGTATTAGCTCTTGTTAATTTATCAAGGATACCAACATAACAGTGACAGATACGGCCGCGAATTTTCGCTGTGTCGGTTCGCGAAGTGAATTTTGGTTTTATGCAATTGAAAATTAAAATACATTATTTTCCGCCGCCCCAAAGCCAAAAAGTTTTCTTTTATAGTAATTAAGGAGAATCTAAAGTTTTTTTCTAAAAATTATTTGTAATAAGCGTGGCCAGACCGAACCGATAATTACCAAAAAAATTTATACACAATGTTTTGCCTTCTTTCGCAGTTGACGTTATTTGACAAACGTTCCTTTAAATACAAGTGTAGTCAATTACAACTAACATTAATAATTATGGTAGACATAATATCTTATTTCCTTTTTTTAAATTAAACATTTTCAATTATTTTCATTTTATTACACGGTTATCAAACTGTCTGGCACGAGATTTCTGGGTAGCTGATTCTTCATTGTTCGCAATCTAATGTGCTTTGCATTTCTCGTCCCATGTCTGTATATCTCGTGATTGTAATTTAATTTTCAGTAGAAGTGTTTTAGGATAAAAATCAAATTATTATTTCTTAAGTAGATCATGTTGTATTTTATATGACGCAAGTATGGAAGTTTGAGTCTTATTTTATTTTCATATGTACTGTACTGGTAAAAGCTACTGAAAGGTGTAGTTCCTTAGAAGTAGGTACTTAATTTAGAATTAAGAAGTACGTGAAAAAATATATATAAATTCTACAAAACCAAAGTGGCGTTGCCTGTGAATCTAGAAGACGTGGCAGTGGAAGTCATATTGTCTTTTGATACTCCGTGTGATAGACCGACTCTAGATAAAGACGCACAGACATAAAAAAAAGGAAAAGTTAACTGTTTATATTAAAATAAACCTTTGTTTCACCGCAGGGGAAGTTTATGGCGCAGACATAAGACACACAGACACACAGACCCTCCACACAGCATCCCAGATGACATAGGCCCTGAGGGAAATTATTTTCCTCAGGGCCTCCTGTGTGGAGTTAATGTAATAAAAAAAAAAAAAAAAGACTACGCCAGTCGAAGAATACCATCATCACTGCCATGGTGGCCTGGATGGAGATGGAGTCCCCCCTGATGCCCTTCTGAAAATGGAAGCCTGTCAAATATCCCCCATGAACGGATATTTGCATATTTTATTGGATTTATTATTATGTACTATATTTTTCATTTATTTTCTGTTGCATTCTGTGTATGAATGCATTGTTATTTTGTCAATGTTTGAACTATTTCAAAATATGGAATGTATTGCATTGCACAACATTCTGAAATAAACGATCATTATTATGATACGTTTTAAGATTTTCACGGCCAAACTATTTTCGTTATTTGTTTTTGGGGTGTTATGCCGTGTTGCGCTACCTCCTTCTTTAGCCATCGTTTCGGACAGCGTTGCAGTGTCCCTCATCAGGGCAGATCCGGTAGATCTGCCCTGATGATAAAGGTATATCAATCGCCCCCGGGTGTTTTGTCGAAAATTAACGGTAATTAATATTATTAACGCACTAAGTAACTATTATTATCTTAACTAAAACAATTCTACTATCTATAAAAAAATTATAAAATTTTCCTAACAACTTAATATTACCTAACGTTCTATGTATCTATCCAGTTACATAACACAATGGTCTCATTATCGGTATGATATTGTCTGCTTTCATGTAATACCGGATGGTTTCCTGGCGTCATAAGAGCCTCGGTTATGCACCTCCTTGGAATCAATTGGTTCATACGTCCTCGGTGGGAATTTGGGCCAAACATTAGATATCTTATACCTAGTCGGAAGTTCCTCAGCTAATGCCGGAGTGTACGGCATATCATGATTTTCCGAAAGAGTTTCTTCTTCAGAAATAGTTGACAGACGTGGTCTGCTGGGGTTACCTGATGCAGGTTCCGTCGGCGTATTGTGGCCACTGGAGCCGGGGGGTGGCTGTGGAGGGTCATCGTGTTCATCTGTAGCATTGCGCAATGCTACAGATGATTGTGTTACTATCAGAATATCAGAGGCTGCCGCACCAAACTTAATGAGCTAAGATTGTCGATTCCAATCCACCCCTTTCATATATATTTCCTGTCTGAAAATTGATTGGATCCGTCATTTAATACAGAAGAACTAGTCTTCACTTTTCATAATACCTACCGCTTCGATAGAAGTACCACTACCAGCACCAAATCAAGAGGAGGAGGTGTAATAATATCTGTCACAAAATCTATAACTTCGTCCAGATTAAAAAGCAAACACAAAAATATAGAACAACTTTATGTACTACTCAAGACGAACCTAGGAAAAATTATTCTTGGATGTGTTTACATTCCACCCGGATCAAATTCACAAGTTTATGAAAACCACATTGAAGATGTAGAGGCCCTCAAGCTCAAATATCCGGAAGCTAGAATGCTGCTAACCGGTGACTACAATATTCCAAACAATATAGACTGGGTTACCATAAGTAATAATCCAACAATTCATGCTAACATATCTGCCATTGCTCGTGAAATTATAAATATGTCTTATTTCCTTGGTCTTAAACAAATTAATAATGTATATAATTCTAATCACCACCTATTAGACCTTGCATTTAGTAGTGATCCTTCAGTAAAACTAAGTAAATCCTTAGACTCTCTTCTCCCCATAGATTCCCACCATCCTCCCTTAAACATTACCATTATGAACAACTTTCTTAATACTCACTCTAACACTGTTCCCAATTTTTCTTATAATTTTGCCAAAGCAGATTATCCATTGATAATAACATACTTAGAAAATGCAGATTGGTCCTTTTTAGACAGAAACACAAATGTTAATCATAACCTAGAATCTTTTTACTCCATCATCAACATGGCTATCGAAAAATACGTACCCTCTATTCAAGTAATAACATCAAAGTTCCCCAAATGGTTTAATAATGACTTAAAGCAATTAACAAAAAACAAAAAAATCTGGCACAAAAACTTCAAAGAGAGCAACTCTATCTCAGACTACAAAATATTTCATAAATATAGAACCGAATGCAAAATACTCGCCAGAAAATTATATCAAACATACATACTTAACACAGAAAAGTCTATTTCTTCTGATACCAAAAACTTTTTTACACACATAAACTCACTAAGAAAAAATAAACCCAGCATACCTACTTACATGTATTTCGAAGGGAAAAGCAGCAGTGATACAAACGACATTGTTAATTTCTTTGCTGACTTCTTCAAAAATGTGTACGATAAGGATATCCCTAATGTTCAACTTCCATCCTTTCATCCGAAGAAATCGGTCCACATTCCCGCTTTACATATAAATGTTCCGGATGTTATACGCAAAATAAAATCACTCGACATAAAGAAAAAAGCGGGTCCTGACAAAGTTAGACCTGCTTTTCTAATCAACTTTGTATCGATACTAGCCAAGCCACTATGTCAAATATTTAACCAATCACTTAATTCTGGCTGCTTCCCCGATTTATGGAAAAACTGTTATCTCACACCTGTATTTAAAAAGGGTGATATTCATGATGTCACAAATTACCGACCCATTTGCATGCTCTCAACTATCCCCAAACTGTTTGAAAAACTTATCCTTGACAGAATCTCCATACATATTAATAACATCATTGTACCTAACCAACATGGCTTTATGCCGGGCAGATCCACCTAACAAATCTTTCCTTGTACGAACAATTTATTGCATGCTCACTCGAAAATAAAACCCAAGTAGATTCAATATATATACAGACTTTGTCAAAGCGTTTGACAAAGTTAACCATGAAATTCTTCTCAACAAACTTAGTAAAATGGGAATAGAGGGTAAACTATTGGAATGGTTAAAGAGTTACTTAACCAACAGAATTCTCCAAGTAAAAAATAACTCTTACCTATCACACAAATTCATGGCTACTAGCGGTGTACCTCAAGGGTCATATTTAGGCCCATTACTGTTCCTACTTTTTATAAATGATATCATCACTGTTTTTGATAATAATGTTGAAGTGTTGCTTTTCGCCGACGACTTAAAACTATTTAAACTTATAAAAACAATAAATGACTGTATTCACATTCAATTAAATTTAAATAAACTACAAGACTGGTGTAAAACTAATAAACTTTATCTGAATATATGTAAATGCCAGATAATAAGGTTTTTCAGAACAAATCAACCCCTTAACTATCAATATAAAATTAATAATGTTTCCCTCACCTCTGTCAATGAGATTAATGATCTTGGCATTATTTTCGATTCCAAATTTAACTTTCTTCCACATATAACTACAGTAACCAATAAAGGATTAAAAATGCTAGGTTTCATTCTTCGAAATGGCAGAGACTTTCAAAATATTTCAACATTAAAAATCCTATATTCCTCTCTAGTTCGAAGTCAAGTAGAATATAATTCTTCTATTTGGTCCCCTCACTTCAAAATCTACTCCGATTCCATAGAAAAAATTCAGCATAAATTCTTAAGATTCATTAACTATAAACTTGGTCTACCAATAGAATCAATAAGTTACAATCACTTAATGAAAGAATTAAACTTAACTCAAACTTTCAGATAGAAGACTTATTTCCGACTTGACTTTTATTTTTAAAATTGTTAATGTTATTATAGACAGTCCTGATTTATTAAACCTAATTACCTTCCACATACCTACTAGGACTACTCGATCCAAAATTCTTTTTAATTGCAACAAAAATATCAGGACTGAGTCATTTAGATACTCGCTTATACCTAGATTGCATGCTGTTGGCAATGCTTTCTCAGAAGTAGTAGATGTGTTCAACTGCACCGAATATAGTTATAAGAAGGCTATAATATCATACCTCAATGACAATAATTAATGCTAGGTATAAGTCGTCGTCTGAGTGTTCGTCTGCACGGCGTCTATATCATACTCTAATATAGATTCCAAACTGCTTGCTTCATTTATATTAACTATCAGACAGACTAGTTAAGTGATAGCTAATAATGTATAATTTTTTTTCAAAATTATTATTTTTAAACCAAAGATTTATTATTGATTCTCTAACTGACAGCCCTGAAAGGCTGAACTAATTAGCAGTACCTGTAGTAATTTTAAACTTCAGTAATTTCAACTGAAGGTAACAATAATATCATTACTAAGTTAGTCCATTTTAGCCAATTCCTAGAATCCAACAATACGTACAAATAAAAGTAAAGTAGGTATATTATATTTGATGTTGAGAATTTTTCTAATTATTTACTTATGTTTATTCTGCATAAAAATGTGTATTTTGTATGAGCTCATATTCTTTTTTGTTTGTTATAATCATAACCTATGTATAACCACTATTTATACCACTGTGTATCATGTATCACAGGATGTAATAGCCATTTTATGGCGTTGAAATAAATAAATGCGGCAGTGGGTGGAGAAATCATCTCCGTTGTAGAAGCGATTGTAGGCGAATTACTGGGGAGTGGCTGCTGCAGATCGATTGCGTGTTGCGCAATGGGGGTGATTGCGGGAATCGTCTCGATATCCAGTATAATGGGATTGCTTGTGGTAATCGGATCTACGGCTGGCGTACAGGTCTGAGCCCGCTTGTATAGATTCACCTGGATAGCAAGTATCTACAGGCGGTGGTACGTCGTTAATAACGTTTTGCCAGATATTCATTGAAGGCGCGTGTTGCGCGTCACGTTCACGCGTGTACCGTGGTATTTCCACGACAGGCGCGTACGCGAAGGAGCATTGTGGAGGTTCTCGAGCTTGATGCGGTCCGGTCAGATCCTCTTGTTGTCTGCTCTGGTACTCATACGTACCTAAGTATGGGGGCCCTGGACGCGACGTTGTCCGACCTGGTCGGCGTCCGGGCCATGCCAGTTTTCCGCCCTGTGTCTTCCTGGGCAGTTATGACACCAGGGCAATTGGTCACGCAGTCGCCTTGCATCGTTATTACGACTATCCGCCCTTTCCTGGTGTCGGGGCGGCGGTGCACGGAAGAGTATTTCCTTCGGGAAATCGATGGCGTTTACTCGTGCTGTAAGTGTTTCCATGGTGTACGTGCCGAAGATTAGGCCCGCCTCCAGCAGCTCTCGATAACGAGGCATCATCAGCCCTATCAGATCTGGGCAGAATTCGTCCAAGCCTGTTTGTCTGAAAACACGTTTGTGGATTGCTCGCTTACGCTGTAAGAAAGCAACGCCGCTTTCGTCGGTTTTCTGCGGGTCTCCGTACAGCGTGACTAATAGAGAGGTCCTCGCTTCCACTACGCCGTAGCGCTTTCGTAGTTGTAAAGTAAAATCCTCCCAGCTCCATCTCCCGCGAGTATGTGGCTGCCACCACCTTTTTGCTTCTTCTTGCAATTGTTTTGCAGCCTTTTCCACTTTAAGTGCTGACGAACAGCCTGTCGCACTGAAGTATTCCTCGCACGCGACGATAAACTCTTCGGGTTCTTCTTCCGGCAAACCTTCGAATCGATCTTCCAGTATCCTCGAATGGCACGAGGTCTGCCCCCTGTTCTCCATCTTTTTAGATTCTGGTGCTAGGCTACCGATGTCTACGGTTACCTGCAATGCATCTGCCGTGGTTTGTCGCGTGGTTCGCGTTGTGTTTGCCGATGCCATGTATAATTAATTTTTAAATCTATTTTTAAAACTACACCTAAACTAATTTGGGCGCCAAATACTCTTTGAGGCGGGAAGCATTAAACCCAGACATAATTATTAATTTAAAAAAAACGAAAAAAAAAAGAAAAAATATATACCTATCATTGATTTAGAACAATTAATCTAGACGCGTATCGTGAAAACTAACCTATCAGCATCGGTTTAAATTCTTCCGCGTTTTGGCTATATGTGAATTTAACTAATAATTTATTACTATTGTTCCTCCTTTTCGATGACTACTCTAATCTTGGTAATAATAATTATTGTGAGTTTTCCCAAAACCAAGCATTAATTATTAATGCTTGGTTTTGGGAAAACTCACTTTTGATTTGAGGGGAAAAACGACCACTTTGCCCCTCGGGTGGGTGAAACAACAAGGGTCACTTTGGCGGGCCAGCGACGAAAATCCACCGGCCCGCCAAAAGGACCTCTAATCTCAACCAATTTCAAACGCCCCACGGTACACTCTCCTTCGAAGCGAATTCAGGGTTGCTATCTCTTTTCAAATGCCTGCAAAAGTTGAGAAAGATATATTGACAATCTCCCATACAAAACTGATTTTTGCTAGGAATTTATTCCAATTAATTAAACGGCGATCTTGAAAATAACGTAGAAAAATTGACATTTTAAAGGCCCTTTGCGGGGTTGTAGATTGCGGCAAAAAAAAAAAACATTTTGCAAGAGATATTTTCAAATAATCATAAAATGTACAAGTTTTAGAAACTTTTAAAATAAAAACATGTGTAGCTTTCCATTTAAAATGTTTCACAATGTCGCATCAAACTCTGCAATTATATTTGCCTTTTGCGAAAAATTCAATTTCATCGGTAATGCACATCGTTTTCAGCTTGTAGAATCGGCAGATATTTTAAATATTTATGTAATTTTCTCTAACCTTGCAATACTGAACATGGAACAATATTCAAAACCACCTGAAGTTTTCAGCCAGGCCATGACACCGTTGGCTGACGTAATTTGTATGGGAAATGTTCTAAAACCGACGCAGGTGTTCGATTTTCAGGCTTTGCTTGAGGTGGTTATGACAACTTTTAACGGTTGACTTGCCATATATATAAAATATTATTTTTTGCCTGTTGGCGATTGTTGAGATAAAAAAATTCAGCGCACGTTTCAGTACTTTGACTCTGCGACAAAAATTAAGCGTTTTTTGGACTACAAAATTTACAGAAAAAAACTGGCGGCGAAAACTAGAACTCTAACAAAATCACTCAATTCGGCTCGGTTACACTTTCCGCCAACAGGTTCGCATTAAAAAAGAAAAGATATCTTTTTCCATTCGTTTCCATGCCAATGAAAATGCTAGAAATGTTGAGTCAGGTCAGGGATCTTAGACGTCAAATTTTTAGCCTAACAAAACAGACTTTTCAGAGTTTTCGGTAGAGATTTTACGGTACGCTTCATTGCGGCCCGAAAATCGATCTCGGCTTGGATGTTTTTCAAAAATCCAATACAGTAGAGAATTCCGCAACTTTTAATACCAACATTACATGCCCATCCCATATAAAAAAGTTCAGGAGATGCTGACAAAACTCGACATTTTCCGAAAGAAAATCACCAAAACACGCGCTTAAAGATTCTATTATATATTTTGCTGGCAATTTGAAATTAAAAACATATTCATACAGGGTAGGTACCTACTTATTTCGGTAGTATTACAAATATGATAAAAAAGCAAAGAGATTTCCGGAATTTTTGAAATGTGCAGGTACCTACCTGAATGGGTACCTACACAACGAATTAGGTTTTAATGCAATAAACAACTACACACTCACAAATACAAAACTAGCACACTCTCTACTTGACACTGGCCAGAACACTCCATTGGGGTGAAAAGCCATTTAATTTAAAGAAGAAGAATGCAATAAAAACTAAGGTAAGGTTGTTTCGATGATATATTGAGTAATTCAACTTTTTTAAAGTTAATTTTCACGTTCTGTATCGGTTCTATTCAAGTTCTGTTTTTTTTATAGGTCAATATTTCTAGGTTATTCATAGCCAGTAAAGTGGTCATAGACAAATACCATGATTTTATTCAGTAGGTACTGAGCACAATGTGTCTTTAAAAATATGTAAATGGCAATGGTAGGCGGAAAGGATGGACTTCTACACAACACACTCTTTGCCACATTCATATATCATCTCGTACGTAATCTTCTGTTATTCTGATTTTATTTTGAATACATTTAGGTTCCATGCCAACTCAGAATGAAACCAACTCAGAACCACCTCAGAAAGGTCATTAAAAGCTATGAAAAAATATTTTTAAAATAGCCGGTAACCCAACTAACTTAACCTATTTTACCAATTTTTTTAAATATTTTTTTATCATCACTCTTAATGACCTTCCTGAGGTGGTTCTGAGTAGGTTTCATTCTGAGTTGGCCGGTTACCATTTAAAACGCATGGTATAAATTTTACAAAATTAATATAACAACATTTGAAAACCTTGTCACCTACTAAAATTAATCTGGTGTGTAAATAATAAATTAACTTTCGAATGCCATAATTAAACCGGGTCCATTGCGCGTCATTTGCCTTGACAGTCCCATAACTAGTCAATGGTTGTCAATAAATATTGTCAACTTTCGTTGTGTTTCGAGTTTAGTTGTGCTTCCCATGTTCGACGGAAAACATTTCCTAAACACTCCATCACGGTTGAAGCGGGAAGGCAGGCGGGAGCCGGCGGGGGGGGGGGGGGGGCGGGGAGGATTAATTTTTTGACAGATGCCGCGCCATAAATAAACCAGTCATTAGATTGATAACTTCGTGGTTTTTCTGTGGACCAAGTGTCAACGCTATTTGACATATACATACCTATATTTGACGACTTTTTATTCGATATGCGCAACTCTGTCGTCACACATACCATAGACAAGGGGATAGAGGAAACAAAATAAAATAAAAATAAAAGGCTCGACCATAGACAATATAATTATCTTTCAGTACCTACCCAATTTATTAGCCTAAAATGTTATTTTAAAAATAAAATTAAATGTCAAAATGTTCCCCAGGGAACAGAGCTGGATCTGACAGATCGCTGCCTTGAGAAAATGAGCTTATTTTTCTTTACTGCTCATTTTCTCCGGACAGAGCTTTGTCAGATTGAAACCCGTTGCCCTGCGAAGAAACCAACTGTCGTAAAAATAACCTAAAATTACTTGAAATTTCAATCCCTTCAAAAGGGGAAGAACAATTTCAAATAAGATTTAGCTTTCCTACGATAGTATCGACTTTGACATTTCTCTTATTTCAACAGAAAAATTAAAAACTCAATTAAATGTTCATTGAATAGCATTGTGGATTTTTAAATCTCCCTTTCGAGAACTTGAATAACTGCATTCGGGACAAGAAATTGGTTTTTGTCCGTTGTGGGTAATTATGTGATTTTTTGGTGGCTCTTTGTAGAACATGAAGAGTCGCAGTAGAAACATGTAAAAGGTTTTATGTCACTGTGAGTCAGCAAATGATTTCTAAGAAATTCCTTTGTACAACATGAATAATTGCAGTAGGGCCATGAAAAAAGGTTTTTGTCCACTGTGCGTAAGCATGTGAATGTTCAGGTACCCTTTCGTAGCGCATATAGTCGCATTCGGGAAATGAAAAAGTTTTTCTTCACATGAGTCAGCAAGTGACTTCTTAGATAGCTCTTTTGAGAATACAGATAGTTGCAGTCAGGACATGAAAACGGTTTTTCATTTCTGTGAACCATACTGTGGATTTTTAAATTTCCCTTTTAAGAACTTGTATGAATGCATTCGGGACAAGAAAATGTTTTTGTCCGCTGTCAGCAAGTTCCGTTTGAGTTATTTTTTTTTCGAGAAGAAAAATAGTTGCAGTCGGAACATGAAAAGGTTTTTCTTCACATGAGTTAACCAAGTGACTTCTTAGATAGCCCTTTTGAGAACATGAATAGTTGCAGTCAGGGCATGAAAAAGGTTTTTCACTTCTGTGAATCATGCTGTGGATTTTTAAATCTTCCTTTTGAGAACTTTTATAACTGTATTTGGGACAAGAAAATGTTTTTATACGCTGCTGATAAACTTGCGGTTTTTTTTGTGCCTCTTTGTAGAACATGAAGAGTCGGCATATGATTTCTAAGAAATTCCTTTGTACAACATGAATAATTGCAGTCCTGACATGAACAAGGATTTTGTTCGCTGTGGATAAATACGTGAATTTTTAGATATCGTTTTGTAGCGCATGAATAGTCGCAGTGGCGACACGAAAAAGTGTTTTCATCACTGTGAGTCTGCAAGAGCCGTTTTAGTTATTTTTTTCGAGAAGAAGAATAGTTGCAGTCAGGATATGAAAAGAGTTTGAGTGCCTCCTTAGTGCATCTCTTCCAGAGGCAACATTGATGTCCTTGTTGCAACTCTTGCAGAATGCAAAAGTTGCGTTATTTTTGCTAGGAACAAGCCAACCGTAGTAATAATATAATCGGACAAAATTTCCTACTCTTTTTTTATTACATTGGGATTTTTTTTAGCAATAATCCTATTCGTACCTGCGCCTGCATCAAAATCTGCGCTGGTCATAATTTAAAAAAATTATAAAGTTCGTAGAACAAAGTACTGAAAAACGTTTCGAGTCGAAGATGCGTTACGTAATAAAGTAATAAATTCTAAATTCTAGCTCATAATTCATAGATGATCGGTGTGTATGGGTTTATAATAGAGATATTCTTAGATTACGGTATTTTGTAATGATTCTGGTGAATACCCGAACCCGGGGAATTTTTTTGTTTTCTTTTTGACCATAGAACAAAGAATCGACGAGAAACGATAAATCGCTGAGAACTTCGAAAAATCGGGAGATTTTTATGCCATTCCGGTAGATCGGGAGATGATGTGAAAAATCAGGAGATCTCCCGAAAAATCGGGAGCTTCGGTAACACTGAACAGAGGCGCTCATGCAATCGTCAGCGCCGACAGCCTAGGCTGAATTTAGTCTCACCCTGACTGCACGCGCACCGTCGGAGCTGATGGTTGAGATATATATTATGATCTTCTAGGAAGCGTTTTTGAATGACGCGTAGCTTTCAGCGCGCAAGGTGGTCAGCGCTGATGGCTACGCGGCCGTACGCGTCGCTCGTCGGCGCCGCGTAGCTGTCGGCGCTGACGATTGCACGCAGTGTTACCGAAGCTCCCGATTTATCGGGAGATTTCGATTTTTAAAAAGGCACTAATGTACCTACACAGGAGAAAAACATTTTTTATGTTCCGAGTGCAACTATTCATGTTCTCTAAAGAACAATCTGACAAGCCACATGCTGACTCACAGTGGAGAAAATCCTTTTTCATGTTCCAAGTGCAGCTATTTATGTTCTCTAAGTACAATCTGACGCGCCACATGCTGACTCACAGTAGAGAAAAACCTTTTGCTTGTTCCAAGTGCAAACTATTCATGTTCCCAAAGGAGCAGTCTGACGAGCCACATGAAGACACACAGTGGAGATAAACATTTTTCGTGTTCGGAGTGCAATTATTTATGTTCTCTAAAGCAAAATTTGACGAGCCACATGCAGACTCACAGTGGAGTGAAACCGTTTTCGTGTTCTGAATGCAACTATTCATGTTGTCGAAAGGGAGATTTGACGAGACACATGATGACTCACAGTGGAGAAAAACCTTTTGCATGTTCTGAGTGCAACTATTCATGTTCTCTAAAGGAAAATTTGACTAGCCACATGCAGACCCGTGAAGTGAAATCTTTTTCTTGTTCGAAGTGCAATTATTCATGTTCTCGAAAGAGATATCTGATAAATCACGTGCTGACTCAGTTTTAGTGTGTTTTGAGCGTGGACTCAATAGGGAATATTTACCCAATGTTTTTTTCCATACAATTTTTTTCTTGATAAGGATCTTACATGAAAAAAATACGTGTTTTATTTTATACAGTTTTGGTATATCCATGGTTTGAGATTTCGGACATTATTATTTGACATATTATAATGATATCTCTTTTTTTTTTAGCAACTAAGTTATTTGTCAATGCAGTATTTTTCAATCCAAGTACTAAAACTCAGTGAAAAATCCGTTTTAAAATTAACATTTTTTACATAATCAATGCAATAGATGCATACAATATATGAATCCAATGAATATATTATTATATACAACAGAAGTAACTAACTGGCTATCTGAGTACTTTCCACATATTGCAAACATTCCTTCTTTACAACTGGGAAGTCGAAATCTGTAACCGTATTTGGCATTTCACCATCGCCTTCTTATTGGGACCCTGGTTCCATCTTGATGGAGACAGTCTCAGGATTTAGCAGATCCATGGCACTGCTTTGGTAGCGTTTGGTATTTAGTCGAAGCCTTAAATTTACCTGAAACAGAAAATAGTTGAAACGGAACTCTACTTCAAATGTGCTTTGAAAATTTTGTTTCGCTTGGAATACTTTTATACCCAAATTTGGGGTAAAATGTGACCACGTGGTACAAATTTGTGGTGGGAGGTTTGACCTTGCCCGTAAGTATAAATAGGGGGGCGTTTCCGTCACACCTTATTTTGTCGGTGCCGCCCGTGAAAGTGGTCGCTTAAAATTGCGAATTAGAAATAATTCTACAGGGTAAAATTGGTATATACATGTACATATCTTAATTCTAACATATTATTATGGGCATTATTTATCCCTAGATTTTTGTTTTGGTGAGTTTGTGGCAATTTTTAGGCAAGTTTACATTTTTGTGCTAGGTTTTTAATGTTTGGCTAATTGTGGGAAGTTAAATAAAGAATCTAGTATTTTTTCCAGGTCCCTCGCAAGACTAACTACTGAAACCTGTTTGTTTCATCGTCTTGCGAGGTCCCTGGATTATTTAAATGGGAAAAAACGGATTTTTGTAAGGAATTCTTCTAAGTCTTTTTTCTGCGCTAAAAACACCCTAGCATTGCGTGTTTAAGGGTCAGAGACTCAAATTCTCTTTCCCTGAATGCCCGGCAGGACTCTGGAATGAAATATGTTTATTTCATCGTCCTGCGGGTTGTGTGAGTTAAATTAAGTGAAAAAATATACATTTTCAGGTTTGCTTCGCTTGCAGGGGCCACCACCTTGCCCAGTGGGGAAGGCGCCTGCCATAGAAGGTTGGCTTCGCTGAAGGGGCCACAACCTTGCCCAGTAGGAAAGGTGCCTGCCATAGAAAAATAGCAAGTGTGTAAATTATAAGAGTTTAAAATGTCTCCCGGTGGCAACCTTAGCACGCAAGCATTTATTTGTTGCACCGGGGCATTGTACATAATAAAAAGATAATAATGATAAAATTTTTACATAAATATTTCGGCGAAAAGATCGTCGCTGGCGGCACGGTACTAACGAGCTTAGTGGCCAGAAATTTCGGAAGAAATTTCAAAGAAATGACCACTAAATGTAGAGGCTGCCGTCAGCGATGACTTTTGCTGAAAAAACAAACGAGGGTACGTAACACGTCGGTTACACTCCTACTGAAAATTAAATAACAATCACGAGATATACAGACATGGAACGAGAAATGCAAAGCAAATTAGTTTGCCAACAAAGAAGAATCACCCGCCCATAAATCTCGTGCCAGAGAGTTTGAAAACCGTGTAATAAAATTATTGCAATAATTGAAAATGTTTAATATAAAAAAAGGAAATAAGATATTATGTCTACCATAATTATTTGTTAGTTGTGGTTGACTACACTTATATTAGGTACGTTTGTCAAATGATGTCAACTGCGAAAGAAGGCAAAACATTGTGTACAAAATTTTGTGCATTCTATGTCAATACGAGATCATTATACTATACAAGTACTCTCTGTATTATATTGAGAATTCAATTATAGTAAAATATTAATTGAATGAGTCATGTACTTACTGTTATGGTTAACATTATTGAATACATAATCTGTGTCCCTGAAATGAGCTTTACAGACAACAGAATCAGGAGTCGGTGCCCATTTGAAATGAACCTAATTGAATGAATCTATTTTGCTTTCAAGTCTTTCAATCTTTGGGAAACTCGTGCCCAACCCTATTCTACACGTTGACGGCATTATTATAATATTTAAAAACACTAAATTGCGTCAAACGGCCTAAAAAATGTATGGGATCTGACAGTTAAATAAAATAGTTAGACCGGTCGGACTATTAGCGAACCTAGCGGCCAAAATCTATTTATTTATTTATTAACGCCGATTATAGCGGCTTTTACAAAAGAATTACAATTATTTTACATATGAATACAGAATATACATAGATAATGAAAAATAAAAATATAAATATAAAATTCATAAAAGAGAACAATAAAAATTGTAGTATCAACATAAAAAAGTACAAAGAGTAGGTTATTATAAATACAAAACAACATATTATATATCCCGGATATTATGTATTAGGAAATTAATACTTTTAATCTGTATTTGATTATAGTCAAACTGAGAAGCGCTGACAGACAGTTTTAATTAAGTAGTGTTTGTATGAGGTTAGACTAGCAATGTTTATAGATTCATCGAAAACATATTTATTTCCAAGTACATGCAGGCAATTCATTATGGGATTGAGTTCAGCGTTAGATCCTGTATTGTTGCAATGATAAGGTAATTTGAAACGAACTGTTCGACTAGGTACATGGAAACTTATTAGCGAAAGAAGTTCAGGGGAGTTCAACAGGTTGGTAACGATTTTAAATAAATAAAATAGGTCTGGACAAATTCTTCTTTCTTTTAATGTAT
This sequence comes from Limnephilus rhombicus, assembly GCA_929108145.2. Taxonomy (NCBI): domain Eukaryota; kingdom Metazoa; phylum Arthropoda; class Insecta; order Trichoptera; family Limnephilidae; genus Limnephilus; species Limnephilus rhombicus. The sequence continues at coordinate 18,928,610 of OV815289.1, read as the reverse complement.
CGAGTCCCAATAATTGGAACAGAGAGGGATAATTAATGTTTTCGATGAATATTCCCAATTTAAAATTAATATAACGTAAAACTTTATGTTGGACTCGCTCAAGAGAATTCTCATGTACACTGTAGTAAGGATTCCAAATGGTGGAGTTAAATTCTAGTTGGCTTCTAACAAGTGAAGTGTAAAGTAATTTGACAGTTTTTAAATTTTTAAAATCCTTTGAAATCCGTAAGACAAATCCTAACATTTGCAATGCTTTACTGGTTATATTATTAATATGTTTAATGAATGTTAATTTAGTGTCAAAGGTTATACCAAGGTATCTTATTTCAACAACAGATAATAATATGTGATTATTGCGAAAGTAGGTGAACAACAATGGTTTTTTTTTTCTGTGGAATCTCATAAGTTGACATTTTTTTACATTAAGAGTTAATTTGTTGATAAGACACCAATCATAAAAGCTATTAATATTAGATTGAAGTGTCAGACAGTTCTCGATATTATCAATAATTCTAAAAATCTTCATATCATCAGCGAACATTAGAATGAGAACACGGGTGAATATGTTTGTTACGTCGTTAATGAATAAATTAAAAAGTAAAGGACCAAGATGCGAACCCTGGGGTACGCCACTGGTGGCTTCGAACATGTAGGATAAGTGATCATTAATACAGACAATTAGCTGACGCCTAAGTAAGTAACTCTTAAACCAAGATAAAAGGTTTCCGTTTATGCCGAGTTTCAAAAGTTTATTAATGAGAATTTTAAGACAGACCTTATCAAACGCCTTACTGAAGTCGGTGTAAATAGAATCAACTTGTTGTTTGTTGGCAAGTGCATTAGAAATGAAATTTTCATATAATGTAAGGTTAGTCAAAGTTGATCTGCCGGAGAAAAAGCCGTGTTGACAAGTTGCGATACATGAGTTTACAAAGAATCGCGCGAAAACGGCCCATTCCTGTAGATATTAGTAGACGCCTCCCTTTGAGCTTATCCTGATTGGTGTTGCAAAATTCCCGCTGGAAATGGCCGGTGCTTACTTTTAAGATTATTTTCTTTAATCTTACTTTGTCTATGGTTATGTCAAATATCAATTTTCAGCGTCCATTTTGCTTTCTAATCTTGAAATTTTCACACACAGTGATCGATGTTCCGCCGTTCGAGGTAATATTGTATTTAGACTATACATTAATTATTGCGTTAAATTTACTTATTAAAAGATTATTTCAATAGGTAACCATAACAATTATATCACAAATATCTTAAAATTCAAGGACTTATTTTTGTTCTTTGTTCAACGCTTTGGAATTGCCCGCTGCGCTTTGCCTTGTTGTAAGTTCTTCCTATATTGACTAAGTTAATGTAAAACTTAATTTCCTTAATTAGTGCTTGTTTATTGTGAGCATATTTCGCTTGGCCTTTAATTGATTAGTTTTTGCTGCATTCGCGACATTTATGGCTTAATGCTAAAAGCGTAAATGTCAAAATTATCGGTGTTTGGCAAATGCAGTTCAAAGCTTCTGTGTTAACAGTTAAAATCTCTAGAAATAATCGAAAAACTTAACCATAAATAAATTGTTTAAACTGCAATTAGTTTTTCCAAATAGTTCAAAGCACTTTTTTTCACTTTTATTTTTATTTTATGTAATATATGGACTCGCTATTGTCCCACAAATTTAAGATAGAATGTGGCAGGTAAGAAACTCATGTTTGATAAAGATAGTCATCCAAAGAATTTGTGTTTATAATCCAAACCACTTTCGTGTTTATTTAGCATTTCAAAGACAATCAATGCTGCTAAAAGAAGTGAATGCATTATTGACAAGTTTGTGCCTGTATTTATAACAGTAGAACATGGAAAGAAATGTATAAGAACAATTACACAAACCCGCTAGACAAACCCTGCTTTGCCAAACAAACAATTCAAAATCTGGGATGTTTTTAAAAATTATGATGACGTGCGAGTTTATTTTAGAGAATTTAGTTTATAAGATTGGTACTCCCGACAAATGTCATATTTGATTGTCTATTGGTTAAAAAAGTAATATTTCGTATTATCCGTGCATCAAACTTCGACACCACGAACGTTACGTATTATTCGTGAGGTGGACTAACGGTATATTTACCATTGTTTCTTGTAGGAATGAAATTAAGTGTAATTTTCATAATCTGGAATAAACTATTATTATTATAATTTTTCCCAAATAATGCGGCAATTAGTTAATATTAATCGAATACAGAAGTATATTTTTATTTCCCCAAACAAATAGAGTGGTTGTTTAAATTTATACTAAGCGTAAATATCGGCGGCACCAGAGCAGTTATAACCGGCCGTAAGTACCCTGCAACAACAATTAATCTGAAATATTCGAAGCAGGGGGCTGTTGTGATTGGATATCATTTGCGTGCTTGGTAAAGATATTATTTTATTATTAACATTTTAATGTACGCTAAAAATTGTATGAAGAATAAGGTCAGAATCGCTTGCACTAAATTTCGGTTATGCATCGATGACACAGGGGTAGTTTACAAGCTACTATCTGGGAAATTCACTATCTGTTAGTAAACTCGCCCAGTGTCATCGTGTCACTTGCTAACTAGCAGCAACTAGCAGATTGTTGAAAGGTGGTCAACTTTACTCGCCTACACGCTTGCTCCGCTTGCTCGTGATTGGTTTATTTATGTTTCCAACATGGATTCCGATAAACAGCTGATTTCGACTGTCAATGTCAAACATTTAGTTCACGCAGGCGTCGTTATTCTCGTTTCTGGCGGTAGCAGCTACGTGCGAACTGCGAGCCCAGTTTCCTACAAAAATGTCATCGGAAGTAGTTCGTTCAGGAATCATTATTTTAGCGCATGTTATAAAAAATGAGTTAAAGAAAAACGTCACAGAACAGTGTGGGTAAAATCCTGGATAGAAAGACGTGAGAAACATGGTGCATCTAACAATTTACTAATACAGAGAATATTTCGATTTACCGTTGGCTAATCGAAATATTCTGAGGTTAGGCTCTACCCATTTTGATGATTTACTGCAGATGGTAGATAGAATGCTAAAAAAACGATACTATAATGAGAATGGCAATCCAAGTTGTCACAAAACTGGAAATTACACTACGTTATCTAGCAACTGGCGATTCTTTCAAGTCTCTAGAATACATGTTTCGAGTTCCGGAATCAACTATTTCGAAATTTTTGCCTGAAGTTCTCACTGCGATTTTTGTGTGTCATCATGACAATCTCACTCGCCGATTTTCCAGCTTTTAAACTTACTAGATAGTAGCTTGTAAACTAGCCCTGTGTCATCGACGCTTTAAGAATAGATATTTATTTTATTTTTGTAGCTTCTATGACGGCTTGGAGATTTTTCTGCAAGTCACTTTTTCAAGGTCGCCGAAGTCCCACTGCCAACAGGTTGAAGAATCTGATAGCTCTGTAACATTTATTATCCAAGGCATGATTTGAATCAAATTAACATAAACCTGAAAGGCTAGGTGGAAGGAAATATTAATACCTAATTGTCTATGACTTCATTACTGTCTATAACCTAAATATTTTGTTAACGCGAGCTTTCTTCACCAGCAGTCGTTTAATCCTGCTTCCAATCTCTAATTTTACATAATATCCCTTCCTCTGTTTAATCCGCGCAGTTAAATTTATCATCCCATTCTTGTGATAATTATTGGTAAGTACTAATGCTAATATTAATCAAGCTATTCATTTGGTAGCGGCTGCCAGTCAAACTGATCGACATCTGTTCTTTCATTTGAGCTAAGGCAGGCTCACATGCACAACTGCGCTGTGTCCAACGCGATCTAGCTTACCCCACCAATTCTAATCGGCACACCTAAAGGTGTTAGGGGTAATGTGTTAATTTTTAAAAAGCCCAGTGCTACACTAGGTTATAATTATTACGTATGTGTTATCACTGGGCTACTACAATTCCGCCAAGGGTTAAGGTGTTCCCATTATATGTAATTAGGTACCTTGGATCTAAAATAAAAATGTAAGTAATTAAATTTTAGAAAAAAAAACGATTATTTTACCAAAATATAATAACAAGACCCAGATTATGTTCACTTCTTAAACATACCTATAAAAATTAAATGAAAGCGTAATAACTTTGTAGAGAAATTGTGGTTCACCCTTCATCCATGAAGAAGCACCTAGCTTACCCCACCAATTCCAATTGGCACACCTACATGTGTTAGGGAATTTAAATAACGTTTTGTTCGAGGAAAATTTAAGCCGTCAATTAGAAGTTTAACCAATTTTGGATTAGTGTTTCTGTGGAAAAAATTATATAGCTAATCTGACTTCAGTAGTACCAGAGTGAGACAGAAACAGTATACCATTAATTTACGATATCATCTACTCGCACTTGTTCTTATCCCAGAAATTTGACAGCATGGTTCTCAGTCATATTAATATCCATGGTGGCTTCTATCGATTATTGAATAAATGATTTGTGCATGTCTTCTTAACACTAGAATACTAATCTTATTTTTATACTGCTTAATACTAATCATCGCTTGGGAGGCTACTTTTAAAAAAAACAAGATTTTTTTTTAAGTGTCTTTATTAAAATATGAAAAATAAGCTTTTTACATAAGAGAGCAGCCTCTGCCTTTTAAAATGCAATAACAAAAAATGTGTTTTCTAAATCAACACAGTCTTAAATAGTGGTTTAAACTTAACACATACCTAACTTTTTTTGGTAAAACAAAGATACATTAAGAGTATGAAAAAAAAAATTATTGCAAAAATCTTAAAAACTAAACATTTTAATTAAAATACAATATCAGTCTGTTGAGATCATTATAAAAAAGCAGCATTTATCATTACAGTTTTTATGTCACATAACTTTGAAGTTTGTCTATTTATTTCTTATCACAAGTGAAACAATTAGGCGACTGATGTTCCAGACAAAATGGTTTGTTGCATTTCACACTGTAGTACACACTCATGCCTCTTTTTTTGCTGGAAAAGAGTTGCACACAGTGGCGTAGCGTGGGGGGGGGGGGGCGGCCCGCCCGGGCGGCACTTTCAAGGGGGGCGGCACTTTCAAGGGGGGCGGCAAATTTTCACAATAAATAATAACATTATTTTGGAAAAATTGAAACCATTTCAAATCATTATTTGAACATGTTCTACGATCCTTTCGTTTACGAATCCAACTCTTTTTTTTTAAATTCATTAAAAATATCAATAACTATATTTTTTTAAGCTGCAAATTTCGCAATTCGTAGGAAAACTGTACGCATATTATGAGAGTAATACTAATTAAAGCTGATAACTCGCAAACAGATTCACTCTTACTTAAAACCAGAATAGTGTTCAAAATGTATTAACGAATGAATTTCAGTTGTGTATTCATCTGCTGATACATTTCGAAAGACACCATTATTTTATTCGAATTGCAGTTATAAAATTCTAGTTGTAGACTATGAATGTGCAGCCAGAATCAAAGAGAAACGATTTTCATTTTCTGAGTGTAGTTTTAATTCGGCAAATACAGATTTAATTTGACCCGTCTAATCACAGCAGACGCAAATTATCCCACACATTTAATTTTAAAATAAAATTATGAAATTATGCCCAACACATTTAATTTTAAATAAATTTGTGATTGCGATAAAAAATTAAGATACAGTTTTATAACATTTTTTTTAAGTAAAGTAATCTATATTTAAAATTTTAACCTTATTTTATTTTAGGTACTTTAATTCGAATATTTGCAGGTGTGTATTTTTGAGCCAATTCACTTTTCCAATATGAAAATTTTAATGTTTAGAAACAATAATGTTCTAATAAGCACGTCGGAAAAATTACTTTATCTAGATTTTAGAACAGTTTTGTTTTAATAAAAAGGAATATTGCATGGGAAGAACCGGAAATGTTGTGCGCAAAAATTGACAGGCAAAAAAATATAGATATTTTTTTCTTATTATTCGAAGGGTTAATCCAGTTTTCAGGATGTTAAATTCCATTTGAGAATTCGTCTGCTAACCCAATTCAAAGGAAAAAATTATCTTATTCGAAGTTCAGTTTTTAAATTCTAGTTGCAGACTCTGTATGTGCTGCCAGAATCAAAGAAAAACAATATTCGTGTTCTGTGTGTACTTTTAATTCACCGCATAATGACTTAATTCAAACCAATTTTGTGTTGAGAATGTAAATTTCCAGTTGTGGATTCATCTGTTGACACATTTCGAAGGAAAACATCCTCTTATTCGAAGTTCAGTTATAATATTCTATTTGCAGACTATGTATGTGCTGCCAGAATCAAAGTTTCATGTTCTGAGTGTAGTTTTAATTTACCGCATACAAACTGGTTTTGTATTCAGAATACAACAATAAATTAAATAACGAGTTGCAGATTCATCCTGCATCGAGTGAAGCTTTACATTTGAGTTACGTAATGCTGTTAAATTCTGAGAAGTTTATTGTTGCGTGTGTAACTATTGTTTGGGGACTCTAACGCAGTATCAATCAATCAACTTTGGAGTAGAATTTATATACATGATTTTCGTTTGAAGAATACTCATCAAATATGATTATTAAAAAAATCCGGCTCGTATACAAATAGGTCGTAATAAAAAACTATGATTTTCATATTCAACTCCCCCCCCCACCGCTTGAAATACCCAAATAAGGGGGCGGCGAGATTTTCATCCGCCCCAATGTTCTGAGTGTAGTTTTAATTCATCAACAGATTTAATTAAAACCAGTTTTGTGTTCAGAATGTAAATGCCGGCAGAATCAAAGAAAAACCCTTTTCATGTTTTGAGTGTAGTTTTAATTCACCGCGTACAGATTTAATTAAACCAGTTTTATGTTCAGAATGTAATTGCCGGCAGAATTAAAGAAAAACCATTTTCATGTTCTGAGTTAGCTTCAATTCACCACATACAGATGTAATTAAAACCAGTTTTGTGTTCAGAATATAAGTGCCGCTAAAATCAAAGAAAAACCATTTTTATGTTCTGAGTGTAGTTTTGATAAACCGCATCTTTATTTTAATTTAAACCAGTTTTGTGTTATCAATATATCAATGAGTTGCCGATTCATCGTGTACCGAGTGAAGCTTTGCATTTGAGATGCATTCCATACGTATGCGTTATGAAGATGCGAAATTCTATTGCAGACATACCATTCTCGATTTCTGAGAGCAGTTATATATAAATTTGTAGTAGAATTTATAAGCATGATTTTATTGGAAAAGTACCTACTCGGCACATAGGATTATAAACATTGGCATAAAACAATAGGATATCCAACCCCCCCCCCCCGGTCAGCGCTTTAAAATCTACGGAAAAAGTACCTGTAGAAGTCGGGGGGGGGGGGGGGAGCGGAAAAATTTTACTCCGCCCCGGGCGGCCGAAATCCGCGCTACGCCACTGGTTGCACATGCTTCGTTTTCCTTTTTTAATGACATTTTCTTGAAAAAAAAAACTTTTTTAATGATATTTTCTCAAAAAAAATTACCTTTAATACTAATGATCGCCTCCCAAGCGATCCAACACGCTGTAATTCGGGAATGACAAGAGCTTGCGAGACGCGTGACCGCTATCCACCGCGTCACGTTGGGCAATGAGTTGAGGTGAGCGCTCGAGTCGTAGCAGTGGCACGATTTGAAATTATAACGAAAAAACTGTTTGAGTGCGGCCTCCCAGGCGATGATTAGTACTCTAGGGTTAAGCCTGCTCTCAATAACAAAAATTACATTGCCGGACCCGATTGAAAACTTCCTTTAACCCTCCCTTTAATAACATTGGCAGCAAACAGTTTTTAAAATTGCATTGATTAAAATACTCGCATCATACTTGGAATTCTGTTAAAAGCGGAAAGGCGGAACCGAAATAATGTAATACCGGTTTATCTTTAGAGATAAATTTTGTATACCTACATTGTATTGAGTAATGACACTATTGATGGCGATTCTCTCAACCATTTTCAAATGTAAAATGTCAAATAAAATGTCAAGTTAAATACAGTCACAATAATTACTTGTTTCAAAATATGAGTTATATATACCTCTTCAATGTTTTGGCAAAATATTCCATACAAAACTAAGTAAGTACTCAAAGCTCATGCGAATCAAATTTCCATTATAAAATATTCTGTTTCAGGAATTTATGTTTTGGAACCATTTACCGAACGCTACCACAGCAGTGCCATGGATCCAGTAAATTCTGAGACTGTTTCCATCAAGACGGAACCAGGGCCCCAGGAAGAAGGCGGAGATGTATTGCCGTATTCGGGTATAGATTTCGACCTCCAAGATGTAAAGAAGGAATGTTTGCAATACGAGGAGATTACTCAGACTTCCAGTTAGTAATATAAAAATGATTTATTAAAAATGAAGCATGTTTAATTTTGAATTTAAACTAAATTGGAATACTCGCAATAAGTTCAGTGGCGTAGCTGCCGTAGGTGCTAGGCCGTGATGTGCACCGGGGCCCCCAAGCTCGGGAGCCCCCGGACCCTGACCACCAAACTTCATATTTAACTAGCTACAAATTCGCCCACCTTTGGAATGTAAATAAAATAGGTTGCAACACACGTCTGCAAGTCTGACCGACAGTACGACTTTAGTAGTACAGTCGGTCAGAGAGTTACCGTTAAAAATTTTCTAAAATTTGCATTTTTTTTCTGTAAACTGTTACTTGAAAAAATAACTGTAAGTATTCGAGATCCAGTATACCCGAAACAATACTCGAGAAACAGTATTGTTTAGTAAATTATTATATGGGTTTTCTACCTCCATCTATCGATAATTTCAAACGTTAATCGATATAAAATGTTTGTCGGGGATTCCCTGAAGATATTTTATAGCGTAGTTTCTACGTTTGACATTTGTTGTTCCCTGTGACAATTATGTGGTGATATGCAAGTACTGCAAAAGCAGTGGTAGTGAACGCAACCGTTCTGCGATGTAAAAGACAATTGACATTCAGTTAGAATACAAGCTATTTCGGCAAGATGTCAAATATTATACTCGGAGATTTATTAAGGTGTTTTAATGGCGAGGGCGACGTTATTCAGTGGATAACAAAAGTCGAGTTGGTTTTAAAAATTAAAGAAGTAAAGGATGTGTGCGCGATCATCCCGATGTTTCTGGAGGGACCTGCATTTGCTGTCTACAATGAGCTGAGTGCAGAGGATAAGGGCAATGGTGACGCCATCAAAAATGCGTTGATTTGTGCCTTCGCAACAAACCCGTTTTTGGCCTATGAGGAGTTCGTGAGGCGCACATAGCGTGATGAGCCGGTCGACGTCTATACGACGGACCTGAGGAGGCTGGCAAGGCTAGCGGGTGTGACGTCGGATGCTCTCCTCATGAAAGCTTTCATAGTGGGTCTGCCTTCAGTGGTATCACGTGAATTGCGCGCGCAGCCAAAAGTAGAGACAATGCCGCTGTCAACAATCATGGAGCGTGCTAGAGCTCTGATGACAGAGCTCGTGGATCAGCCTGTCGTGGCGGTGGCTCAGGGCCGACAGAAATTCGTCGCAACATCTCCAAATGCAAGACGGCGTTGTTTTAAATGTGGTGGGCCACACATGGTCAAATTCTGTTGTGAGCAGCTGAAAAGTGTCTGTTGGAACTGTGGAAAAGATGGTCACTTGGCCAGGCACTGTGAGAAGGGAAACGGAAGCAGGAGAACTGGTGCGCCGGCAGCTCTTCTGAATCAGGACTAAAGGCGCTACCAATAATCCAAGTTGAAGTAAATGGAAAGTAGGTGCGTGCACTCGTTGACTCAGGGTGTTCTCGTACAGTTGTGATGAGTGGGCTGTGTAGTGTACAAGGTCCTGGTTGTGATGTAATTGCTGTTGATGGCAGTCGTGTATTTTGTGAGGGGCGAGGTGTCGCCAAGATAGTAGTGCATGGTGTGTCGCTACTGGTAGACTGTGTGGTGGTGAAAAAACTATTAAGTGCAGTCAATGTTATACTGGGCATGGACGTCATCGAAGAACTGGGTGGTGTTACGATAATGCGCGATAGGGTAGAGTTCGTAAGAAGCACACTAGACGAGTACAGTGCGAATTGTGTCGAGTCTGGTGAAACCTCGGCAGACAGAATATCTGTTGAGAACAAGGACTTTAAAGCTACATTCAACGGAAGAAACTGGTGCGTGAGTTGGGTGTGGAGAGGTTCTCCTGCTGAAATAGAAAACACTGTAGAGCGCTATAGAAGCACTAAGTTACCAGAAGCGGAGGCAGCTTTTGAAGAAGAGATTCAAAAGTGGATCTCCGAGGGCTGGCTCAGGCCATGGAAGGGAAGCTCCGGTGGTATCCTTCCTTTAATGGCTGTAATCCAAAAGAACAAGGGAAAAGTACGTCCTGTCTTGGACTATCGTGAACTCAACGAGAGTGTTCAGTGCCATACTGGTGAGGATGTAGCAGTGTGTGATGAGATACTTCGGAAGTGGAGGAAGCTACGTGAACCTCTAAAGTTGCTTGATCTCCAATCAGCATATTTACAACTGCACATTGAGGAAAAACTTTGGAAGTACCAACTCATCAAGTATAAAGGCAAAACATACTGCTTGACAAGATTAGGTTTTGGGTTAAAGTGTGGTCCCAAAATCATGACACGGATTGTAAACGAGGTGCTCTCGCTTGAAGAAAGGGTGCGACGGGGCACAGATAGCTACATCGATGACATTATAGTGAATGAAAACATAATATCAGCTGAAGAGGTTGCGGCACACTTGCATACTTACGGTCTCGTAACTAAGCCTCCCGAGAAGCTGGAGGGCGCAAGAGTGCTCGGATTGCGTATTGAACGTGATAAGGTCGGACGTCTTTCAGAAGAGGCAATGACATTCCCATAATGCAAGAAGGATCGCACCTGAGTAGAAGGGAATTATTTTCGATCTGTGGCAAGCTGACTGGGCACTATCCTGTGTGTGGATGGTTAAGGACAGCCTGCAGTTTCATGAAGAGAGAGTGTCAAGGCCAGGCATGGGACAGGGCCCAACAAATGGCTGAAGAGCTTCTGGTGAGAGTGAGAATTGACGATCCTGTAAAAGGGGAGTGGCTAGTGCCTGAATCATTAGGTGATGCCAGAGTTAATTGTGATGCAAGTAATCTCGCCCTTGGAGTTACCTTGGAAATTGAGGGAAGAACTGTTGAAGACGCCGCATGGCTGCGTAAGACAACCGATATAGCGGATATTAACATAGCGGAGCTAGATGCTGTCCTGAAGGGATTAAACCTAGCTCTCAAGTGCAATCTTCAAGTTGTGGAAATAATTACAGATTCGGCAACGGTTTTGTGCTGGGTGAGATCCACACTTACCGGGAGTAGTCGTGTAAAAGTTTCTGGCATGTCAGAGATGCTCGTCAAGCGGCGTCTGGGATTGGCGAAGGAGATTGTAGAAGAATTTGATCTCACATTGTCGATCACCCTTGTAGAGTCTTGTAAAAATAAAGCCGATGTACTTACTAGGGTCTGCAAGGCCTGGGTAAAGAGTAGCCATGACAGGAAACGTCATGAAAGAGACTTACAATCTTCAGAGTATGAAGAGAGGTTGGAGATACTTGAAAAAGAAACTGGAAAGCAAACATATGCTTTAAGCGTAGAAGCTTTACATGCTCAGCATCATTTTGGAGTAGAGCGAACGCTTCATCTTGCCCGGCTGGTTGATCCCGAGGTGAGAAGAGAGGACGTCGATAAATGCGTACGTAACTGCATACAATGCAGGACAATTGACCCACCGCCGTCAACCCATGAAGCGGGTAACCTCAATGTTGCAACAAATTGGAGTCGCTTGGCAGTTGATGTCACTCATTTCGGTAGGAAATGTTTCTTCACACTCATCGATTGCGGGCCAAGTAGATTTGCCGTGTGGCGGGAAATCGAATCAGAGAACGCAGTTTCGGTTGTCAAAAATCTGGAAGAAGTGTTTCGGGAAAGAGGCCCGCCCAGTGAAGTTCTCATGGACAATAGTACTGCGTTTCGTTCCTATAGTGTTGCAGATATGTGTAAGATATGGAATGTACGTCAAAGATTTCGCGCGGCATACCGTCCAGCAGGAAATGGTATAGTTGAACGACATCATCGAACAATAAAGAGAACTGCAGCTAGAAGTGGAAGCGATCCTCTGCAGGCAGTATTTTGGTATAATTTGGCTGCGAAGAGTCAAAAGGATGAGGGTGTTGCGCCTTCTAGCTCGGTTCACACTTATTCATGGAGGCACCCTTCTGCGCAAGTGAATATAGAAGAGGAAGTATCGACTGAGTTTGAAGTGGGCGATGTCGTTGCGGTCAAACCGTAGACAAAAGATGCACATCACGCTGGAGGCAAGGAAGGGTGACAGGACTTAATTCAGTCAACAATATCATAGTTGATGGTGTACCAAGACATGTGCTTGACCTGCGGAAGATGCCTGACAGAGAACGAACTGAGTCTGAAGAGAGATGCGAAGAATTGGCCGCAAGTCCCACCGTAAATCTTTTCGATGTGTTTGAAGAGGACAGTGAAGAAGAAGGAGAGACCAGTACAGAAGGACGACCCACTAGGGCGCGAAGACCTCCGGGCTGGTTAAGTGAATTTGTACAGTGATGACGACATCAGGAGGGCGTGTTGTGATATGCAAGTACTGCAAAAGCAGTGGTAGTGAACGCAACCGTTCTGCGATGTAAAAGAAATTGACATTCAGTTAGAATACAAAATGATGCATAAATTAGAGATCTAAAATTATGGATAAAAAATAGAAACCCAGTGGTGCTTTTGAAGGCAAAAGCAAGAAGATTTGATAATTATTGCTGTAAACGATTTGAAAATTATTGCTGTCAAAGATTCCGATGACGATGTCTCCATGCCACAGGTAACAGCGGAGGAATCACCGACCACATGATTTTTTGAAAATGTGAACGATCACTCTTCTTATTACTTGGGAAACTTTACGAACAAAATATTAAGTGATAATGAAATACGACAAATTCTTGATATGGGGCCTTTACAGCCTTCAGGGCCTTTTCTTATAATAGGCAATTTAGCAAAAATGAGTTGGTTTTGGACGTTTGGACCATAGAGGTAGCAGCCGAACGTTGGGGTGATTTGAGGTCAATTGATTTTGGGTTTATGAAGAAACAGCCCCAAAGTGAGGGGTGGCTTTCGTTTATAGTAGCATTCCCAACATTGGAAAGGTTTCTGGTCTTGGTAGTCATATCATCGGATGATTTTTTAGCCTTGTTGGCAATACATTAATAATTTTATATTAATATATTTTTTTTGCCTTGTTGGCATCTCTAGATTGACTTTAGAAGTTGAGGTCTCCATTAACAGGCTCCCATGAATTCTGAATGGAGATACTTATCTTAGGTGTGTTTCAGAAGTGAGTGTAGGTTCTCTGCTAAGCGTAGGTCTATCTATTGCTCTAGCTTTGTGTCTCTGTTAGAGAGCGTGATCGCAAATTTTCATGTATGAGATCAGAATTCGAGAGAATTTGCTCATTTTCAGAGTCGGAAACCATGTTAGGTTGGTGTAACCGTCACAGGCGTAGACGCTGGACGGTATGCTTGAAAAGGTAGATCGGTGTTTATCTAACCACTTAATCTATGGATTTATATTTATGGTGGATCGGTATTCGTCTACGTACTTTTAAATGGATTTGTAACTTTTGATTTTGTTTATGTTGATACGTCTGCGCCTTATGGCGGGTTCAAACATAACTATAAACTTAAAATTAAGGAGGAATAAAATTAAAAAGCTACTGGTTTAAGAAACGACACATTTATTCTATTAGGACACAAAAGGTAGGTGTTAATTCTTAACCTAGTGTTAGTCTTAAAACTACTTAATTAATTGGTTATAAAATTAGACAGTCTGTTTGCTTAATTCTACGGTAAATTCTGATCAACACCTCGTTGATCAGTCCCCTCCTTCTGGCTGGTTTTTCTGATGAGTACCAAACCTGTGTATGTATTAGATTTGGCGATACTGAGATCTTCTTGATCTCAGTTTACTTTAAATTTGGGAACCTGGTTGGACCCCACATCCTGAGTCTGACGCGCGCGCTCAACGCGCTTAAAGGCCGTAACATAGTTATCGGAGGTGACTTTAACGCACGCTCACTATTATGGTTCGATACTAGTGATCGTAAGGCGGAAAGTTCAGACGCCGTTGAGGACCTGATTGCCGCGCAAGGTCTTAGCATTATTAATGAACAGAGTTCTTTTTGTACCTTTGCGAACATACATGGTGAGAGCAACATTGATCTAACTCTTTGCTCTGGATCTGTTGCGACCAGGATTTCAAAGTGGACAGTCCATGAGTGCGCAATAAATTCGGATCATAGGTTAATCACTTTTACGGTTGGTGTAAATAAAACTGATGCTCCAAGATCCTCCTGGAACTTCAACACAACCAAGGCGAATTGGGATAACTTTGAGGAAGCCCTACGAGATACGCCAAGGGATTTTCACCACGTAGCAGCTACTGATCCAGATAATTTGGGGATTTTTTTCAATAGGGCGGTTGTATCTGCTGCCAACTCATCTTTAGGAAGATCAAACCCGAAGACGAGTATAAGAACGCCGTGGTGATCACCTGAGCTGACTTCGCTGAAGAGCGCCTTCAAGAGGGCTTACAGGGCGCTTGGGATGTCCAGGAGTGGCAACTGCACGGAGGAGGAGACAGTTGCGCTTCAGGTTAGCCTGAGGTCTGCCAGGTCGGCCTTCAAACGGGCCGTTCTTCGAGCGAAACGAGCTGCTTGGCATAATTGGGTCAACGATGTGGATAACGCCAACCCGTGGGAAATCCACAGCGCGATAGAAAAGTCCGGGAAAGGATCTGACCGGTATTTGTCAACAGTAATTGGGAAAACAGATAGGAGGAACACTGAGACAGTGGATGTGGCCTCCACTCTCAAAACACTTTTGGGCGAGTTAGTTCCTTTAGAATCAGTAGATGGGGAAAGTGACCATTATAAACAGATCAGAAATCTGCTCCGGATCATACCAAAGGGGAACGGAAAACCACTTACCGACCTTAAGGCGTATCGGCCAATTACCCTCCTCCCTGTACTCGGCAAAATCTTGGAGAAACTGTTACGAGAGCGACTTCGGCAAACCCTGTCACCGGCCAGTGACCTGCAGTTCGGCTTCGTCCCCGGTAGATCCACGGTGCACGCCCTGTCGTATGTGCTTGACTGGGTGAAGGCTTGTCCCAAGAGGTATGTAGTTGCGATCTTCCTCGACATAACTGGTGCCTTCGATCACGCGTGGTGGGCAATGATGCGTACAAAGGTGAAAACCAGGCAGTGCTCCAAACTTCTGTTCCAGGCAATCGACGACTACCTTTCTGATCGCACGATCACGATCTGCTCTGCAGATATTTTGATCGAGAGGGAAGCTGACATTGGATGCCCGCAGGTCTCCATTCTCGGACCTGACCTGTGGAACATCAACTTTGACGACTCCTCCAGGTTACCCTTGCCTGAAGGGTGCATCTCTGTCGACTACGCTGATGATAAGACGTATTTGGTCGCTGGGGACAGCAGAAAGGAAGTTGAAAGCAAAGGCAGTGAAGGTTTGAACATGTTCCTCGATTGGGGAAAAAGAAACAAGATGACATTCGCTCCCCACAAGACCCAGGGCCTCCTGATGAAGGGCTCTCTCAGCAGAAGAAGAAATCCCGTCATCAAAATGGGGGACTCTACTGTTCAATTTCGTGAAACTGTGAAATATTTAGGCGTCACACTAGATCTTTCGTCCTCCTTTCTGGCTCACGTCAAGGATGTATCCGGCAAGGCTCAGGCCCTCTTCTTTAAGCTTAGGACTCTCCACAGCTGAGTGGGGACTGCGTAATCCGGCTTTGCGTGTTCTATACAGATGCGTATACGTGGCACAAGTCTCGTATGCCGCGTCTGTTTGGGAGCACCGCTTGGATAACTCGCTTATACTTCTGGCTCTCAAGCGGGGCCAACGAACTCCTCTGTTGGCACTATCCGGGGCGTATAAAACCGTTGCTTCGGACGCTTTGCCTGTTTTAGCCGGCATTTTGCCAATCGATCTAGAAATCAGGGAAGTGCTCACTAAGCAGAGATTAACCAGAGGAACCCCGGCTACTCACCTAGGCGTTGTTCTCACTCCGGGTGGGCCGGGGACTCTCCCTGGGCTGCTACGACGAATGAGGGATCTGTCGCTCCAAGAGTGGCAGGTCCGTTGGGATAGATCGAATATGGGAAGATGGACTTTCTCCTTCTTCCCATCAGTTAAAATCAGAATGGAAGGGGCATATCTCAAACTGGACCACCACATCACCCAGCTCCTGTCCGGGCATGGGGAATTCAGGGGGAGACTTCACACCCTCGCCCTGTCTCCCCATCCCAACTGCGCATGCGGATCTACGAACCAGTCAGCCGAGCACATTCTGTGGCACTGCGAGATCTTGATGGATGCTAGAGAGGAAATGCTCGATGGTTTGGACGTACCCATCAGACCAGTATGGAATACTGATCTGGTTTCGAATAAGACGAACTTCGAGTGTCTGAAGAAATTTGCAAGGGTCTGGGTTGAGAGATGGCTTGAGCTTAGAGTCGCTGACTAGAGTTTTTGACACCAGGTGTACTTGTTCCTGATCTACCACGGACTTTCTTTGATTTTACTCTTTACCATTTTGCCAGGATGTACAGTTTTCTATTTTATTTTCTTTTACTATGTTTTTTTATATTTTGCGCTTTACACTTTTACACCTGTACATATTTTTTCTGCTTTTGGTTGTTTACTGCTTACATTGATATTTTGGGTTTTTATGCTTTCAAAAATTTTCCTTTTCTTTTAGGCTTTATAAGCCTAGCGTAACTAAACGCTCAAGCTTTGTTATTTTTTTATTTTTACGATTACATTACCTTATGTTTTACTGCAACCATCATGCTTTTGAAATTTTTTTTGTTAGTTAATTTGTGAAATTTCACACCAAGCGATGACTCCTACACGCTTTTCTTTTATTTTTTCGTTTTTTTAGATTGGTTACTTATATATTTTCTTTCAGTTACGTTTAAATGCGAGAACTGAACTCCGTTGTCTGTTATGTACCGTCCTCTTCCCTATTAAGGGGTAGGACTCTGGAGCGTGTCCCCGCCTATGTTTACTGGCCGACCCTACAGAACTGGTGGAGCTGCACCTGTCTTCCGCGCCACCCCCCGTGACATGAAGAGGCTGGGGAGAAGGCCGAACGGCGACTGAAAGCTGTCCGTCCCGCCTCCGGCGACCCGACGCTTTTCTCCCTAGGGTCTTCATCCTTGACTTCCATTTACTCTCGTCTAGGCACCACCGGTTAGCTGGCTTACGGACGACGACGCCGGTTGTCGGTAGGCCGGACATTCATCCTTCTTCACTGTCTCGGGGACTGCCGGTTGACAGAGTGTGGCAATACCACTTCTTCACTGTATATACTCTCTGTTATCTGTTTTTCTTTTGAACAGTGCTCGGCGCCGCCCGCTGGATTGACCATAGTCATCCGCTGTCGTGAGCTTATTACTCACGACTTATTATATTTTGTTCTTTTTTCTTTACTTTATTTTTGGTTGAGGCTACTAACAACTCGTTTGACTGTACATGAGGCTGATTACCTCCATGGGCCTTTAGAATTGTAGAAGTGACTATAACAGTGCAATCCTGTAGGCGCGTCTGCATACCGCCCTCTAGCAACGTATGCGGGGACATTGAAGCTCTAGATTCGTTATACAAATGTTAAATTTAGAGTCGTTTATAAAAAAAAAGGTAGATTCTTGCGAGTGCTCCGAAAGGGCGACAATAAGTCGCCTATACCGGGGCGGGACAGTGGTGGGTGCTTCAATGTCCCTGCCGACAATAAGTTCTATCTTTCCAAATTTTATTACAGTCCTTAATTGCTTTCGCCGCTCTGTGTTCGCCGCTAGCTTAAACTCCTTGTGTCTACCGCCTACTTCTATGCTAGCGACCTTATGTATACATTGTTCAGTTCAGATGGTACACATTTGTTCAGTTCCGTGAATTTTTGGCATTAAAATACCTAAAGGTATATCAAAATAATTCTACCCTCTGTGAAAAGTTGAATGTTGTAGTGAATAGTGCTACAGTATACCTGAAAGTAGTCTTTTTTTTCGGAAAGCAAATGTAGTCATTTAACGACTCCGGTGTAAATCTCACGTGAGGGGTAGGGGGGGGGGTCCTACCAAATATCACTTAATCTTACTAAGGAGCTGGGAGGAGTCTAAATTGAATAAAAAACAGCTCACGTAATTAACCCTTCAGCAATCGCGCGCAGTCTGTGAGACCACAGCGAACGTATTTCACTGATCTTGCGCAACTATAAACCACAACACTTTCGCTTACATGATATTCTCGGGGGGGGGGGGGGGGGGTGAGGTACGTCCCCTCAGTACCCCGGTGACATTTGTTCTTTTGTTTATATTCGCGGTCTCAGATTCCGCGTGCGACTGGTTATGTACTTGAAAAATCTCTTGAATAATATTGAGAGATTGACGAGTATTTCATGATATTTGTATCGTATTATTTAGAACTTACGTAAATACGATGTACATAATTAAGTAGCTGTAAAATATTATCTTTTTTCGTTATTATGTTGATTTATTTAGTTATTTTGGGTCGGATGAAAAAAAATCAGATTTCGCTGTCCTGTACCTATTTATTTTTATTTTGACTTGAGAAAACCAAAACCTTTTAGTTAGGGCCACAGTTTATTTTTGCACTAGGGCCCTTGGTTACCTTGCTAGTAGCTACGCCTCTGAATAAGTTCCCGATATCTCAAGTTTTTACCTTTTTTCATTTGGGACACATTATAAGTTACGCTTATATTATACACTAAAAATGCAAAAATATTGATGGAAGTAACAACGTTTCCAATGACTTCTTCAAGAACGGGGTCCTTCTTCAAGCATGGGCGCCTCTACTGGAACCTCTGAGATGATTATTTTATTAAATTTCACTTTAAAATACCGGGTAAATGATTGGAATTTTTAACCTTCAAATGTGTATAAGAAAATGTGCTTCTACCGATTGCCGACAGGGGTTCCCATGTAGACAAGTGCCGGCGAGACGAGTGGTGAGTTTTAGATTCAATTTTTCTAAATAAATCAATGTACCTGTCGTCGTTTTGTTTTTGTAAGCAGCACAAACGTGGAGAAACTTGCCATCAAGGCGGTACTTGGATCCCGAGACGAATCTGGAGGGAGTTTTCCTTATTTGGAAATTGACACGGACCTGTCGGATGTTAAAAAAGAAAGCTTAGAACGCGTTGAAAGAATGAACCAAACACCAGGTTGACCGATTGTCATTGTAATATTTTACATTAAGCGGTGTCCATTTTATAATGAGCTTTTTTAATCCATATTCTTTTTCAATTTTGTCAACAGATCTGAAGACGCAACCTGTGGATAAACGATTCTCTTGTCCTCATTGTAACTACTCCTGCTATCATAAGAATAATTTTTTAAGTCATCTTCGCACTCATACCGGGGTTCTTCGCACTCAATCCTTTACGTGTTCCGAGTGCAACTATTCATGTTCTTACAAGAGGAATCTGACGACCCACATGCTGAATCACAGTGGAGAAAAACCTTTTTCATGTTCCGAGTGCCACTATTCATGTACTACCAAGAGCCATCTGACGAGACATAAGCTGACTCACAGTGGAGAAAAACCTTTTTCATGCACTGAATGCAACTATTCATGTTCTCAAAAGAGCAATATGACGGTCCACAAGCTTACTCACAGTAGAGAAAAACCTTTTTCATGTTCCGAGTGCAACTATTCATGTTCTGTGAAGAGCTATCTGAAGGTTCACAAGCTGACTCACAGTGAAGAAAAACCTTTTTCTTGTTCCGAGTGCAAATATGCATGTTCTCGAAAGAGCGTTCTGATTGGCCACATGCTGACTCATAGTAGACAAAAAGCTTTTTTATGTTCCGAATGCAACTATTCATGTTCTTACAAGAGGAATCTGACGACGCACAAGCTGACTCACAGTGGTGAAAAACCTTTTTCATGTTCCGAGTGCAACTATTCATGTACAACCAAAAGCCTTCTGACGAGACACAAACTGACTCACAGTGGAGAAAAACCTTTTTCTTGTTCCATATGCAACTATTCATATACTCGAAAAAATAATCTGACGAGCCATATGCTGACTCACGGTGGAGTGAAGCCTTTTTCGTGTTTAGAGTGCAACTATTCATGTTCTCAAAAGACCAATCTGACAAACCACATGCTGACTCATAGTGGACAAAAAGCTTTTTCATGTTCCGAATGCAACTATTCATGTTCTTACAAGGGGAATCTGATGACCCACATGCTGACTCACAGTGGAGAAAAACCTTTTTCTTGTTTCATATGCAACTATTCATATACTCGAAAAATTAATCTGACGAGCCATATGCTGACTCACGGTGGAGTGAAGCCTTTTTCGTGTTTAGAGTGCAACTATTCATGTTCTCAAAAGACCAATCTGACAAACCACATGCTGACTCATAGTGGACAAAAAGCTTTTTCATGTTCCGAATGCAACTATTCATGTTCTTACAAGGGGAATCTGATGACCCACATGCTGACTCA
Source organism: Limnephilus rhombicus (assembly GCA_929108145.2). Taxonomy (NCBI): domain Eukaryota; kingdom Metazoa; phylum Arthropoda; class Insecta; order Trichoptera; family Limnephilidae; genus Limnephilus; species Limnephilus rhombicus. The sequence goes on along the minus strand of OV815289.1, from coordinate 18,908,040 downwards.
CAGTGGAGAAAAACCTTTTTCATGCACTAGGTGCAGCTATTCATGTACTACCAAGAGCCATCTGACGAGACATGGGCTGACTTACAGTGGAGAAAAACCTTTTTCATGCACTGAGTGCAGCTATTCATTTTCTCAAAAAGGAGATTTAAAGAAACACATGCTGACTCACAGTGGAGAAAAACCTTTTTCATGTTCCGAGTGCAACTATTCATTTTCTCTAAAGAGCAATCTGTCGAGACACATGCGGACTCATAGTGGTCAAAAAGCATTTTCATGTTCCGAATGCAACTATTCATGTTCTTACAAGAGGAATCTGACGACCCACATGCTGACTCACAGTGGAGAAAAACCTTTTTCATGTTCCGAGTGCAACTATTCATGTACTACCAAGAGCCATCTGACGAGACATGAGCTGACTCACAGTGGAGAAAAACCTTTTTCATGCACTGAGTGCAGCTATTCATGTTCTCAAAAAGGAGTTTTAAAGAAACACATGCTGACTCACAGTGGAGAAAAACCTTTTTCATGTTCCGAGTGCAACTATTCATTTTCTCTAAAGAGCAATCTGTCGAGACACACGCCGACTCATAGTGTAGAAAAACTTGTTTCTTGTTCCGAGTGCAGCTATTCATGTTTTCAAAAGTCCCAACTGATAAGACACGTTTCGATTCATAGTAGAGTGGATTCATAGTGACTCATAGTGGACAAAAAGCTTTTTCATGTTCCGAATGCAACTATTCATGATCTTATAAGAGAAATCTGACGACCCACAAACTGACTAGAAAACCCTTTTTCATGTTCCGAGTGCAACTATTCATTTTCTCTAAAGAGCAATCTGTCGAGACACATGCTGACACATAGTGTAGAAAAACTTGTTTCTTGTTCCGAGTGCAACTATGCATGTTCTCATAAGACCAATCTTAGACACATACTGACTCACAGTGGCGAAAAACTATTTTCTTTTTTTTAAGTGCAAGTACTTATGTTCTCGAAAGAGAGATTTAAAGAAACGTATCCTAACTCAGAGTCCAGAAAAACCTTCTATATGATCAGAGTGTAGCTATTCTGTTTCTTTAATAAGAGACTTGAAGAAAAACGTGCGAGCTAACCTTGCAGAATACACTTTTTCGTATTTAGTCTGCTTCTATACATTTTCTTTGGAGGACGTTAAAAAGACACTCTTTCTTGGTCCATGCATTACGAATTGATTTCAAATTCACAAAATTTAGGCTTGCTCGAGTTTGCAGTTATCGGTTAGATCTGATGTTACACCAAGGAGTCTCCGATATTCTGAACTAGTGTCATTTGAAAATGGTTAGAAATATGGAACCTGCTGAATCTCTTGAATTTATTCTGAATCGATATCCGAAATTTACAGCTGGGTCCGTTGTACCAGTAGCGGTATGTTGATTTAAACAATGAATGCAGTTGTTTAATTTTTATTAGTTTTTGAGTGAATTTAATTCCGAATCCATGTGTGATTCACAAAAAATCGGGTTTACATCCCATTTTTTGGTTCCTTCTGGGTAGGGTTAAAATAATACACTTTAAATTTAAGGAAATACACGTATGATCTGATTTAACTTACCTGTGGTATATTTTTTTGGTAATTCTTATTTTATCAAATAAACATAATAATTGATAATATTAATAAATAATCAAAAAATTGCTAAATTAAGTAGTAATAATCATTACATATTATAAAAGAAAGTCCAAAAAAATGTGCGGAACTCAAAACTCAGAAACGAGTGCCGGTACGATCAAGAGAGTTATATGGTATGGTAGATCTCTATCCCCCCTAGGGAATAAGGGTATTCGTTTTAACCTAAATGGCTCGCTTTTGAAGATATAAGGGCTGAAAGTTCTAAGAAGACGCTAGAAATTTCGAGAAGAGTCTAGAAGATTCCGGAAACTTCTAGAAAATTCGATAAAACTCTGGATTGTTCTGAAAGAAGTGGAGGAGTATGTCAGCGAGTCTAGAAGGTTCCGAAAAGTTCAAGAAGGTTCGATAAAGCTGTAGAAAGTTCTGAAAGGAGTGGAAGAGTTAGTCGGTGTGTCTAGAAGGTTCCGAAAAATTCAAGAAGATTCCACAAAGCTGTAGGAAGTTCTAGAAGGTTCGATAGGGCCGTACAAAGTTCTGGAAGTAATGGCGGAGTATGTCGGTGAGTCTAGGTGGTTCCGGAAAGTTCAAGAAGGTTTGATAAAGCTGTAGAAAGTTCTGAAAGGGTCCATAAGTCTGTAGAAAGTTCTGAAAGGAGTGGAGGAGTGTGTCGGTGTATCTAGAAGGTTCCGGAAAATTCTAGAAGATTCCACAAAGCTGTAGGAAGTTCAATAAAGCTGAACGAAGGAGTGGCGGAGTAAGTCGGTGAGTATAGAAGGTTCCGGAAAGTTCTTGAAGGTTTGATGAAGCTGTAGAAAATTCTGACAGTAGGGAGTACGTTAGTGAGCCTAAAAGGTTCTGGAAAGTTCAATACGGTTAGATAAATCTGTAAAAAGTTATGGGAGGAATGGCGGAGTATATCAGTATTTTTTAAGGTTCCAAAAAGATCTATATGTTACGATAAGGCTGTAGAATGTTCTGGGTAGAATGGCGGAGTGCATCAGAGATTTTTGAATGTTCCGGATTTTTTTTTTTTTTTTTTTATAGTGAATACCGCACAAGAATCTCAACTGCTCGCGTCTGGAGCCAGTGAGACTATGGCATCCCCAATTGGGGTATGTTGTGAGGCTGAAGGTAGTGGGGAGGGGAAGGAGGTGGGGGAGAGGAAGGTTGGAAAGTACCTGGCTATCCAGATCTGGTCACCAAACACGGCTAAATCCATTTTCAAGCAACGTTTCAATTCTGAATGGTGGTCTTACACCAGGGCGATACTGATAGTATCTTCCACTCTGGAACATGCCGCAAATATACTATATATTATTTTAAATGAATTAATTGTGAAATAACACAAATTAATCAAATAAAATTTATTTGCGCATGCCGGGTTCATGCGCTTACATAATATTACCGACTCCCAAGAATTCAAAAGTCTGGCGAGAAACGTGGTTGAGATTCTAACTAATATTTGAAATTAACATTTTATATTTTTACACATGAAATCCAACTTACTGGCTAACTGAGTACTCTCCACATTCAAAAATGCTTGTGTAGAGTACTTCAGCTCCTGCTTTATATCTGGGATATCAAAATCTATATCCGTATACGGCATTTCACCCCCGCCTTCTTCATGGAACGCTGGTTCCGTCTTGATGGAAACGGTCTCTTTGAATAGATCCATGGTACTGCTGTGGTTTTCAAACGTTAAAAGTTTGGGCCTAAAATGGTTTACGGCCAAATAAATAAATCTGAAAAAGAACATTGTATCGTTTGGAAATAAATATACATTGTTTCGTTTGGAATATTCTGTCAAAACGAAAAAGTCGTGGGCATAACACAATAGAAAATAAGGACATAATATTACCCATTAAACTTAAAGACATGTAAGAACGATTGACAGAATCGTCGTCAATCTTCGAATCACTCTATATTATTTATGGTTTTCTTGTGTGACGTATTTGCATTGAGTCCGGCCATTTAGGTACTTTAATCCATGACTTCGAAATACTAACCTCAAAATAGGTAGACGCCAAATCGACAGTAAAAATGTACTGAAATAAAATGCCAAATGGATTCTCAAACTTGGGTGTGCCGATTGGCGTAAGTTAAGCTGGGTAGCGTTAGACACAGTGCAGATATGCATTCTGTAGCACAAATTAAAGAAGAGTGACCACTAAGTTTGGTTTGGAATAATGGCAGCTACGAGTACCAAAATGAATAACGTGATTAATAGTGGGGAAGAAAATATCAGCATTAGAACTTACCAATAACTATCAGGAGCATGGGATGATTAATTTAACCGTGTTGGAAACAATGTAAGGGGTATTAAGAAGAATTTGACATAATAAACAGGATGAAAATTGATTGGCAGTGTAGAAAGCGGGAAAGCGTGCTTCAACAATATTTACAGGTTATTCATTAACAATAAAATGTCATAGATAATAATCATAATTTTATTGGAGCAGGTACAGAGTATCTTTAAAAAAATGTTAGCAGAGGAAGGCAGAAAGGATGAACCTCCACACCAGTGGTGTAGCGAGGGGGGGGCGGTCCACTCCGGGTGCCACCCGACAGAGGGGTGACACTCGACCGTGGAAAAAAAATTACGAAGGATATTGTCACCAAAGTATTGTATACATGAACACGGTCTGTCATTTTCTTTCATATGTTCCCCGTAGAGTGCCCCGAATTTTGTGCCTAGGTCTTTTTATAGGCGAATTTAGGCTATATTTGTGGAGAAATCAGAAATTCCATAGCCACCCCCCCCCCCCCTCCCGGATATCTAGATTGTAATTTTCGATATTTATATTTATTAGATTTCAGAGTTATTTTTTTTAATTAGTTTGTTTTTTGTCATGAAAGTTAGATAACAAAAAAATAAATGTTCTTTTAAATAGGCTGAGTTAAAAGTTTGTTTATGCCAAATAAAGTAAATGTGAGAAACCGTGCACGAGTCTACGTGTTTCGCCGTTGGGCGCGAGTATACGAAAATTAAGCGAATGGTTATAGGCACTATAATTTCCAAAGTGGGTGTTCGAATATCTGTTAAAACTTTTAAGTTATAATAAGTCAGGCACGGATCGAACATCATAACATATGACTAGCAATGTTGTAGGTAGCTTGAAAACAAGCATATGGGTCCGAGTGGTTTTAAATGAAATTATGTTGTAAATGCCATCATTTATTACATTTGTAAGTGCATTTCGAGAACAACAATCATTTCTGTCAACTGTGGGTTCTAAGTTGAATAAATAATGTATCTTTCCGACTGCAATAGTAAGAGCGTGCCTAGAACGAGAATGGCTTTTCTTCAGCGTGGGTTCTAACGTGAACATCCATATTATCTTTCCGACTACATGTAAACATACATTCCGCGCAAGCAAATGGTCGCTTTCCAGTGTGGATTCTTGTGTGAGATACAAGAGTGCCTTTCCGGCTGCACCTGTAAGTGCACTTTGAGCATGAGAATGGTTTCTCTCCAGTGTGAGTTCTAACATGAGAGCTTTACTGGCTGTATTTATAAGTGCATTATGGACTCGAGAATGGTTTCTCCCCAGTGTGGATTCTAGTATGAAAAACTAAATCCTTTTTTTTGTCTGAATCTTTCAGTGCATTCCGAGCACGAAAATGGTTTCTCTCCAGTGTGGGTTCTCAAATGCACAACTAAATTTGTTTTAAGCGTACAACTGTAGGTAGAAGCAGGGCATGAAAACACTTTATTTGCTGTGTCATGTTGTTTTGAATGCAGGTCTTTTGTATCAATAATGGACGATTTCACCGAAAAGAAGTCTGGAAAAAAAATTATTCAATGTATTCAACATTTTACTCATTGGAAGTAATCTGATTCTAATTAAAAAAATCCGATAACTTCGAATAACAATAAAAAAGGAATAATACCAAAAATTAAAAAAAAAAAACTGGCGAAATCAATGAAGAAAAATTTAACAACATTTTGCACAAAACCTCATAGAAACACATAATAATACAATAAAAACCTAATCCATCTCAGTACAGGATCTCCTGGTGAGGAGATCTGAGAAAAACATCATGAATAATCTATTATTGAATTATTTTTATTTTAATAATAAGCTGTTTGTCTCTTACAAATAAATAAATTATACTTAAAATTTGTGATAAAATAAAAATAAAAACAGCTTACCTTGACTTTGGTCCATCTTTTCCGAATGGACGAAGCATTCCTTTTTAATACCAGAATAGTCTAAATGTGGTTCAGAGAGTGCATGTTCCTCTGCCGCTAGAGTTGCCGTTTCAAACTTGATCGCAGAAGCGTCTTGTGTCTCCTGCTTTACAACACCGCACTGCAATATTGCTTCACAGTGGTTTATTGGATTCTCTTCTTCGGGGATTGTCTCCGGTTCAGACTTTATGACACCAACATCTGAGGCCACAAGATCCATTTCAGGCAAACTGCTTTCTGCTTCTGATGTTAGCAAGATATTCTGGAAAACGAAAGGAATGTCATATTCATATCGTATTCCAAAAATACACTGTCAGTCAACCGAACCGAACCACTTTGGCCGTTTGACCAATTTAATGGGAACATAGATACGGTAGCATAGTGAGGGGGGTCAGGGGGGGGCGGACCGCCCCGGGTGCCACCCGAGGAGGGGGTGACACTCGAACGTGGAGAAAAGACATACGAAAGTGCAAAATTGCCGTAAAAAATATTTTACACGTTAACAATGTCATTTTGCTCTATGGCTTGGTTGGTCGGGAATTCCCGAAAAATGTTTTTTTTTGTTCCTAGCTCAGTCGGGGATTTCCCTTGTAGCGGCTACTTAACCCGCTCTGCGAAATCTACCGCTGCGCCACTGACCTCCACGGAACTCGGTGGAAGCACATACTACGTTACGATACATCTACCTACATTCAGCGTAGTACCAACGGCCGCCTAGAAATAATAATTCCGCCACTTACGCGAAAGGCCTAGAACATCTGGCTATACCTTACAAGTGCCTGCAGAAAGTTTGAGCGATATCTCGGCTTTGCGTGAGTTCACCCGGCATTACCTACCGTTCTCGAAACTACTTGCCCGGCCGGCAGAGTATATAAGTCAGCGCGAGCCGCATACAGTCTCAGTCTTAAGTCTAGTGTATTCATTCATGGTTCGACAACTACACATCGGGCGGTGATTCAGTGTCGCTACACAATATCCGCCCACGCGGGCTGATATCGTTCTCGCAGCAAGTGATACAACACATATCCAGCGTGACTTCAGGAACATCTTCATAACACCTTCGAGGAACTTCTCCAACTACCATCTCGACATGAGATGTCAGGCAACGCGCAAGCAACAACAACCGGCAACGCGCCAGCATCCTGCAACGAGCAGCAACCAGCATCCTGCAACGAGCAGCAACGAGCAACCAGCATCCTCACCGCCTCTCAAGGTTCCTTCCTGCGTTACGTGTGTGCTCCGACCCACTGGACACACAGCCGCCATACCTCGTCAACGCGACGATGGTCGACCGCCTGGATCAAGGTCACTTCTACACCGCCATGGTGTAGGGCGACGCGCCGGCTCCCTGAAGACCTGTGATCTTCACCGCCGTAGTCTCCTGACCTTTACCTTCACATCATCACGTAGCAGCAACTCTCACGGCACCACCGTCACTCCGCTCCGCTTCGACCTCCGCTACGTAGCGCAACAATAAAGACTGACTCATACATCGACTGACGCCTTTCATTTCTCTCACGCCCCGTCTCTACCGATACGGACCGCTCCCTCACCCTGAAATATTCCTTGTGTCATTCTAATTTCGTTCATATATTGTGATGAACGTAGACTCGTGAAGTGAATTGTTATCTATGGACTGACGTGAATTAGTGAAGAAGTTATTATTGTGTTAGCGTGTTTAATAGTGCTGAAAGACCAGTTTAAAAAACAAGGCAGGTAGGTGTGAATTTTTAGATACCGTTTTGTAGTGCATGAATAGTTACAGTCGGGACAAGAAAAAGGTTTTTCATCAATGTAAGTTAGCAAGTGCCGTTTTAGTTATTCTTTTCATATTAGAGACCTCTGTAGGAATTTTATAGAAGCTAGTGTTACCGACCAACTAAATTATAGCACGTGACCCAGTAGTTGTTTAGTGCCATTATTTATTATTCTTGTCTTTTTAACAGTCTGAAAGACGGTATTTTTACAGTTTTTAGCAGTATAAAAGGAGTGCTACTCAAATATTTCATTCTCTTACATTAACCGATACTTAGAGTATAGACCCCGTGTTGCCCAGGCGAGGTCCGGGCCAAAATTATTCAAAAATTGTTGATATCATTGTTACTCAAAAGTGTTTGTAAATAAAACGACTCTTCAGTAAAAAGGTGTTTTACAATAAAAAGTCCACCACCCTAGATCATATTGAAATGACTTTGACATGGTCCTTCTAACCGGACACAAAATTGGACAAAATAATAACAAATATAAAAAACCAGCGGCCAAAAACCGAAGAGCAAAAAACCAGAGCAATCCAGTCAACAAGAAACAGAGCTAAGTGTCCATAATCCTTATGACCTACCATTTCCTGATTCCAATCCTAAAGAACAATCTCAATAATTAATTTCTAGAATCAGATTTTTATTGTTATCACCCATATTCAATACAATTAAAAAATGCAAGTCATAGTATAATTAAAATAAATCACAGTTGTAGTCCCAACTTGCAAGTAATGAAAAACCATTGAACAGGTTGAATTATTATTTGAATCTTTTAAACATCGACCGGCAAAACTGTTATCGTATCGTATATGTCATTTTTTAATCCCGTTGCAAGTAAAGCAATAGCGGCGAAGCAAATCGGAGTATATACGTTCTTGATGTTTCTATAGGAATTAGCGCCAGCGCACAGCACTACGATATATTTATTCTATCGTTTTCTTTGAGCAACAAAGTAACGAAAAAAGACTATCTCGGTGAGCTTCAGAGAAGATATAAATGGCAAACCAGCAATCAGAGATCGTTACAGAAGGATGACTTGGTAATCTTAAAAGAAGACAATCTGCCGCCTGCAATGTGGCGGATGGCACGCATTCTATCCTCTCACCCCGGTCCTGATGGCGTGGTAAGGGTGGTCACCCTCCGGACATCACAAGGGACGTTCGTACGTCCCATAACCAAAATCTGTTTACTACCCCTGGAGGACAACCTAGAACGAGCCCGGACCTCGCCCCCAGAAGATGAAGGAAGATCTCAGAAATAGAAGTAAAAAAAAAACTCCTAAGAAGAAAGAAATTCCCAGAAGAAGATGAAAAAGGTCACTACAAAAAGGAAGAAACATAATGACTCGACACGGCAGTCTTGGGATTTGTGATGCTCTCCTTGGTTTCTACCCTTGACCAGCTATTCATTATGTCAGCTATAATTATGCCCCTCCCCCTCAATGATGAAAGGAAAATGGGAAGTCCTCGGTGCAGCGTCTCATGATGGATCAAGCAGATGACTAATCTCGGACTTCAAGACTTGAGTGATTGTGTTGTTAAGAGTCGTTGTTATGAAATTATTATTTGCATGTTATTTTAGTTGAATAATTTATAAAGGTTCAATTTTATTAATAAGTTTATTTTAGGTGCAGGTTATTGATTCTACGATATTTTGATCTATGAATTTATTTTTGTGTCGTTTTTTGATAATATGGAGTATTCTTTAATTATATAATGTCAGTATTAGCATTTATTTAGTAGCTTTCAAAAAAAAAAAAAACGTAGAAAATGTTAAATGTTAAGGTAAATGTTAAATTATAATTTTAATTATTATAATTTTTATGTATAAAGTGCTCTACATTATACATAAAAACGAATTTTTTAGCTTTTTAAATCAATTACAGTATTTTTATTTTTTTTGGTGGATTAGACTGAAATTTTATTGATAAAGGAAAATGAGTTTATGTTAATAGATAAGCTGTATACTTTTCAGTTCATGTATATATTTTGTTTGTTAATCTGTCTGAATATTATGTTTAAATTTACCATTAGGGTTAGATTTAGAAATGTTTTATTTTTCTTTAAAATTAATCTCTTTCCCGGGGGTCTGTTAAGAATAGTGACATCTATGAGATAAATACTGTAGTTAATCCCATTGGTTTAATTATTCTTAGTTTATTAAAAGAGTATGCATATTAGAGACCTCTGTAGGAATTTTATAGAAGCTAGTGTTATCGACCAACTAAATTAGAGCACGTGACCCAGTAGTTGTTTAGTGCCATTGTTTATTATTCTTGTCTTTTTAACAGTCTGAAAGACGGTATTTTTACAGTTTTTAGCAGTATAAAAGGGGTGCTACTCAAATATTACATTCTTTCGCATTAACCGATACTTAGAGTATAGTCCCCGTGTTGCCCAGGCGAGGTCCGGGCCAAAATTATTCAAAAAGTGTTGATTTCATTGTTACTCAAAAGTGTTTGTAAATAAAACGACTCTTCAGTAAAAAAAGTGTTTTACAATAAAAAGTCCACCACCCTAGATGATATTGAAGTGATTTTGACAGACATGACTTCTAATTTTTTGAATATTTCGTTTGGATCTGTGTAGAAAGACACTTTCAGGATTAGTTATTATCGCTTTTGGTATCTTTTGAATTTGGACGATTGCTACATTTGTAGCACTTCCCCAAGCCAGTATTCCATATGTCGCAATCGATTGACAAAGTGCAAAATATATGGATCTGAGTATTGTTTGTGGGAAAATGTTTTTAATGGATTTTATTAGATGCATGACTCCTTTTAGTTTATTTGTGATGAAAATTATGTGGTCAGCCCAGCGTAAGTGTGTATCAATAATAACCCCTAGGTATTTTGTATATAACATTTATCAATGACGTCATATGTAATATATGGACTCGCTATTGTCCCACAAATTTACGATAGAATGCGCAGGTAAGAAACTCATGTAAGATAAAAAAGATAGTTATCCTTAGAATTTGTGTGGATGAACCATTAGATATACCCGATATTCCTTTTATTTTTTTTTACTTTTTCATGTTTGATTTTTGGTGGTAAAAGGTATCGGATAATAAACACACTGTCACCATCATATCTGACTGATCTGTGCGTGAGGAACTACCGTTATTTTGCTCAAATGCAACTCACGCTCAAGTCAACCAAGTATAATGTGTTAAGAAGAACGGCTGCGCGGCATTTTTCATGCAAAATTTGGATTTGATGGCAAAATACTTGAATAATCTGTATAGTTATGTTTTTATCAATAGCAAATGTATATTACGGCTGTGTGCTGTTATATCTATTTGAGTTTGTAACGGGTTGGATTATCATACGGACCTTCTCACCCCGGTTTCGTAGTAAATAAGTACTGGCGTATTTGATTTTGATTTTAACTCTAGACCCAATATGGACCCAGATGACGATAATTTCACAGACCATCTCCGAAGGTAAAAATAGATTAAATAAAGAGGACCGAGCCACGGTCGCGAGATCTTTGGATGAAATAAAAAAAACTTGCTAAACTTTGCAATGGCTCATGCAGCGGTGACCTCGAGAGCGCAAACACTGTCAGAAGTTTTAGCGACCCAAAATAAGAGCACGTCGACAAAATTAGACAAAATAATATCACAAACTAGTCTAGCTCCAACCAAACCCTCTGGACAAATCCCTATTCCCAGAAAATCCTATGCTGGCGTGGCCTCGGAGGCTCCTGCCTCCAAATCCATTACGATGAATGGTTACGAAAGACCTTTACCAGCCCTTCAACCGACCCTGCTTTTCTACCCAACACAACCAGAGGGTAAGACATCTGAAGAGCTGCAGAACAACCTGACCTCGATTCTAGATCCCAAGAAGGATGGTTTTCAAGTGGTGAAAACGCGTAAAATTAGAGGCGCAGGTATTGCCTTGCAGACCACCTCACCTAACGGCCTGTCCAACATAAAAAAAGTTGCAGACAAATTAACAGCAAAAGGCATAAAAATTGTTGCTCCTCAAGGTAGGTTACCGAAGATAGTAATCTACGATGTACCCAAGGGAGAACCAGAGTCCGACACACCCCTTTTCAGTGAGATATTCGATAACAACATATTAGGTAAGTGTAATCTCACGAAAGAAGACCAACTCCGTACGATGAGAAGAGTATCTTTATTTGGCAAAAGAGATACTGGCACTATGAATATGGTTATTACCTGCCATCCGGAGGCCAGAAAGATTCTCATCGACAGCGGCCTGTGTTTTCTTGGCTGGAATGCGTGCAGAGCTCGCGATTACCTCGGAGCTACGCGATGTTTTAAGTGTCATCAATATGGCCATGTCTCTAAGGCCTGTACCCAGGAAGTCATAACCTGCCGACACTGCGCCGCAGCCGGCCACGATTACCAAGATTGCCCCAAGAAAACACAAGCTGCTGTCTGTGCTACGTGCACCAGGTTCAAGAAACCGGCTGACCACTCCACGGGTGACAGATCGTGCCCAGCCCAGAAAGCAGCCGTAGAGAATCAGGTCCGAATGACCGATTATGGATATTAATAAATTTCTCTCCATAGGGCAGATCAACCTGCAGAAATCACGGGCGGCCACAATCGAGGCGCTGCGGGTCATGTCTGACCTAAAAATCGACATCTTGCTAATTCAGGAGCAATAAGGCGATAATTAAACTAATTCTGCAAGTGCCTTTCTTCACAGATTCAACCGAAATATACAAAACATTAGAAGTCATGTCAATAAAACAACTTTATGCCAAATCTGTTCTGCTATACTTCCTCCAAAACAAACTCCATATTCCAATTCAACCCAAAATAATAATAAAAACCAGGTCATTAACAAATATAACCCTGAACATACCAATAACACACACCACACACGGACAAAGACATTTTCAGTATTATGCAACCAAACTTTTTAATTATATGCCCATTACTCTGAAACAACAACTAATTGCAAATACATCTACAAACATCAACAAAAAACATATCACAGCCTGGATCAAAAATCAAGATATTCACTTTATTCAAAATACTTTAATCCCTAACCAAACATAACCAAACTATAACAAATGTAAAATAAATAAACATGTCTATCAAGAATTTACCAACTATTCATATGTACATATAATATACATATATACCTCTTATATATATATATTTTTTTTTTTCTTCTAAGTAATCTATGTACAATTACCATTAAAATGTAAAAAAAAAGAAAAAAAAACTAACTTTCTACTACAACACATAAATACCTGTACCTGTCACACTTAATCATAAACACGTAAACACCTCAGCACAGGTTCTCCTAGTGAGGTGTTCACGAAACATACAATATTACCAACCAACAGTTTCACCTTCTCAAACCTACCTAACACACAAGATAATGAAATGTAATATTAATATGTAAAAATGTTTTCAAAATATATTACATATGTAAAAATGTTAACAATAAGGTGTAAACTGTAATATATAGATATAAATAAATAAATAAATACACTAGGCTAGGTAAGACACCAGTTAACTTTCCGGGTGCGGTACTCGAAATCGGCACTTCGCCGGGGGCGGGTGTTCTGGTCAATACTTCATTGATCAGCCCCCTCCTTCTAGTGGGATTGTCGAATGAATACCAAACCTGCGTATCAATTAAATTTGGGACAACTGAGATCTTTTTGATCTCAGTTTACTTTAAATATTGTAATCCAGTAGGGCCACATATCTTGAGTCTGACGCGCGCCCTAAACGCGCTTAAAGGACGTAACATAGTTATCGGAGGAGACTTTAACGCTCGCTCACCACTGTGGTTCGATTCCTGTAATTATAGGACGGAACGCTCAGACGCCGTCGAAGACCTCATTGCGGCGCAAGGTCTATCAATAATAAATGAACAAAGTATCTATACCACTTTCTCGAACACTTCTGGTGAGAGCAACATTGATTTAACTCTTTGCTCTGGATCTGTTGCGACCAAGATATCAAAGTGGACAGTTCATGAAAGCGCAATTGCCTCTGATCACAGGCTAATAACTTTTACGGTTGGTGTCAAAATGACGGAAGCTCCAAGATCCTCCTGGAACTTCAAAACCTCCAGGGCGAATTGGGATAACTTTGGGGATGCTCTACGTGATACTTTAAGGGGATTTTACGACGTAGCAGCTAGAGATCCAGATAATTTGGGGAATTTTTTTAATGCAGCCGTGGTATCAGCTGCCGAGCTGTCTTTGGGAAGATCAAACCCAAAGACGGTTATCAGGACGCCGTGGTGGTCGAGTGAGCTGACTTTTTTTTTTTTTTTTTTTTTTTTTTTATTAGAGATAATATATTACAAAATTATTACATAAAATTTATAATACATTACTCCCAATGAGTTTAATAAAACTCATTTTGGGAAGGACAACATTATACATCTAAAGGAAAATTATTTTTACATAAGAACACGGAAATCAATGAACAATACATAGATTTTTAAATGGACTAGACACACTTGATACAGGTAATTGAAGAATATACAAGAGTTACAAAGGAAGACAGATAAATTCGTCACTGGTTAATAAAGTTGCTGAGAAAATATCCTTTTAGAGCCTTTGCCAATATTTTTTTGTTTGATTCTGGTAGTTTTAGGACATTAGGTAATGCGTTGTATTGCGTATGTGCGATGTATTGTAAGGAGTTAATTCCAAATTTAGTTGTGTGTGTAGATGACGATAGGTGTATTTGATTTTGTGATCGTGTTTTGTGCTGGTGTATATCGGAATTAAAGGCTGGTTTAGTGGTGGTGTGTGACGAGTGTTGAATTATTTGTAGGATGGCAGTGGTGATGCTATATTTTGGCAGAATGGTAAAGGGAAGAATTTGTGTCAGTGAGTATATGTCTTTGACATGCGTATCCCATGGTAGATGGTATATATTTCTTATGGCTCTATTTTGGATTACTTGTATTTCAGATATTTGTTTCTTAGTAATGGTGCCCCAGATACTAACCAGATAACTTAGGTGAGAGTGGATCAAAGCATAATATGTGGCACGCAGTAAAGCTGTGGGGAGCACATCTTGAAGTCGATAGAGTACACCAGTTATCGGGGAAATTTTGGATTTAACATATTCAACATGGGAGTTCCACGATAGGTTAGAATCTATGAATAACCCTAAATATTTCGTTACTTGTACATTTTGGAGCTTTTCATTTCCGAGAGTAATATTCATTGTCATATAATCTTTTTTCCCGAAAGTGAGATAGTGAGTTTTTTTGACATTGAGGCTTAATTTATTTATCCGCAACCATTTAGCTAGCTTTGCGAGATCTTTATTCATTAGAGATTCAAGTTCCCTCAGATTTTTACAACGATAATAAATCACAGTATCATCAGCGTAAAGTTGAAGTTTTCCCAAGATGCCGCATTTAGTTATATCATTGATATATAGTAAGAAAAGTAGGGGTCCTAGAATCGAGCCCTGTGGCACTCCACATGTGATTTTTCCAAAGCCGCTTAGGTTCCCTTCGATGTCGACAAGACAATATCTATCAGATAGGTAACTTCGGAGGAGCTTTAAAGATTTTCCGACTATACCCAAATGTTCCATTTTTTGTAGGAGTATTTCATGATCTACTGTATCAAAGGCTTTTTTTAGATCTATAAAAATAGCTGCTACATATTCGCCCTGGTCTATGTATTGCTGAATGTTCGAGATGAAATCGAAGGTGGCACATTGGGTACTGGAGTTTTTTCGAAAGCCATATTGCTGTGGTGTTAGGATATTGTTGTTAGAGATGTATTTTAGAAGTCTATCCTTGATAATAGTCTCGAACACCTTTGAAAATACTGATAAAACCGATATTGGTCGATAGTTAGAAATACATTTTTTGCAGCCTTCTTTATAAATTGGTATAATTTTTGCTAGCTTTAATTGATTCTGACTTCACTGAAAGGGGCCTATAAGAGAGCCTATCGAGCCCTGAGCGTGTCCAGACGTGGCGAGTGCACGCAGGAGGAGACATATGCCCTTCAGTCACGACTCAGTGGCTCCCGTAAAGCCTTCAAACAGCCGTCCTCTCAGCGAAACGAGCTGCATGGCATAATTGGATACAAGAAGTGGGCAACGCCAACCCGTGGGATATCCACAGCGCAACAAAACGGGAAAAGGCTCTGACCGGTATTTGACTAGTGTAATAACCGAAATGGACGGAATTAACGTTGAAAGTGTGGACGTGGCATCCACTCTCAATACACTTCTGGGTAAGTTAGTTCCTGTAGATTCACTACTTGGGGAAAGCGACCACCACAAACAGATTAGAAATCTGTCACGGCTCCCACCGAGAAACCTCGCCCAGGAGGTTAGGATGACACCAGTAACTAAAGCGGAAATAGAGCTGATAATCAAGGGTTTGGGTCTTAAGAAGGCACCAGGGCATGATAGGCTCAATGGAATAATAGCGAAGCAAGTATGGATCCACGCCAAGGAGGAGCTCTTCCAGGTGATGGATACATGCATGAGAAGAGGAACTTTCCCTTCTGAATGGAAGAGGGGCGTGCTTAGGATTATACCAAAGGGGAACGATAAACCAAGGTCGGACGTGAAGGCGTACCGTCCAATCACCCTGCTACCTGTCCTGGGGAAGATCCTGGAGAAACTGATTCGACAGCGTTTACGTCATACCTTATCCCCACCCTGCGAGCGGCAGTTTGGTTTTGTCCCCGGTATGTCCACTGAGCACGCCATCACGTATGCGCTTGATTGGGTGAAGGCTTGCCAAAAGAGGTACGTAATAGGAATCTTCCTCGATATCACTGGTGCCTTCGATCATGCGTGGTGGCCGATGATACTTGTCAAGCTCAAAAATAGGAAATGTCCACATAATCTGTTCAAGATCTGCGCTGATTACCTCTGCGACAGAACTATCATCCTTTCTTTTGGAGACTACCTGATTGAACGAATTGTTGACATGGGTTGTCCTCAGGGTTCAATCCTTGGACCTGAGTTTTGGAACATTTTGTTTGACGATTCCTCCAGGCTGCCCTTGCCTGAAGGATGTATCTCGGTGGATTACGCTGATGACAAATTGTATCTGGTCTCGGGGAACAGCAGAAAGGAAGTTGAGAGTAAAGCTGAAGAGGTTTTAAGTGTGACTTTAGAATGGGGAAAGAGAAATCGGCTGACCTTCGCTCCCCACAAGACCATGGGACTCCTGATGAAGGGTAACCTCAATAGAAGTAGAAATCCCACCATCAAAATGGGAGATACCAACATCCGATTCGTTGAGAACACTAAATACCTAGGCGTCACTTTGGATCGAACGTCCTCATTCTTGACCCATGTTAAAAGCGTATCAAGTAAGGCCCAGGCCCTCTTTTTGAAATTGAGAAGAATCTCTACTGCCGAGTGGGGACTGCGCTCTCCAGCGCTCCGTCTCCTATACAGGGGGGCTTACGTGGCGCAAGTCTCTGTGTGGGAGCACCGCCTGGAGAATGTACTCATACTCTCGGCGCTCAAGAGAGGCCAGCGAGTCCCCTTGCTGGCGCTTTCGGGTGCGTACAGAACAGTCGCTTCGGACGCTTTGCCAGTTTTGGCCGGCGTTTTGCCTATCGATCTTGAAATTAGGGAGGTGTTAACAAAGAAGCTTCTAACAAGAGGAAGAACTGCCACCCATCATGGTATTGAACTAATACCAGGTGGAGCGGTTTCCCTTCCAGGACTTCTTAGAGAGATGCGAGAAAGAACTTTGAGAGAATGGCAGGAACGTTGGGATAGGTCAAATACAGGAAGGTGGACTTTCTCCTTCTTCCCGTCAGTCAAACTCAGAATGGAAGGGGCGTACATCACTAGGGATCATCATGTGACCCAACTTCTGTCCGGTCATGGGGAGTTCAGAGGGAGACTTCATAGTCTCTCTCTATCACCCCATTCTAACTGCGCTTGCGGTAATACTGATCAAACAGCCGAGCACATTCTGTGGCACTGCGAGATTTTGACGGATGCCCGAGAGGAAATGCTCGATGGCTTGCAAGTTACTACGAGACCAGCTTGGAATGCGGATCTCGTTTCGAATAAGGTGAACTTTGAGTGTTTGAGGAAATTTACGAAAGTCTGGGTTGAGAGATGGCCTGATCTTAGAGTCGCTGACTAGCTGTAAAATCATGTAGGTGCCAGGTGTATCTGCTCTTGAATCCACGGACATTCTTTTTACTTTATTACAGTAGTATTTTATGCTAGTATTTTATGTGTTATGCTTCATATCTGCATTTTTTTGTTATATCATCTCTATCTTAGGTACCTTTATCTTATTCTATTATACACATGTTATTCCTATTTCTTTTATTTTTGTGTGACTTATCTTTTTTGCTTATTTTATTTCTTTTCACATGGTTTATTATAGATTTCACTAAGCTATGCTAGACGAGGTTTTATCGAGATACCTGTTTATTATTTTCATTATTTTTCGTCATTTTTGTTTGGTTTTCTTTTTTTTTCAGCTTCATACTCCAAGGAACACTATTGATTCTACTAACATAATCGACTTTGTTTTTTTTGGTTTTTTTTGGTTTTTTTGGTTTCTTTGTTCTCTTTTTCTTTTTAGTCTCACAATGCTACTTTGCTTCGCTCAGAAGGCTGAACTGAACTGCATCTCTTTGTTTTGTTATGTTTTTTTCCCCTTCTGGGGGTGCGCTAGACCTCGTCCTTCCATCAACAGGAGTCGGCCGACGATGGCACGGTGCCCTCTAAAATTAATTGCGCCACCCCCAGCAACATGTGCAGGCGTTAGGTTTGGGGGGGCGATCTTGGCTCTCCTTCGCCTTGCCTCCGGCTACTCGACGCTGAATTCCTTAGGGTCGTCGGGTATTTCCCCCCAATTTCCCATTTACTTTTCTTTGAGGCATCACCGAGGAACCGGCTAAGGGGCGCGGAAGCTGAGTGTGGTTCACGACTAGACCGAACGTCATGCGCATTCTTGCTGGGACTGCCAATCGATTGGAGAGGACTCCCAACCGTTTGCCATGCCCTTATTACTTATCTACTGTGTCTTCCTCCCAAACAGGTGCTTGTAGGATACGCCGGATACAATCACCCAGCGCTTGCCACCTCATGGACTTTCACCAACCTGT
This sequence comes from Limnephilus rhombicus, assembly GCA_929108145.2. Lineage (NCBI taxonomy): Eukaryota > Metazoa > Arthropoda > Insecta > Trichoptera > Limnephilidae > Limnephilus > Limnephilus rhombicus. The sequence continues at coordinate 18,889,407 of OV815289.1, read as the reverse complement.
CCCATTGTCTTGTCTAATTTTGTTATACTAACACATATTGTATCTGTATTTCCCGCTAAGCACTTGCATACTGCTTGCTAACAACGTATGCAAGGACATTGGAGGTCTAGTTTCGTTATCAAATGTAGAGTCGTTTTTACCAAAAAATTAGAGTCCTTGCAAGAGCCTTGAAGGGGTAACCATCTGTAACCTATACCAGGGCGGGTATGTGGTGGGTCCTCCAATGGCGTATTTGGGAGGTGTAATCCCAGTTCAATTCAACTAGAGTCAAGAAACCAAGCGAGAGGAAGAACGTGCTTACAGCTGTCTGGGAGATCAACCATTGGCGCTTTGGTTCGCAACTTTAACATTAACATTCATTATCCTTTACATTTTAATTATCATTATAATTATTTCGTACTCATCATATCTTCACATCATGGCAATCCTATTTTCAAGCCCACCGATTTATCGTATCGTATCGTTATTTTATTATATTTATTTCTCAGGTTACAAGTTTAGCTTCATTAGTTTTTGCATTCTATACTTAAAAATGCAATGGCGCCCTTATAAGTCTTTTGCACTGCACACTTGCGTTTTGCCTCACATTTAGTTTAATGTCTAACATCAAGCATCTTCGATGATTGATGTACACGACCCGAGATACTTTTATTCCTTTTAGAGTCTTCACCTTTCTATTTTAATATTTCCATTTATGTCCGGTTGAAATTGAAATAAAATCCTATTATACACCTTTAACTTAATCTTTTCATTTATTGTATTATAACTTGACCTTGACTGTGGCAAATATAAACGTTACAAGTTTTACGTGTTTATCGAAATATATCATTATTATTAGTATTGTTAGTTGTAGTAGCCTTGGAGGTGGTTATAATGCCACTCGATGTTGAAGCATTTATGCAAATATAAATAGTTGGAAAAGAGTAAAGAGAAATTATATTTTTTGACATAGTGAACCAGAAAAGCGCCCATGGCTGTACGGTGTAAAGACAGGGTGCTATATCGCCACTTTACTTGTAATTGTGTGGCGTTGTGAGGCGGAAGGTAGGGGCTGTAGGAAAGAATTAAATTTATGAAGGGGTAAAAAAAAGTCAGTAGTTCCTTCTCCACGCGAGCCGACTTATATCAATACGAGTTGAAGTAACGATAAGTTCTCATGGCGCCAACTTCAACTGTGAATGGGTATCTGTAGAGTTTTGCGTACATGTAGCGTGGCACGGGGAATTAGTGCTGCTAGCTCTGTAGAGCAGACTCCATTGAAATTCATGTAGAAGCAACTCAGCATGTTCACATGGGATCCTTGCATTAGATAAAGCAATAGGACTGTATATAGTTGATTGTCAATGGACGGCTCGCCTAAACTTTCACAGAATAAAGTTGGTTTTTAACAAAGATATTGAAATATAAGTAGATGTGCTATCTGCTATTTTTACTATGTGGGTCTGCGCTTCCGGGTGTCGCCGATATTGTTTAACAATTAACAAATAAACTAAAATAACAAATAATTAACGAGTTTATTTATTGTTCTGTTATACGTGGTGGAATTAAATTGTGTTAAAATTGAAATTAAAACACTTTTTAACTTATTTCCACTTATTTATTTTACCAGTACCGGTTTCATCCTGTTATGGACATCTTCAGGCGTTCAGACATTGCCAGCCTGAAGATGTCCATAATAGGATGAAACCGGTACTGGTAAAATAAATAAGTGGAAATAAGTTAAAAAGTGTTTTAATTTCAATTTTAATAAATAATTAACGAATAAACCAAACGAACGTTAAACTAAATGAACGAATTCTTTCCTTATTCAAAATATATTGTTAACCAATATTAATGCACATTTTCAAAAAATCAACGAAATGAACAAATTCTTTTTGTATGAAAACTACGCTAATTAGCGCGTAGTCCGGCGACAGTTGCGCGGACACCATCAAAGCATATCTCTTCTGTATTTGAATATCTTTGGTTTTTAATGTATATTGGGGATTCGGTCCAGAAGTGGCTTCTAAATAAAATTGTTGGACCTGCATAATAATTGTACATATTTACCAGCTTTTCACGATCGACCTTCAAGTGTTTTTGCGGAACCGATGTCTAACTAAAAATCTTGGATTCTCTTAAGCAATTTTAACCGTTAAGAGTTCCTAGAATAAAGAACAAGGTAAGAATCGGTTGCACTAAATATCAGCTATATTGAGTATATGACATATTACATTGAGCGAGTTTACAAGCTACTCTGCGGCAAGTTTAAAAGCGGATCAATCGGCGAGTGAGATTGTCATGATGACACACACAACTGTCCACGCGCTCAGAAGCACTCAGTAGCGAACTAGCTAGCGAGTTGAAACCAAGTGTTGCTTTATCTTCTTCGATATTAATTATCTATGATTATTATGCTTGTCATTTTTTCTCAAGGTCGCCAAGTCCCACATTCAACAGGCTGAAGAAATTACTATCCCTATTGTATTTAATCCTAGCTGGTTCCCGGCACGCGTTGCAATGCCATATTCAATGAAATACATTGTTTCTCCATGAATCACCTTCTGCGTCCCCTTCCTACCTAGCTATATAAATTATAGCCTATATAGTATTCTGATGTATGAGCTTCTTATATTATTGTAAAGTTTCAATAAAATCCATTTCGTAGTTTTTTGCATGAAAGAGTAACACACACACATATACATCATACAAACATGTACATCCATACAAACTTTCGCGTTTATAATATTAGTGAGATATGGTTACAAGACGTAATTTAAATACAATATTATAGAAGTCATAATTTGAATCAATTATAACGCCGTTTCCCCGCAGGGGTGGGCAGAGAGCACGGACCGCCAAACAACTTGGTCTTGGAACACACTCTTTGCCTCACTCACATTCATACATCGTCTCATACATACTCTTCTATTATTTTGACTTTTGACATGGCCCGACTCAAGTATCTGATTCGCTTGATCGTGCCGTGTCTTCCTCGGGCATCCCCGACTTCTTCTACCATTCACATTTGCGTCATATATTCTTTTTACACTACTATCTACTTTCTTCATTCGCTCTACATGTCCAATCCATCTGAGCTTTCCTTTCTTAATCTTACTCACTATGCTTACATCAGATTTGAATTCTTTGCGGTTCTCTACATTTCTCACACGATCATGCATGGTTTTGCCACACGTACGCATCAGAAATCTCATTTCAAGAAAATTCAGTTTACTTTTATCCTTTCTCTGTCAGTTCTATGCCTCACTGCCATATATCAGGGTAGGTACCAGCACTCTATTGTGGACTGCTAGCTTAGCTTCTTTTGATGAGTCCAGTACACGTTGGCCCAACGCGCTCGGCCAATGCGTTGGCCAGATTTTTGTGAAACCGTTCACACGTTGGCGTGTTTCATTCTGCGTTGGTCGCTAGATGAGGATGGACGGTATTAGTTCATTTATGGGATGGACGCATGGAACTAAGATTGAAGGGAAGCGGCAATACTTTCGGAATATTACGGGGATAAGCGAAAAACCTATGTAGCTCTGCGAACTTGAAGCCGTCTAGTGGGAAGGGATAGAAACGGGGAATGTGGCTAGCGTGCGGGGGGGGGAGGCGGCGCTATGGAGATAAAGGGCCGAACTGTGAATGAGAATCATTATTATTTTTATATTTTTTAAACTTTCGTTAATTTTTTATCACATTTTGGACATAAAATATAATAGCCCAATTGAAAAATAAGTAATGAAATAAGGAAAGGAGAGTAACAAGGAGACTGGAGACTTATGTGTTGTTTAATTTTTATTGTTCCCTATACAAGTTATTTTAAGTTACCTTTATCTACTAGGACGTAACTCATTTTTTTCGAAATCAATATTATGATTGATTTATGAAGCGCTTGTCGAAATACATCGGCCTCACTTTTCACTTGACAAGTGCAAGTGGGTAAAAAAACTAGTGTTATGAACTCGCTGTAAGCTGTAACTCAAGGCGCCATTCCTTGGTGCTATCATTGCTTAACTCATCAGTTTGAAATAGATTTTAATTTATCATTTAGATAGTAAGTATTGTTTTTTATACGTATTTTATAAAATCAACAGACTTGCAGTGATAAATTATTATTCTGATGTAAGCTGGTGCTTGAGTTTTAAGAAAGGAGTGCTCGATATTAATCTAATAAAAGAACTATATTTACAGTTTTACAATGATAACAAAAAAATAAGAGATAGGAAAAAACACTGCTTGACTTATTTGCGTGGGCAAATAAATTTTATTTGATTAATTTGTGTTATTTCACAATTAATTTATTTTAAAATAATGTACATATTATATTATACTAGCAGATCCGGCCACACGTTGCTGTGGCTAACGTAAAACAATGCCACGCAATTACTCAACCTTTATAACCAACGCCATCTGTTAAATTAAATCCACACCGCCCATTTGCCAGCCCATTGCCCGCTGCCCGCTGCCACTTAACCAGATATATTATATATTTCAATCAATTGACACAAAACCTTGAGAAATTATATACCTAAACCTTCCTCATGAATCACTCTATCTATTGGTGAAAACCGCATGAAAATCCGTTTGAGTAGTTTTTGAGTTTATCGCGAACAGACAGACAGACAGACGCGGCGAATGACATTGTTTTATAATATGTAGAGATATACCATATACATCACAAGAATCCCAACTGCTTCCGTCTGTAGCGCGTACGTTGTGAGGCTGAAGGTAAATGGTGAGGGGAAATAAATGGTGGAGATAAAGCTGGAGAAGTACCCGGCTATTCAGATCTAGTCAACAAACACGGCTAAATCAATTTCAAGTAACATTTCAATTCTGAATGGTGGTCTTACCTACTCCAGAGCGATACTGAGAATGTCTTCCACCTGGAACGTGCCGGAAATATATCTTATAAGATATATTTTATTATAACATTTTAATTATAAAATGTTGAAAACACAGATCAATCGAATAAAATTTATTTTGGGATTTGAACCCGCGACCTCCGAATTGCTAGTCAAGAGCTTTACCCCTCGACCACGAGGGCATGTCAATGTGACTTTTACATAACAATACAGTGATTATAAACTTTGAATTAACATTGTAAACATATGTAAAAGGAGTGGTAAATTAGTAGGAAAAAATCTAAAAATAACAGTGCAAAAAAACAAAGTAAAAATTTAAAAAAATGAATAAGCTAAACGATAAAAAACATATACTTATGACATGTGTGAATCACAACTTTGTATTTGTGCGTTATGATTAATAAAAACATTAAAGTTTTTTGGTAATTTTTAATTATTATAATTTAAGTTGACTGATTCGGCCCATTGGCAGTCGGAGTTCACGTGATAACATCGGGCTCATGGCGATGGCGGTTGAAATGAACACGCCGAAAATTATAAAATGTATATTTAAGCTATTTTTAAACACTTACATGTGAAATGTAAGACCGTCTTTCTTCTTAAAGGTCTTCATAGAACTACTTTTACTCAATTTTACGGCACAGTTGACCATTTTTCTATGTTTTATGAACGTTTTTCTGGGAGCTCTATGCGCGACCGAGGTGTAAAAGTCAATGTCAGCCATCTAAAAACCGTTCGGTAAAATTTTTGAAAAGGCATGCTTTGGGCAGGTGGGCACACTTTACATGCCGTCTCTCTAGTATCCATACTCTTAGGATGGACGTTAGGGCGGTCGCGGCCGCTGCAATATACTTGGACAGCCCGATGCGATGTATTCTGTATGTAGCCATTAATGAGTCTTTTTTTTTAAATTCAGTTATCTGCTATTCTACTTTATTTATATTTCATATTATCTGCTATTCTACTCCAAGCATCATTAACCTGAAAAAATATTTTTTTGGCAGGTAAACTTACAGACTACTATAGAACAGTCCAATAATATTTCACAATTTTGTAATTATTTACCGTCCGACCGAAAGAGGACTTTCCACCGAAACCGAAACCAAATCTTCGGTGTTTAGACATGTTAAAAATCGATTGTTTACTGTTATTTGGCTTATTTTTTACACTTATTCGGACAGTTAACACGTGTTAAATAAATAAATAAAAAAAAAGTAATCGAAGTATGTGAAAAAATAATATTTATTAATATTACTTCTACAAAACAAACAAAATTTTTAAAAGATAACAAAACACGTTAAATCAATTTGGGAGGTGGGAATGGGTACCTTTATTGGGTAACAAACACACTTGGCGTAGATAACCCAAGGTTTGATGACCAGGACACACTGAACCCCCGATTCCTACCCACCCCTTAAACCCTTTTCCCAGAACTCTCCTCTCCTTCCTTTCCTTAAAAAAACCCTCCACACAGCATCCCCAGAGATGACATAGGCCCTGGGGGAAATTATTTTCCTCAGGGACTCCTGTGTGGAGCTTATGTAAAAAAAAGAACAGTCCAATAAAAGATACGTTTTTAGATTTTCACGGCCAAAAGCATTGCAAAAGCAAACGTTGGCTAAAGAAGGAGGTAGCGCAACACGGCATAACACCCCAAAAACAAATAACGAAAAAAGTCCAATAAAATTTCAAAAGGTTTAAATAACCCATCAATATTAATATGAATTATTATCATGACTATTGATATTTTTGAGTTTATTCGTTACAAACTACAAAAACACAAATCATTCCTAATTATTATATTAGTGTGATTATTATTACTCTAAAATCGCAACCGCGCAAGGCTTCTCGCCAAAGGAAAAGGTTATAGATTCGTCTGGACAAAAAACTGCCTAATTTACGCTCGACGAAATACGACGTCAGCACCCATCATTATCTCAAAGGAAGCAGATTTGAAGAAAATGGACCGCGAGCCTCCAGCCACAGGACCCAACAGAGTAGATGCAGAAAGTTCTCAGCTGAGCCAAGCCTCCAGATAAGGCCTTTTAAAATTACTACATTTCTTTATACTAATTTCATTTTAATTATTTTTATATTTTCATCTCACTTAGAATGTACCCTTCCCTCCCTTATCCCCCACGCCTACCCTATGGATCTATTCACTCTAATACATTTCTTAGTTCCATTCATTCTAACACACTTTTTAGCTTTTGTACAATTTTATAACATTTTTTGTAAAATTCTTTGGGAATTTCATAAAAATAAACATAAATCCGTCAATAATAAAATTCGAACATCGACACAAATTCACTTCAATTCCGCACTTAATCATAGATTCACACGGTTTAACCAATGTCTTTAAATATCTATTACCAAAATGTGAGAGGGTTACGCACTAAAACTGACAAGTTATTGGTGGCTGTTCGGTCCAACGAATATGATGTTATCGCTCTGTCTGAATCATGGCTCGTTGATGGCATCGGCAACGAAGAGCTATTTGATGATCGCTACGATGTACACCGCCGAGATCGGGACTACACTCGCACGGGCCAACGCTTGGGCGGGGGTGTCTTAGTCGCTGTTCGTCGTGAGCTGGTACCTCGCGAGCGCCCAGGGTGGCAGTCACAAGCTAAGGACGTCTGGATAACATTTGAATCCAGGGGATCCAAACACACAAATCTCCACATATGTTGTGTTTACCTCCCTAAAGGACCAACATATCGTGAAAATATGTAAAGCTTCCTCACACAAATTTCAGCACTTACGTTGCAATTCCCCACAGACAAATTCATTATCCTAGGTGACTTTAACCTCACTGACATTTCATGGAATAAGTCTCTCAATAATACGTCATTTATACCCAGTGATCGCTTATCGCCTGTTAGTACATCATTTATTGACTGCATGCATTTTTCGGGATTGTATCAATGTAATGGAATTCCAAATACCAACGGTCACTTTCTTGACCTCGTTCTATGTAATGACCTGGTACCGGTCTCTGCTTGTGATGAACCATTAATTTTAGAAGACCCTCATCACACCTCCTTAATAATGGAAGTTTTATTCTCTGAACCCGCTTCACTAGTTGAAGAGCCTAGAAGGGCTTACATCTATAAGCGCGGTGATTACGACCAAATTAACACATCTCTCGACCAGGTAAACTGGCACGAGCTACTTTCGTTTGGTGACGTGAACACAGCATTAAATAAATTCTACTCACAATTAAATCATCTTACAGACGCCCATATTCCTATGAAATTATGTAGGAATTCGAAATACCCGCCATGGTATAACTCTGCCCTTATCAAATTAACAACAGAAAAATTTAAATACTTTAAAAAGTTCAAGACATATAAAAACCCTTCTGACTATGCCACTTTCTCTCTACTAAGATCACGTCACAAAAAACTTAACTGGGAATGCCATAATAAATACTTACTTAAAATAGAACATGATATATCCTCCGACCCAAAATAAATATGGAATTATATTAAGTCAAACTCCAAATCCCATGGCGTTCCGAATACCATGATGTTCAAAGACGAAAAAGCTGAAAATGGATCTGATATCTGCAACTTATTCTCTAAATATTTCACTTCAGTCTACAATAATAATGCTCGGATTAACCAGATCCTGCCAGACTACACCAGTGAGCCCTGTATTGCTAGCATTCATAATATTGAAATCAACCAGCATTACATGCAGAAACAACTTGAAAATTTAGATCCCAATAAAAGCGCAGGCCTAGATAAAATTTCCCCTTTCTTCATAAGCAAATGTGCGCGCAGCCTTTCTAAACCGTTATTCATAATTTTTAGTCGCTCCCTTAATGAGGGAATTGTGCCAAACACTTGGAAAACTGCATTTGTAACTCCCATTTTCAAGAGCGGCCAAAAATCTGACGTTGAAAATTATAGGCCCACATCAAAGCTCTGCATTTTCAGTAAGGTTTTCGAAAAAAATTGTGTACGACCAGATGTTTACAGCCTTGAGATCGTCACTTAACAACAATCAGCATGGATTTATGAAAGGAAAATCTACTACCACTAACCTAACGGCATTTGTCGAAATCTTACAAGACAATATGGACCAACGCGTACAGGTAGATGCAATATATACAGACTATAGCAAAGCCTTTGATTTAGTAATCCATGATGTTTTGTTGACTAAACTTTCACTAATCGGCGTACACGGAGATCTCCTCAGATGGCTCTCGTCGTATTTGAAAAATCGCAGCCAAGCAGTAGTCGTCGGTGGCTATAAATCGAATTGTGTAACCGTACCGTCAGGAGTACCCCAAGGGTCATTATTGGGACCATTGCTCTTCAATATATACATTAATGACATTTGAAAATGTTTTCTCCACTCCAGAACGTTACTATACGCAGACGACATGAAAATATTCTCTCCTGTTACAAGTATCAATGACTGTACTCGCGTACAAGAAGATTTAAATCGCCTAAATAGCTACTGCACACAACACAACCTTCAAATAAATGTAAAAAAATGCGGCGTCATCAGCTTTACCCGAAACAAAAATCCCATTTATTTTTATTATTCCCTTAACGGCACAATACTTAAAAAAATGATGGAGGCCAAAGATCTGGGAGTAGTGCTAGACCCAACATTACTTTTTGACCGACATATCGAATCCATAGTTGCAAAAGCTTCCAAGGTACTTGGCTTCATACTCAGAATCGGCAAACACTTTAAAAAGGTAATCACTATGAAAATGCTGTACTTTGCGTATGTACGCAGTTCTCTGGAGTACGCCTCTCAAGTCTGGAATCCCAGGTACACAACATACATAGAAAGGATTGAGAAAATACAAAATCGTTTTCTAGGATACCTTGATTTTCGGGGATATCGTCCTCATCTAAGTTATGTGGAGTCAGCCACGTTTTTCAAAATCTCGTCACTAGAAAATCGTAAAAATTCTGCAGACGTAAGATAGCCACCTCTGCGATAGATTGCCCGAAATTACTTGAAAAAATTCAATTAAGAGTGCCCACCAGACAAACTAGACTAAATCACACACTTAACACACCTCGATGCAATACTAACTCTAAACAAAATACATTCATTAACCCCGTTTCACACTTTTTTAACAATTCATACAATGAATTCGACTTATTCAACACAGCACCCCAAATTCTAAAAAAAATAAACAATAAATAACTTCTAAACATATACAAACTATTATACTCCTATACAAATAACTTATTCACTCCCAGATTAGATCCGTCCCCTTCCCCTCCCGCCCACCATCCCATCCCAATAAGCTATTATAACTTTTATAACTTTTTAATCTCTCTAATTAATACACACCAGTGAAAACCTATTATTGGTTCAATAATATAAACATATGTAAATACACCTAAGTAAATAATGTAACTGTTGGTTTTCCAAATAAAATAAAATAAAATAAAACTAAACATTTATTATTTAAAATGTATTAATTGTGATAATGATCAATTAGCCTAAACATTTCCTCATTCCTCCATGACGCCATGTTCGACACAATTAAGCGCGACAAACAGCGGCCGCTCCGGCCGACGCGTATCTATGAACTGAGCGCTCGGCCAACATGTGAACGCTGTTTGTGGCTTGTGACAAATTCCTTTGATTTGTGCACGAAAAACCGACGCCCATCGGCTCGTCGGCAAGCGTTGGCTGCCAACGCCAAATACACACAAAATGGCCCTGTACACGTTGGGCCAACGTGCACTGGACTCTTGACAGCTTTTTTAGCGCCAACGGCATTCAGTCTTCAGGAGTTACCTGCATTTACCCTTCTGTTAATATCGCTATAGTCTTAACATACTACCCAGATTGACAAACTTTTCCATCTGTTCCAAGTATTCATCGTTCACAACTGTATTGCACACTGTTATCCTAAGAGTATGGATATTAGAGAGACGGCATGTAAAGTGCGCCCACCCTCCCAAAGTATGCCTTTTCAAAAATTTTACCTAACGGTTTTTAGATGGCTGACATTGGCTTTTACACCTCGGTCGCGCATAGAGCTCCCAGAAAAACGTTCATAAAACATAGAAAAATGGTCCACCGCGCCGTAAACTTGTGTAAAAGTAGTTCTATGAAGACCTTTAAGAAGAAAGACGGTCTTACCTTTCACAGGAAAGTGTTTAAACATAGCTTAAATATACATTTTATAATTTTCGGCGTGTTCATTTCAACCGCCATCGCCATGGGCCCGATGTTATCACGTGAACTCCGACTGCCGATGGGCCGAATCAGTCAATTTAAATTATAATAATTAAAAATTACCAAAAAACTTTTATGTTTTTATTAATCATAACGCACAAATATAAAGTTGTGATTTACACATGTCATAGGTATGTGTTTTTTATCATTTTGCTTATTAATTTTTAAACATTTTTACTTTGTCTTTTTTTTCCTACTAATTTAACACTCCTTTTAAATATGTTTACAATGTTAATTCAAAGTTTATAATCACTGTATTGTCATGTAAAAGTCACATTGACATGCCCTCGTGGTCGAGGGGTAAAGCTCTTGACTAGCAATCCGGAGGTCGCGGGTTCAAATCCCGGTGCGCGCAGATAAATTTTATTCGATTGATCTGTGTTTTCAAAATTTAATAATTAAAAATAATATAAGTTAGGTACATTTCCGGCCGTATTGCCGCTTCCTTTAAATCGGGACACGAACCCAAGAACTTCGGCTTTCCGGGCCCGCAACTCTGCCAACTGAGTTAATGTGTCCCTATCCGATTCGGTCATTTTTAACTGTATCATACTTTGACTAAGAACTACCTACATTATCTTCATTTTCTTGACGCGTATTTAATTGGCTGCTATCTACATGTATGATTGCAAGATTCAAACCCGAACTAAATGCTATCTAGAAAGGGCCTGGATATATTTTTAACCCTTTTAAATATGTTTACAATGTTAATTCAAAGTTTATAATCACTGTATTGTCATGTAAAAGTCACATTGACATGCCCTCGTGGTCGAGGGGTAAAGCTCTTGACTAGCAATCCGGAGGTCGCGGGTTCAAATCCCGGTGCGCGCAGATAAATTTTATTCGATTGATCTGTGTTTTCAAAATTTAATAATTAAAAATAATATAAGTTAGGTACATTTCCGGCCGTATTGCCGCTTCCTTTAAATCGGGACACGAACCCGAACGATTTTATTTTTAATATACGACATCCATTGACTTTTCTGCAAGTCTAGGATATATTTTATTTTTAACTTTGTCAGTAAAACCTTCCAGTTATGCCCATATTTTTTTCAGATTTTTTTTGTTTTCAGATTTTCTATTGAGTTTCGTTAATATTGTCTTCATTTAATTTATCTTTTAAATAAGTAAACCCCGAGGAAGTGAGCATTGCTCACGAAATATGTCGGTTTTTTATAAACAATAAAAGTGGTTAAAAGTAAGTAAACTATTAATTATGATAAAGAAATTCGTTCAGCAAATAATACACAACGGGTAATTATATTTTGTGCCTAAAATTTGTGATGGATTGCATTGATCAACAGTGAAAACTAGGAAATATCGTAGCTTCCCACTTTAATTTAAAAAGAAAATATCAATTACTTATAAAACGGACACGTCTACGACATCTATCGGATTAGAGTAAAGTGAATTCATATTTACGGTAGGGATCTATAATTAGACAAAGTGAGACGAGTATTGATAAAAAAATCACAGATGGTATCAACAAATAATCAAAGACAGGGACTCCCCAGTATAATTTAGGCCGTGATATATTGACAGCCAATTGAATTACAGCAAAAACGATTAAAAACCGAGTTAGCCTATCAACAAGAAGAGGGCCGAGCCCATTTTTAGAACAAAGGAACGACCTTTGGACTTAGCAATTAGTAATGTGATTAATGAGTTTGACGTTCCCACCAAACCGAGAGGTGAATAAACTCCATGGGAAGAAATAATCTGTTCAGGGACAAAAGAACGATGACCCCAAGAAATGTTATGATTAACCGGTACGTTCCAGGGATCAGAAACCCTAGTTCCCGAACGCATTAAAGCATATCAGGTGCGGAAAAAAGGATACACGTAAACAACGTTTGAAAATTTTAAGTGAAAAATTGCATAGCTAGTGACGAAAACGTGTTGTAAGGTGTTAGGGAGATTTCATCTATAATACGATTGTTTGTGACGACCGGAGATGATCGATTCGAGGGAAAACGTGCTAAAGGAAATGGAAATGTTGAAAAAACAATGGAAAATTATTGTTATCAATTCTAGACGGAGCTAGGATATTACGATGAAAGATTTAGGGAGGAAACGTCAAAAAAAAATGAGAGTTTTAAAGAATAGGCGAGGGTATATTTCAGATGTCTAGAGCAGTAACAAGTGTTAGAGAAGAAATAGAGTGCAGTACGGAGGGGAGTGGAAAATGCTGAAAACATTGCGATAGAAAAACTCAGGAAAAGGAGTCATTTTACGTAATTAAAATGGAGTTTATAGAGTAACATAGTACGCGATTGCAGAAAAAAAAATGAGGCATTACAATGGTTGTCGATTTCAGATGTATTTTGTTGTGATAAACAAGGAATATTCGAACATGAAAATTGTTTAGATAAGGACGATTAACCGTTAAAAAGGTAATAAAAATTATCATGGGTCTTATGAAATATTTACATTAAAGAATTCTCGTAAAAGTTAACGACACTGAAATAAAAAAGGATTTATTGCCAGGTGGGTACAGGAACTAATGTATACAACTGTCAAGGCATATGGTTTATGGGATTTTGCGTAAGAACGGGACAAAATTTGGGAGGCGATCTCTATGAAGCAATAAAAATGACAGGAATTTAAGGGCCGAAGTGGGGGTATCCCCTATAAAGATGTTAAAAATGATATATTTATTAATAACAAATAGAAAATGAAATTTTCCAAGAGGCAGCAAACATCAAAAAACGATATGGTTATATCAGGGAAGTACAGGGAAGTGAGGGGAAAGGAGATACGACAGAGAAAAACAAAGGAAATCTTAGATTAACAGTGAATAAAATAAATACGGCTTGAAATATAAAAACCTATAGAGATATGAACAATAACGTAAGGATAAATAAGGAAATTCATGGAAAGAGTGTCGTGAATAAAAGAAAATTCGAGAAAAAAATGGAAAATTCAAATATACGACGTAAATAGAGAAAATTCGGTTTTAAATGGAAAGGTTCATATAGAATACAGAAAAACTCGAGGAAAAATAATAAAATAAAAATGAACAATTTGCGAGAAAGACTTCGACATGAAGATATCTCTGATAGGCGAATTTGGGGACAGATTTGGAACATATGGTAGATGCCGTACGCACGGACATGTTACGAAATATATGAAAATAGAACTTTAAAATTATTAAATTCAAGCTAATTTTGTATGAACACCAGGACAAAGGAAGTTGGGCCATTAAACATGGATCTTACTAAATCCGGATCTTGTAAGTATGGGAGTACGAGACAGAATTTAATGTATCCAACACGGAAGGTACTAAGAGACCGCATTCGACAATAATGGAGAGGTTTCAAGAAATTACGAGTTGATAGTAATTAGATTGGTTTATTATAGGAGATTCAGATACGATCTTTTGGACCTGAGAGGGGTATAAAAGTCTAGACAAATGCCAGTTGAGGACAGTCTACGTCGTGGTCGAAAAGGTTGTAACTTCGCGGAACGTGACGAAACGGTGGGTGACTTAAAGTGGAAAAATTCTAAGTGATAATTATTTTGATACTTAGAAAAATTTCACATTCTAGTCAGTGATATACAAAAAAAATACTTTGCAGTTAGAGTCAGTGAAAAATAACAATAAAGCCAACGCATTATTTACTTGTGAAAAATAAAAGTGCTCGTGATAAATACAATTTGTTTTAGTGGGAAATTCGGATTTTATAATCACTTAATATCGTATTTTTAAACTTAGAAATTTCGCGTTTAATATTAGTGCAATAAATAACTGAAGTGATGTGATAATTTAGCGTGATGAAGTTATAATTAAATACGTGTGTTCAATCTAAGTGAAAGTGTTCTAACAAATAGTAAATATTTAAATTAATTATCTTAAATAATAATAATAAAACAAAATAATATTTTATTAATACATAAAAGTTCGGAGGGATAAAAATTTAATTTAACAACAATTTACCATCTCTAAATTAATCGTGAAGTAACTATCATTTAAAGTGTTATCTAACCAACGAGTTTTGAGATAAAATACAGTTTAGAACGATAGAGTTCATGCATCATTTTAATTAATTAGATTAAATGAAAAAAAAAAAATTTGAAGTCAAAAAGATTTAATTAAATTTAGGAAAATAAAAAATTAATTTAGGAAAATCGCAGCAAGGTTACCGTGTATTTCCCGGTCGGAAAAAACCTTGGTAGGGGTAAGTCTTTTCCGTTATAAAATTTTACAGATTCCAAGGAGAAAGCGGAATGGAGCAAACATTGGTATTTGGATTAATTATTTGACCAAGATATTACTCGCTTAATATGTGATATGTAACTATATTAAAATATTATAAGTATAATAAGTATATTTTTTATATTTATATATGTAAGTATATAAACATATATATATGTAATTTTTGTTCCCAAGAAAAATTATAATCAAAAAAAAAAAAAAGAAAAACACTTATATAAAAAGAGGAAAAGGGTATCGATTCCTACCTCTGAATTCATCAATAACTATTAAAAGTAGTTATGTGTGATAAATTTGCAAATCAATATTTTATATTTAATGTTATGTATGTATTAATATAATTTCAGAAAATCCAGAGCATTTGAAATAAGTTATGATATTAGAAATTATTTCAATCATAAAATTTATGTATGTACATATCCATATTATAAATTATTTATTGAGACAAAGTATATATAAATGAATAAATATGTATACGTAATCGGGTATCAGACTAGACAATTGCGCTAAGTACATCATTATCAAACAAAGAAAATTTTAGAGTCATCTCACACGTCTCCGGAATGTCTAAAGTAAACATACCTCATACGCTTGAATCTAGGTCACGAGGCCGTCGAGAATGTTTACAAAGCTCAAATTGTTTACAAAATAAATCGGTCACTGGGGCACTAGTTCGAATACAGTAAAAAGAAAAAAAAAAAAAATGACCTTGATTAGTGGATATCGTACTTAGGTATTAACTTCTAGGAACGGGATAAAATTATTATATTGCGCAATTATTAGGAACAAAAGAAAAAAAAATTAAACACTATTTTTAATTTGAACGTAAAGAGGTATCTACAGACCTAAGCAATTGAAAATTAACAGATTTATTATAGCAGTTCAAAAAGGTGTGTTGAAGATTTACATGAAGCATTTGATAAATCACGGGATAGTTCAAAAAGGTGTATTGAAGGCTTAGATGAAACATTTGATAAATCACGGGATAGCTTAATAAGGGGTAATGAAGGCTTAGATGAAGCAGTTGAAAAATCACGGGATAGCTTAATAAGGGGTAATGAAGGCTTAGATGAAGCAGTTGAAAAATCACGGGATAGCTTAATAAGGGGTAATGAGGATTTACATGATTCAATTGAGAATCACGGGATAGCAAGAATTTATCAAAAGTTGAACATTGGAGGGGAGGGAAAGAAAAGAAAAAAAAAATACAGTTCAACCAACAGAAGGCAGTGTTCGCTTCTGTAACAAGGACCATTAATCAAACCATAGAGATGGCGGATCTCTCAAACAAAACCGTCAACAAAACCAAACAAAAGCTTGGAGTTATGGCGAATCTCCAGAACACATCGCCAGATAAGATCTTATTGTACTAGTATATATTTATATTTCACACTATTCTTACGTATATATTCGGTATCAATCTGAGGATTGTGCAGAATCCGATGGGCGAGATCCGAGCTCGGGATGCGTTGCAAGTAGTTTCGTATTGCGAGTTATAAACCTTCCCAAAACGTATGTTTACATATATATCTTTTTATGTACTGTTCATTGAATGAAACGAACTCACTTACAATTAGTGCTTTAGGCCTGTCGGGTCACTCTCGTCTCATTTCTTGAACGTGGAGGGAGGATTCACGACCCGTAACTCCACACAAACCCGTGAGTATATGATTGCATATAGGACGAAACCGGTTCGCCCTAAGTAAATAGTAAACTTTGGAGGAGTAGGAATTTGGAGGTATCTGGGCTTGGGGGAAGACCTGAAGGCAGTGCATGATGGCGAAGGAAGGTCAATTGGGACGCGATAACTTAGGTATCAATCAATTGAACCGTGCCAAAGACTGTGCGAATTTTGGGTTGACTTCTGATCACCCTGCTTACTTGATGGAGGCAGGAGCCAAATTTTGCCAGAAAAAGGGTTATTCTGAGTTCGTCAAATATGCAATTAACAAATTACATTAACCTACTAAATCCATCTTTATATGTACCTTATAGCAGCTGAATCTAAACGGAGGGGCGCCCAGCGGATACGAGATACAATCATAATCAAATTTACTAACATTTAACCATTTGAGTTATATTTAATTATCTGTTCAATTAGTCATGTGTAGTTTCGATTAGTATTGTTTATTCATGAATTCATTAGGATGTAGGGAATCATAATAAACGTCAAAGGGAAGTTAGTTCATTTAGAGAAATACTTAAGGTTAAATTTGCAAGAGAGAGACCAATACAGTTTTGAAATTCAACACTCTGTTTAGAATCAAGAGGGTTACCACAAAATTTAAAGTAATTAAAGTCCTATATCATAAATCAAAAAATTACACAACGTTTGATGGAGTTTAATTACAACCTAAATACGAAAATATCTACGTTCAAAGTCGTAAATAACGTATTTATTAGTTAAGTACATATATCGCTAGAGGTATGTAGTACAAGGGAGCTTTAAGTAGCTTTCTGTAGTTATCAGATGAAATAAGGGTCCAAATTTATAAGGGCTTGTGTGACGTAGGGGAGGAATTTTCCATCCCCACCACACATATGCAAAGCCTTAAGAATTTAAATATCGATCAGAGCCAAGAGAAAAGAAGAATATTACGACTGGTGCCAAGTGCCCAGGAGTAAATAAAATACAGACAAATATAAGAGAGTAGAAAAGAGATACATCACAAATTTGAAAAAAAACTGACAAAAGTTTTTTTTTATTAAAAAATAAATTAAATAATGTTAATCCCATTACCAGTTCGGCCCTTTTCTGTAGAACGCTCACCCTGCCCCCGCGCGCTGGGCGGTAACCCCGTTTCTATCCCCTCTTCACGCCGGCCAAAAATGGAGATAGCTACACAGGTTTTGACGGTTTAGTACGTTCTGAAATGCCTATACCGCTTCCATGCAATCCTAGTTCCATGCTGTTATCGTACTCTCTTTCGAACACCATCAACATAAATTAACACAAACATAAATCAACCTAAACGTAAAAGGCCAGGCAAGGATATTTTAATAATTGTCTATGACTTCATTACTGTCTAAGGGTATTGGTTTATTTATGTGTCTATGTATAACCTAAATATTTTGTTGACACGTTCTTTCTTCCCTGTCAGTCGTTTCGTCCTGTTTCCAAACTCAACTCTACATGATATCCCTTACTCTGTTTAACCCACGCAGTTAAATTTATCATCCCACACTTGTGATAGTGATAGATATTAATCACGCTATTCATTTGATAGCGGCTGACAGCCAAACTGATCGACATCCGTTCTTTCATTTGATCTAAGGCTGGCTCACATGCACAACTGCGCTGTATATAACGCGACCTAGATAACGCTACCAACGCCAATCTGTACACCTACATGTTTTATGAAATTCATTCTACGTTTTGTTCGAGGAACATTTAAGCCGTCAATTAAAAGTCTACCAAATTTTGGATTTTCTGTGGGAAAATTAAATTGCTACTATGACTTGATTAGTACTAGATTGAGACATCAACAATCTATGGTTATTTTCGTTATTTGTTTTTGGGGTGTTATGCCGTGTTGTGCTACCTCCTTCTTAAGCCAACGTTTGGGACAGCGTTGCAGTGTCCATCATCAGGGCAGATCCACATCTGCCGGATCTGTCCTGATGATGGACACACGCTGTCCGAAACTTTGGCTAAAGAAGGAGGTAGCGCAACACGACATAACACCCCAAAAACAAATTACGAAAATACTTTTGGCCGTGAAAATCTCAAAACGTAACCAATCTATGGTTTATATACGATGGCATCTTCTCGCATTTTCTTCTTCTAATCCCAGAAAATTTGACAACATAGACGTCAGTCATACATAGTAAAACCTGTTGTTGCCTGTCTCGCTTTTTTAATAAATCATTTTTGCACTTTTTCTTAAGCCGTACATTCAATAACACAAATTAAAATGGCGGAGCAAACAGTTTTTAATTTTTTTTTTTTTTTTAATTGTACAACAGATTTTTATCCAATTACTGTACAATTTTCTCATTTTGACAGTCTTAACACCTAGGAAGATGATTATTATACAAAAAAATCTTAAGGCTATCTAAAGAAGAGTTATATATATCTATTTCATTGATTTAAAAATTCACATTATGTTTATATGGAATTCCGATATTCTGTTAAAAGCGGAATGACGGATCCAAGAGAAGGTACTTAATACCAAATGATTGACAAAGGCTAATTGTTGAATGTAGCATCTCACTTATTAGAAAATAAACACTCGTTTGATAATGGCAGAGAAGTTCTCAATACTTGCAACGAAGGTCATAAACTAGCAGTGTTGCCAAGTGTTCGGTATTCTACAGAAACGTTTGGTATTTTAGCACCGTGTTCTGTGTTCGGTGTAACAAAAATACCGAAGTATGGGCGGTTCGGTATTTTTTTCTGATTAATTTTTCTCCTTAATAAACGATTCAACTGACAGATTTGTCGCAATCGGCAATCAATGTTGCGTGGCATCCCTACTTAGTTTGTGCGATATTGCAGCTTCGTTCACGCGCTCACTGTTTTCGAGTCATTTCTCGGATTAGTGTCACACATCAGGTGACTACTACGTACTTGCGTAAATTTGATTATTCGAGTAATTTGACTGCTTACAATCCCGCCCCCCCCCCCCACCCCCCGACGCGGGTTTTTTATTTGCCAAGGCACCACCAAAATCTAGTGAAATTCTCGGGAAATTTCTCCTAGAAATTTTTTTTTGCTCACTGTTCGGTATTTATTTGGAAAAGACCTGGCAACCCTGTAAGCTAGATGGACTAGAATCTTTAGAAATTACCCGCTCAAAAAAATAGACCCTCTCTTTGTAATTAATAAGCAATTATGATCATTGCCACGTCACGTTTTATATGCAGTGTAAATTTTATAATAATTTCAAAATTAACATATGCATTTAGTTACTATTCCTACTCCAATGTAAACATGTATCCCTTCAAAAATAAATAAAAAAATCCCTTAAGATAATAAAGTTAGGTCATTAATAAATTCATAAGGATAATAAATTTGTAAGGTTTTTGCCTGAACAATATTGAAGAGAGTTACAAACCCGAGGTAATCAGCTTACTAAAATTATCAAAATATTTAGAAATTCGACAGTCTAAAACGACTTATTAACAAATATAATTAATACTAACTGACCCGGCCACGCATTGCTGTGGCTAATAAAACACAATTCATAGCCCGCATCACTTAAATGAGAATCGTAATTGTCCCTCATTAGAAATCGTTAAACATATAACATATCAAGGTCTAAAAATTGACCAAAACTTAAAATGGACCGAACACATTACCTATTTAAATAATAAAATTAAAAAACTAAGTTATTTTTTCAAAACTACCACGAATGTCCTCATTAAAAAAGACTTAATCAAGATTTACATGGCTCTCTGCCAATCACTGTTAGAATACGGTATTACCGGATGGGGCAGTGCAAATAAAAACATACTAAATGCACTGATTAAAACTCAAAAAGCCATAATGAAAATTATACTGAAAGTTCCTGTAAGAACTAGCACTGACGAAATCTTCAACAATCTTAACATCATGTCAATTAAACAACTATATTCTAAAACTATACTCATTTACATTCATAAGTACAAAACCCAAGAAATAACAACTAACACGTACATTAGAAACACTAGATGTCATGGTCGAAAACATATCCAACAAGTAACTACTAACACAACATTTGGGCAAAAAAGCTTCTTATATTATGGCATTAAACTCTACAATAAAATACCACTCTCACTCAAAAACCTCAACATTATAACATTTAAATTTCAAATAAAAAGCTGGATACTAAATATAGGGAATCAGAAATAGAAAATATACTGATATCAAATACAGAATAAAACCAAATCTAGTGAACTAATTTATAAAAAAAACACTATATTATTTACTTTATAATTATTAAAAAAAAAGTACTATATGATATATGTTATGTCTAATTCATTTTAATTTCTTATAATTAAATTATAATATGTAATGAAATTCTCAGCACGGGAAATCCCAGTGACGATATCATTATCTCTACTTGTTACTAAGTTTTTTTTAATTTTTTTATTTATTTATTTATAAAAAGATACATAAATTATAATATATTTTTTTACAATAATTAATTACATAATACATGTATTCGATGTACCCCCATAAATAAGCAGGGCTTGTGTGTATGGGGGGTGAAAGAAGACAATAAATCATTATTATTATTATTATTATCTACTGGATGGTTATCCAACCTTTATAACCACCGCCGTCTTTGAGTTTTACACAAAGAGACAGACAGATGCCGCGGAGGACTTTCATTTATAATACGTAGGGATGGTGTGAAAGATTATAATAATGTGCATGAAATGCTTGGGGTAACTAACGTATTTAAGTTAATAAGGATTAATACTGTATCCGTCTAAATAACTTTTTAACTACCGCAATGTACGTGACCATTTTTTTAGAAGATAGAATGGGTATAGTAAGCTATCCGTGAAAGATAGATGTATGCCTTCGCGGACTTTTTTGTAGATCTATAAAAGAGAATTACCCCACCATGCATTGTTTTGTTATATCCCAAAAGGATTAGGCAGCGTTTTCGATGAAAGCTACCAGGCGGCTTGATTTTTCCCACACTTCTAACAATTATTGTTATGTTTCAACCAATTTACACAAATCCTTGACAAATTACATATTTAAACCTTCCTCGCGAAACACTCTATTGGTGAAAACCGCACGAAAATCTGTTCAGTAGTTTTCGAGTTTATCGCGAACAGACAGACAGACAGACGACGTGGGGGACTTTAATTTATAATATGTAGAGATGTAGAGAAGAGATAGAGAGACTACCCCTCCCTCATTCGTTATGCATATAAACCATGGGCGTAGCCAGGGGGGGGGGTTTGGGGGTTCAACCCCCCCCCCCCCCCCGAAAAGTTAAGATATCAACATCAATAATATTGAATAAAGAGATGCGAGCGGCATAACTTATTTTATTACTAATTATTACACTAAAAATGTATTTTGGATTTGCCCTCTGTACCGATTATCCGATGGTAACCCTTGTACCTATATTTTCGTACCGTCTAGGGAAATTTGACTAGATCTAGGGGAGAAAAATATTTTTTAGGGAAAATGGAAATCAGCACTAAATCTACGGAAATTTCGACCTGGTTAATTTTTTATTGCATATGACAAAATTACTGGTATTATATACCTATATGTTTTTTGGATTTAAATCTTTAATATTGTTGATGTACTTACAAGCAATTTTTTCAAGAAATGCTATTTTTAACACCGATAACTCAAAATGATATTATGTATCAAAAAAGATAAATGGGGACCTCTGAAAGAAAAAAATAATTTTACTTGCAAGTTTCGTTTTTTCGGTGATTGCGGTTGATTTTTATTTGGAATTCCGTTTCTAATCAGGTGACTGCTTAAAATAAGATTTATTTTCTATATACATTAACCTAATTAACCTATTAATTAACCAATGTACATAGAAAATAAAAGTTTTCAACATAAAATGTCCACAAATTGTTATTAGTTAATGTTCAAGAAATACAAAGTCGTCCCCTCACCCCCCCCCCCCCCCCATACGAGTTTTGATTTTTGAACCCCCCCCGATACTAAAACCTGGCTACGCCCGTGATATAAACCGTAGACTAAGAATTATTTGTACCAATCGTAGGTGGCTCTAGCAAGCTGAAACCGGTTACGGTCAATAAAATTAAAGTGGAAGAAAGTTTTATATTCGTTTTATTATAATATATTATAATGGAATAACACCATGGATTGTCAGTTTCAAAAATAGAAATATTGAGGTTATACCGGTTTATCTTTTGAAATAGACATTGTATACATTATCTTGAGTATTCCGATATTGATAGCGATTTTCAACCGTTTTCAAATGTCAAACGCGTGCTTAAAATACCGTCACAATAGTTCTTACATCCTTGTTTCAAAATATGAGTTATCTGTATGACTTCAATGCTTTGGCCAAATATTCCAAGCAAAACCAAATATTCAAGGCTTATGCGAATTAAATTTCCGTTATAAATATGTTATGTTTCAGGAATTTTTGTTTTGGCTTAAACTAATTTCCAGACGCTACCGCAGCAGGGCCATGGATCTACCAAATCCTGAGACTGTTAACATCAAGACGGAACCAGGACCCCAGGAAGAAGGCGGAGGTGTAATGCTGTATACGGATATAGATTTCGACCTCCAAGATGTAAAGAAGGAATGTTTACATAATGCGGTGATTTTTTTTATTTTTTATTTAATATAATATAATGGTATCAATTACATGTTTATATACAAGAAATAAAGTTTTTCTATTAAAATACATAAAATAATAATACGTATTACAACCTTTTTAAGAGCAGAGCTCGAGTTAAAAAGGCGGATTACTCAGACAACAGTTAGTTGAATTGATAAATTAAAAATAAGTTCCCTGTACCTCAAGTTTTTACCTCTGTTTATTTGGGACATTATCTCAGTTATACTTATTATTTATACACTAAAAATGCGTAAATGTTGATGGAAGTGAACACCACTCCATGGACTTTAAATAAATTTTTTCTAAAAAGGAATGCTTAATACACGTTGTAAGAAGGAACCAGACAGCAGGTAAAAAATGTTCACTCTATGATTCAACATTTAGCGATATCCATTTTGTATCGTTTTTATGCATTTACTGTGCTTATTTTTTCCTAGCGCAGGCAAAAAGTCTTATTGAGTCTTTTTTATCCGTATTCTTTTTCAAATTTGTCCAAAGATCTGAAGACGCATCCTGTGGAAAAACGATTTTCCTGTCCTTATTGTAACAACTCTCATAGAACTGATTTGAAAAGTCATTTTCGCACCCATACTAGAGTAAAACCCTTTTCTTGTTCCGACTGCAACTATTCTTTTTCTCGAAAGGGAGATTTGAAGAAACACTTTACGATTCACAGTGGAGAAAAACCTTTTTCATGTTCAGAGTGCAATTATTCATGTTCTCGAAAGGGCGATCTGACGATCCACATGGTAACTCACACTGGAAAAAAACCTTTTTCTTGTTCCGAGTGCAACTATTCATGTTCTCGAAAGGGCGATCTGAGTAGACACACGATAACTCACAGTGGAGAAAAACCTTTTTCTTATTCCGAGTGCCGCTATTCATGTTCTCAAAAGAGCAGTCTGACGATCCACAAGCGGACTCACAGTGGAGAAAAACCTTTTTCATGTTCCGAGTGTAACAATTCATGTTCTCAAAAGTGCAGTCTGACTAGCCATATGCTGACTCACAGTGGAGAAAAACCTTTTTCATGTTCCAAGTGCAACTATTCTTGTTCTCACAAGATCAGTCTGACGATCCACAAGCGGACTCATAGTGGAGAAAAACCTTTTTCATGTTCCGAGTGCAACTATTCATGTTCTTACAAGGGCAGTCTGACGAGACACATGCTGGCTCACACAGGCGAAAAATCTTTTTCATGTTCCGAGTGTAACTATTCATGTTATCAAAAGAGCAGTCTGACGAGCCACATGCTAACTCACAGTAAAGAAAAACCTTTTTTATGTTCCGTCTGCAACCATTCTTGTTCTCGAATAGGAGATTTGAAGAAACACATGCTGACTCACAGTTCTGCAACTCTTTTTGTATTATAAAGGGCAATCTGATGAGCCACAAGCTGAATCATAGTGGAGAAAAATCTTTTTAATGTTCTGAATGTGACTATTCATGTTCTTGAAATAGCATTCTGTCGAGCTACATGCTAAATCACAGTGGAGAGAAACCTTTTTCATGTTTCAAGTGCCAATATGCATGTTCTCAAAAAAACAATTTGACGACCCACATTCTGACTCACAGTGGAAGAAAACCTTTTTCGTGTTCCGATTGCTCTTCATTTTTACGAAATCACTATCTGATAAGCCACATGCTAACTAACAGTGGAGGAAAACCTTTTCATGTTTGCGGTGAAAATATTCTTGTTCTCGAAAAGGCGATCTGATGATTCACATGCTGACTCAAAGTGGAGATAAACCTTTTCCATGTTCGAGTGCAACTATTTAAGTTCTCAAAAGAGCAATCTTGACCTACATGCTGACTTACATTGGAGAAAAACCTTTTCCATTTTCCAAGTGCAACTATTCTTGTTCTCGAAAAAGCAATCCGACGAGCCACATGCTGACTCACAGTTAAGAAAAACCTTTTTCATGATCCGAGTGCCAGTATTCATGTTCTCGAAAGAGCAGACTGACTACCCACTTGCTGACTGACAGCGGATAAAAACATTTTTAACATTCCTATCGCTTCTCAATTGATTGTTGAAGTGCAATTTGTTTTTGGGATAAAACAAATTACTTATAGTTCGGCGGTACTAAATGTTTCTGGAATACATTTAATATCAAAATATAACAACACAACACCACCACTACAATCATCAAATTATCAAGATAGTGCCCGCCAATTAAATTTGAACACAATGACCGCACATATTGATATGATTGTTAAGAAATCCTTGAGCATGTTAGGATTTTTATTCCGTGTTGGAAAGGAGTTCACCAATATCCAAACACTCAAAATATTATATTACTCCTATGTTCGTAGTCATCTTGAGTATGCCTCTCCTATATGGAATCCTCTCTATAATATATACACAAAACGCACAGAATCTGTCCAAAGAAAATTTGTACATCACTTGAACTTCAAGAGACATGTGCGTTATTATGACACGGACATCTCTATAAAACACTATGGACTCAAAACTCTAAAAAAGTAGGAGAGATATTACGGATATGACTTACTTACACAAAATATTGAATGGTCATATTGACTGTCCGGCTCTTTTGTCATCAATTAATATTAGAGTTCCGAGTAAGAAAACTAGTGACAAGTCATTGTTTCATGTCGAAATTGCTTCAACTAGTCTCAGGCAAAATTCTTTCTTATTAATAACTTGTAATCATTATAACAAAAAATGTATCGATGCTGATATCTTGTCATGTACTTTAAGCTCTTTCAAACATATAGTTAATGGAGCCTTATAATAACCAATTCATTACCAAATACTCGTAGATTAATTCACTTTAACAAAACCTAATAATTATTACCTTACTTTTTATAATTTTTTTTATTAAAAATAATGTAATACATACTTATATGTGTATATACGTACATGTGCGTATATATATTATTTTTCCACTTTAAGTCCGGTGTTTTTTTCAATTACTTTTTTTGATTTATAAATATTTTATTTTTATTTTTTTAAATAGCCATAAAACTGGCACACTATATTTTACAATTTTTTTGTGAGTACTATCACTTTACTTTTATCTTACTTTCACTTGTTTTTGTTTTATTAATGTACATATTATTTCTCGATCCTACATCTAGTGTTTTTCAGTTTTCATCATTATTTTTATATATTTATTTTTTCTACTTTCATTGTTTTTTATCTTATCTTATCTGTATCTTTTATGTATCACACAATATAAAGACTGTGTTTAGATTATTTATCTAGTTCCTATCTCTGTAATATTTGTTATTGGGTTGTAACCTAATTATTGTAATCTATGGTTTCTTTAATGCGTGTAATGTTATTAACCTGTAAATGTTCCTAATAAAATAAAATAAATAAATAAATGTCGTAAAATGGTTTCTGGGTAACCTTTCTAGGCATCCTGTGGTATAAAACCTAGATACCATTAAAATTTACCGCAGCGCAAGTAATTGGCAGATTCAAGGAGTGAACTCGAGACAAGGATGTTGAAGGCGGAAACTGACCGCATAATCCAATATATCGACTAGAGAGACAGCATGTGAAGTGTGCCCCAGCTCTCAAAGTGAGCCTTTTCAAAAATTTTACCGCACGGTTTGTAGACGGCTGACATTGGCTTTTACACCTCGGGCGCGTATAGAGCTCTCAGTAAAACGTTCATAAAACATAGAAAAATGTTCAACTGCGCCGTAAAATTGTTTAAAAGTAGTTCTATGAAGATCTTTAAATAGAAAGACGATATTACCTGCCACATATAAGTATTTAAACATCGCTTAAATACACATTTTATTATTTTCGACGTGTTCATTTCAACCGCCACCGCCAACGGCCCGTTGCTATCTCGTGAACCTTGAATGGCAATGGGCCGAATCAGTCAACCTAATTTTATAATACTACAAAAATATCAAAAAACTTTTATTTTTTATTACTCGTTACGCACAAATATAAAGTTAAGTGATTACTCGTGTCATATGGGGACGTGTTTTTCATCATTTAGTTTATTCATTTTCAAACATTTTTACTTCGTCTTTTTTCCACTGCTATTTTTTTTTATTTATTTTTCTACTAATTTAACACTCCTTTTACAATGTTAATTCAACGTATATAATGAATGTATTGTTTTTTAAAATCACGGGGAACGGGGGGAGGGGAGTAGGGAGAGGGAAGGTGGAGGAGGCGGAGTGGAAACGCGAGAGGGAAAGGGGAGGCGGGAGAGGAATGGGGAGGGGGGGGGGGGCGGAAGGGGAACGAGACGAATGGGAAAGGACACGCAGGGAGAAACAATTTACTTTATAAAATGGCATAGCAACACATGCCAGGTACCAGCTAGTATGTTATATATAAGGAAACGTACCCATACTACGTGACCTGTTCAGGGGGGGGGGGGGTCTTCAAAATACTATTAGGTTTTTGGTCACCGGGGGGGGGGGGGGGGGGGGCAGTTAAAAATTGCAAAAAGTTGGTGACGTAGTATGGGTACGTTCCCTAAGAACATATGTGTGTGTATTTATAAAAATTTTCGAATATTTCGGGAGTTTTAAATGTCAAAGAGATCATTCAAGATTTTATCAAACTTGCGGGTGCCTTCTGAATCTTTGTAAGACGCCATTTTAAACTCTTCTATACAAAATTTTATGGCTGTGGTAGCACTTCGGCTCAATGGTTTTGACCTTCATTACTACTTCGACTAAGAACTACCGACATTATCTTTATTTTCTAAAAGCATATTTTCTTGGCTGCTATCTACATGATTGTATGATTGCAAGATTCAAACCTGAACTAAATGCTATCTATAAAGTGTCTGGATAAAGAGGAAGTGAGCATTGCTCTGGAAATATGTCGGTTTTTTATAAACAATAAACGTGGTTAAAACTAAGAAAATTATTAATTATTAAAAGAAATTCGTTCAGCAAATAATACGTAATGGGCTATTATATTTTGTGCTTAAAATACGAAAAAAACGAGAAACGTTTTTTAATTAAAAAATAAATTAAATAATGAGCCCATTACCAGTTCGGCCCTTCCCTGTCGAGCGCTCACCCTCCCCCCGCTCGCTGAGCGGTAACCCCGTTTCTCTCCCCACTCCCCGCCGCCGAAAAATGGAGAGAGCTACACTGGATTTGGCCGTATAATAGGTTCCGAAATGTTTATGCCGCTTCCTTAGAATCATAGTTCCATGATATCGACCCATAATCGGCAGAACAGCGTAAATGACATTTTTGTCACATCTTTGATTTTTAACGAAAACTGTTCAATGTTGCCTAATACATTATTGAAAAAATAATTGGAGCTCTATCTTACATGCCCGACACTTTAGTACCTGTAGCTTTCTGCGTAAGCGACTGTGGTCGGTTACGCTGTAGTCATGCTGTACGTCAAGAATGTTTCAGTTTAGTCGGTTGGCGTCCATCTGGTGACTAATGCAGAAGTGTCAGCGGCTAGTAGTATCGGAAACTAACCGGAAATTCTTAAGTCGCCACAGGAGCCTAAAAAAATATCGGTTTCGGGCGTTTCCAAAGAGGAAATGGGTGTTATTATGTTATATGGGGCTGCATTATCCCTCGGGCCAGGCCTCGTTTTAGCGCCCCAGTTTATAATACTGCGCAGTGCACCATGTCTTTATTTAATATGAACAAATTTACATAAATTTCAGAATGATATATTTTACTACGCTTGTGATAATATTTATTATTTTTAGTAATAGTAATAAACCGTACCTTACATGTTGTTCAGAAAATAAGTGGTACCTGCATCTGCAGCACATAAGAGATCCTAACAAATTATTAAATCTTTCTGGGTTTATTTATATTTGTTTGGTATACATTTCAGATAATGTCCAATACAATCCCAAGAAAAAAATGTTTTCACATCTAATTAATTATTTATTTTTTTATTTACGGCAAATATTTGGTTACCTATTTTTCAAACTGGTTTTTCGTGGTGGAATAAAATACAACGATTTTTAACTTCGTTCCACTTTAGTTTGTAGACCGATCACGTTACGATCACTTTTAGACAGGTAGGTACAGGTGAACCGTTTTAAAGAGATTATTGCTTGTGTGTTTGGTGTAAAACTTAACCTTTCCCATACCATGCTAAAAATACCCTCGACAAACCGTCTTATAACACAGCGTTACTCTATGGGATTTGGAAATTATTTCAGGTTTTTTGTAAAAATATTGTTGTGAATATTTTTTTATTTGGCTTATATTAATTTATTGTAAGAAAAAAATATTGATTTTGTGCCCTAAAACTGAAATATTAAAAAATAATCATTCATAATAAATAATCAAATATAATTTGAAACGCCCAACAAGGCGGGCCGACTGTGACAGCGACCGCCTAGGGTCACGCTAGCCTCCAGAATAGAACCATTGTTTCAGAAAGCCACATGTGGAATGCGCTAGGTACTAGTAAGGGCTGACACCGACCTACTATCATTTTTTAAATACATTTACAAAAAATACTTTATCGTGAAGAGCTTTTTATGTTTGCTGATCTAAGTTAATACCAGATTGAATGGTTTTAACACTAGTTGCGTAGAGAAATAGATTACAAGAAAAATACAATACCTACTTAAAGAACACTCGAATTTATTTTTTTTTACAGTTATATGCGAAAGCAAACCACGAAAAAAAATTGTAATTATTTTGAAGTGAAAAACTTCTTTACCACCGTTGTAATTTGAAACTGGATGAAACGAAAAAGCGACACAAAAAAAAAACAATAAGCAAACCAAGAAAAAAATAATGTTATAATTACTGTGAAGTTAACACTTCATTAGCACCGTTGTGATTTGAAACTGGATGAAACGAAAAAGAAACAATAAGCAAACCACGAAAAAAAAAATTTTACAATTACTTTGAAGTGAAAACTTCTTTAGCACGGTTGTGATTTGAAACTGGATGAAACGAAAAAGCGACACTACAAAGAGACAAACAATTGCATCTTAAGCATTTATAGAGAATGGGTTAGAATATTCGGTCTCCTCTTTATGCGGTGCTTCGTAGCATTCAGACTCTTTTTTCGGAAGTTTACACTTCTACCGGTGTGAACTGCATACTAGTATTTTTTATAATACTCGTATGTTTTAACATTTTTCAGAAAATTTGAAGTTAACCTTTTGGATAAAATTTACTTTTTTGAGTGGAAATAGTTTACATAGCAAATTAAAAACATTTATTTCACAGGAACATAACGACAAAAACCAATTAGGTTAATTCTTATTTAAACATTAATCCGACGTGTTTAACATAACAAAATATAAGTAAAAATGTAGATGTAAGAGATTTTTACAAAAAAGCAAAACGAAGAATTTGTTATTATATTTACCTACCTATTATATAATGCATTCGTCTATAGTAAATCTACATTAAATCGTAAAATGGCGACCACGCGACATCTAGTAGTATACGAAACAATAAGAACTTTAGCTGTGGAGTGCACTGTAGTGCAGACATACAGTATTTTTTTAACATTAGCTTCACACATGAGGCCCTGAGGAAAATAATTCGCTTCAGGGCCTATGTCATCTTTGGGGAGAGGTCTTCCTGCTGGAGAGGTCAAAAGGTCTCCCTCAACCAGTCTCTCCCGACCCGACGAGCCACGCAGAGCTAGTTGGTAGGCAGACGTACCCGCCGCCAAGATCCAGAACCAAACCTACCCCATGAATCTGGGCACCCCTGCTAAGTCACCAAACGTAACAAACTACTTGAGGTCACTTATGGCAGAAGTGTTGGTTGTCCAATAAACGGTTTCCGGGGCGGCGGCATGCCGTTATTATGAAAAATATGCATTATAGAAGATGATCGAAATAGCAAGTTAAACAAAGACAGTAAGCGTTCTAAAATAGTAAAAAAAATTAATTCTTTAAAAAATATTCTAAAAATCCTAACATTCATTGCAAAGGGTACCTTTAATTCATTGAAACCTAACCATTTATATTTATTGCTACTTCCTTCCATGTAATAATCATTTGTAAGGACGTCACTTTGCTACTGTTTCAATGGAAAGAAAGTCCCTTTTTAAAATAATTATTTTATGGGGGTAGTTTTGGTAATAAAATAGGTAGGTAAGATTCTTAATATTGCACCCGACCCTCACAAGAGTTTTATGGTGGTGCAGTCATGTTTACAATCGTATTTTGGATGAAGTATTGTCTTCGATTCCGAAACTACATCATGCAGCAGAGAGGATATACCACCAAAACCCTCTATCTCGACAAATACTCCTTGCTTCATTCGCATTCTTAAATCGTCTAATACTCGTCCAGATATATCTGAATAAATAGATGCTTAGTTGCGTTACGGTGCGCTCTATCGGAGGACTACCGCTAGGTAAGAGATACATTCAAACGTGCTCTTTTTAAAATGATTTAATCTGTATATTTCTATTATTCTGTCTCTTGGCGTGGTGGTCCGACTGAAAGTTTTCGATTAACTTGACCATGCCATGACTTACTTGGCTATTATTCACTTCGCGTCATATCTTCCTTTTTGAATTCCCTAACTAAATAAGCGTACCTTTTAATCCCATCCATCAAGTACACTTGTCGTGACCGGTTCCATGTCAACTCAGAATGAAACCAACTCTGAAACACCTCAGAAAGGTCATTGAAAGCCATGAAAAAATAATTTTAAAATAGCCGGTAACCCTAACTTAACTTAACCTATTTACCCAATTTTTAATTTTTTTTTTTATCATCACTCTTAATGACCTTTCTGGGGTGTTTCTGAGTTGGTTTCATTCTGAGTTGTCCGGTCACCGTCGTGACTTTATCACTAAACGGCGCTATAAAAAGGTGGAAATTATTATAATTTTTATCGGCCTTGTATCCCTTTCAGATCTCCATAAATTAACATGGCTCTACCTGTAAAGTAACTATATGGTCTTACAACACATATACATCAGAAACCTCATTTAAAGAGCATTTCAACAATTATCCTACCTTTGCCAGTTCAATGCCTTACTTTTCAATTTGGGAAGTGGGTATGGGTGCCGCCGCCCCGGGAACCATTTATTGAATAACCAACACTTCTGCCAAAGATCATTCCAAGTAGTTAGCTACGTTTCGTGACTTAGTAGGGGTGCCCGGGTTCGTGGGTAGAGATTTGTCCAGGCATCTGATGCATCTGCCTACTAACTGCATGGCAAGCCGGATCGGGAGAGAATCGTTGAGGGAGTCCCTTTGACTTCTCCATCTGTACTCTCTCGGAACATCGCCTTACACCGTAGTGGAAGAGATGGATTCGTACGTCCGTCACTCCTGGACACAATGACACCCAGATTCCTACCCACCCCTTGTATCATTTTCCTTCTCAGAACTTCCTTACCTTCCTTTCCTAAAAAGACCCTTCACACATCATCCCCAAGGATGTCATAGGCCCTGAGGGGAATTATTTTCCTTAGGGCCTCCTGTGTGGAGCTATTGTAAAAAAGGCACTGCATTGTCATTGTCTTAATCAAGTCTTCCACGAAGAGATTATTTGATAAAAATAAAATAAAATTAAATAAACATTTATTACTTCTGAACTAATGTGGCATGACCCTGCAAAAATAACCCAAAACCCATAAAACTAAACAAAAAACATCCCCCGTCATCTGATTGTCTACAATCGTAACATTTTGTCGATAATTTTAAGGAAATACGCAGAAAGGGATTAAAAAATGACTCTGGTTTGAGGATCAGGTGGTCGGTTGGCCGAACCTTCCGATTTGGTTCCTTATTTTTTTGTGGCTCTTTTTTTTAATGAAAACGGAATGTCAAGCAACCCACGTTTTTTTGCAGCAAGATAATTAATATTGTCATCTCTGTTTTCAGACATTTCAAATTAATGCACTAGAAAGCGACGACAAACGTATTATGATGTCAACTTTAAGAAGTAAAATAATCTCTACAGACAGGCAAAAGGTTTAAACGTTTTATTTTACATCTCTTTTTGTCATACATAACTAAAAGGAGATCGTAATATTGGACGTAGGTTTATGAGGTTGGAATGAATTAATGTTTTGTCTTCTCTGTTATTCCCATAGAAATTTAAAATTTGTTGTCTCATCTGACATAGAAATGTGACGACTTTTAGGAAAACATTTTTTATTATTTTTTACAGAATCGTCACAATTTTTGAAATATTTTTTACGGATGCAAAAATATATTTTTTAGGAATACCTTAAATGTTGATTTAATGATTGAAGCATTTGAGGAGTTATTGATGTTTTAAAGAGCGTTGTAAACTATAATCGCATCGTGGATTCGGGAGTGTTAATTCAACAAGCAATTATCATTATATATATTTTTGCATTAGCTCCACACAGGAGGCCCTAAGAAAAATAATTCTTCAAGGCCTATTTCATCTTTGGGGATGCTGTGTGGAGGATTTTTTTAGGAGAAGGAAGGAAGGAGAGGAAATTCTAGGAAGGAAAAAGTGAAGGGTGTGTAGGAATTTGGGGGTTTCTTTAATTAATAAATATGCAATCAATAGAATTTTCCTGCCATTTTACCGACATAACATTCTGAATGTTATGTTGGTAAATCTACTATTAGTAAAAACTCCTTCAACTTGTACCTACTGTTCCTCCGTGAAACCTAACGAAGAATCGCCTATGTAACTGTTCATACCCCAAGGTTTGGGTTCGGTAGCAGCGCACAGCTAAACATAAATAACTTATTATTTGTATGTATGTACATGTGGTCAACGAATGCCCGCTCCATTCATTCCCCGGCGGGATTGATGAGGTCCACAGGGCAACGCCTGAGGCCCTAGACTGGCTCGCAGACCTAGATGTCCCCCTCTGACTCCCCACCATACGAAAGAAGAAGAATTTGTATGTATGTATGTGTCCTGAAATTCGTGGTATAAATAGAATTCTGGTGATTTTGTAGGATAACTTTTTGATATGAACTTTTGTATGAAACTTTTTAGGTCAAATTTGAAAAAATCGGTCGCGACGGGGTTATGTTACCATCAGCTGTGTTACCATCAGCTATTATTTTAAGTGCGTTGAGCATAGAACCGACTCCAAAAGTAATATTGCATTAAAAAAAATCGAAGCGCTCAGATCTAAAAAAATGTTTCTTTTTCTCTACGTAGAAAACGTAACGCCAAATCAGAAAAATTATACCATAAAATCGACTCGAAATAAGATGGAGATTCATTAGTTTCCCGCTTGTACGATGAGTTTCCTGATACCATGTACCTACATTATGAGGTGGTTTGAGGTATGTTGTAAAGTCGAAGGGATTGCCGCCTTAATGTTATTTTCACCTTCAAACCGAGTTAAATTTTGACAAAATACATAACGTTTCCGAAATGTACAACTTGTAGTTAGAAATGAGTTTTAAAATGTTTAAATATTTGATTGACGAAAGTATTCCTATTAGTGGTTTGCTCTCCAAAGATGACCCAGGCCCTGAGGGGAACTATTTTCTTCAGGGCCTCCTATGTGGAGAAAATGTTTTTTTTTTAAATCCAGTAGGAACCAAAAAAATATAAAAAATGAGTATTCTTAATAGACAAAATATTTTTTTTATTTGAAAATGTTTTATTATAAGTTCTGCCATACAAATAATAAATATAAATGTTCTACGTTGACATTTGGTTGACATTTCAGAGTCATTTGGTTGGCTTTGAGGTGTTTGTTTTGTGTTGGAAGTCAATAATTTACGTAGGTACTTCTTTCTAAATACGTTTTGTATGAAAAGGTTCTACAATATAATTATTTTTATGAACACACCATATCGCATAGAATCTTAAGATTTAAAAAAAGAGTTCTAAACTTTAAAACGTATCGAAAAAAAAACATTGATTTTATATCAACGTTCATATTACTCTGAAAATTTACCACCGTGCATATTGAAAACACAAATTTAAACTAAAAAAAATACATATTCTTTTAAATTGGGGAGACGTAACAAAAAAACCTTTATTTACTTGTAGAAGAAGTAAATGTATTAAAAAACGGGAGATTTCTCTTAGATTAAAAATTATTCGTCTGGTTAAATAAAAAAATCACTGTACAGACCGGCCGGAAAGAATACGTCCTTACTTACCGATACCCTATCGGTAACTGAATAATAATGGATTAAGTGCATCTCTTCCTGCATAGAAACATAATGGCGGGCACTGCGGTATTTTGAAGTAACGAAGGTTGCGAATCTCTTATCAGGCCCGAAATTTGATTTTTCCAAGTGGTAGATTTTAATTAATTCTGATGAACATATTCTGATGAACAAAATCTAAGATGTATTGAGATTAAACACTAGGGAAGACATGAATTCATCGCATAGAAAAATAAAATTGATCTTAACGCAAAAGTTGTAGTTGTATAACGTATTACATTTTTTTTAAGGCATTGTACGTTAAAAAAAACTGATGCCGACATACTGTTTTTATCGCATTCCTTGTGCGGCATGAGAATTTTTTTTTTCAATTAAAATTTCGCCGAAATAAATTAAAATGTGAGCCTCGGGCAAAACCTCGATGTACGAGGTTGTGTCTCACCTTAAGAGTTTTTAATTTATTTTTTTGTATTTGAATATTAGTATAAAAAGTATTAATGCAATTTATATCATTTTTCCCAACCGTCTGGAGCCACTAAGACTATGGCGTTCTGAATTTTGGTATGTTGTGAGGCTAAAGGTAGTGGGAAGGGGAATGGGATGTGGAAAATGTAACTGGCTGTTCAGATCTACTCACCAATAATGACTAAAGCCATTTCAAGTAATAAGTGTAAAAACACCAATGCAAAAACGTAACGAAAAGTATATGATGTTACTTTTTTATCCGAATACAGCACAAGAGGCCCAACTTCTCCCAACCGTCTGGAGCCAGTGAGACTACGGCATCCCCAACCGTCTGGAGCCAGTGAGACTACGGCATCCCCAACCGTCTGGAGCCAGTGAGACTACGGCATCCCCAACCGTCTGGAGTCAGTGAGACTACGGCATCCCCAACCGTCTGGAGTCAGTGAGACTACGGCATCCCCAACCGTCTGGAGCCAGTGAGACTACGGCATCCCCAACCGTCTGGAGCCAGTGAGACTACGGCATCCCCAACCGTCTGGAGCCAGTGAGACTACGGCATCCCCAACCGTCTGGAGTCAGTGAGACTACGGCATCCCCAACCGTCTGGAGTCAGTGAGACTACGGCATCCCCAACCGTCTGGAGCCAGTGAGACTACGGTATCCCCAACCGTCTGGAGCCAGTGAGACTACGGCATCCCCAACCGTCTGGAGCCAGTGAGACTACGGTATCCCCAACCGTCTGGAGCCAGTGAGACTACGGCATCCCCAACCGTCTGGAGCCAGTGAGACTACGGTATCCCCAACCGTCTGGAGCCAGTGAGACTACGGCATCCCCAACCGTCTGGAGCCAGTGAGACTACGGCATCCCCAACCGTCTGGAGCCAGTGAGACTACGGCATCCCCAATTTTAGTATGTTGTAAGGCTCAAGGTCGTGAGGAGGGGAATAAGATGTGGAAAATGTACCAGACTATTTAGATCTAGTCACTGTATTTAGCCGTATTTGGTGACTAGATCTGGATAGCCAGTTACATTTTCCAATTTCCTTCCCCTCCACTACCTTCAGCCTTATAACATACAAAATTTGAGGATGCCATAGTCTCACTGGCTACAGACGGTTGGGACTCTTGTGTTGTATATGGATAAAAAAGTAGCATTTTATGATATTTTTTGTATTTTTACGCTGGTGTAGTATATAAATATTTATGACTTATTATTTGAAATGGCTTTGGCCGTCTTTGGTGTCTAGATCTGAATATCCAGGTACATTTTCCACATCTCCTTCCCCTCCCCACTACCTTCAGCCTAACAACATACTAAAATTGGGGATTCCATAGTCTCACTGGCTCTAGACGGTTGGGAGCAGTTGGGACTCTTAGTTTGTATTCGGATAAAAAGTTATATTATATGTTTTTTTTTGTATTTGTGCGCTGGTGTGTAGTATATAGGTATTAGACTTATTACTTGAAATTGCTTTAGCAGTGTTTGGTAACTAGATCTGAATAGCCAACTATATTTTCCAGATCTCCTTCCCCTCCCCACTATCTTCAGCCTCATAACATGCCAAAATTGGGAAGGCCATTGTCTCACTGGCTCCAGACGGTTGGTGAAGGTGGGCCTCTGGTGTTGTATTCAGGTTAAAAATATTATACGGCGGTTTTTCGCCAAGCCGACTGCACGTATATTTTGTTATTATCGCATGCTCCTTGGGAGAGTCGAAATTATTGTTTGTATAAATATTATTACAAAGGATTTTCAATCAAGATGCCTGCAGATACAAATATATCGACTTTGGTTATACGGCCGTATATCCTCTTTGCATACTTACTTGAAAATCATTGTATTTAGTCAACTTCAGGATCAACTGTCATGGAACCATTTTATTTAGATATTTATCAAGATCGCGTGATAAATATTTCAAAAATAATTATGTACTCTGAACAGCGTACGCGACATTTCCCTGGGAAAAAATCTGCCAGGGTCATAGGCAAAACAGCGTTACCGCCACTATCTCAACAACTCGAGGTATTCAGATAATTGTATTATCAGCTTTATGAAGGCAGCAACCAAAGATTAATAATCCTAATTATCAAAAATCTATCTTTACTGTTTGGCGCTTGCGCTGTTCTACCGATTATGGATCGATAAAATATGGAAAAATTAGTTGAAGATAATATTGTGATGCAATTCTAAGACTTGAAATATGAGATTGACAAATATGACGATTTGATGGAAGGTGGCCGAATCGGTAGAGGCGCCCGTCCCGGTTAGACGAAAGGTTCAAGTCCCAGTTGCGACCATTATCTTTTTTCATTTTCTGTGTCTTGTTCTCTTTGATGAGTTTGTTTAGATTATTAGTGTTCAGTCTCTTCTTCTTCAATAAAAAAATAAAATGTTTTCTCAACGAGATATGTATTATTATACGGGGAGTGAATTCATTATCAATTCATATGAATTAATAATTAGGCCTTTGTAACTCTTTGACTTGAACCCACAGGTCTTTAGTTCAAACCTTGACGTGAACACATGTATGCACTTTCCACAGTTGCTCAAGCCATTTCAAGCAATGTTTCGCTTGTGATTGGTGATCTCTCAGCAGGGCGATACTGAGAGTAAGTATTTTCCACTCTGCAAGGTACTAATTTCTGACAATATCTGCTTACTGCACAATGTGTATGGCTGGATAATCAGTACATATTTCTTCAATGTTTAATCTTTTCTTTAAATAGATCAACTTTCTGATCTCTTCTAATTTATTGTGAATTAAATTATATTAAAATACTTACATCTTTAGTTACCTTTTAAGAGGCACTATTGAGAAATATGTCAATATTAGTGCAATGTAAAATAATAATAATAATATCTTTATTCAATGAAATTGGCAACATTATAACTAAAAAGTATATGTTCAATGTAGTTTACAAATAGTACAAAAAAATTAACAAATAGAAGGTAATGTAAGAACGGTTACACAGAAGTAGCATATTTAAATAATATTTTTAGTTGTGCATAGCCTGCCTCACTAGGTGAACCTGTATTGAGGCAGAATTTTTTGTAAATTGTTTCTTGCAATTTTATCTACAGTTTTTATAAATGTATAAAGTGGGTTTCTATACAGCAAAAACTTTATTTTAGTTTACATTATAGTTTGCATTTACACAAAACAAAAACGGTATGTACTATTAAACTATATATATATATCTAGTTTTTGTAAACTATTATTACTTTATGTATGAATATGAAATATTATGACTATATCTCTATGTTACACTGTTATTATTAAACAAACTGCATTTGAACTTGTTTGTCATCCATGGGTTAGTAGCCAAGTTGTCCAAAGCTGTGGTTCAAACCTCTATTTTAGCTTCAGTCCTCCATCATAGCACAAGCTACATTTTAATGTCCTATTTTTTCAAGTATGAAAAATTGTACTCGTATACTTACCAAGTTTTTAAAATTACTTAACTCCATAAAATACGTATGTCGCCTTTGGGGATGCTGTGTGGGGCCAAGGCCAAGGTTTCCCACCTGAAGTATGTGCTCTAAAGATTGCAATCCGTTTGGGAAGATACATCTTATCAAACAGACCGCCCGTTTCTGCATAGTGCTAAGGGTTTTTCAGGTATTTTGGGGCTGCAGACCAGAGGAGGCTGCCAAATTCCACAGTAGGGTTGCACTTGCACTTGCAATCAGGGTTCACAGTTGTGTACTGTAGTATTAGGTTCTGTATATTACGCCCAGCTTTTGAAATGCTAACTTAGCCCCGGCTTCGATGGAGCCCGTAGTAAGTTATACGACAGATAGTTTTGTTGGAACACTTTGAAACAATAGGAATAACAAAGACACAACTTGCATCAAATACATAGATA
The DNA here is from genome assembly GCA_929108145.2 of Limnephilus rhombicus. Classification (NCBI taxonomy): domain Eukaryota; kingdom Metazoa; phylum Arthropoda; class Insecta; order Trichoptera; family Limnephilidae; genus Limnephilus; species Limnephilus rhombicus. The sequence continues at coordinate 18,849,461 of OV815289.1, read as the reverse complement.
TAATAAAAAACAAGATATTTCAAGACACACTTATTGTTTTCAGTGTACAATACATGTTTACAAATGAGAAAATAATTATTTACAATTTAATTCTTTCTCTCTTTCAACTAGTAAATAATAATATCCGGTGACTCACAAAACTGGTCACTTTTACTACTCATGAGAGGTAGCTAACTTCTTAAATCATTCATTTTCTTATCAGCCCCCTAGCATGGCCACATTGTTTACAAACCAATATCCACAGGGTTAACTTAGCTGTCTACTGTTGTTATCAAAGTCTCGAAAGTGAACGGCAATCGTTAAATAAATTAAGACTAAAAAAAGTATGCAATGGAAACACTGACACTTTTCATCTATTTGAAAGACATCAAAATTATACAAAACGCTTTTTTATAAAATAAATCATAATGGCATTTAACAAATTATTATAAATATCAATAATTTTGAGGTTAAAATATAATAAAAATGATATTAATAATATAAAGAACAACAAACAGGAAGAGTAACAGAAGTTATGCAAAAGTTAGGTCTCCGTTGTTATGCTTCAGGAGTACAACCTTATGTTATTTCAGCACAGCCCCGAACAAGGGCATATGACTATATTAGCATATGCTGCACCAACAGTGTTATCTATTTATAGCAGAATTGTATCTCACAAGACACAAGCTTGTATTATTGTCACTATAATACACACCAAAAAAAGAAACCAAAACATATTCATCGCATTCATAGACCTGAAGAAGGCTCTCGACAAAGTAGAATGGAAAAGACTCCTCCAGATTCTGAAGAGAATTGACATCAAATATAGAGATAGACGAATAATCCAGGTGCTATACAAGAATGAGGCCGCTATAATTAAATCTGACAATGATACAAAGAAGCCAGTATAAGACAAGGGGTGACACAGGGATGCTCTCTGTCACCTTTTCTTTTTAACGCTAATATACAGTGCGATTGATGACTTGAGAGAGAGAATGAGTCAAAGAAAAGGTGTAAAGATACACGGGCAAAAGGTGGATATGATAAGGTTTGCTGACGATATTGCTATGGTTGCTGAAAGCGAAGAAGAACTGCAAGAGGCCTTAACAACCGTGCAAAGCATTCTTCAAAACAATTACAACCTGAAGATAAATAAAGACAAAACAGAGCTGCTGACTGTAGGCCGAACGCAACATCAGATGGGAGTAGAGATGTCAGGAGTTCCACTGAAGAACACCAAGGAGTTTGTCTACCTCGGGAGCAAAATAACATGGGACGGTCGGTCTAAGAGCGAGGTCGACAGCCGTATACACCAGGCTAGGCTTGCATTCAATAAAAGGTCGAAAATAATAGACTCGAATAATATAGACCTAAAACTGAGAATACTCCTCATCAAGACCTATGTATGGAGTATCTTGATGTACGGCTGCGGAACATGGTGCCTATCCAAAAGAGATAAACGGAGATTAGAGGCTTTTGAGATGTGGTCCTATAGAAGACTATTAGGAATTTCCTGGAGAGACCACATTACAAATGAGAAGGTTCTCCAAAGAATCGAAAGAGGAAGGCATCTGCTCAGGACCTTGTCCGAAAGGCGTGCAAGATGGATCGGCCATGTAATACGACAAGAAGGCCTGTTGCATGCCATAATGGAGGGTATGACCATATCTTAAGTATTCATAAACAACTCTAAATAATTATTTTGGGACAATATTCTTATAAACAAAACGGATATCACCGAGCAGATCAAACCTAACTGAATATTAGCAAGGGCCGAGTACCGAGGGGGTTCTTACTTCTGTTTGTGCTTCAATTCTGTATTCGATTGTTTGATCTATGCGTCCATATAACCAGCGTTATTGTTTTAAACAGGGATTTGTTTATAAACTTATTAACACTGAATGCAATCTTACAAATGTCTACTTTTTAACCTGAAGGGGTCGGGAACAAACTTCATTTTCCGTCCTTCTGAGACGGAGTATATTTTAACATTCGCGACACTACTGTAAAACAATTTATTGTTATTAAACTGCTATCACTACAATTAGGAAAAAAATGATGAAATGAAAGGGGTCCGTGGCGTGGGCCAAAAGAGTGTGGGAACCACTGTACTAGATAATACTGTGCCAGATAATACTGTACTTGATGAAGCGAATGAATCAATTCAAAATTCTGTATGGTAATTGGGCACTATGTTAGTTAAACTTATATCATCAAACATACTTACTCATTTAAAACATCTCATTATGTGAGGAATTCAGACATGTGATAAAGTAGGTAGGTTTTTAACCATAAAATTATATTTAAATATAAAACTATTTTTATTTGTGTTTTTCAAACTTGGAATTATAATATTCCGTGAGTTATACCGGTCTGCGCTAGTTAAAATAACACAAATTCTCTAAAACACAAAATAATGAGGATATACCGGTTAGTGGCAGAGTTGGCATTGCGTCTGGTTCAATCCTTCGACTGGCTAAGTCCTTCATCGCGGACAAGCAACATTTTCCGCTTACTCTGATGGTAGTAGGAGATTGTCAAATATTGTCAGATTGTCAGATTATTCGTCACCCAGGAATGTTTGACTTTCATTTTAAAGTTTTAAAAAATTATTCAATATAATTCTGAAGGCATGTATGTGTAAAAAGAGAAAATTATCTTAGTTTAGGAACAGCTCTAATGTGTTTTCTCTTCCCTATCCCTCCCCATCCCCACTACCTTCAGCTTCACAACATACCCCACATGGAAATTTTATAGTCGTACTGGCTCCAAACGGGAGCAGTTGGGACTCTTGTGCTGTAGGGATTAATATAAAAAGTGACAGATTTTCTAAATAACATGATATTATAGTGTCTAGACTTGAGGGGTTAAACTGATTATTTTTCAAATTCATAATTGGGATATTTTTCTTTAAATTCGGATAATCTATCATATGGTCGACATTCTTAAATGACTACTCCTTTATTTACTAAAGCCTCCACTATAGACCATTCACCGCCCGATATAGCATGACTAAGAGCTGCACCTCTATCCGCATTAACATCCACTCCCCTCTCCAGCAGCAGCCGCACCACATCCCACCTCTCAAACCATGATGCCACAGTTAGGGCGGTCTCTCCCCTCCTGTCTACCCTGTCAGGGTCCACTCCCTGCTGCAGGAAGTATTCTACTAGCGGGAGATGTCCCTCTAGTGCCGCGTAATGTAGCACAGTCTGGCCTAACACATCTGTAGCGTGGATATCAGCACCTCTTTCAACAAGATACACTACAGTTAGTAACTCTCCACCCTGGGCCGCACACAACAGAAGAGACATGCCTCTCTCTCGGAGTGTATTAATGTCAGCACCGCGTTCCTCCACCAAGTACTTGACCATATCCAGTCCATCCCGCCCAGCAGCTGTATGTAAAGGAGTCATCTCCCTGTCCCTCTCTGCCATTAGTACTGCGAAAGAAACAGAACTTTGCTCAGATTATTATTATTATTATCAGACAGATTTATTATTCTTTTAATTAACATAATAAAACGTCAAAGAAACGTGTATTGACAAACCAATATTATATTTGTGATCCATTTATATAAATTTGTGAAAGTCTAAAAGGATGGCAATAAATAATAAATTAAATTAAATGAAAAATTAAAAGATATCTTTGTTTTGACTCAATGTTTTTAAAACCGACATGTTTCGACAGCGATGCTCTCCTCCTCAAGGTTTACTAAAAACTAATAAATAAACAATGGTGTCAATGAAAAGGTAGGGGTGGGAAGGGGGGGGGGGGGTGGTAATTGAAGGCACAATGTACAAAGAGAACAGATTCAAAAGTAGCTCATTTAAAAATATATTTTTATTATTATTAAATAATCTAAGTAATCATACGACGACAAAGTAATCATTTGACGACCTCCGTAGTCCAGTAGGTAAGACTCTTGACTCACAATCCGGAGGTCGCGGGTTCGAACCCGGCATGCGCAAATTAATTTTATTTGATTAATTTGTGTTATTTCACAATTAATTCATTTAAAATAATATATAGTATATTTGTGGCATGTTCCAGAGTGGAAGATACTATCAGTATCGCCCTGGTGTGAGGAGAGGAAGGAATGAACATTGGTCTTGAAGAGACCCATGTTGTAGGAAGGAGGAAACACAGAGGCCGGCAAATCATTCCACAGCCGAGCTGTTGAACATAAGAACGAGTCGAAGAAACGACCCGTTCTCATGTAACTAATGTCAACTGTGTACAAATGTTGGGCACGCGTTTGGCGTGTTTCCCGACTATGCACCGGTGCCGAAGGGATCAATGATGCTAGTTCCTCGGAGCATCTTCCATTGTAATACCGGTAGAACAAGGATAGCATTCCCACCCGACGCCTGTGCTCTAAAGATTGCAATCCGTCTGTTAAGATGGGAGAATCTATCAAACGGACCGCCCGTTTCTGCACAGAGTCGAGGGTATTTTTCAGGTATTTTGGAGCTCCAGACCAGAGGTGGCTGCCAAATTCAACCGTGGGGCGCACTTGCGATTTGTACAGGGTTAGCAGTTGTGTACTTTTAAAGTATCTGCGGGCCCTGTACCGTACGCCCAGTTTTTGGGAGGCTAACTTTACTCTGGCTTCGATGGAGCCCCCATACCTGAGCTGGTCACTTAGGGTTACACCAAGCAAATCAATGGAGGGCCTGTTCGGAAGATTGCTTCCGTTGAAAGAGACTAGATTTTCATTGCGATCCCTTTTAGACGTAATCAGACAAGATTGGGTCTTTGAAACATTAAATTCAACGAGATTATTTTTACCCCAAGAGAAAACACTCTCGAGGTAACCGTCCATTCTTTGCTTCAAAGCCTTACGAGCTGTTGGAGTTTGTGAGCCCTTTGGGGGCTTGTCAAACAAAAAGCTATCATGAACTGTACTGTCATCCGCGTAGCAGTGAATTGGTGCACATGACAAAAGGTCGTTGATGTGCAACAAAAACAGAGTTGGAGACAGAACCGATCCCTGCGGGACGCCAGCATTTATAGAGTGAGAGGAAGAGGTGAAACCATCGACTACCGTCTGAATCGACCTCTCCCTCAAGAAGTCGGCAATCCACGTACACAAGGATGCGGGAAGTCCGTAAGAATGCAGTTTGTTGACAAGTCCTCGGTGCCAAACCCGGTCAAAGGCCTTGGATATGTCCAGTGCAACCGTTTGGGTCTCACCGAAACGTTCCAGGCATCGCCCCCAAACATGCGTCACATACGCGAGAAGATCACCGCACGAGCGGTTCCGCCGGAATCCGTATTGACGGTCGTTAATAATTTTGTTCTTCTCGAGGTATGTGAGCAGTTTGTCGTTGATCACACGTTCCATCACCTTAGACAGAACTGATGTGATCGCTATGGGGCGGTAGTTGGCCGGGTTGGAGCGGTCACCCTTCTTTGGAATAGGATGGATAACCGCTTTTTTCCAACCAGAGGGCACAGAGCCAGTCTTCAGGGACAGTTTAAAAAGCTTCGTCAAAATTGGAGCTATTTCTGCAGCGCACCTCTGCAGTACCAGGGCAGGTATTCCGTCAGGCCCACTAGCTTTATTAACATCAAGCCCTCGTAAAACATGGAGTACTTCCCGATGCCGGATCCTCAGCTTTTTCATACGAAAACCGCAGTGAGGAACCGACGTCGGGACAGCACCTTGGTCATCGAGGGTTGAGTTATCCGCAAACATTTTACCTAGTAAGTTAGCCTTTTCGGTGGCGGTGTTTGCTAGTGAGCCGTCAGGTCTGGTAAGAGGTGGCAGACTGGATTTGCAGAAATTGCGACCTATTGAGCCCGCAAGCGACCAGAATTGCCTGCTGCCATGCGGGCATGCAGTCAGCTTTCTGCTGATCTGCTGGTCGTGCTCGAATTTTGACCTATTTATGATTCTCTTGGTTTCCTTTGCCATTTTGTTGTAAGCTGTTCTGTCTTCGGATGTGCTAGATGTGTTGAAGGCTCGGTAAGCCGCGTTTTTTCGTGGCACTGCTTCAGCACATTGTCGACTGAACCACGGCTTTGAGCCTACATCAGTTTCCTTAACAGTAGATTGGATGAAGCCATCCATCGCGGATGTGATGACCTCACCAATTTCCTGGGCACATCTTGAGGGATCCGAAGTCCGAAAACAGACAGCTGACCATGGGAAAGCATTAAAATGTGCCCGCAGACCGAACCAATCTGCTGACCTATAGTGCCACACTTTTCTCTTCAGCCTCTCGTTTGGTGGTCTGAAGTTTACAGGGATTGATGTCGTCACCAGGCAGTGGTCGGACGATCCTAAAGGCGCTGTGACTTCAATACTGTAACCGTGTGGCACAGTAGTTAAAAAAAGGTCTAACAGATTGGAACGGTGAGTCTGGACATCAGGAACCCTTGTAGGCTCCTGAACCATTTGCTCCAATCCGTAGCAAAGGGCAAAGGATTCCGCTTGGCGTCCAGCCGAGTCTGTTGATCCTGAGAACTTCAACCAAGGTTCGTTATGAACATTGAAGTCCCCCAGGACCACAAACTCTGCCATAGGGTAGCGGGGCAAGAGGTCATCAATAGTGTCGCTTAAATGTTTGAAGAGCTCGGACGTGTCTGATTCGCTAAGGTTCGGTGAGCGGTATAAACACGCTTAGAATCTTACCGTACTGGCAAGATTGACGCGTACCCACATTACGTCGAATCTGGAGTTTTCCAGATTCAACAGTCGCACACAGTTGACGTCAGCTCGACTATAGAGACAGACACCTCCTTTAGGTCTGAACTTGCTTGCGAGGGTGAAGCCCGGGCAGTCCAGATAGGAGGCGTCTACAGGCTCGGCTATCTGCGTTTCAGACAGGAATAGTAGGTTGGGGCGTTGAGAAAAAAGGTGGTGGTGGACGGAGTTTAAATTGGTATGCAGGCCGCGAATGTTGGTGTAATTCACCAACATTTTTGGCCTGCGCCGGGGTCGCCTACTACTCGCCGCTGTAATGCTGTTAATTTTTGTTGTTTGTGTTGTCATGATTTTATTAAATATTTTTATGATGGGGTGTGGGGGGAGGGAGGTCTGGGAAGGAAAAGGTATGAGGGGTGGGTAGGAAGCTGGGGATCAGAGTGTCCAAGAGTGACGAACGAATGAATCCAATCCACCCACTGCGGCGCAAGGCGATGGATAGGGAGAGTCCGGCTGGAGAGGTCACCCGATGCGCCCCAAACGCTACTGCTGGGTCCCCTCCGGTCACGAACCGGCACAACAGCAGCGGCGGGGTTTTTACACTCGTTGATGGGGCAGCCCACCCTCAGTCGTGAGCCTGAGGGTCGGGCCCCTGTACTACCGAGCGGCCCGGACAGCGGTAACCGGTTGTAAAGGGTCTCCCTCAACCAGCATCTCCCAATCCGGCCCGCCACGCAGAAGGTGGGCCGACGCACCCGCCATCAAGACTTGAACAAACATTACCCCAAGAACCCGGGCACCCCTGCTAAGTCACCAAACGTAGCGAACCACTTGGGGTGACCTGTGGCAGAGGTGTTGGTCATCCAATAAATGGTTCCCAGGGCGGCGGTACCCATACCCGCCTACCAAATTGAAACGTTGCTTGAAAATGGCTTTAGCCGTGTTTGGTGACCAGATCTGAATAGCCAGGTACTTCCCAACCTTCCTCTTCCCCACCTCCTTCCCCTCCCCACTACCTTCAGCCTCACAACATACCCCAATTGGGGATGCCATAGTCTCACTGGCTCCAGATGGGAGCAGTTGAGATTCTTGTGAAGTATTCACTGTAAAAAAAAAAGAAATCATAAGTGGTCGAAACAAGGAAATCTTTAATTTTGAATTAAAAAGGTGCCACAAAATAAATTTGCTGTATTTGAAGAAGTAAATTAAATTAGTTACCTTTACAGCTGACTGGGAATTAGTACCCGGATGCTTCTGCGGGGCTTAACCTAGAGAGAAAATAATTCATTTATTAATTGTGAAAAATAAAACATCCTGAATATTTGGGCTAAATGCTCCGCTACACTTAATTAACAGGTTCATGGACACGTCTGCAACATTACATATTACATACCAGCATACATATGTTTTTTTTTAGTTAGTTTTTTCATAAGAAAATAGATACTTTAAAATTTGTTTAATTTTTTGAGAAGCTTGAAATTTTTTTTTAAAATTTCTTATCTGGTTGCATCAGTATTTTATAAACTTGACAGCATTAAAATTAAATACGCAGACCCGTGGTTTGAACATTCTGACATATAAGTTGAAATAATTCTTGACAAATAAGTTACAATTTTGAATATAACAAATAAAATAATTTTCTGATAAAATATCATATTAGAGATTAGAGGAAGGTACTTTATTGCTTTTCAGAATAATATTATATGTAATAGAAATCAGAAGTTCTAAAACTTTTAATTTTATCTTTCAAAAGTTTTTCTAAAACAAAGAAGTACAACAAGGAGAGGTCAAATGACCTCCACAACCAGTCTCTCTCGATCCGTCAAACCACGCAGCAGGTGGACAGACGCATCGGCTGCCAAGACCTTGACAAACCTCACCCCATGAACCCAAGCAACCCTGCTAAGTCACCAAACGTAACGGTCCACTTGGGATGACCTGCAGAGGTGTTGGTTATCCAATAAATGGTCCCCGGGGTGGCTGTACCCATATACGCCTCCCAAAATGATTATTAATCAACATAGGTCTAAGTTCTAAGTCATTGATGATGGTTTCCTGTTGAGGTATTTGAATCATTCCCAAGCGCCGTTTACTAACTAACTAAACGTCACACCGCGGCCGTATCGTCGCAGATAGACCACCAAACATGGCACAGTCAGTCACCACACTCCTTGGTTCATCCACATCGTCTCACACATACTCTTCTGTTATTACGACTGATGACCCGATTAGATTCACTTGATCATGCCAAGTCTTCCAAGGGCATGCAACTTCTTCTATTACCATTAACTTCCCACCATATGTTCTTCTTACACTCCTTTCTTCATTGATCTGATCTTCATGCCCATACCGTCTAATCTTCTCTTTCTTAATCAGTACGGTTACACCAAACTTACATTATTTGAAGATGGTATACGTGTTTAACCCTAGCATAAGTATTAGCAGTATTAGCACACATCTGTCTCAGAGATCTCATTTCTACAGCGTGCAGTCCACAATACCAAGGAATAATACTCGTTATTTTAACACATGAGAACGGGTCGCTTCTTCGACTCGTTCTTGTGTTCAACAGCTCGGCTGTGGAACGATTTGCCGACCACTGTGTTTCCTCCTTCCTACAACATACGTCTCAAGACCAATGTGCATTCCTTCCTCTCCTCAAAAAGACCCTCCACACAACGTCTCAGATGACACAGGCCCTGAGGGAAATCATTTTCCTCAGAGCCTCCTGTGTGCTGAATCACTGGAGACCAAATTTGTCCCAACTTACATAGGTCTCATGTAAATCGTTGTATCTTCCTGATACTGTCATGATAAGAAATATGATATAAACAGTGTTAGAAAGAAATAAGTATATGCTTTATATTCAAACAGAATTTAAACATTTCCAATAGCAATTTGAGGACCATGTATGATCGTGTGAGAAACATGGAGATCCGCAAAGAATGCAAGGCTGATGAAAGCGTGATGAGTAAGATTAAGAAAGGAACGCTCAGATGGTTTAGACATGTAGAGCGAATGAACGAGAAAAGGAGTGGAAGAAGAATAGATGACGCAAATGCGAATGGCAGAAGAAGTCGGGGACGCCCGATGAAGACATGGCACGACCAAGTGAATCGGGTGCTTGAGTCGGGCCATGCCAAGAGTCAGAATAATAGATGAGCTTGTATAAGACGATGTATGAATGTGAACGAGACAAGGAGTGTGTGCCAAAGCCGAGTTGTTTGGCAGTTCGTCCTCTCTGCCTGCCCCTGCGGTAAACAGCATGATGGTTAGTTAGTTAGTTTGTTATTCTCCATGAGGCATGGAATTGGCAGAGGAAGTAGACTGAATACTCTAGAAATGAGAGCTCTGAGGCGTATGTGTGGTAAAACCATGTACGACCGTGTTGCAAATGTGGAAATCTGTAAAAATCACAAGGCAAGTGTAATATATAAGATTAACGGTCAGCTGTTTCATTGAATTAATCAAATTTCTGAACAATTAATCAAATTTCAAAGTTAGTTTTTTCTGTTTCTCAGAATTGAAATAAAAACAGAACTTGACTAGAACTAGACTTGAAAATTAACTTAGGAATTTGACGAATTGTTCAAATTCTGTGAAACAACTGGTCCAAAGAAAGCATGTGGAGTGATTGCAGAGAGAAATAAATGTAAGGAGAATAATTTATGATGCAAAGTGAATGGCAGAAGACAAATGAGACGCCCGAGGAAGACATGGCACGATCAAGTAAATCAAATACTTGAATCAGATGATGTCAGTAATGAGAGTAAGAATGATTGTTATTTTTTACATTAACTCCACACAGGAGGCCCTGAGGACAATAATTTCCCTCATGGCCTGCGTCATTTTTGGGAATTTTAAGTGGAGGGTCTTTTTAGAGAAGAAAGGGGGGGGGGGAAACACAGAGGCCGGCAACTCACTCAAAGATATTGAACTAAAGAACAAGTCATAGAAAAGGCTCATTCTCATGCGACAAATGTCAACGGTGTACAAATTTTGGGCGTGCGTTTGGCATGTTTCTCGACTACGCACCAGTGCTGAAGAAATCAAAGACGCTAGTTGCTCGGAGCAACTCCCATTGAAATTCCGGTAGAATAAGGACAGTATTCCCACCGGATGCTGAGCTCTAAATATTGCAATCTGTTTATTAAGATAGGGCTTAAATTTTGGTAGGGTCACGGGGATGCATATTTTGTTGGGAAGTATGCATCAGTTAAGTACCGTGCAATGCCATAGTTGCATTCCATTCCACTAACAACACTACCAATAGTCCTACTCCTAGTGTCCACGTTCGCGAGCCCTGGGCAATGTGGCCACTGGCAATGCCAGCAGCCATAGCAGATAGGAGAGGATGAATGGCGAATGTCCGACGCCATAAAATCGGGCCCCCCCAACTAAGGGAAGGAAAACCCCTACAGAAAAACCCTGGTCCTCCTGGTAGGGGGTTGAGCAAGAGGCCAATAACCTCTTCTCGTAAAAAAACCTATATTACGAAGCCAAACACAGAGCCTCGGACAACAACTACTGGACTTCGGAAAAGACCCGGCAAACGGATAAAGGATAACGATTTTAAACTTGCTACTTGGAATGTACTATCTCTGTATCGCGCAGGAAGTTTAAGAATTCTCTTAGACGAACTTGCTAAATATAAAACTGACATAACAGCAATCCAGGAGATTAGATGGATAGGAAAGGGAACAATCGAAAAGCGTGACTGTACCATCTTCTACAGCTGCCACGAGAAGGATCATGCATTTGGAACAGGCTTTATTGTCTCAAAAAGGGTAAAGCATTTGGTCAAAGGCTTTACCGCGGTTGATCATAGAATATCACTTATTCGTATATCTGGAAAATTCTTTAATTATAGTATTATTAATGTCCACGCACCCACAGAAGACAAAAGTGATACAGAAAAAGACACCTTCTACGCAAAGCTCTCGAAAACCTATCAGGACTGCCCAAACCATGATGTCAAGATAGTGATAGGGGATTTTAATGCAAAGATAGGAAGGGAATCAGTGTATAGACCTACAGTTGGAGCACATAGCCTGCACCCAGAATCTAATGATAATGGTACAAAATTAATTGATTTTGCAACGTCCCACAATATGATTGTGAGTAGCACATATTTCCCAAGAAAAGATATATATAAAGGAACATGGAGAACACCAGATGGTAGAAATGTTAACCAGATAGACCACCTACTTGTTGAGGAAAGGCATAAATCTGATTTAATGAGCATACGAACATACCGTGGAGCAAATGTTGACTCGGATCATTACCTTGTTATCTCCAAAATACGGAGTAGAATATCAAACGTGAAGAAACAGAGGGGATCACGCACAAATAAATTTGATATTGAAAGCCTAAAAGTACCAGAAACAGCAGAAAAGTTCATTACAACCATAAATCATAAGCTGGATGACATCAGCGACCATGTGGAACAACATGATATTAACTCATACTGGGATGGTGTTAAGTCTGTGATTACCAATGCAGCTGACGAAGTTCTGGGAAGCAGGCAAACACAACCAAGAGAATTATGGTTCGATGCAGAATGCCAACAAGCAACCAATGTGAAGAATGACGCATACCTAAGAATGCAACAGCGACATCGTACACGGCAAGCAGAGATTGAATACAGAGAACTAAGAAAGCATGAGAAAAAACTGCACAGAAGGAAGAAACGAGTATTTCTCGAGAACCAAATCAAGGAAGTGGAACTAGCCAAGGCCCAAAACAGAAGTCGACTTTTCTATCAGAAGGTAAACCATCAAAGAAAAGAATACAAGCCCAGAATTACAATGTGCTACGACAGCGAGGGAAATATTTTGAATGAAAAGTCAAGAATTCTGAATAGATGGGTGGAATATTTTGATGCTCTGCTAAACGGAAGTGTAGATGAGAGTGTGGGTGAAAATTTGACAAGGGATGGAAACATCACTGATGGTGGTACTAATGATGATGACAATGTCGAGCCGCCACCAACATTAGAAGAAGTAGTGGGTGCCATTAAAAGTCTACATAACAATAAATCACCTGGAACTGACAACATCTCTGCAGAGTTATTCAAATATGGCGGAGAGAACCTTCAAGTACATATATATAATATCATTAAATCCATCTGGTGCTCTGAGACTCTGCCAAGTGAATGGAACTGTGGAATAATTTGCCCCCTTCACAAGAAAGGAGACCCTATGAACTGCTCTAACTATAGGGGCATAACGCTGCTGAATATCTCATACAAGATCCTATCAAATGTACTGTGTGGTAGGCTTATGAAATATTCGGATGGCATAATTGGCCAATATCAAACTGGGTCCCGTAAGGGGAAATCTACAACTGATCAAATCTTTTCACTGAGACAGATACTGGAAAAAACAATAGAATTTAATGTTGATACATACCATCTCTTCATAGATTTTAAGGCTGCCTATGACACGGTAAATAGAGAAAGACTGTACAGAGCCTTGGATGAATTTAATATCCCAAGAAAACTGGTAAACTTAGTAAGGCTCACAATGTCTAATGTTGAGTGCCGAGTCAGAATACAACAGGATCTGTCAGACACCCTAAAGACCTTCAATGGACTAAGACAAGGAGATGCACTTGCCTGCATTTTATTCAATTTAGCGCTGGAAAAGGCCATCCGAAATGCAGGTATACAAACCACAGGCCATATTTTTAACAAGTCTGTTCAGCTCCTTGCTTATGCTTATGAAGACAAAATATATGCCCGTACATGGACGCCAGAAACCACCAAGTATACAGATAGATAATTATACATTTGAAACTGTCAACGAGTTTGTATATCTCGGTACTATGGTGACAAATGACAACAATGTATCCAGCGAAATCAAAAGAAGAATAGTAGCTGCAAATCGATACTACTTTGGGCTACAGAAGCATATGAAATCTCGCCACCTTACCAGAAGAACTAAAGTCCTGCTTTACAAGACCCTTATACGACCTGTTCTTATGTATGGTTCGGAATGCTGGACAATCAGTAAGGGTGATGAAGGAGCCCTAGAAAGTTTTGAAAGGAAGGTGCTGCGAAGGATTTACGGCCCAGTCTGTGATAATGGAGAATGGCGTATCAGATACAACCAGGAGCTATACGATCTTTACGAGGACCCTAATATCTCCAAGGAAATCAAAACTGGAAGACTCAGGTGGGCTGGACATATCCAGAGAATGAGCGAAGGAGATATTCCAAAGCGAATTATGGATGGTGCACCTGGGGGTCGGAGAAGAGTTGGAAGACCAAAGCTTCGATGGCTGGATGGAGTGGTGAAGGATGCAAGCACCATCGGCATCCAAAACTGGCGCAACGCAGCACAACACCCACAGTCATGGAGGCAGGCTCTGCTGGAGGCCAAGACCCGACCTGGGTTGTAGAGCCACAGATGATGATGATGATGTTTATTAAGATAGGAGAATCTATCAAACAGTCAGCCCGGTTTTGCAGTCAAGAGTTTTTTCAAGTATTTTGGGGCTACGAACCAGAGGTGGCTGTATTTGTACAGATTCAGCAGCTGTTTATTCTCTGCAGTATCTGCGGGCCCTGTACAGTACATCCAGTTTCTGAGAGGCTAACTTAACTCTGGCTTGGATGGAGCCCCCGTACCTGAGCTGGTAACTTAGAGTTACACCAAGCACATCGATGAAGGCATGTTGGGAAGATTGCTTCCGTTAAAGGAAACTAAATTGTCATTTCGATTGTGCATAAAGCAAGGAGTGTTTGCCAAGATAGAAAGGTGTGGCGAGCCATCCTTTCTGCCTAGATTTGCGGGGAAATGGCGTGATGTGCAGTTTGGTTAGTTAGTTAAGTATGTATCGTAGGTAAATACATAAATAAACAACGTAAAACATAATAAAAAAAGAGTCAAACCGAGTATAATATTTTCCGTTGAAAATTGAGTAGTTCCCTTGGATGTGACGCACAAAATGTTCTATTGAAAATACCAACAGATTTTTAAATATCACTAAATTATCACAGAGAGTTTCTGAGTTTTTTTCTACTCCGTAATGTATAAGTTAACGATGTAATTCACTAATTATCTATAAAACACTTGTTTTGCGTGTAAATTGTCCATAATAAACAAATTTATGGCGAAAGAATGGAACGCCAAGGAGAAATGTCACCTGTCACCTTGACGTTCATTGTTCAGCAGGGTTGCCAGTGCTTATGTTCTAAAATACCCGTAATTAATGTTCAAAATCCCAAATTTTTTGGGGATCAAATTTCCCCACAAATTTATTTTGTAATAATTCTGCTTTCAAAATAGACCAAAATTCAAATGAAATCAGCACTTTTAATTAATTTATTTTTATTTAAGTTTACTAAGAACATGAACAATATTAAAACATGTTCTTACAAACATAATAAGATAATAGTTTTCAACCAAATAAGCCATGTTAACAAAATGCAAAAATAATGAAATGCATGAAAATATTCAATTAGAATTGAATCTAAGCTGGTTGGTGACCGTTGACCGTTACCACAGGCAGTGGCCGTTCGGCAAACCTCGGCAGCATTCGTGTTGTTGGCAATTCGACAGGTATTGTGCTGGGATGTACTGCTCTTACTGACACACCTGTCTATGGACATCTGTCCGAACTTGACTGGAGCCATAAACCCAACGGCAACTATTAATATCAACTGAAACTACGTGTCTTTCTTAAACACTACATTAGTAAGCAATTTACACTATATAAGACTTTTTTAATTTTAAAGGATTCTAAAGTGTACTACGACAAATTAGAACAACGATTATTAAAGAGATAATAGTACATGTATACAGGTGATGTAAATAATTTTCCTACTTTTAGTTACCAAAACACGTCATATTTTTGGTTAACATTTTGTTTGAAGGAATAAACTTCAAACTTTAACGCTACAACAGTATCTGTGTGAAGGCGATTTCTATTTACAAATTTATCAGCACACTGAATTTCCTCTTCACTGAAAATAGCAACATGAGCAGTAATGACAGGGACGGGAAGTTGCGGATTCCAATAAGACACTTTTGGAGTTCGGGTCACGACTTTCAGGAATCTTCCCCCTCTTATTGTGTAGAAATATATATATATATATAAATATATTTTTTTTTTTGTTTTTTTTCTATATGAATACCTCACAAGAGTACCAACTGCTCCTGTCTGGAGCCAGTTGAGACTATGGCATCCCAGATTTGGGTATGTTGTGAGGCTAAAGATAGTGGGGAGGGGAAGGAGATGGGAAGAAGAAGAGGAAGGTGGGGAAGTACCTGGCTAATCGGATCTGGTCACCAAACACGGCTAAAAGTCATTTCAAGTAACGTTTCAATTCTGAATGGTGGTCTTACACCAGGGCGTTACTGAAAGTATGTTCCATTTAAGAACGTGCCGCAATTCATAATTGATTTAAGGTGTTAAATTAACATCTTGTATTTGTGATATTAAATAGAGTTCGAGGTATTGAATCCAAGATTTATGATTATTACCGACCCCAAGTGTTAAAACGACCGACTCAAAGTGCTAAAACGACCGACAAAGGTGTTTAAACCGATATTTTTTTTTAGAATTCTTCTTTTTCCAGATTCTTGTATTAAAACGACCGAACCAAAGTGCTTAAACAACCGACCCCAGGTGTTAAAACGATTAGTTTTTAAAATTATTCTTCTTATAGCAGATTCTTTGATTGATCTGTGTACAGACCATGGTTTTTAGTAAGAATAATAAATTTCAGTTGGTTCGGTGCCATAGAGCCGAATTTATGACCGACCCAAAGTGTTAAAACAACCGACCCCAAGTGCTGAGACGATGATTTTTTTTAATAATTCTTGTAGCAGATTCTTTCATTGATTCGTGTACAGACCATGATTTAAAGTAAGAATAAAAAATTTCAGTCGGTTCAGTGCTATAGGGCTGAAGTTATGACCGAACCCAAGTGTTAAAACGGCGACCCCAAGTGCTTAAACGACGACCCAAAGTGTTAAAACGATGATTTTTTTAATAACTCTTCTTGTAGCAGATTCTTTCATTGATTCGTGTAAGAATCCGACCCAAAGTGCTAAAACAACCGACAAAAGAGTTTAAAACGATGATTTTTTTAGAATTCCTTTTTGCAGATTTTTCAGCTGATTACAGCTGATAACTCAAAAAACAGATTCACTCTTAATTAAACCCAGAATTATTGTGTTCAGAATGTATTAACGAAAAATATCGGTTGTGTATTCGTATGCTAATACATTTCGAGAGAGACTATTATTTTATTCGAAGTGCAGTTATAAAATTCTAGTTGCAGACTATGTATAATATGTGCTGCCAGAATCAAGGAGAAACCATTTTCATGTTCTGAGTGTACATTTAATTCTTCGCAAACAGACTTAATTTAAACCAATTTTGTGTTGAGAATGTAAATTTCCAGTTGTGGATTCATCTGTTGACATATTTCAATAGAAAACATTTTCTTATTTGAAGTTCAGTTAAAATATTCTGTTTACAGACTGTGCTCCCAGAATCAAAAAAAAAAAACATTTTTATTTTCTGAGTGTAGTTTTAATTCGCCAGGTACAGATTTAATTTAAACCAGTACCAGTACAGAATGTAAAATTCCAGTTGGATTTATCTGCTGACACTTTTCGAAGGAAAACATTCTATTATTCGATGTGCAGTTATAAAATTCTAGTTGCAGACAATTTATTTAATGCCAGAATCAAAGAAAAACCATTTTCGTGTTCAAAAAATTGTTACTAGCAAGTTATTAAGATACCAATGAAAACGTAATAAAACCTCCCATTTTACTTTTATTTTAATTTGTTATTGTGAAACGATAGTGAAAATCCATCGGAACTTTTAATTTTCTTGAACGGGACAGTCCCGATATGTCAGGATTGATAGCAACTCTATTCGATGGGGAATCTTAGGCAGTCTGTCATAAAAATTATTTTCTAGTCGACGTAACGGAAGTAAAGTGGATAATAAATCAATAAAATCCTATTAATGACAACTACAAAGAAAAGAAAAGTTGAAGCTGAGTGAAACGTGATATCATTTGAAACTAAAAGGCTGTGGAAAGTAACTCGAAATGAATAACACAACGCATTTTCCAACACTGCATGGACAAAAGCCTTCTACATCGTTTGAATACGCTGGTGAGTGCGCGAAATTAAGTGAGGCATATAATGCACGATTTAAGGACGTGAAAAGAGAGCAAACGGATTTGAACACATTTGCTACACCGTTCAACGTCGAACCATCGAATGTACCTGATAATCTGCAGCACGAAATTATTCAATTACAAAGGACGATGAACTAAAAGCTAGATATAACAATCTTCCCAAATAAATATTATATTAAGCCAAGCACACCCCTTAACATTTTGTATATAATACAAACATTAATGCCATAATAATTGCCACATTTCTGGCATAAAAAAATCACTAGATGTAATTTATTGTAATTAGTTAAATGAGTAAAAAATTATATTGCGGACAATAAATATGCTAAAAAATGTAGAAAACCCATTCACGTAATCAGAGAACTTAATTTAAGCTGGTTGAATATTGGACTCCTATGCAGAATCTTTCTAAAGGTAAAACCAATCTTGTGTTCACAATGCAAATTCCTGTTTCGGATTCATCTGCTAACCATAACGCATTATGAAGGTTAAACCATTTTGTTGTTTTAGGTGCAGTATTAATTAAAACTGGGGACTCACAATCCAATTCGCTCTGACGGAAAAAAACAGTTTTGTGTGCAAATGCAATGAAAAAATTAAGTGAAAAAATTCAATGAAAAAATTCCATGTGTGGTTTCGTCTGCTTACGCATTTCGTAGAAACCCGTTCTCGTTTTTGAAGGGCACTTTTAAAATTCTAGTTACTTTTTTGCTTCCAGTATTAGAGAAAAGCCATTTTTATAAACTCAGTAAAATGACTACACTCAGTAATTTTAAGTCTCCGCGTATAGATGCATCTTATAACTGAAACCAGTTCTGTGTTTAGAGTGCAACGAAAAAAATTCCAGGTGGGGTTTCATTTTTTAACGCATTCCTCGTGTAAGAAGTGCATTTATAAGATTCTAGTTGCGTTCATTGTGCTGCAAGAATTGAAGGAAAGCCATTTTCATGTTCTGAGTGGAGTTTTAATTCCCCTCGTACAAACTCACTTTATAATTAAAACCAGTTCTGTGTTCAGAATGCAACGAAAGAATTTCAGGTGGGGTTTATCACGCTAACGTGTTTCGTAAAAAACCATTCTCGTGTATGAAGTGCATAAATATACAGTTATAAGTGTGTAGTTACATGCATGCTGCCAGTATTGGAAGAAAGCAATTTCACGTTCTAAGTATAGTTTAAATTCCCCGCGTACAGATTCAATCTGTCATTAAAACCAGTTCTGTGTTAAAAATGCAACGAAAACGCACCCGGAGTTATTTCATTTGCTGACGCATTTATTATGTTGGAAGTGCATTCATACAATTCTAGCGTCTTACTTTATGCTGCCAGAATTAGAGGAAAGCCATTTTCATGTTCTGAGTGTAGTTTTGGTTCCCCGCATGCAAATTTAATCTTAAAATTAAATTGAAACTAGTTCCGTGTTCAGAATGTAACGAAAAAATTTAGTTGTGATTTCATCTGCTGATGCATTTTGACGGAAAGCATTCTCATGTTCAAGAATTTCAGGAAAACCATTTGCATGTTCTGAGTGTAGCTATAATTAAAGAGTGTTGGCAGTTACGTAACTATATTTTTTAAATCAGGTAAGGTAAAACCGGTTCTTTGATTCGAATGTGGCTCACCCCCCCCCCCTATAGGGTTAAAGTATGAACATCCAAATGGCCCGCGACGCTAAAGGTTCCCCACCCTGCTGTAGACATTCTTTCTTTACATCTGGGAGGTCAAAATCCATATCCGCGTACGACATTTCACCTTCAGCTTCTTCCTGGGGCCATGGTTCCGTCTTGATAGAAACATTCTCTGAGCTTAGTAAATCCATGACTAGACCGTGAAACGGTTATGGAATCTTTGGTTGGACTATAATTTAAAAACAATTATGTGTGCAGGTAATAAATATTTAAAAATAAGGATATAATTATGACTGAAAATTTGAGAGAAGACAGTTGAAAACGGTTGACCGAATCGCCATCATTAGTTAGATTACAGTATCCTGACGCTGTCTTCCTCTATGTCCCCTATATCTCTATAAAGTGACATAATCGTATATTTGATCCGCCTTTCTGCATTTGACAAAATATCGGTTTCCCCAGGTTAACCATATTTCTATTAAGTGTGATTGCTTTTATCAGTGCTTTAGAAACACACATCCACAAAACAATTCTCAAACCAGACGTCAAAAAATGTATTCTCTAACTTAGATTTATCAATCGGCATTAGTTAAGTTCGCATTACGGGGGTTTCAGACAAGTTTTAGTGTGTTTTGAGCGTGGACTCGATAAGGAAATATTTACCCAATGTTTTTTTTCCATACAATTTTTTTCTAATACGTGTTTTATTTTATACAGTTTTGGTATATCCAAGGTTTGAGATTTCGGACATTAATATTTGACATATTATGTCATCTCTTTTTTGTTTTACGCAACTATGTTATTTGGAAATGTTGGATGTTTATTTAATTTCGAATTTCAAATATTAATTAAATACGCATATTTATACGCGTATGCATTGATTACTTATTGTGATTTTGTATTACTTACCGTAAGGATTTTAAATAAAATGCGAGCATGTTTGATGATTTGACATTCTGTTTGGAGGAAATAATTCACTAGAACTTTACAGAGGCACTGTTAAATCATAAAATAAAGAATAGGTATCTGTGTGTGTTAACTTCATATTCTGTCAGCTAAACCTTTGGATCAGGCAGAGGGCATAGGGTGCAAAAAGTATGTCCGAATAGCAAAAGATAAACAAAAACTTCGATTACTTAACGACCGAACAACTGAAACTCGCAAATGACAGAGACAGTTATTTCCAAGGTGTTGCCATTTTTCGACGATCAGTAGGTAGTCGAGTACTCCACATATATACATATACATATTTAAAGCATTCCAATGGAGTATTGCGCCAAACAGTATTTGATCTGCCTTTATTTTGCCGAAATCAAACACGCTGGGTTTTCTAGACGTTGAAACCGACCAGGTAATTTTTACTCCGTACAAACCTTCGATGCCTACGATGGTGATGGTCAACTTTTTTTTCAAAACTTCCCGCGCTGTTTGGACATCATAAGTAGATGGGAGCTAAACAAAAAGATAACATTCGTGATATGATCACCAGCGTTATGATGAATTGATGCACATTCAATGAGTGAGTGCAAAAAAAAAGGCTGCCAGTTACAGCACAGATCCGTTTGAAGAGAAGGATGGTTTAAATTGTACTTTATTTGAGTAAGTCCGCATGGTTGGATGAATTCGACGCGATGGTTGTAACGGTTAAATTCGTGCCATATTTCATCCTGCCCCATTTTAACTTCTCGACAAGCGCCCAGAAATTATAATAATTGTCTATGACTTCATTATTGTCTATGTACGTATTGGTTGACACGTGTCAGTTCTCCTCGCCGTCAGTCGTTTAACCCTGTTTCTAAACTCTGTTTAATCCACGCTGTTAAATTTATCATACCATTCTTGTGATAGTTATTGGTAAGTTCTAATGCTAATGCATAATATATTCTAAGGCTAGCCTTACACTCATAAGTTTTTTCACGTAAATTGCTCACGAAAGCGACTTATGGCCAAATTACCAATATAAACGGCACCAAAAGTGACTTAACACGCAAGTTACAGAATTTGTTCTTTCGTGACTTTTTTTGACAAGTCTAATCGCCTCCGCGCGAACTTCTGTCCTTCTCACAGCTTATAAAATCAGTTTGATAAGTTGAGAGACTTGCCGCAAGAAAAAGTACCAAAATGCGCCGTTGCGAGATTTTTTCGTATAAAACTAGTTTTTATTTAAACTTATTATAGTTTTATAAAAATAAGTCTTTTTCATATCAAGTCCACGCTTAAAACACGTTTTAAAAAATTAAAACAAATTGTACTAGGTAGATTACCTACAGTAAGTTAGTTATAAGTAATTCAGTAACCGGAATTGAAAAATATTGCATTTTAATATCTTTAAAAACGCGAAATGTCATTTCTCAAGGGACGCCATAATGTTAATTACGATGGCAAACGTCTCGCGTGATTTTTCATGTTTATGAAACCGAACAAAATAATGATTAATACGCATTATTTATCATTTCCGAAGATTGCAATTCGTACTTATTATTGTCTAACTGATAGAAAGTGATTTTTTCTTTAAAAATGCGTATTTCATCGTCGTACATGGCGGTCCCTATGACTTTATATAAATAGACTTGCCAAAGTCTCACATACTCGCAAAATAATATGGCAATTAAGCAACACTCTTTTGTTTTCAGCGGTTTTCAGTAATTTCTTAATTCAAAAGTTATTCATGTATTGAAAAGATATGCTACATCCACACCGAAGCCAAACTTCCAACTCAAACTTCCAAAGCAAGAACTACCCTTCTACACAATCGTCCGAAAGTTTGAACTTGGAAGTTGGCCTCAGTGTGGCCGTACCATAAGACAATCGAAACATGTGTGTTTTTTTTCTCTAATGACGCACAAAATCGTCGGACGTGGAACATGAAAATTAATTGTATTGCTTATAATAAGAAGTAATTTGTGCGTACATATAAATGAAATGTTATTTCTTCACTTTTACTACACTGTTTTCCGTGTTTGGAAACATTTTCTCACACAGGAGGGCATTTCGGCGCTTTTTAAATGCAATTTTCCTACTGGTAAGACACGACCTTAGTCGACGAGTGACAGTTTAGTACTAAAGTACTAGAAATCGAGACCGGTACAATTGTCTTGCTTTTGAATTCCCACTTAGAGATTTCTACCCCGCGTCTACAGGCGGTCCTTGAAAAATGACCCGTTTTTTAAATTAAAAAAACCCATTAAAACGTAATATTTTTCAATTCCAGTTACTAAATGACTTATTACAAACCATTATCTACCTAGTATGATTTGTTTTATTTTTTTAAAGTGTGTTTTGAGCGTGGACTCGATAGGAAATATTTACCGGGCTTTCTTTTATTCAATTATCGGTCCAATCCTTTCTATTCTCAATGTTTCTTTTTATAACCTCACGTATTTATTTGCCATCATTCGTATAAAATGAAAAAAACTTCGTTTATTTCTGCATTTGACGGTACAAAAGCGCGTGGGGAGTTTATTTTTTTATAACAAAAAAAAATAAAAAATCGTAAATCAGTATGTTTTTCTCCTATTTTTATTTTATTTTTATAATAATTATTATTCTACCTATGTAATAGCTTTATATTTTATATGTTTTTTAAGTCTATTTTATTCTTTGGGTACTTGGAAATATAGTATTTTGTTTTAATATTACCCACACTCACGCAGTGCATTAGTGGGTTTTCATTTCTTGTTCATTCTATTTGTTATTATATATAATATTATTATATACTATTTGCTATTATACATTTTATTATGTACAAAGAAATGGGAATAAATAAAGTTTAAAAAATAAAAATAAAATTGTTAACTTAAAGCGAAATTCTATTTCAATGCTTTATTTGGGCCTTTTCGTTTTTACTGATAAAATCGCATAAATTTGAAAGCAGCAGAACGCTGTTGGCAGGAAGCCATCTTACCGCAAATAAATTTAAGATGTTAACGGTTGCATTAGCATTTACACATGTTGAACTTCCGAACAACTTCCGTGAGTTACCACAAGTCGGATGCATATGTAAACGCTCCTGTCAAAACCTTGCGTTAAGTCGTAATTTTTTTTACGAGTGTAAATCTAGCCTAACGCCACCTAGCTTGACTTACATCAATTAGTACACCAAGTTAGGGAAATCATTTGGCGTTTTATTTGACGAACTTATAATTTGCCAATTTGTCGTTTACCTATTTTTAGATTTGTGTTTCGAAGACATTCATTAAAATGATCCCACATCATACAAATATGGATTACCGATATTTTGTTAAGTGCAATGGCGTATCCAATATACGGTAATATCGGTTTATCTTTAGATATAAAGTAATCTGTCGATTCTCTCAACCGCTTTCTAATATTTCACTTCAAGGTCAAGATTCAGTCAAAATTATATCCTTCTGCGTTATGCATAGGACATTATTGTTGTGACAGAATATTCAAAGCGAAACCGAATATTAAAACCTCACACAAATTAGAATTGCGTTACACCAATGTTCTGTTTCAGGTGTATTTGCTTGGGTTTGAACCAATAATCAAACGCTACCACAGCAGTGTCATGGATCTACTAAATCCCGAGACTGTTTCCATCAAGACGGAACCAGGGCCCCAAGAAGAAGGCGAAGGTGAAATGCCGTATACGGAGGCAGACTTCGACCTCCCAGATGTAAAGAAGGAATGTTTACAATATGCGGAATGTGCCCAGACAGCCAGTGAGTTCCTTTTGTAAATTCACCATGGTGACAGTACGTAGCCTTTCTTAGAAATAAATAGTAACTATTTGTAATATTCGTCTTTGCCAGAAACTAGGAACGATATTACAGCACGCTTTTAACTTAATTATTGGTAAATATTTCCCTATCGAGTCCACGCTCAAAACACACTTTAAAAAATTAAAACAAATTGTACTAGGTAGATTAATTAATTAAGTAATTCGGTAACCGGAATTAAAAAAATATTGCATTTTAATGGTTATTTTATCTTTAAAAACCCTAAATGTCATTTCTCAAGGAACGCCATGTTGTTAATTACGACGGCAAACGTCTCGCGTGATTTTTCGTGTTTATGAAACCAAACAAAATAATGATTAATACGCATTATTCATCATTTCCGAAGATTGCAATTCGTACTTATTATTGTCTGACAGAAAGTGATTTTTTTCTTTTAAAAATGCGTATTTCATCGTCGTAATTAACATGGCGGTCCTAGAAAAATGACATTTCGCGTTTAAAAAAAAAAAAAAACATTAAAATGCAATATTTTTCAATTCCGGTTACTGAACTACTTATTGCTAACTATTATCTACCTAGCACAATTTGTTTAAATTTTTTAAAGTGTGTTTTGAGCGTGGACTCGATAGGCAAATATTAACCTAATTAAATAAATAAAAAGAAAACACTTTGTTTACGTCACTTTATTATTTCTTCCGTCTACCGGTTTCGGTACCTCCGTACCATCATTAGGACTGAATATGAAATACTGACAAATACAGGGAAATATACATATATATATATATACAAAATGTAAAAGAAAGAGACAGTAAATTAGAGCGGGACAGTGCGACAGTTGTGGGAGGGAAGTGGGGGAGGAGCGATTGGGATAACGGGAAACATACTTATAATAGGGCTGAATGTTAAATTAAGTTGCAGCTTTTTACACGAATAACAACCTAGGAAAAATTTTAATTAATGCTAAAGACAATGAGGACGTACTAAGCCACTCGGGCGTTTATAAAATTAGTTGCAACGATTGTCCAGCATTCTATATTGGTCAAACGTCGCGCCATGTGGAAACTAGAGTAAAAGATCACATAAGATGCCTAACCAGTACAGGGTTTTCAGAATTCGCAGAGCACCTAATTAATAAAGATCATACCTTTAACCGGGATACGGGTATTAAAGTCCTACACAAAAATGGGATAGGCTTAAGGTTAAATAACTTAGAAGCTTTAGAAATAAAAAAATCAGTTAATACAAAGGCCGAAATCATTAATAATCAACTTAATTTAACATTCAGCCCTATTATAAGTATGTTTCCCGTTATCCCAATCGCTCCTCCCCCACTTCCCTCCCACAACTGACGCACTGTCCCGCTCTAATTTACTGTCTCTTTCTTTTACATTTTGTATATATATATGTATATTTCCCTGTATTTGCCAGTATTTTATATTCAGTCCTGATGATGGTACGGAGGTACCGAAACCGGTAGACGGAAGAAATAATAAAGTGACGTAAACAAAGTGTTTTCTTTTTATTTATTTAAAATGTCAAGTCACAATGTGTTTGCTTCTTTTGAAAAATTAACCTAATTATTTTGCTCACAATAAGTTCCCGATTTCTGCACCTCGGTTTTATTGAGATATAATATGGTTTGTTTCTTTACATGGTACTGTTTATATTTCAATGCTTAACCTCACCAGGCCTCAATGTTTAACCTCATCAGCCTGTGTTAAGGTTAGTAATTTTATAAAATAATAAAAATAAGAGACAATTATGTATTGAAAGAACAATATTGTTACACTATTGTTTCTTACACACGACCGAGTCTACAGGAAAAAGTTATATAAGGTCCAAGTATAGAGTGAATACACATCTCATTCAGGCAATTGCGTCTCTGTATGAGGGAAGTGTTGAATGTGAACGGTGGTTAAACCTGGTTTAACTGGATGTTTTGACATCACAAAACATGTTAAGCAAGGCGGCGTAATATCACCGTGGTTATTCAAACTGTAAATGGATAATTGTATGAAAGAATTGAAAGAGGTGGGATTAAAAACAACAAATAAAATATGCATTTATAAAAAGAACTTACCCTTACACATAACTCCACGTTTATTCTAAAATAAACGTTTAAGTACCCCGGAAACTCGGCACGTATGCTGTGCAAAAAGGTCGAAACTGACCGAGACTGCCGAAGATCGGAGTTCCAAGCAAAGAATGAATGGCGGAATATTACTGGCAGAAAGTGCGCAAACAGAACAACTGTTTTGCTCCTTAACATCTGTGGTACGGGTTGTCCCGGGTGACTCAGAACACAAAAAGAAAACAAGAAGAATGGTACCGAAACGTTTGCAAAACACTAGCGGGCAACGCGATTTGTATTAAAATTTATCAAAAACAGTATTGCAAAACCAAAAATGTAAAATTTTGGTCTGTTTTTTCTAAAGGGTTACAAAAATATTAATTAAATTGTACCACTATTTATTGAGATACCATTAATAAGGTGGACCTCGGGGATTTTGTATATCGCTCTTTGGGCTGGCTAGATTAATGTCTAAAGGTAATATTATTTTAAGGGGCAATTCGAATCCAACAGTATCAGAGGCCCTTGATAAGTCCAAAAACACCGTTAAGTATAGCTTTGTTGCCATAGTCCAGCGCGCGTGTAACTTTGGCCAGTACCTTGTAGTGGTTTAAAATTAGGGCTCCATGAGGTAAAGTTGTGAATTTAATCTGATGACAGACTGCTTTGGCAGTTAAGCGGGTGTTTTTAAAGAAAAAAAAATATATATTCATCAAACCATGACCCGCCAACTCAGAAATGTGTTATTTATACACTAAGATACCTAAGTCATCATTAACACAGGAAAGTAACAAGGACAGGAAGGAGCTCATGAAACAACTATTTTTCATTATTGAAGCATCGATCCCTAAAGTGGACACCTGGAATAGTTATTATTTCTTAAATATACATTTTAAAGTCTCTTATTCATATTTCCGCAACATTTTTAATACATATCAAATGTTCACTTCCACTTCACGGTTTTCTTTGCCAACTCGTGTTTATCTGGCAAAAGTACATAAAAAAATCGCGTGATTAATGAATGGAATCCTTCTATCAAAAATATTTTATTTTTATTAGTACAACTCTCTTTTTATAACTTTTGAAGGTTATTCCCATCGATGATTATTGAAGAATAAAACAAAATAAATTATTAGACCTGGGATTCTGGGTTCGAGTCCCAGTTGCGGCCGTAATCTTTTTATTTTTCTGTGTCTTGTTCTTTCATATTTTCTGTTAGAGTTTTATAGTATTATCTTCTTCTCCATTGATATATTACAATAATGGGAATTACCTTCATAAGTTATAAAAAGATAGTTGTTCTAATTAAAATAACATATTTTTGATGGACGGATTCCATTGATTATTCACGTAATAATATTCATTTTCCATACAAAATAAAATTGAATATATTTGTATGAGATACTAAATAGGTTAAGAAGTATATCTCAGAAGGATACCTCATATTATTATTGAGTTTTATAAGATTTACTTATTTATTTATTTATTTATTTATTTATTTATTAATTTACGGACAACAGTCCATTAGATGTTATGATTGTAATACGGTATACAGGGTGTCCGGGGGTAAAGTGCATTAACTTCGGGAGGTGATTCT
Organism: Limnephilus rhombicus; assembly: GCA_929108145.2. Classification (NCBI taxonomy): domain Eukaryota; kingdom Metazoa; phylum Arthropoda; class Insecta; order Trichoptera; family Limnephilidae; genus Limnephilus; species Limnephilus rhombicus. The sequence continues at coordinate 18,821,668 of OV815289.1, read as the reverse complement.
ACAGTATGGTAGGAGTAAAAAATATAAATAACTTTTTTCTGAAATTTTTTTTTCCCATTCAAAAAGAGATACCTACTAAAAATCTTTAGTGTTAAGGTAGCACTTACCCAAGTTAGCTTGCCGGGCGCATTTGTTGCAACGTTGCTTGGTTTGATTTGACCTGTATCCATGGAAACCGTTTGTAAACAATAACAAGACCGAGAATTTGACGTTTATGCAGGTCGTATGTTTTAAACCAGGGATGCTCAAACGGTCGATCGCGATCGACCGGTCGATCGCGAGTGCTTTTTGAGTCGATCTCGAGAAAAATTTGCCGATGCAAATAGATCGATTCACAGTTTTTGTTTTTGTTGATCCTAAATTAATAAGACCGCTCATTTCTCACGCCTTTTTGTTTAAAATTTATTTGTAACTTCTCTTGTCAATGGTCGCGCATTTTGGTTGTTGTATATTCTATCTCGGTGTGTGACATCACAAGTCCCCATAGAAAAAAATCGTAAAATTATTACATATTCATGGTGAAATATTGTTAAAAATTGCCCCCTTTAAAAGCACGAAGTTATCGATCTAGTTCCTTTGGTTTGGTTTATTTATGAGTCAGTCAGCCCGAGTTGTAACTTGAAGGCGATACGAAGTTTATTAATAAATAATTCAAAATGGGTGCGAATAGTTTAAAACCAGTTATGTGATCAGAATGTAAAATTCCAGTTCATCTGCTGACATATTTCTAAGGAAAACATTATCTTATTCGAGGTATAAAATTCTAGTTGCAGACTCTGTATGTGCTGCCAGAATAAAGAAAAATCATTTTCATCTGAGTGAAGTTTTAATTCGCCGCACACAGATTTAATTTAATCCAGTTCCTAATGTAAAATTTCTGTTGTAATATTTCGAAGGCAAACATTCTCAAAACTTGCACACAGATTTAATTTAAACCAGGTTTGTGTTTTAAATGTAAAATTCCAGTTGTGGATTCATCTGCTGACACATTTCGAAGGAAAACATTATCTTATTCGAAGTGCAGTAATAAATTTTTTGTTGCAGACTATGCATGTGCTGCCAGAATAAAAAATACATTTTCTTGTTCTGAGTATAGTTTTAATTTACCGCACAGATTTAATTTAAACCAGTTTTGTGTTCACAATGTAGAATTCGAGTTAGGGATTTATCTGCTGACACATTTCGAAGGATAACCTTCTCTAATTTGAAGTGCAGTTATAAAATTCTAGTTGCAGACTATTTATGTACTGAGTGTAGTTTTAATTCACCACATACAGATTTAATTTGAACCAGTTTTGTGTTCACAACATAACGATAAAATAAATAACAAGTTGTTGATTCACCGTGTACCAAGTGAAGCTTTGCATTTGAGTTGAATGCTATATGCCGCAAATTTTGAGAAATTGACTGTTCCGTGTGTAACTGTTATTTCGGGACTCTTACGCAGAAGCGATTTTAAATTAAAACCCATCTTGGGTACCATTCCTGATTTCCGAGAGCAGTTATAAATTAGAGTAAAATTTATGAACATGATTTTTATTGGAAGAATACTCAGTCACATGTGATATAAAAATCGGCATATAATGAGGTCGCAACGAAAAAATGATTTCTACCCCCCCTCCCCTCCGGCGCTACAGCATGTCAGAGTCGATCGATCGGAGTCTAATAATATTGAGGTAGATCGCTAGAAGTTCAAGTATGAGCACCCCTGTTTTAAACCAAATGTAAAAAGATAACTGCACTTAAATAACAATTGAAGACACGCTTTTAACGATTAAATTGTTGTAAACTAATTGAACACTTAACTGATGTCATCGCTTTTAACTGGTTTAACAAATTTTCAAAATGTTCACTTTCAGCTTGTAAAAGCAAGCATGCGAACGTAAAGTAATATTATTATCAATTCGTACATTGTGGCGTATTTCATTAATGAATAGTCATTCATTAATGAAATGCCCGTTCTTTGTTGGTAAAGTAAGGCATTGACCTAATAATTCAATAACAAAATTATGTGGTATTGGCACAATAATTCAATGATAAAATTACGCACAAATAAACACTTTTTTTACAGCTAGGCATGTTAGGCATATCTACAACTAAGTGAACAAAAATAAGTCTGAAAAAAACACGCACTGAATGAAGTTGTTCCTTTAAGTCAGTCTTAATAAATACACACCAGATAAAGACACATTAAATCAACAAGTTTTGACTAACAACAATAAAGTTTTTAAAGTGAAACACTACTACGCGAATAAAATTGTTACATTCGAATTCAACACTTACACGGAGCGCTTGGAGCGGGGATTCGGCAACAGTGTAAAATAATAATGCCGCCTGCACACAATGACGTTACATACTATTAGACGAGGGGTAGAAATCTCAAAGTGGGAAGACAAGAACAAGACAATTGTACCGATCTCAATATCTAGTACTTCAGTTCAGTACTAAACTGTCACTCGTCGAGTAAGGTTGCGTCTTACTAGTAAGTAAATTGCATTTTAAAAAGTGTCAAAATGCCCTCCTGTGTGATGAGAAAATGTTTCAATTACACGGCAAATAATAGTAAAGGCGAATGAATAACATTTCATTTGTAAGTACAAGCAAATTACTTTATATTATCGATTATTATAAATATTACAATTAATTTTCATGTTTCCCGCTCGCGGTTTTAAACGTCATTAGAGAAAATTCAAGTCCTACTAAAGTAAGGGGTCTGGACGCGCAACAGCCAAATTTCTGTTGCTAAGTAAACTTCACTGTGTTAAAGTAGACTAATCAGCCTAAACACTCTGTTTATTTGTTTGCTTGCGTTTAAACAACACATAAATCACTAGTTCCAACAAGTATTGATGACAATCGCCACCATTTGAAAACTGTCGTTGCCCTATTGTATTTATTGTATCGCTCGACATATCAAACTCCGTCAGGCAGCCGGACCTTTTATTCTAGTGGGCCTCAAGAAAAGGAGACAGCGAACCTTCCATCAAAAAGTGACAAGCAATACGCCGCCAGCTCATGTATTCATGTCATTCATAGACACGCATTATTTGATTGTCCATCTTTATCATACAGGAATAAACTTTTGAATTAAGAAATTATACTGAAAATCGCTGAAAACAAAAGAGTGTTCCTTACTTTCCACATTAAATTGTAAGTATATGAGACTATGGCGAGTCTATTTATTTATATAACGTCATTTCCTGCACACGCCGGTCTAATTTTATCTTTTTACCATAAAACTACCCCTAAAAGTTGGAATTTCGAAAAAAGTTATTTTTCTTTTTTACTTGTACTATCATGTAGGATCACCTCGCGAAGTTAATGCACTTTACCCCCGGACACCCTGTATAGAGTGGTTTTATTGGTTGTTTTATAGTAGTTTTTATAACTTGTTTGCAATCTTAAGTTATAACGGGTAATTGACAATATAATATAAATATCAATGATCAATGAACTCATTGTGGTTGTGTTTTTCCAGTTAGCATTAATGTGGAGACAGCTACCATCGAAACGGAACTTGGACACCGAGAAAAAGCTGAAGCGGGGTTTTCTTGTATGGAAATTGACATAGACGTGCCGGATGTTAAAATGGAATGCTTTGAACACTTGGAAAGAATTACCCAAACGGCAGGTAATAATTAAACTTATTTACTATCGTAGGTAATAAGTATTATTTAGAGAGTATAACCAGAGAAAACCAGAAATATATCATTTTTTTAAATCTGATTTTAGACGTATTGACTGTTTCCACAAAAAAAATATACATTGATTTCGAAAGATTGTTCTTTTATTTAGGAAACCCATGTTTTAAATTTTGAGAAAAAATGTTCATTTTTAGTATATAAAGGTTATATCATAGGTCGTTGGCAGATATGACAAATTTGCAAAAATGATTTTGTATTAACCCATTTCAAATCATATAATCCTGCAGAAAAATAAATCAATCCATTATCTGGGAAACGCATGTTTCAGAATTTTAATTTTAGTTTAAATAAAATCATTAAAAAATATGTACGTATATGTGTTTCTTGACGAAAATTTGTTCGTTTGTGTATTAATTTGCGCACTTACAAACTAATATATTTCAGATTTCCTTTACATCTTATTTATCTTTGACATTATTGAAAAATTATAAATACTTAAAACTATTAAAATTACATAATTTTAATAGTTTTATCACCTCGCCTTTCAGCATTTTTGGATGTAGGTATAAATCAAAGCAAATTTGGAATGAAATAAAATGGATATTGAGTTATGATTTTTATTTTTTTATTAATGAAATAAAATCGATATTGTGTGGAGAATAATTCTCATTGGAACCGCCCTCTACGATCGTAAGAACAACTTTCGACGTAATGTGAATTCTTATCCGCTGGCTGTTTTGCGGCGGGTAGAAAATGATCCCTCTCAAGATCGAGGGATCAAATGCTGCGTGGATGTTGTGGACTGTATACTGTATGCGGTTCTTATTGACCTATTTTATTGTATTTTAATCGCACTTACCCATACTGCTTCCCTCTTCGTTCAGTGTTCACTGGAAAGGTAGGTATGTTAGTTTGGTTGAAATTTTGGAAGGGAATGGCGATTGGGAATGAACGTTTGATCGCAAAATAATAAGCGAGAATGGATGACGCGTGGCGATGGTACTTGCGAATAGCTGCGAGATTTAAAAGTTCACTTTGCGGTTTGATTACTAAAAACTGTAAAAGCGGTGCGGTTTTAGGACTTCTGTCCTGTGCGGAGAGGTAAATTCAACTGAGGCAGAGGGCACCAAATAAGTAGTTTTGAAAGAACCACATGTAACAATAAAGGCGTGAACATGCCCCCCCGCCTTGACCAAGTGGTCAAAAGAAAAAGATAAATACAAAAAAAGGAGAAACGCGATGCGATAGGATTCAATGAACAATTGACGTTTGAAAATAAAACAAATTGAGCTTAAGCATCCAAAATATGAAGAAATAAAATAATAGAAGGCATAGAACCCAATGGTCGCCAAGCGAAACAAAAACAAAAAATTAAAATAGAATAAGTACTTCTATTTTAGATATACCCCTTTATATTAGTTTAGACATACATGTGGTAAATCAGCAATTAATGGAGGTGGTAATGTTGAAGATTTTATCTTAAGGTAAACAATGCATTTTGAAAATTGTGAACGAATCTTATTTCGTGCCGCCATTATCCAAAACTTCCGCTGTATAGTGAATTGAAGACTTCGCGGGCCTACATGAAAATATAGTTTGTGATAATAACCTATAATTAAATAAGCTAAACGACAGCTTTTCGGTAATGAGATGGGAAATTTGTTTCTGTATGACAGATTTGAGTACTTGAGTCGACCGCGCACCTTGATAATACCGTGGCTATCAAGAAACGGTTTGAAGTTTAGAATGTACGTTGAACATGGAACGTTATTTCGCATGTTACGTATATCGACAGAAAAATGTGTTTCCTGTTCGATGCGTATGATTTTCAAAAGCGAGTCATTTAATTCACGAGAGCTAAGATAAGTTGAGTTTGTATTATCCGTACAGGAAGTTTACGACAATTATTAACGAAACGCATTATCCATGCGACGACGCGTTTCAATTTATTAAACGAAGAATATTTGCTAATAATTTCTGGTGGATCAGCTACGCGAGAACACATGCCAAAAGTAATTGGCGGTTCATACTGATTGGTTTTCAATTCCGGTAACTGTTCCGAATTTGCGTGCTTAAATGGCGCAATAGGCCACTCGGAACACGGCTGGTAAAGCCATTTTGGACCATTCCACCAAATATCATTTGCCATCAATTGTGATGGTAGCATACCTCTCGACAGACAGTCGCTGGGGTTCTCAGCACCTGCGACATGATAAAAATGACTACTACGCAAATTTTCGTGTATTTTTGCTACACGATTGGCAACAAAGGTTTGCCAGCGGTGAGGTGATGAATGAATCCAACTTAAAGTTACAGTCGAATCAGAAAAGGCAAATATTGAATGAACAATAAACCTCGCGGAGTAATTTTCAATGACCCTTTTCAACAGTTGTGATAACAATAATGCTGCGCATAATTCTAAGCGTGCTAAGGAGACGACCTTTAACGGTGCTACACTTGATTTGGCGCAAACTAATTGAACCTCAATTCGGTTATCAGGAGTGGTCACCTGAGCGTATATCACTGCTCCGTATGCCTTTTCGCTCGCATCCGCAAACCCAACGAGTTTTAACGTGCATCCTTCAGCGACTCCTACATGACGTGGAATCCGAATTGACGATATTGACGGCAATTCTGCGTTGAACTGCTGCCACTGGCGTGATATACTCGTGGGTGGGGTTTCGTCCCAATCGAATTTTAAAATCCACAGCTCCTTTATCAGAAGCTTGGCTTGTACAATTATAGGCGCCACCAGACCCATCGCGTCAAAGAGTCTAGCGACAGACGATAAAATATTGCGTTTTGTACAAGTTCGATTATCTGGAGTGACTTCAAATGCGAAAATGTCATCCGAAGGATGCCAGCATAGGCCAAGGATTTTTAGCGATGCATCACTATCGAAAGTTACACTTTGGGACAAGCGAAGTTCCAATGGAATGTTTTCTAATACTTTGCTGGAATTGGATGCCCACTTAGCGAGTTGGAATCCTCCTGACTGGAAGAGCTCATCAACTCTCCAGCCGCGCGGATAGCTTCTTGCTCATTTAAAGCAGAGCTAGGGATGTCGTCGTAAACGTCACGATTGATAATATCCCTTGCCATAGGGAAGCGAGCGCCTTCATCTACCGTTAACTGTTTGATTGCTCGAAGGGCTAAGAACGGGCTGCACTTAAGGCAAAATGCCACGCGATTGTATTGATAAGCCTGAAGCGGCTTTTGCGGATCGAATCTATATAAAATTCGTTGATAACGACGATCTTCTTTGCGAACATTTATACATAAATACATTTGACGAACGTCGGCGGAAATTGCGATAGGAAAAAGGCGTAAATTCAGAAGAATGCAAAATAAATCATTTTGTAGGCTTGGTCCCGTGTGTAAAATGTCATTTAAAGATAAATCATTTTTTTTGTTTTTGCGCTTGCGCCAAGAACCACTCTCACTTTCGTGATCATTTTATCCTCACGCCTAACTGCGTGATGCGGAATGTAGTACGCGTTTTCTGACGGTAAAGCTTCTACCTGGGATAGATAACCTTTGTGAATATGTTCTCTGATCACTTCATCATAGAGCGGTTTTAATTCTGGCTGATGCTTAAATTTTCTCTCTAGTGCATAAAACCGATTTTGCGCAGCTTGCAATGAATCACCTAAGTCACACGGGTTGTCTTTGAATGGCAAAGCCACTTCATAAGAACCGTCCTCAAGGCGAGTTGTGGTGCTTTTAAAAATGTTCTCAGTTTCCTTTTCTTCAAGGCTGTGAACCGGTTCCGAACCGATATCTTCGATTTCCCAGAATTTTTTAATTAAATTCTCAATTTCGTGCGTAGCGCAGAAAGTTAAAGTGGTGTTTGATTGAGAATTTACTGGAGCGTCACCCATGAAAACATAGCCTAATGTGGTTTGAATTGCGACTGGAAAACCAGGGTTGATTACCTTATTTGGTAACAACAGTTGAGAGAACAGACTAACGCCAATTAGCAAATCAATTGGACCAGGCATTGCCCAGGTGTCGTCTGCCAGCGGAATATTTATGAACTTATATGACGTCAAGTCCACTTTGCAAGTAGGTAAATTAGCGGTAATTTTATCTAAAACTAGAGCGGTTATAGAGTATTTGAAATAGGGATCAATCCTAGATTGAATTGTCAATGTGACACTTCCTTTTATTGATTGCGTTTTGCCACCTAAGCCCTGGACTGCGAGGCGCGTTCCTGGTCTAACCACCAGGCCTAATTGTTCACAACAATGTGATGTTATGTAACGCTTTTGTGAGCCTGGGTCTAAAAGACAGCGAACGGTATTCTCTTCACCGTTTCGATCAACAGTGTGAACCTTGGCGGTAGCAAGTACTTCAGTAGTTGCACCTTGTCGAGTGGTTGCTGACATGGTACATACCGAGGGTTCTGACTCGTTAGGTTGAGTTTCTACATTGGATGTGTTGGTGTTTGCGTGACTGGATTTCTCAAAATGAAGGAGCGTTTGGTGCTTGCCATGGCACTTATGACAAGTGCCTTTTGATTTACATCTTGTAGACGTGTGTTGCGGGCTTAAACAATTAAAACACAAAGATTTTTCCTTTACGAAGGAAAACCTTTCCTTTGGCGATAATTTTAAAAATTGTGTACAAGTTTACATTGGGTATGGCTCTCATTTTGACAATAAAAGCATTTCGATTGCGTACTTATGTAAGTATGATGTGTGCGGGGTTGAGTTGTGCGTGCAGTTCCACCGGAACTGGTTGTATTTATATTAGCGGTGTTAGGTCCACGAGTTGTTTGTTGCAAAATTTTGACCTGATCTTGTACAAACGATACCAATTGCTTGCAGGTGGGAATTTCAATTTCTCGAAATGAGAGCTCAAATGCTTGAACAGTTTGCGACTCTAATTTTTGTAAAGCGAATTGTAGTAATATAAAATCCGAAAGATCCTCTATTCCTAATTGTTTTAGCGCGGCGATGGATGCTGAATATTTTTCTATAAAAGCTGTCAAACTATTTGCGTTGTGTGTTACGGTTTTGGAATGAAATATATTATTTAGGTAGTGCGTGGCAAGTGATCGCTTATCTTGATATTTATTAACTAGCGTATCCCAGATTATTTTGTACGTATCTCCAGTTGGCACTAAACCTGACGTTACATTTTTCGCGGTTCCAGTTAATTTTCCAATCAAATATTGAACGCGTTGGGAATCAGATAATTGTTGATTTAAATGAACATTTGTTTTAAACATCTCATAGAACAGATTCCAATTATCGGCGTGACCGTCAAAGGTAGGTAGTTCGATACAAGGAAGCTTAATAGAATTATTATTATTAGCAGCAAATGCACTTGTAGACGCTTTCGGCTCTGTAGCTAAATTTGTTTTTAAATTGATTCTTGTGCGTAGAATTCGTGTGTATAATTCTTCAAATTGTTCCCAACTCGAATAATCTGGTTCAGAATTTGGGTTTAACGTAACCGTATTCTCGTTAATTTGATCAATAATTAATTCAAATGTATTTTTAATTTCCGTTATACTCTTAGATTCTGACATAAAAAAATCAAATTAACGCGATGCTTCAAAACTAGCTGGCAAGTTTTTTGCAAGCACAGCTATATTTTTAACCCTTTTTAGAACAATATCGCTTTTACCTTTTAGTAAAACTAATTGTCTTTTTAATTGGTCCTCCATTTTTATAAGTATTTGTAAACTAAAAGTTTTAATTATTTATAAAATAATGTGCAACAGTCACAAGTGCACTGGGCGGTTTTTGCCTTCGGACCAAAGTATACTGAACGATGATAGAACACAGTAGACAAGTTATTTACGAAATAATTAATTATATTACTATGTACTTAATATTAAAGAGATTCACAGTATTAGTAATGTTAACATATTAAATATTGAATTTAAAGACATAAATAAACATTATAACATTATTGCTATTTATCGAACACATAGGTCGATAGTGTCACACTTTATTGATGAATTAAAAAATATTTTATTAAATTTTAGAAATAAAAACAATGTTTTGGTTGGAGATATGAATTTAAATATCGCAAGCGACTATTCTAGTAAGGATAAAGATAGCTATCTCAACATGTTAGCAGAACTCAATTATTTATCGTGCATAAATTCGTACACTAGAGACGTTCGAGGTCAACGACCTTCATGCTTAGATCATATTTTTACAAATATACCGGATATCCAAAATATAACAGCAGCTGTCATTCACACAACTATCACTGATCATTATTCTTGTATTTTTAACCACAAAACCAGCAATCCAATATTGCCATCATTTAAACAAACAAAATCTTCCAAAAAAGTACTTAATATGGATACATTAAAAAACAAATTTCAATCAGAAAATTGGATCGAATTATTACAATGTAATGATGTCAATATCTACTGTAAAATATTTGAAGAAAAAATATCTAAATACATAAATGACTCGTCAAAAAATGTAATTCCCAAACACAAACTGTCTAACTTCAAACCTATAAAACCATGGATTACTCATGGATTAATAGTATCTGTACAACGTAAGCAAGCTCTTTATAAATTAACAACTCAACAACCTAATAATAAAAACTTACTTAATCACTTTAGAGCATATAAAAATAAACTTACATATATCATAAAACATACTAAAGAAAGTTACTATAAACGGAAGTTGGATCTAGCTGAAAATGATAGTCAAAGAGTATGGACGGTTGTAAATGAAATAATTGACAAGAAAAAGAACAATAATAACGAAATCAATGCTATTAATCATGATAACTCAAAAACATGCTGTAAAGAAAACCCCTCAAAAGCTGCAAATATATTTAACACTTTCTTTGCAAATGTTGGGAAAAATCTCGCCAATCTCATTCACATTGATCCAAATATTATAACATCTCCAGACTGTAATATAAATGCTAAAAATAAAATGACAACATTTGAAGTCACCACAGAGGACGAAATAGTTTCTATCATAACCGATATGAAAGGAGGATCTGCTCCGGGCTTTGATGCAGTCACGGTTGATATTTTAAAAAACATAAAAAATCAAATTTCTAAGCCATTAATGCATATAATAAATACAAGTTTCCAAAGCGGAGTATTTCCATCAATTTACAAACAAACTACTATTACCCCAATATTTAAGTCAGGTAATCCAGAAGAAGTAAATAATTACCCTCCCATATCAGTAATCTCAAATATAGCAAAAATTTTTGAAAAACTAGTTAAAAAAAGAATGAGCCAATTTATAAAATGCAACGATATAATTAATGAAAACCAGTTTGGTTTTATGGAAGGTAGAAGCACACAAGATGCAATTGCAAAATTAAATAGCTTGTACATAGTTCATTAGATAAATCATTTAAATGCCTGGGAATTTTTATAGATCTCAAAAAAGCATTTGACAGTATATCACATGACAAACTTATAAGTAAATTAAGAAACATTGGATTAAATGGTTCAGCTCTAGAATGGATAAAAAGCTACCTTTTCAAACGTCCCCAAGTTGTAAAAATTAATGGTGTGCTTAGTTCACCAAAAATGAGTCATTTCGGCATACCTCAAGGTACAGTCCTGGGACCGTTACTGTTTATTATCTATGTTAATGACATATTCATACAAAAACTAAACGGAAAAATAATATCTTATGCTGACGATACTGTCATAATAATTGAAGGTACGGATTGGAATACTGTTAATAATCTAGCTAATATTGATATTAACATATTGAAAAATTGGTTCGATAAAAATCTCCTCTCTCTAAACACTGAAAAAACAAAATTTATCCCATTCTCTATCAATAAATTCAAATTAGAACCAAATTTAAACATCATAATACACCAAAGTAAATGTAATAAAACTAACTGCAATCAAGATTGTGCTATACTTAGTCCAACTCCCAAAATCAAATATATATCTTGGTGTATATATAGATCAACATTTTAAATGGAAAACACATATTTGTGAACTCGTCAAAAGGATTAGGAAATGTATTTATATATTTATTAGACTTAGAAATATTCTTAGCTTAGAAAACCTAAAAAGAGTGTACTATGCAACTGTTCAATCTATATTGCAATATGGTATTATTGGCTGGGGAGGAACATATGACAATATTTTAAATCCCCTCAAAATTGTTCAAAGGTTGATAATTAAGGTAATCTTAAAAAAACCGTCTAAATTTCCTACTGAAATTCTTTTTTCAATATTCAATGTGCCTATAATAGACAAAATCTATAAAAAATATTCAATTCTTCAAATTTACAAAGAAATACAGTTAAATACTCGTAACTTCCAATTCAATACATCAGCAAGATACCAGAAAACTATTAAAATTCCTAAATTTAATACTAAGCACATCCAAAATTCCTATCTTTATCTGGGCATAATCTATTATAACAACCTCCCATTAAAATTAAAAACCATCGAAAATATGCAGGAATTTAAGCCCAAATTAAAAAAATTACCTGAAACTACTATAAAAGTCCCAAATATGTTTACTTTGTATCTTAAAGTCTGCTATTTTATAAATCATTTATTCCTTCTTTTTTCTTTCATTTCTTAGTTTCTAAATCTCTGAGTCTACTTTTGTATAAATCTTGCGTTCTTTCTTACGTATCCTTTACTTACTTATTACAATAATTTTTGTTACTAACTTACATGATTCTTCCATTTATAATGATTTTTTAATTTATATTATGATTTTTATAAACTGTGCAGGATTTTTATTTTTAAATTATACAAGATTTTTTAACCTTCTTATTATTTACAATAGCCGTTATTACTAACTTACACGATCATTAATTTACTAATTGAGCTAGAACTCCCTCACCAAACACAAGAGCATTGTCTCTTTATGGTGAGGAAAGGCAATTTATTTTTATTTTTTGTTAACCATGTAACTATGTAACCGTTGTAACTTCATATGTATTTTTAATAAACATTGCCAATAAAAAAATAAAATAAAAATAAAAATAAAAATATTGTAAATATTTTAATGACTCATAAATACGCGATGTTCATAAGTAAATACGTACGTTGGTATCTATGTAGATATTTGTGACTATTCCAGTGAGCAAGTAGTTACCAGTTAGCAATAGTGCCTAGTTAACTATACCACAATAAATCGAAAAGATAAATAATAATGGTAAGTTTATGCGATATGCGGTGTATAAATTTTCGACAACAATACTTGACAAGAATAAAATAATGACCCAAAATATCAAATGAATAACTTGTAGATATTGTGATAATTTTGAATAGCGGGTAGAAACTATAAGTTCAAATGGCAGGTAGGTATGACAATATGACACTGACAATCTCAAATTGCGGGTAGGTATTGTAATAATGATTTCAAACGAATATTGCTCATTGAATCCTTCCGTAAATATAATAAATAAATACACCGATGTTTTGCGGCTCGAATGGCCAAATGTTGCGGCGGGTAGCAAATGATCCCTCTCAAGATCGAGGGATCAAATGCTGTGTGGATGTTGTGGACTGTATACTGTATGCGGTTCTTATTTACCTATTTTATTATATTTTAATCGCACTTACCCATACTGCTTCCCTCTTCGTTCAGTGTTCACTGGAAAGGTAGGTATGTTAGTTTGGTTGAAATTTTGGAAGGGAATGGCGATTGTGAATGAACGTTTGATCGCGAAATAATAAGCGAGAATGGATGACGCATGGCGATGGTACTTGCGAATAGCTGCGAGATTTAAAAGTTCACTTTGCGGTTTGATTACTAAAAACTGTAAAAGCGGTGCGGTTTTAGGACTTCTGTCCTGTGCGGCGAGGTAAATTCAACTGAGGCAGAGGGCACCAAATAGGTAGTTTTAAAAGAACCACATGTAACAATAAAGGCGCGAACAGGCTGGTTAAACGCTCTCTCCCGATCCATTTAATTTTAAAATTTTATTTTGTCCACAGATCGAAAGACGCATCCCGTTAAAAAACTATTCTTTCGTCTTCATTGTAACTACCCCGGCTCTCAAAAGTCGTCTTTCGAAAGTTACCTTCGCACACATACTGAAGAAAAACCTTTTTCTGGTTCCAACTGCAAATATTCATGTGCTTATAAGGAAGGTATGACGAAACACATGCTGACTCACAGTGGAGAAAAACCATTTTCATGTTCCGAATGCTACTATTCATGTGCTCAAAAGAGCGGACTGACGAGACACATGCTGACTCACAGTGCAGAAAAACCATTTTCATGTTCCGAGTGCAACTATTCATGTAAGCAAAAAAGCAGTCTGACGAGTCACATGCTGACTCATAGTGGAGAAAAACCTTTTTCATGTTCCGAATGCTACTATTCATGTGCTCAAAAGAGCAGACTGACGAGACACATGCTGACTCATAGTGGAGAAAAAGCTTTTTCATGTTCCGAATGCTACTATTCATGTGCTCAAAAGAGCAGACTGACGAGACACATGCTGACTCACAGTGCAGAAAAACCATTTTCATGTTCCGAGTGCAACTATTCATGTAAGCAAAAAAGCAGTCTGACGAGTCACATGCTGACTCATAGTGGAGAAAAACCTTTTTCATGTTCCGAATGCTACTATTCATGTGCTCAAAAGAGCAGACTGACGAGACACATGCTGACTCATAGTGTAGAAAAAGCTTTTTCATGTTCCGAGTGCAATTTTTCATTTTCTTTGAAAGCCAATCTAACTAGACACATGCTGACTCACAGTGAAGAAAAACCATTTTCATGTTCCGAGTGCAACTATTCATGTAGGCAAAAAAGCAGTCTGATGAGTCACATGCTGACTCATAGTGGAGAAAAACCTTTTTCGTGTTACGAGTGCCACTATTCATTTTCTGTAAAGGGCACTCTGACGAAACACATGCTGACTCACAGTGGAAGAAAACCTTTTTCATGTTCCGAATGCTACTATTCATGTGTTCAAAAGAGCAGTCTGACGAGACACATGCTGACTCACAGTGGAGAAAAACCCTTTTCATGTTCTGAATGCGACTATACTTTTTCTCAAAAGAGCATGCTGACGAGCCACATGCTAACTCACAGTGATGAAAAACCTTTTTTATGTTCCGACTGCAACTATTCATCCTCTCAAAAAGGATGTTTGAGGAAACACATGCTTACTCACAGTGACGAAAAACCCTTTTCGTGTTTCAACTGCAACTATTCATCCTCTCGAAAAGGAGATTTGACGAAACACATGCTTACTCACAATGACGAAAAACCCTTTTCGTGTTTCAACTGCAACTATTCATCCTCTCAAAAAGGAAATTTGAGGAAACACATGCTTACTCACAGTGACGAAAAACCCTTTTCGTGTTTCAACTGCAACTATTCATCCTCTCGAAAAGGAGATTTGACGAAACACATGCTTACTCACAATGACGAAAAACCCTTTTCGTGTTTCAACTGCAACTATTCATCCTCTCGAAAAGGAGATTTGACGAGACACATGCTGATTCACAGTGGTGAAAAACCATTTTTATGTTCCGAGTGCAACTATTCATGTTCTTTAAAACGCAGTCTGACGAGACATATGCTGACTCACAATGGAGAAAACCCCTCTTCACTTCCCTTTCGCTGCTTATTTGATTGTTGAAGTGCAATTTGTTTTTGGAACTAAACAAATTTCTAATTATTCAGCGAGATTTAATGCTTCTGGAATACATTTGTTATCAAAATATCTAACCAACACCACACTACTACTACATTCAAATTATTAATGAGATACGTCGTTAGTAAATTTAAGTTAAAAAACGTAATATTATTAAATATTCCTGAAAGCAGCTTTGACTCTTACACAGCTCGTATATCTGAGACTGTTTTTAAAAGTATCATCTATTTTGGAAATCAAATCAAAATACGGAAAACGAAAAGGAAATAAAGATCTACAGTTTAGGTGTTTTGAAGAACGATATTGCTGGCCAAATAAACTTGAACGCAATGACCGAAATGTCGTATAATGGATCATGGCTAACTAGTCCAAGATATCCTGTGGTAAAAAAGCCAGACCCTATTGAACTTAACAGCGCAAGCAATTGGCAGACTTACGGAATGGATTGAAGACAAGGATATCAATAAGTAATAATTTTAATTTTATTAAGGAACCAATAAACCACCTCATGAGCTTTTTCAAAACACCTCTCACCTGGCGACAGATACTCGCTAACGATACAGTGTTTAGTAATCCTTTATTAAAATACCAACTAATATCTCAGTCTAATCTAAATTTTTAATGAAATTATGGAAATTATTACTGTTATGAAATACTTAGGAGTTATATTAGATTAAAATTTAACCATTAAACATTTTCATGTTTCGACTGCAACTGTTCTTTTTCTTAAAAGGATCATTTAAAAGTCCACAAGCCGTGTCACAGTGGAGAAAAACCCTTTTCAAGTTGTGACTGCAACTTTGAATGTTCTTGAAAGTCACAATTTAACATCCACAGGCTGATTCACTGTGGAGAAAAACCTTTATGTTCTGATTGTAACTATTCATGTTCACAAAAGGAACATTTAAAAGTTCACAAGCTGTTCATTTTTGTAATCCTCAAAAAAATACTCGCAAACATATAGCCATTTCTTGTTTTATAATGTTAAAAGCGGATCACGTTGATAAATATTGTTTCAAAATTAGTGCAGATCGCAAGACGCGCTTGAATATTGTCGGCGTTTTGTCTCTATTCTGCATGTCCTATTTATGTTCTTGTGTCATTTTTTTTTGTTTCACTCTCACTAACTCGTGGGATTGCCGAATCACAGATGCGAAGGAGCAAATAAAATAAAATCAGTTTTATATGTGTTTACACACCACGTATATACAATATTCAGTATTATGATCTATTTGAGACTTGGGTAAGTAAAATCCCATTTTCAAATAGAAAATAGTTACTTATCTGTGTTTAGAAACTATTAGAAACTAGCAATAGGATTTAGCTCAAAATTAGCGATGGGAAATATTGATCAAATATCGATGTTGTATCGATCTTTTTTACCATCGATGCATTTCGATACATTGTCATGGATAAATCGATTCTTGCATCGATGTCAAAGAAGCGCTGTGATTGGTCAGAATTAATCGATGTGAGATAAGCGTTGTGATTAGTCAGAATTAATCGAAATGTTAAACCGATATAATCGTAGTACTCAAACGTCAAAATTCACTCGGAAATGGAATCGATGTCAAAGAAGCGCTGTGATTGGTCAGAAATAATCGAAGTGAGATAAGCGTTGTGATTGGTCAGAATTAATCGAAATGTTAAACCGATATAATCGTAGTATTCAAACGTCAAAATTAATTCGGAAATGGAATCGATGTCAAAGAAACGCTGTGATTGGTCAGAATTAATCGATATGTTAAACCGAGACAATTGTAGTATTCAAACGTGAACTGTAAATCGTTGCTTCCACCGCAAAATTACCTAATTGACAATTTTCTCTTTTTGGACTAATGATGCAATTTTGTCTGCAATTATGACCCTTACGTCCATACAAAATTATACAACTAACAAAAATATGGTTTTTAAAATAAAATTCAAATACTAAATTACCTATTTGACAGCTTCTCATTTGTGCCTACAAAATTATCTAACTGCCATTTTAACTGAGATTTGACGTAGGTATTGTGTTGGTGCTGCATTCAAACTCCGAAATTGTAATTTAAAATAGAATTTATCACCCAAAGTGAACTGTAGGGGGGGGGGGGGGGGTTGAC
The DNA here is from genome assembly GCA_929108145.2 of Limnephilus rhombicus. Classification (NCBI taxonomy): domain Eukaryota; kingdom Metazoa; phylum Arthropoda; class Insecta; order Trichoptera; family Limnephilidae; genus Limnephilus; species Limnephilus rhombicus. The sequence continues at coordinate 18,804,324 of OV815289.1, read as the reverse complement.
AGCCAATATATTTTCTACAATACTTGTGAAATTTTTAGGATCATACATAGCAGCAAACACCCAAACAAAAAAATAGTTATGTACACAGATGGTTGTGGCTATCAAAAAAAAACACAACTCTTTCAAACGCACTACTTAGATTAAGTTTAATTCACATAAATATGGAAATAGTTCATAACTATTTAGAAAAGGGTCATACCCAAATGGAAGTAGATGGCTGCCATCATAAATATTTAGTTGAACGAAAACTTAAAAATAAGGAAATCTACTTACCAACCAGTTATGCGGGAGTATGCAGAGAAGCTAGAATTATTCAACCCTTTATAGTTCAGTATTTAAGTTACGAATATTTTTTGAATTATGAAGATGTTAATGACATAGAAGAGGTGACCCAACAGTAGCAGATTTAAGATGCCACCTTTTTTCTCAACGCCCCAACCTACTATTCCTGTCTGAAACGCAGATAGCCGAGCCTGTAGACGCCTCCTATCTGGACTGCCCGGGCTTCACTCTCGCAAGCAAGTTCAGACCTAAAGGAGGTGTCTGTCTCTATAGTCGAGCTGACGTCAACTGTGTGCGACTGTTGAATCTGGAAAACTCCAGATTCGACGTAATGTGGGTACGCGTCAATCTTGCCAGTACGGTAAGATTCTACGCGTGTTTATACCGCTCACCGAACCTTAGCGAATCAGACACGTCCGAGCTCTTCAAACATTTAAGCGACACTATTGATGACCTCTTGCCCCGCTACCCTATGGCAGAGTTTGTGGTCCTGGGGGACTTCAATGTTCATAACGAACCTTGGTTGAAGTTCTCAGGATCAACAGACTCGGCTGGACGCCAAGCGGAATCCTTTGCCCTTTGCTACGGATTGGAACAAATGGTTCAGGAGCCTACAAGGGTTCCTGATGTCCAGACTCACCGTTCCAATCTGTTAGACCTATTTTTAACTACTGTGCCACACGGTTACAGTATTGAAGTCACAGCGCCTTTAGGATCGTCCGACCACTGCCTGGTGACGACATCAATCCCTGTAAACTTCAGACCACCAAACGAGAGGCTGAAGAGAAAAGTGTGGCACTATAAGTCAGCAGATTGGTTCGGTCTGCGGGCACATTTTAATGCTTTCCCGTGGTCAGCTGTCTGTTTTTGGACTTCGGATCCCTCAAGATGTGCCCAGGAAAATGGTGAGGTTATCACATCCGCGATGGATGGCTTCATCCAATCTACTGTTAAGGAAACTGGTGTAGGCTCAAAGCCGTGGTTCAGTCGACAATGCGCTGAAGCAGTGCGACGAAAAAACGCGGCTTACCGAGCCTACAACACATCTAGAACATCCGAAGACAGAAAACAGCTTACAACAAAATGGCAAAGGAAACCAAGAGAATCATAAATAGGTCAAAATTCGAGCACGACCAGCAGATCAGCAGAAAGCTGACTGCATGCCCGCATGGCAGCAGGCAATTCTGGTCGCTTGCGGGCTCAATAGGTCGCAATTTCTGCAAATCCAGTCTGCCACCTCTTACCAGACCTGACGGCTCACTAGCAAACACCGCCACCGAAAAGGCTAACTTACTAGGTAAAATGTTTGCGGATAACTCAACCCTCGATGACCAAGATGCTGTCCCGACGTCGGTTCCTCACTGCGGTTTTCGTATGAAAAAGCTGAGGATCCGGCATCGGGAAGTACTCCATGTTTTACGAGGGCTTGATGTTAATAAAGCTAGTGGGCCTGACGGAATACCTGCCCTGGTACTGCAAAGGTGCGCTGCAGAAATAGCTCCAATTTTGACGAAGCTTTTTAAACTGTCCCTGAAGACTGGCTCTGTGCCCTCTGGTTGGAAAAAAGCGGTTATCCATCCTATTCCAAAGAAGGGTGACCGCTCCAACCCGGCCAACTACCGCCCCATAGCGATCACATCAGTTCTGTCTAAGGTGATGGAACGTGTGATCAACGACAAACTGCTCACATACCTCGAGAAGAACAAAATTATTAACGACCGTCAATACGGATTCCGGCGGAACCGCTCGTGCGGTGATCTTCTCGCGTATGTGACGCATGTTTGGGGGCGATGCCTGGAACGTTTCGGTGAGACCCAAACGGTTGCACTGGACATATCCAAGGCCTATGACCGGATTTGGCACCGAGGACTTGTCAACAAACTGCATTCTTACGGACTTCCCGCATCCTTGTGTACGTGGATTGCCGACTTCTTGAGGGAGAGGTCGATTCAGACGGTAGTCGATGGTTTCACCTCTTCCTCTCACTCGATAAATGCTGGCGTCCCGCAGGGATCGGTTCTGTCTCCAACTCTGTTTTTATTGCACATCAACGACCTTTTGTCATGTGCACCAATTCACTGTTACGCGGATGACAGTACAGTTCATGATAGCTTTTTGTTTGACAAGCCCCCAAAGGGCTCACAAACTCCAACAGCTCGTAAGGCTTTGAAGCAAAGAATGGACGGTTTCCTCGAGAGTGTTTTCTCTTGGGGTAAAAATAATCTCGTTGAATTTAATGTTTTAAAGACCCAATCTTGTCTGATTACGTCTAAAAGGGATCGAAATGAAAATCTAGTCTCTTTCAACGGAAGCAATCTTCCGAACAGGCCCTCCATTGATATGCTTGGTGTAACCCTAAGTGACCAGCTCAGGTATGGGGGCTCCATCGAAGCCAGAGTAAAGTTAGCCTCCCAAAAACTGGGCGTACTGTACAGGGCCCGCAGATACTTTAATAGTACATAACTGCTAACCCTGTACAAATCGCAAGTGCGCTCCACGGTTGAATATGGCAGCCACCTCTGGTCTGGAGCTCCAAAATACCTGAAAAATACCCTCGACTCTGTGCAGAAACGGGCGGTCCGTTTGATAGATTCTCCCATCTTAACAGACGGATTGCAATCTTTAGAGCACAGGCGTCGGGTGGGAATGCTATCCTTGTTCTACCGGTATTACAATGGAAGATGCTCCGAGGAACTAGCATCATTGATCCCTTCGGCACCGGTGCATAGTCGGGAAACACGCCAAACGCGTGCCCAACATTTGTACACAGTTGACATTTGTCACATGAGAACGGGTCGTTTCTTCGACTCGTTCTTGTGTTCAACAGCTCGGCTGTGGAATGATTTGCCGGCCTCTGTGTTTCCTCCTTCCTACAACATGGGTCTCTTCAAGACCAATGTTCATTCCTTCCTCTCCTCAAAAAGACCCTCCACACAGCATCCCAGATGTGTGGAGTTAATGTAAAAAAAAAAAAAAAAAAATGCTTGCAATATTCGGCTGGTAGACTTAACTTTAAACTTAATTATAATGATTCGTGGAAGTGTGGAAGCCATTATTAAAGCCACCAGTTTCAACCAACGACTACGCTCAACCAACGCAGCTGGCTGTATAAGAGAAAGATAAAAATTAAACCAGAAAAATTCAAACACCTCCAGGATTTGAAAGTGTCCTTCCGAAATTCAGTTGGGAGTTTTATGATAAACTTATTCTTTAATATTATTTTAAATGAAGAACATCGTTATTTTTTATATTATTTTTTACGCCATTACTGCAAGGAGTGCGGCCCTTGTTACATTGTTTACATCTTTATCCTTGTTACGTTGTTACCCACTGTTTACATCTTTAACAAATAGCCTTGAAGAATTCAAGACTCATTAAGTGCCACTCATTACCCGCTATAAATAAGCATGTATTTCATGTTACTATTTAACGTAGAACGCCAACTAGAAAATCAACTTTCGAAAATAACTCCGCAAAAAAAATAATTGATTACGTTAATCTAAATCAATGTTTAGAAAAACAAACACAATTTAACACGGCGGAAGAGGCCTGGAATTTCTTCATAACACATCTACAAATTCTCATCACCCAACATACCAAAACGATATACATACCTAACCCCCATCGCAAAGTAAGACTTAAAAAATGGATTACCCAAAGCATTATAAATAGCCTTAAAAAAAGGGACAAACTACACAAACAAAATAAACTGAACCATTATGACACTCCGCTTTATTTTTTCTACAAAAGATACATAAACATTTGTTCTCTAATAAAACTTAAAGCCAAAGAATTGTATTATCGAGACAAACTTATAGCAGCAAACTATGACCCAAAAAGCGTATGGTCAATTTTGAGGGAAAGTTCGCATTCACAGAAGAACAAAGATGATACCATAAAAAAATTACTAATTGATGATGAAGAAATCCACTTCCACGACAATCCTACACGTATCCTCAATTACATTAACAAGCACTACACTAATATAGGAGCTAGCCTAGCTGAAAATATAAAAAAATCACAGCCTCTCCAAGATATTCAGGAAACTCAAAACACTGCCACTAACATCAGCAATGAAAATATTAACAGACACTTCAAATTACAAAACATTACACTAGAAGACACCAATAAAATAATTCAATCACTAAAGAATAACACAACAACGGGACCCGATGGTGTGGACTCCAAAACTATCTTAACAGTAAGCCAACAACTACTCAAACCACTCACATACTTAATTAATCTTAGTATAACAGAAGGAATTTTTCCTAGCTTACTAAAAAAGGTCTTGTTATTTCAATTTTTAAATCAGGACCAAAAAATAACAGAAACAACTACAGACCTATTACGCTACTAAATACCTTTTCAAAATTTCTGGAAAAAACTATTAAGAAATAGCTTCAACACTATCTTGAAACCAAACAAATACTGTCGATAAACCAACATGGATTCAAGAAAAACAGAAGCACAGAACAAGCAATAACTACTGTAACGGACTTCATTACACATAATCTTGATGCTAAGAAAAAAGCTATTTCAATTTATTTAGACCTATGTGAAGCCTTTGACACAATCTCACACGAAAGAAACTTTTCAAGAAGTTAAAAAACATTGGTATTATCGGAGTAGAATTCGACTTAATTAAAAGCTTCATGTCTGACCGAACTCAACAAGTTAAAATTGATAGCAAGATAAGTGAACCACTCTTAATTACGTACGGAGTCCCACAGGGGAGTGTACTTGGCCCTTTATTATTCCTCATCTACATTAACGAACTGTGTGACATTGAAATTGACGGTAAAATCGTGACCTTCGCTGACGATACAGTTCTTCTTTGTCAAGCAGCCACATGGAAAGATGTATTTGTAAAAGCCGAAAAAAGTTTGTCAGTTGTCAAAAAATGGCTAAACAGTAATACGCTTACCATCAATACTATCGAAACAAAATACATCACACATAGTATTATCCAAAGAGGTCAACCTCCATCAAACATAGACCTGTTTCTGCATGACTGTGAACAAACTTCTTCCAATTGTCAATGCGAGCATATAGAAAGGGTCAAACAAACAAAATACCTAGGGGTTATTATTGATACTCACTTACGCTGGACTGACCACATAATTTTCATCACAAATAAACTAAAAGGAGTCATGCACCTAATAAAATCCATTAAAAACATTTTCCCACTAACAATACTGAGATCGACATATTTTGCACTTTGTCAATCGATTGCGACATATGGAATACTGGCTTGGGGAAGTGCTACAAATGTAGCAATTGACCCAATTCAAAAGATACAAAAGGCGATAATTAAACTAATCCTGCAAGTGCCTTTCTACACAGATTCAAACGAAATATTCAAAAAATTAGAAGTCATGTCAATAAAACAACTTTATGCCAAATCTGCCCTGCTACACTTCCTCCAAAACAAACTCCATATTCCAATTCAACCCAAAATAATAATAAAAACTAGGTCCTTAACAAATATAACCCTGAACATACCGATAACACACACCACACACGGACAAAGACATTTTCTGTATTATGCAACCAAACTTTTTAATTATATGCCCATTACTCTGAAACAACTGCTAACTGTAAATACATCTACAAACATTCACAAAAAACATATCACAGCCTGGATAAAAAATCAAGGTATTCACTTTAATCAAAATACTTTAATCCCTAACCAAACATAACCAAACTATAAAAAGTGTAAAATAAATAAACATGTCTTTCAAGAATTTAGCAACTATTTATATGTACATATATTATATATATATATATATATATATATATATATAAATTTATTTCCTCTAAATAATCTATGTACAATTACCATTAAAATGTAAAAAAAGAAAAAAAATAATTTTCTACTACAACACATAAATACTTGTACTTGTCACACTTAATCATAAATACCTAAACACCTCAGAACAGGTTCTCCTAGTGAGGTGTTCACAAAACATACAATATTACCAACCAACAGTTTCACCTTCTCAAAGCTACCTAACACCCAACATAATGAAATGTAATATTAAAATGTAAAAAGGTTTTCAAAAATATATTACATATGTAAAAATATTAATAATATGGTGTAAACTGTAATATATAGATACCTATAAATAAAAAAATAATAATAATAAACGTTTCTTTTATTTATCCATAAATGTGTAGTTTGTGCCACATGTGTATTGTAAATAGACACACAATCTGTAATACATAAATAAATAAATAAATCATCAATGATTATTTTTTAATAGACCGACTGCGTCTACGTTCTAATTTTTTTTTGATTATCTTGTTGTTGATTTATTTTATTTTCGTCACTTTAGTGTTATTAAACGAATATTATGTTAATATTCTGTTCTGGAAATACTACCAGGTAGTAAATTTTACGTGCAAAATTCCATAAGTGACAATTTTTTTCAAAGCAAAAATCCTTATCTAACACGGCCACTACACTGTTTAAAAAATATATATTTTGTCCAAATAAAAAATAATGATAAAAATATTCATGAGATACGTGTTTTTTTTTAAATAACAAAAATTGTCTAATTTTAAAATGGGGAGGTTTTTTCGCTTTCCTGTAAAAGCACATTTTTGCAGTTAGGTAATTTTGCGGTGGAAACAACGAAATGACGAAATATTACTTTTAGGTTATGATTTACGTTTCCAGTATGTGTATAAGATTGACATGGTGATTATTTTTCATAAGTAGGTAAATGGGTTCTTTTGAGGTTATTTATCGATTTGGTTGGTGTATGTTTGATTTATTCTAAATGAACAACCGATGTTTCTAATTTCATCGAGTACTAACTTTCTCGTAAGTACCTCAAAATATTTTGTGTGGCTGTATAAAAATATTGATGGTTTATTCTAAAAAGTGTTATCAGCGCTAGAATTAGACACTTCTGTACAAAAATATCATTACTCAATAAATACCGATTGCAAAAATACAGTTTGGTGACTGTTTTAATATATAGTAAGTTTCCTACAATCTAAATGTCATTTTGAGGTTATCCATGTAATGACGCAAAATCAGAATTGTGGCATCTATAAAATTACATCATCTATAAGAATACGAATCTTTAGAAACAGTTTCAAGGTCGAGTCTGACCATAGATTATAGATAGTACTTTTGATATACTGGCATACAGAGTTCCGGGCCAAAAAGGCCCCTTTCGCTTTCGTCATGAAGTTATAATTAAAAGTGTAGATAGTAAAGTATTATTGAAAATTATAGAAATTAATAATGTTGCTTGTAAAGAAATCATTGCCAGCAATGAAAAATCTACGTAGCCATCCCGATGTACCCCCCCCCCCCCCTCCCACCCACCCGCCGCGACAAAAAATACTGCCCTTGACCGCAGCTATTGCTCCTGAACTCCGAGCGAATAATCGATGAATCATTCGATTCTTTTGATGTTTCGATGGAAAAATTTCGATTATATAAATGTTTCGATCATTCCCATCGCTACTCAAAATAGATGTTTTTTAACCCATTTCGATTTTCATGACTCACCTCTTACTGATGGGGCTCTTCTATGGCCGACAAAAGGCTACTAAGACTTGGTCCGCATCTGCTGCAATAGTACGTTGTGATTAGATAAATATACTTACAAAAAAAATATAAAAAACACCGTGCACCACCAATGAGTTAAAGCACAGCCTCCAACGCATACATAAATCGACGGTCCCGAAAAACAAGCCAAAACAAGGCAATTGATTTGTCTTCGATTTCTTAGTTTTAGGACTGAAGTGACTGTATTGTCGTGTCCTACCCCTAAGTGAACTTTATTGATAAAAATAATCACTCTGTTTATTTATATGTTTGAGGTAAAGCACACAAGTACAAATCAGCAGTAACAACGAATTAGCAGTACAACGGACAAAATTTGCAAACTGTCATTGCCCTATCACTCAATTATTATCACTAAATACTTACCTCAACATTCGTTTGGTGCCCAGCTTCCCAGCTGCCCAGCTGCCCAGCTGCCCAGGCCTCCTACTTTAGTCGGTCTTGTTATTTTTTTTTTTTCATGAGTTTCACACAGGAGGCCCCGAGGGAATTTATTTTCCTCAGGAGGCCCTGAGGAAAATAAATTCCCTCGGGGCCTGTATCATCTTTGGGGATGCTGTGTGGTGGGTTTTTTTTAAGGAAGTGAAGGAGAGGGGAGTTCTGGGAAAGAAAAGGGTTTAAGGGGTGGGTAGAATCTCTCTGTTCCAAACGTCGCCATATTTAAGTAAAATATTCAAATAAATTTCAGGGCTACAATGCCATTGACACTGGATTTTTGAACAGTTTAAAAATTGGTGTGATAAGATACTTTAAACAGTGGAAGGGTTTGTGAATTTAGGTAAGTATGTTCACGGGAGACAGAAGGCTTCTAAGGACATTATTACTAACACCAACACTTCAGGGTAATAATGTTGACATTTGCTTTCAGCGTTACAAGTCTAGAAATAAGTCGACAGTTCCCGGACAGAAACTTGGTACAGGTGATAATTATTTTATTGTTATTTTTTACATTACATTACAAAAAATTCTAGAAAAATACATTTCCGTAAATTTAATAAAATACCTAGAAAGTTTCTCTATTATTGATCCTAACCAATACGGATTTCAAAAAAATAAAAGCACAGAAATGTTACTACAAGACTTTTCGAATTACGTAAATCAAGAACTCAATAATAAAAAACATATTCTGGTTTTATTCATAGACAACTCTAAAGCGTTTGATACCATTGATCCGACAAAACTATTACAGATATTGGAGGCGATAGGAATTAGGGGAAAATTTCTAGAACTACTCAAAAACTATTTAAACAATCGACAAATTAAAGTGAAACTCTTTCAAACTTATAGCAAAGCTAAATATATGTCAACAGGCGTCCCGCAGGGCTCAATTCTCGGCCCAACATTATACATAATATTCGTTTCACTCATGAATAAAATTTTCACATTTGTGAAACATTACGTTTATGCAGATGATACGGCACTAGTCATTTCGCATGAAGAATTATGGATTGCAATAAAACTCATGCAGCACGATTTCCTTTCCTTACAGAAATGGTCACATGATGCGGGTCTTATAATAAATTCCAAAAAAACTAAATTAATGCACATACGATCTCCACATGCCAAATGTACCATCACGCCTGTAATAAAATCGTATACATTTGAGTGTATACACAATTCGTCACAATCTTGCAAATGCGGAACCATTGAAATTGTACAAACGTATATATATTTGGGGATAACTGTAGATACGCATATGAAATGGGATACTCACATAAGCAACATCTGCAAACGCCTACGAGCTATTGCTGGGCGAATTTACAAAATTAAATTTTTCATGCCCATAAGTACGTTAAAAATAATTTATTTGTCATTGGCGGAATCTACTATCAGATATGGAATAACGTCTTGGGGAAACTCGTGCAAGACAAATATAGGTTACATTCAAACAATTCAAAACTCTTTGACTAAGCTCTTGGTAAGCAAAAGTATTTATGCACAAAGAAGAGACATAAAATTATTATATGAGTCAGTTAATATATTACCTGTTCGAGGGATATTATGGTTTAAGATTGTATGCCAAAACCTTTTGTCGGATTCAATATATAAAGAAAAAGTTGACCATGCACATGGCACTAGATTTAGTAAAAATGAGGGTTTATCCATTCCGAAAATTATAAATAAATACGGACAACGGACATTCACTTATCTTGTCCCTACCATATTTAATAAGATGCCAGCAAACATAAAAATCGAATCAAATTGCACCACCGATTTAAAAAAAAAAAATTAAAAAATGGCTAATGGATCAACACTTTTTATACTGATATTGTTTTGTAATCTTATGTATAAATATGACTAAGAGTAATTTGCCTGTGTTATATCTGTCTATCTGTATATTTTATGCCTTTGTATTTTAGCTATTTAAAAGTTATTCTTCTGTATCTATTTTGTGTATTGTGGTTTCATGTTATATTTGTGATTTAATGTTATATTAATATTGTTAAATTGACCTGCTGACAAACTGCTTTGGCAGTTTAGCGGGTGCTTAAAATGAAGAATAAAAAAAATAAAAAATAAAAAATAAAAAAAATTAAAAAAAATTAAAAAAAATTACCTAACATTCACAGGAGGCACTGAGGAAAATGATTTCGATCAGGACCTATGTCATCTTTGAGGATGAAGTCTGATGGGTCTTTTTAATGAAAGGAAGGAGAGTAAATTATTCTAGGAAGCTTAAGTTACGAGGGGTGGATAGGAATCTGGGGTCAGTGTATCCATGAGCATGAATCCGTCTTTCCCACCGCAAGGCGATAGGTCGAGAGACTCCGGCTGGAGAGGTTTAGATTAGGCCTCCCTCAATCAGTCTCCCGATCCAACCCGCCACGCAGTACATGAGAAAACGCATTCTCTCGCTAAGATCTAGACAAACCTCGCCCCGTGAACCCGTGTCACCGGTCGTAGCTGGCCATTTGGAGTGACCTATGGCAGGGGTGTTGGTTATCCAATAAATCCCGGGGCGGCGGGACCCATATCCCCCTCTTAAATTAAATGGTTTTAAGTGTAGAGTTAAAACTGATAATAGGCCTCTGCCTATTGCCACACAACTCCCTCGATCCAGTCCAAATAGCGACTAATCCTGGTGTAAATGGCAGGGCGTGTGATTCCACAGCCGACAACTTGATGGTGGACGCACTTCCATATCCAATTATCTGGTTTGTTGATGGTGAGTGGTCCTCCGCTATCCCCCTGGAAAACATGAGGCATTATTATCAGATTCTATTGGCTGATTTATTGGGCTCCATGACAACACAGAACTAAATTTATTTATTTATTTATTACCCGCCCTAATGAGCTTTTACATTCTAATTTATAAGTTGAGTTTCACAGATATTTTAAATACTTCAAAACAAAAGATTAAAGAAAATATAATACAATGAAAAAAAAAATGTAACAACAAAAGTATGTAATAAAAAAAAATACATTGGTAAAAATTATAAGAAAACTCACACAAATAGATATTTAATACACACAAAAACTGCAAAAATTATACACGTCTGTTTGTGTCTTGATATATAAAAGTATTGGAATAAACATGTTATTTTTAAGGTGAAATATATCTCCTAAATCAGATTATTTATTTCCGGGATTGTGTAGTCTCGGAATCGGGGAATTTTGGTAAGACAGTGTCGGTGTTGTTTAAAGTAAAAGGGTGGTAATTCTCGGCAAGGTCTTTTGGGAATTTGGATGTTGATTAATTGAAGTAATTCAGGAGTCAATTTTGTAATGCATTACCTACTTTATGTAATAATATTAAATCTGGTTTAATTCTTCTTTCTGAAAGTTTTAATAGGGACATTTAATGTTGTGAACAGGAATATGCAATTTATGGTTTATAAACCTCAGAAACTGAAACCTCAGAGTCTTTTCAATGCTGTCAGAATGAATATTGTAAAAGGGAGACCATAACATAGAGTTAAACTCTAGTTGGCATCGGACAATATGACATGATAAATGTGCCTACATCATTGAAATCTTTTGCTGCTTTAAAAAGAAATCCAAGAATCTTAAGGACCTCGTTGATAATATTATTAATCACTGTTGATAATATAATAACACCATCCAAAGGCTTGTTTGCTATCGAACTTTATACATAGGTCAATAATTTCACTAACGCAATAAAAATTTTCATAATTTTTGTTTAATGAAACAATTTTAGATTATTTATTCTGTAAAAATGAATGATCTGACATTACCATTACTTTATGTTCAATGCTAGTTTGTTGATAGAGCACCATTCAAGAAGATTTCTTAAATTACTTTGTAATATATTGCAATCATTGATGTTATGGGCCGTTTTCGCACGATTTTGGCCGCTAGGTTCGCTATAGTCCTAACGGTCCAACTATTTTATTTAACTGTCAGATCCCATACATTTTTTAGGCCGTTTGGCGCAATTTAGTGTTTTTAAATATTATAATAATGCCGTCAACCTGTTGTAGTGTTCCAATGTGTAGAAATAGGGGTGGGCACGAGTTTCCCAAAGATTGAAAGACTTGAAAGCGAAATGGATTCATTCAATCGGCGTTCCAAATGGGCACCGACTCCTGATTCTGTAGTCTGTCAAGCTCATTTCAGGGACACCGATTGTGTATTCAATAATATTAACCATAACAGTAAGTACATGACTCATTCAATTAATATCTTACTATAATTGAATCCCCAATATAATATAAAGAGTACTTGTATAGTATAATGAACACGTAAAGAAACATGTGACATAAAATGCACAAAATTTTAAACACAATGTTTTGCCTTCTTTCGCAGTTGACATTATTTGACAAACGTACCTTTAAATACAAGTGTAGTCAATCACAACTAACATTAATAATTATGGTAGACATAATATCTTATTTCCTTTTTTTAAATTAAACATTTTCAATAATTGCAATCATTTTATTACACGGTTATCAAACTGTCTGGCACGAGATTTCTGGGCAGCTGATTCTTCATTGTTGGCAATCTAATTTGCTTTGCATTTCTCGTCCCATGTCTGTATATCTCGAGATTGTAATTTAATTTTCAGTAGAAGTGTTTTAGGAAAAAAATCAAATTATTACGTAGACCATTTTGTATTTTATATCACGCAAGTATGGAAGTTTGAGCCTAATTTTATTATCATATGTACTGTACTGGCAAAAGCTACTGAAAGGTGTAGTTCCTTAGAAGTAGGTAATTAAGAAACAGACAGGAAAGGCATCTGGTACCTAAGTACGTGATAAAATATATATAAATTCTACAAAACCAAAACCACAAGATGAAACGGCGTTGCCTGTGAATCTAGAAGACGTGGCAGTGGAAGTCATATTGTCTTTTGATACTCCGTATGATAGACCGACTCAGATAAAGACGCGCTGACATAATAAAAAGGAAAAGTTAACTGTTTATATTAAAATAAACCTTTGTTTCACCGCAGGGGAAGCTTACGGCGCAGACTACGCCAGTCGAAGAATACCATCATCACTGCCATGGTTGCCTGGATGGAGTCCCCCCTGATGCCCTTCTGAAAATGGGAGCCTGTCAAATATCCCCCATGAACGGATATTTGCATATTTTTTTGGATTTATTATTATTTATTATATACTATATTTTTCATTTATTTTCTGTTCCATTCTATGTATGAATGCATTGTTATTTTGTCAATGTTTGAACTATTTCAAAATATGGAATGTATTGCATTGCACAATATTCTGAAATAAACAATCATTATTATGATACGTTTTAAGATTTTCACGGCATAACACCCAAAAAAAAAAAATAAAAGATCATTATTATATTTGTTTTATTAAAATAAAGAGTGAGTGTCGACAGCTACTGCCAAATTAAAACACTTTTGTACTTTCTTCCACTAATTTTATATTTCACCAGGACCGGTTTCATCCTATTACGGACATTTTCAGACTTAAAAAAGATTGTTGTTTATTGGTACTAAATAACACAAAATAATTTAACAAATATATAAATAAATAAGTAAAACTTTCTTTTATTTCTCGAGGTCAATATGAAAAGAACGAGATTACAGACATAATATAAATGTGTCGTAAAACACATTTACAAACATTATACACATAGAATAACATATCAGTACAACAAATAATTAACATTATACATAAATTATTTATTGTTTTGGCATTTCCTTTTTTTTTACATCCTAGTATTATATAGTTCTGGTAGCATCGGTCAACGCGTGAGCTACTTTGTGAACAGTCAACCTGTTAAAATAAAGAAAATAAGATTAGCAAATGAAATATGCAAGCAGTGTAGAATAAATAAGTCAGTTTTTTCTCAATTTCAAGTCTCAGAGGGGTTATAAATAGCATTGCACACTATGTATTTGGACACATTTATTTTGGGGTAACTAAGGGAACGTACCCATACTACGTGACACGTTTAGGGGGGGGTGGTCTTCAAAATGTCACGCTCCATACAAATGAGCGGCGGGTTGCTTAGGTTTTTGGTCACCGGGGGGGGGGGTTAAAAATTGCAAAAAGTTGGTCACGTAGTATGGGTACGTTCCCTAATCGAAAAAATCTCCCAACCCCCATACTATACAATATTAATTACATTTATTTTTATAATTTACTTGATAAACCATTGATTTTTCATATGCTAATATTTTATTTGAAAACATTCAATATAAATATAATCTATTTCACAGATGAGGGATATCAAAATACAAAGGTGATAAGAGGTAATATAAGTAAACCTATTAAAACTCCTATTCAGCCGTGGTTTCGGGGAAATTTTGGTCCTTTTTGATGATGAAGATGGAGTCGTTCAGCCAGTAGTAGGACCGGTTGAAGTCCCCTTCGCAGAGGTAGGGCACGCGTGACCACTGCATGACCTGGAGCCCCACGGTGGTGGCGCAGTAGCTGATGAAGGATTCCACATGCTCCTCGAATGTGTGGCTTCGGATGGGCAGACGCTCCTTCGCCATGTGGTCAGATTCGTCTGAAAATTATAATTGAATAGTACAAGGAATCCGAGAGAAGACGACCAGTGCAATACCCTAGACATAGTTGGGAGAAATTAAAGATTGTGCTTTAAGCTTGAGTGTTAAGCGATTAGATTTTTGCCTCTAGCTTTATGCTTTGATATTTGCTTTGCTTTTACCTATATCAAAAATAATGAAAAATTAATAGTAACAAAACAGCAGCTTTTGAGTCTGGAGGAAATTGGTAACTGTCTGGTTATTCAGATCTAGGCAATACACGTAGCAGATAATTTTAATAAATTGATGAGATCCCTTTGGTATCGGTTCACCAGCAAGAAATTTGCCGGACAAGAGCGGAACATCCATCCACAGTAGATGACAGCAGCATCGACTTGTTCTCATACAATATTTCCCTATATACTAGGAATATTTACCTCTCCTCCCTTTATTTAATAGTGGTCTTTTCAAGATCTTTATTAAAAATCCATTCTTTCAAAGCCCTTCCAAACAGCCGGTGAAAAACCACCATTTAGAAGCGATACATTGCTCGAAATGGCAATAGTTCTGTTAAGTGACCAGGTGTGAATAGCCAGGCATTTCCCAGCCTTCAAATTACTCATATTCTTTCCTCCCCCATTCAGTTCAGCCTCATAACATACCCTGATTGGGGGTGCCATAGTACCACTCACTTAAAATTAATCACATTTAAAAGACCGGTTAAATCCCTGGTTAAAGTATTAGAGGTATAATAAAATCCATATCTTACATTCAACGTATGGTTTGAAGGGCAGAACCAGCGCTACGATAAGGAGTCCATCGTCGTTGAGAGCCTGCTTAGCGTTGAGGCCGTTGAACAGCATGGTCTGTGCTCAGAGCAGCATCTCACTTTTTGTGCATTTTACTTACAAATCGAGCAAACTAGGTTTGGCTAAACTTGTCGGAAAACAAATTGCAAATAGCTACCGAAATGACAGATCAATCATTGAAAGACGTCAGTGTGTCAGTCCATAGATTTGGTCCACAGATTAGATGACAGGAGGACCGCTAAACACCGTGCTGCCATCTCGTGGATATTTTGGAATTACTCAGAAAACGGCCCATTAATCTCTTTATAAAGTTTCATTTTATCAGCATGAAGTAACACATTTATGTTGTAAATATATTTACAATATCATTTATAAATATAATTTTAATAAATTTGTAAGAATTTGTGCCATTTATTTTCATTTAGACTTCTTTTTGACAAATAACTAACAAAGCAATTTAATAAACTTCCATAAACTCCGAGTGATGCTAATTAATTAATTAACTAGCTGACCCGGATACAAGTTGCTGTGGCTAACGAGCACAACGCCATCTACTGGATAGTAACCCAACCTTTTTAATCTAGATAAATTAACTCACACCGTCATCTGTTAATTTGCATACAAAACAAATCCACACCGCCTGCTTGCCAGCCCGCTCGTCCACCACATACAGACATTCTGATATTTCAACCAATTTACACAAAACCTTGACAAATTATATACCTAAACCTTCCTCATGAATCACTATCTATTGGTGAAAAACCGCATGAAAATCCGTTCGGTAGTTTTTGAGTTTGTTGCGAACAGACCGACATACGCGGCGGAGGACTTTAATTTATAAGAGATATTTATGTACCTACAGACGATATTGTGTGACACACACTTTGTCAAAGGCCTTACTAAAATCACTGTACGGGTAGGTATATTGAGTCTACATGGCACCTGTTTGCTAAAGATTTAGATATGATGTTTTCGTAAATTAGTTTATTAGTTAATGTAGATTTATATGAATAAAAGACATGTTGGTAGGGAGTTATATTTTTTTATGTTTGTAGATATTTTACGAGTGCAATTTTTTTCAAAAAGTTTTTTTAAGTGATGATTGGATACATATATTGGTTTATAATTTGCAACGTCCGTTGTGTCCCTTTTTTATAAAAATAGATTTCTGTGTGTCTTTAACACTGCTAAATTATTTGAACCACAATCACCGCTATCAAAAACTATGGCGGTTTATTTGGGCGTACACATAAATAGACAGATCCATTTTTTGATAAATTTATTTATGCCAATATATAAGCATAATTGAACAGAGTAACAGTGCAATTTATAAATTATTATTAACTAAAATAATTTTGCACCCGACTTAATCATAAGGTCAGAAATTGGTAAATAGATTATGATTTATCTTCTTTGCAAATTTTGATACCTCAAAACATGGTAAAGCGAAGTTAGAAGTTAGAATCTTAAACACATCCAACCAAAGGTACGAAGTACTCTGTGCCTCGCAACACCGATCAATTGTCAGAACAAAAAATAAAAAAGCGACTGTTAAAGGTTCGAAGTGATGTTACAACCTTGTATAATAATTATAAGGTCAATGTAAGAACTTCGTCATACAAGCATCTAGAGAAATTCAACATCTTTGAAATTATTTTGGTCATCAAATGAGCTAAGAAAATGGTTTTACATTCAAGGGTCATTTTTGAAAAAAACAGATCCACGTCCAAAAAAGGACAACATGGATGAATTAGAGAGTTGGGGCTAACTTGGCAAGTATCTCTCCCGCCTGTGGTGTGTCCGGCGCACAGTTGTTCTGGGATCACTCCTCGCTTCATGGCCCTCGTCTGCCCATAGCTCTCCCGGCACTCTTCGTTGGTGAAGAAGGATATTTCTACCTCCTGTAGTCTTACTGAGCCACTGCCAACTGAAATATGTCAAGCTCTAGGTAGGTACTCGTACATCATTTTATCAGATGGAAATTTACCCAAAAAAAAATCAATAAAATCGAGGAAATCAAGGGATAAGGAAATTCAAGAAAATTGAGGTTATCAAGTAAACTAAGAAAATAATGAAAATAAGAAAGACAATCAAATTATGTAAATTAAAAATACTAAATTAAGAAAATTAAAAAGTCAATGCCGTTAGGTTAATTAAGAACGTGGTAAATAACATCGGGGAAATAAAAAAAATAAGAAAATTTAGAAAATTAAGAAAATATTCAAGAAAATTGTAAATGGAAAATCAAAAATAGAATTTTTATAAAGAATCGAGGGAATATTTGCCAAAGTTGGCATCAAAGCAATCTGAGGCATTTTAAATAGTAGGTACTTTATTGTGGCAAAAAGCGCTCCAGTGGTTATCCAGATAATCAAGGAATTCAAGAAAACAACATAATCAAGAACATCAATAAAATCGAGGAATATGAAAATAATCAAGTAATCGAGAAATTTTAAGAATTCATGAAAATTAGAATACGAGTATTAGTAAAATAATCAAGAACTGGCAGATAAAAACCCGCTCAGAGGTATTGGCTTTTCGTTTGGCTTCGCCCAGTTTGAGTGTTAGTGACCATTTTTAAATACGGTTCCCAAAAATAGCCGGTGCCTCGGATCTACTGGGATCCAGTGATAGCTAGTCACCGGGACAAAGTAACTGTATAAAATATATACCCGCGTGGTATTATTATTCACAACTGTCAGTTACAATAATATATACGTATCCGGAGAGATACACGAAATTAAAAATCCAACAGAACTTACGCCTTCCAGGCGATGTTAATCACGTGAGCTGTTAACGTAAGTGGCGCCATATTTTGGTATTGTTTTAATTCGGTTGTATTATAAAAGTAGATTTATATACAAACTTCACGCACGAAAACGGTTTAGCGTCAGGCGCCGTCAGAGCTGCGTTCTTAGTTCTATATTTCAATCGTACAGTCTCCAGGCTTTTAATACTGTTTGATAACTTTAAGAAAAGGAAAATCAGAAATTCCAGAAAATTATGAACATGAACATAATCAAGAAAATCAAAAATTCCATAAAATTATGAACATATTCAAGAAAATCAAAAATTAAAGAAAATTATGAACATAAATATTCAAGAAAATTAAAGAAATTTATGAAAATAATCAAGAAGATCAAAAATTCAAAAAAATTATTAATAAAATCAAGAAAAAAAGCAAATTATCATTATCCCGTCTGCTTGGTTCAATATATTCGCACTTCACAATCCGGAAACCTCAATTTCGAGCGAAAAATCAGAACCCCACTGTCACTTTCGATCGAGATTGTAAAATATCTACCAATACAAGATGGCTTTCATATTTCAAAGACAATAAGAAGCATTATTTTGTTCTCTTTCTGGTTAAAAGAAAAAAAAATGTTTGCATGAGAGGAAGAGAGATATATAGCTGTTAAAATGTAAGGTCGCTCGGGACGTTTTTGGTCTTATGAAAGTATAAAGCATAACGCGATTACGTGTTTTGGGATGTATTTATTCCTTAAGGCCCCGTTCTCCGCACAAAAAAAAACATTTCGGACGAGTCGTGAAATTTACTTTTAACGCATTCGACAGGAGGTGTATCTGCAGCGCGCGGGTCAATAAGAAAGCGCGCGCATTATTACTACAAAAAGGTCTGGTTTGGAACATGGCTAATAATTATCGACAAGAAGTATCATTTCAAATATGCGTTCCCAGCATAGACATCCAAATGACTAGACAAGCAGTTACAGGTGAGGGGTCAAACCAAACCATGGAGGGCGAAGAGGGGAAAGATGACTGTGATTCGTTATACAATCAATCTGACAGTAAATAGGCATCTCGCATTACAATATCACCATTTAGTTCTTAAAAGCAAAATCTGCTTTGAATGAATAGACCTTTTTACATGGGAGCGCGAATTGCTTGCCACGATAATAACATATTTGCTAAGGCCAAATGCTCGCCCCAAAAAGACTCGCCCCAATACACATAGCAATATTTTGTTGCCGTGTTTAGTTAAAACACTATTACACATGTTTCATAATTTACTTACCCCTGTAACCAGCGACGAGCACACTGGAGAACCGCCCACATTCGCTATGTGCACATTGATATGTAGATATATTGTATAGAATACGCTACCGTTTTGGCGTTGTATTTCGTTAAATGTATGGATGTTACCTTCTAGCTGTTCACGGCAAGAATGATGACGTCACACATTTTAGATTCAAGCGAGGCTCTATCCCCTCCCCACGGAGCGAGCCGGTTCCAAGAAGGAGCTTCAGCCGGCGCCATGTGGAGGGGGAAATAATACGTTTTTATCACTTAGGGCAGGTCCATGTATATTCATATGTCCGTGGTTCCCAGAGAAATTGATAATATTTGTAGGGCTGCCACAATTTTAAAATACACATAATATTTATGAAAATATCTGTTATTTTCTCAATGTATTACGTTAGATTACCTATAAAGTGTAATGTACACTTGAGGTGACCGTTCACAAAACAAAGCTATATTATTTATTATAACGGAACTACTATAATCATTGTTTCTCTTTAATTTCTCTTATCAATTTGGGAGACGGGACGGGATGGGTACTGCCGCGCCGCCCCGGAAAACATTTTTTGGATAACCAACACCCCTGCCGTAGGTCACTCAAGTGGTTTGCTATGTTTGGTGACTTAGCAGGGGTTCCCGGGTTATGGGATGAGGTATCAATTTGGAAGGCGACCATTGCCGCCCGGCAACCATTCATTGGATAACAGAGGTGCCCGGGTTCATGGGGTGAGGCTTATCTATTTATTGGGTACTACTTTTTTTAAAAGAAAAAGAGTCATAATTCGTATTCCCGGTTTACGAATAACCTGACAATTTGAAAATCTCCTACCAGCATCATAATAAGCGGAATATGTTGCTTGTGCATTGAAAGAGGAATTGAACCCGCGACATCTTGACCCGACCCATTTTTCAATTTTCAATTAAGTAAAGTGCACATTTTAATCATATTTGTTTATAGTCCAGTCAATTTTTAATTTAGGAGGTGGGAATGGGTACCGCCGCCCCGGGAACCTTTATTGGATAACCAATACCTCTGCCATAGGTCACCCCAAGTGGTTCGCTATGTTTGGTGATTTAGCAGGGGTGCCCGGGTTCATGGGGTGAGGTTTGTCCAGGTCTTGGAGGCGGATGACCAGGACATACTGAACCCGAGATTCCTACCCACCCCTTAAACCCTTTTCCTTCCCAGAACTCTCCTCTACTTCCTTTCCTTAAAAACACCCTCCACACAGCATCATAGGTGAGCATAAAGATGACATAGGCCCTGAGGGAAATTATGTTCCTCAGGGCCTCCTGTGTGGAGCTCATGTAGAAAAAAAAATGAATGGTCCAAAAGGAGGTGTAGAGTGCACCTAAGCAATTCCTTCAGAAACTTGGTCAGGGTGCTTAGGGTGTGAACATACTAAAAGTTCTGACATCTAGGTGGTGAGCTAGGGGAGGGAGGGGGGGGGAAGGTTCAAATTTTTGGATTTACGCTTATATCTCGGAAACGGTGCATTTCAAAGAATTTTTTTTAGAATAAGTGAAAGCTCATAAAATTATCTACAACTTTTATTCTGTACGTAATTTTCGAAATCCCAGCCGTTTTTGACTTACACGCTCCACAAATGTAGATATTTTCGAATAAAATCATTTTACCTCACATTTTTCATCAAACATTCCTTCATATCGTCTAAAATATTTATCAAAGAAAGAAATTTGTTTCAAAGAAGTTGTAAAGAATTTAATTCCCTTTTATACATTTGCAAACAATCTTCAACCAGTAAATATTTACAGGAATTTTAAGTTTTTTAGTAAATATCGTCATTTTTTTATCTTATTACTGACACACCACTTTTGTTTGTAACAGATTGTGGGACTTGGATTTCATTTATTATTTCATCATTTAGTTCCTAAAACAATTAGTTTAATGAATCTTCACCAACTTGAACAGCATCTTAGCAAGTTATTGTGGCGTCTCCGACGACTCCACTCCACAAAAATTGACATTATTTCACTGGTTTGCGGGAAGGGAGGATGTGCATCAAACCACTGACTGAGTTTGGCACAACCTGTTTTTGCCTACATGCACCTTTTCGCTCTTTATTTATATCCGGGGGTAAAGTGCACAAACTTCAGGAGGTAATTCTGCACGACAGTACACGTAAAAAAAGATACGAAACTTTTTTCAAAACGTTCTAAGGTAGTTACGGGTAAAAAAGTTTTGTTGTTTGTATGAAAAAAATAATATTCTTCTGTGGAAAAATAATTTTGTATAGGGAAAAAATTGAATTTAGAAAAAAGTTATTTGTATTTTTAACATTCACCATCATGTACCTCCCGAAGTTTATGTAGAAATTTATGAAGTGGCAGCCCTAAAAGCTAACAGCAAACTACAGCTTTGCTAGGACTAGTTAACCGATGGAATCTAAATTATTAAACATTTTTAAAAAGGTCATAGTAATTACTTATAACAATGTAGTCGGTTTTAGTAAATAAGCGAAACTTTTGTTTACTTACATTTACGTAATGCATTTTGATTTTATTATCCAACGAACATCCAATAATAGGTAGTAATAAAATAATACGTATGATGATAATTACATATTTCCTTGTCCGTAACAATTTGGGACGCGGGTAAGGGTACCGCCGCCCCCGGAAACTATTTATTGGATAACCCCAAGTTGTTCGCTACGTTTGGTGACTTAGCCGGGGTGCCCGGGTTTGGATCTTGGTGGCGGATGTGTCTGCCCACCAGCTGCGTGGTAGGCCAGATCGGGAGAGACTGGTTGAGGGAGATCTTGTGACCTCTCAGGCAGAACTCTTTTGGAACATCGCCTTGCACCGCATTGGGAGGGATGGATTCAAAAGTCCGTCACACCCAAACCCACTGACCCTCAAATTCCTACCCACCCCTATAACCTTATCCTTTCCAGAACTTCATCTCCTTCCTTTCCATTAAAACACCCTCCACACAGCATATCCAAAGATGACATATGCTCTGAGGGAAAAAAATCTTCAGGGCCTGTGTGGAGTTACTGTAAAAAAACAAGTTAATTTTTGAAAGTAGATTTTTGTTAGCAGTTTGATCCGTAAAAATGTATTATTTATTATTATGTCCTATAATTTTTAAATGAGCAAAATAAAAGCTTTTGCATTCAATGGTCATTTAAAAAAAAAACGTAATTTAATTTTTAAAAACTTGCCCGGGAATTTCAGTTTCCGAAGCATTGGAAATAGATTTATTTCCCAAAGTACGCATTCTGTAAAAAAATAAAACAATAACTGTCACCTTTGTTGTATAATACACAAATAAATTGAAAATTTATTTTTAAAATAAATATTACATAATAGTAAATAATACGAGTATGTATTATATTAATAAAATCAAAATTTTATTTTTTTCTTTTTACCTTAAACATTCCATCATACGTTCTCGATTTTGGAGATAATACTTGGAAATACGACTTTTTTGTTGTTGTCTTACCATTTTCGCAAAATAATATTATTATTTACGTACGTGTATATTAAACAAATCATGAAACGTAGGACTACACGTCTGTGTGGCGAGCTGTCTGGACAGCGAATGACGAATATTTGAAAGGCACATAGGTTACACGCACGTTAGATAGAGATGGCCTGTAAATATTATCTTTAGAATTAAAAAACGTAAGCGCCCGTTGTTAAAATATTTAATTAATCACGGTTTATTGAAAAAAGAGCAAAAATCTCGTGATAATTGTCTTTAGTTTTATTTAAAGAAACGCTGTGAATTTTTTCATACATATAACTTGTAAAATAACTGAAACAAACGTGTTAATAATAATTTTTGGAGCATACTTTGTGATTTTTTTCTATCGAGGGAATTTTCTATAATTTGCGTTTCGGCGCGATAAATGTCTAGATATTATCTTCAAAAATAACATATATTTTTTTAAGAGCTTAAAAACTTCAAATGTTTAATGGAGATTTGTAAGAAATCGGTAGAAATTGGGAGAACCGAGGCTTAATAAGCAGACGGGTTTGTCAAGGAATTCAATATAATTAAGAAAATATTCAAGAATTTCAAGAAAATCTAAAAAAATAAGAAATATAATTCAAGAAAATTAATAAAGTCCTCAAGAAAATGGAGGAATTTAATAAAATTAATAAAATAATAAAGAGTATCTAGAACGTCTAGGATTTCAAGAAAATTAAGAAATCGAGAAAGTCGAGAAAATAAATACATTTTTAATAAATTTGAAAATAGTGTTAAAACTTAAGTACAAACATTGACTAGTTTTTCCCCATCCAATGGCCTGTCCAACCATTCCTATTATCGTTTCGTTTTGCCAAAAACAAACCGGTCGAATCAAATCTGTTAACTTGTAAAAAAAATAGGTATAATAAAGTTTTACTATTCTTCTAAATTTTAACACCTTTTATTCAACTTTTATAATAATAAACAACCATTGAGGTGGAGATGCAAAACCAAGGATTTTATCATCTATGGCGCCACACCGCCATAGGGAGATGAAATAACTCTAACTAATAACCAAGCATGATGAAAGGGGTGATATAATAACTAATCAATTAGATGTAAGTAAGTGATGAAAATAATAAAGGCGAGCAATAAAATAATAACAACAAGTAATAAACTCACCTTGCAGTAGCGAGCTTCAGCAGGGCCGAGTCGTGATATTTGCTGGAAGCTTTGTATTCCGGGTGCATTATGATAGATTCAATGCGAATGTCTTGGAGTTCTGTGTCGTCTATAGAGAAATCTAACTCTCCGAGGCCTACTGTATCGGGTCTTTCGCTGGAACATAAGATTGTTATTGATGATAGATTCAATGCGAATGTCTTGGAGTTCCGTGGTGTCTTTAGAGAAATCTAACACTCCGAGGCCTACTGTATCGGGTCTTTCGCTGGAACATAAGATTGTTATTGATGATAGATTCAATGCGAATGTCTTGGAGTTCCGTGTCGTCCATAGAGAAATCTAACACTCCGAGGCCTACTGTATCGGGTCTTTCGCTGGAACATAAGATTGTTATTGATGATAGATTCAATGCGAATGTCTTGGAGTTCCGTGTCGTCCATAGAGAAATCTAACACTCCGAGGCCTACTGTATCGGGTCTTTCGCTGGAACATAAGATTGTTATTGATGATAGATTCAATGCGAATGTCTTGGAGTTCCGTGTCGTCCATAGAGAAATCTAACACTCCGAGGCCTACTGTACCGTATTTCGCTGGAACATAAGATTGTTATTATCAAATGTTAACATCATGCTGAAAAAGCGAAGAATAATAACTAACAAAACAGCAAACCTAACTGTGATGATATCCTAGACGTGGTTTAAGACGATACCCATAGGTGATAACAACTTAACAGTGTGCAACTTCATCATTCCTTTTAGAACTCATGTTACATAAAATAATGTAACAAGTGAATTATCTGTGTATGGGTACTTTTGGTGTGAAGTTTGTTAACATTCAACATCTTTATATTGGTAGCATTGAAATTTTTACCTTTGCTCAGTTGGTGATACTGATGATCTGCACAGAGGGGTTCACTAAGCAGGACTGGCCTTGAGCTCTTCATTCTTTGAGCAGCCACAGGTGACCACGGCCATCGTCCCTGTGGCGGGTCGACGTAATCAAATAGTCGTAATTCGCCATTATTTTAACAACATGTGAAGATTGATAAATCCGCGCCCACCAGCGGCATCCATTATTGAAGATCATCAGGACAATCATTAAAATCCTGGATCAGCAGCGGAGTACCATGGGAGCACATTATTTCTGCTGGATTAAAACCACATCCAGCATCTGCAGACGCAGTCATCACAAGACCTTCCGTCTATACCTGGAGCCAGAGGTGCTCGCCGAGATGCGGCCGAAGATCGCCCACCTTGGCCGTCATCAACATAGTCGGCTGGCTGGCAACCGCCCTGGGACGGGACGTCGTTGGGAAACCGCGAGACTGGAAGCCTGTTCGTCGCTCCAGCCTGCCGTTCAGCACATGTCAGCAGCGGAGGGAGCTGACCGCCCATCTCCGAAGGCAGCAAGCAACAGCATGGATCGCCTACATATGGCATTCACCCATTCATCAACTCCTCAAGATTAAACGGTACTAACGCTCCATAATATGCCCATTCAGAATTTAGTCTAGCCCTGATTATTATTTGTACTGAATTAATCAATTAATTTAACTGTGTCAAAGCACTATACTATTTCATTTAAATAACCTATCCTCATTCAAAGTATTACACAGCCGATTGCTTAAGGTCCACACTGAGATATAAATTCTAGTAATAATCACACTTGTCTCATGCTCTCCATGTATTATATTCCTAACATTTTAGCTTCCAATGTGAAAGCTAAATATTTTCATAACATTTTGGCGTCCAACGCAAATATTTTCATAACAGTCATTAAAAGTGACGAAAAAGATGAAAAAAAGGTAAAAATAGCTAACGTTAGATAAGATTATGGGATTTTTTTATCACTTTCAGTGACAAACGCCACATTGTTCAGTTGTCATGGAACCAAGGTACTTAAAAGTTATGTGAGTTTAGTGATATATTTAGAGAGAAATTAAAAGAAAGCGCGACGCTGGACGACGCGGTCTTTCAAATCCCTGACAGTAGATCTCGCGTTTCTAATTTCCTATGAAATCATAAAATTTGTAAGTACTCGTATGTAACTAAATATCTTCCTTAGAATTGAAAACCAAATATGACATGTGATATTTAAAAATAAATATAAAAACATACAAAACGGCACCGTCTCAGTGAGAATAAACTAAGTATTTTTTAAACTGTCTTTCAACAGATTCTTTCAGTCTAAATAAGCCTGACGATTTCACATAAAAAACCGACTTTACCGGACCATTAAAACGTTTTGATTATGTGTATCATTCGCTTTTATGTCAAGTTCACGCCGTCATATCGTAAGTTTATTTGATAAAATGTTGGCGGTGGAAAGGTCAATATTGTTTATTTAAAATAATATCGCAATAAATTTGATGATTTTCACAAAATAAACTCCCTTTGGATCATTCACCCAAGCCACGAAGTAAATTTATTTACCGTGTTTGTTCTTCCATTTTTTATTTAAGTTTATTTAAGAAACGTTCAGGGTTGTACCTACATAAAATCAGTTTACAGTGAATATAATATAAATCAATTAAATTCGGTTTATTATTTTTTTTATGTATGCTTACAAATTATAGTAAGCAGATAATAAAAGTTATAGTCTTACTAATTAAAAAAAAAACAATGAGTAAAGCAAAATAGAAATTTTTGTTTGGAATTAAGTATCCGATTTTGAATTAATATCAATATCCCTTCGGGCATTGTAAAATTCGCGGACATCCCCGAACAAGGAGTTTTTTTTAACGTATTTCGATTAATGTTGTATTACATAAAATAAGGTACCCGATCTGGTATTGCGTTCAGCGCAATGAAATGCAATCCTTTCTAACAGAGCTAGTGAGTCAATAAGGAAGTTCACAATCTTATGCAGAAACAGTACGCCAAGAATTTTTCTCAGTTTGTAAAGAGCGATTTATTATCAATTATGAATGTAACCCGACATTTTGATAATTATTTCTGATCATTTTCCAAAAGATACGACGGATATAAGTTTGGTGTTGAGGATCTCAAAAAATTACCGATGCAACTTCGGGATCTTACATATTCCATATATAGTATATCAAGTGTTAAAGATTTATTGAATGGTTTTGTGATGCGTAGAATGAAGCCCATTTGTTTGTGGGCCTTTTCTAAGATGTGCTTTTTTTACATGAATACCGCACAAGAGTCCTAACTGCTCCGTGTCTGTCTGGAGCCAGTGAGACTATGGCATCCCCAATTGGGGTATATTGTGAGGCTGAAGGTAGTGGGGAGAGGAAGGAGTTAGGGAAGAGGAAGGTGGGGAAGTACCTGGCTATTCAGATCTGGTCACCAAACACGGCTAAAGCCATTTCAAGCAACGTTTTAATTCTGAATGGTCTTACACCAGAGCTATACTGAGAGTATCTTCCACTCTGGAACGTGCCGCAAATATACTATATATCATTTTAATTGAATTATTTGTGAAATAACACAAATTAATCAAATAGCAGAAAACACCAAGCTTCACGCAGAAATGCGTGATCTTAACACGCGCGTATCGCACATGGAACAGTTAGCTAGAGAAACTAACGTTGAGATTCAATGTGTACCTGAGAATAGATCTGAGAACTTGGTATCTATTGTCAAACAACTTGGTGCCGTAATTTCCCGCCCGATTGCTGAATCTGAAATACTCAACCTTCATCGGGTCCCTAAGGTCAAACCTGAATCCAACCGACCCAAGTCAATAATAGTAAAGCTCCCAAGCGTGAGAATAAAGAATGAAGTCCTGGCTGCAGTTGCCAATTATAACAACAACAAAAAAACAAAACGAATAAACTAAACTCGGCACACCTTGGCATCGACGGCGCGAAGTCACCAATTTACGTCAGCGAACATCTCTCCCCCGCTCATATAGTCCTGCACGCAGCTACAAGGATGAAAGCCAAGGAAACTAATCACAAATACGTATGGATACGTAATGGTCGCATCCTAGTACGTAAAGATGATAGCTCTGCGCGCGTGGTGTGGATCCGTGATCATAACTCCCTGGTTTCTTTCACCTTATTTTCTTCCGCAAGTTAGTTGATTTTCTAAACTCACTTCTCTGCTTTGTTGTTTACCCTTATATAATGTTTAATATTTATTATCAAAATTTAACCGGACTGCGTTCCAAAACCAATATATTCTACTTAAATATTACTAATAATGATTATGATATCATTATGATAACTGAACCATGGCTCGTGGAAAGCATTGCCGCTGAGGAATTATTTGATAATCGTAATGTAGTATTTAGACGAGATCGTATAGATAATAAAAGATTAGGGGTGTGATTATTGCGTTTAAGAAACACCTGACAGTTGTAGAGCGGAAGGATTGGAAATAGACTGCTGAGGACCTGTGGGTGACTCTTATATCTAAAATTCTAAAAAGATCAATTTGTGTTGTGTTTATATTCCACCTGGAGTCAATCACACACGTAACATTTATGAGTTTATGGACACACTATGTGATCTTCGGGCTCTTCATCACGATGATAATTTTCTTATAGCGGGAGATTTCAATCTACCTCAAATAGACTGGTCTATTATTAATGAAAATAGTATGAAAATCGTAAATACTCACCATTCAGAAATAATTTCCAAAATCTCTGACACTCGTTGTTTTACTGATCTTTCACAATATTGCACTTTTCCAAACAACAGGCACAAATTCTTAGATCTTGTTTTTAGTTCTTTTCCTGTCATTGTAGCACACACCTCTCAACATCTTATACCCGAATGTCAACATCATAAATCAATCACTATTAATATGAATTTAGAGTTAGACATTCCCATGGTAAATAACAATAGAACCATAAATCTCTTTAAAAAAGCTAATTACGAAATCATAAACAATATCCTCAGCAATGTTGATTGGGATGTAGAATTTTTAAACTTATCTACCAATAAAGCTATTAACCGTTTTTATGAAATTTTACATGAAATTATTCAAATTAACGTTCCATCTAAAAAGTTCAGGTCAATAACTCATATCCTTACTGGTATAGCCCGGCTTTAATAAAATTGACTAAGGAAAAATACAAGGTATTTAAAAAGTGGAAAAAATGGTCTAATCCTTTGGATTATCGAGAATTCTGTGTTCTGCTAACTAGACAAAAAAAATGTCTAATGAATGTCATAGACAATTTATAACAAATGCTGAACTCAAAATATCTCATGACCCAAGGAATTTCTGGTCCTATGTGAAAAGTAAAAGAAATAGTTCAGGGTTACCCAATACTATGAAACTAGAGAATACAACTGCTAACAATCCTTTAGCTATATGTAACATGTTTTCAAAACACTTCGCCTCTACCTATAATAATTATAATGTAACTCCCAAGACATTAACTAATATTCCTCAAGAAAACAATGGTATAAACATTTGTTCTATTCCAGTTTCCAAGGAAAAAATAGAAAAAAATAATTAATGACATCTCTTGGTCGTTGGGTGAAGGTTTTGATAAAATACCATCTCATTTTATAAAAATGAAATAAAAGAAATACCGAAACCTCTAGTATTGCTTTTTCAATTATCTTTGAAAGAAGGCGTCTTTCCAGATCAATGGAAATGTGCGCTCATTACGTCAGTATTCAAATCTGGGTCTAAGAACGACGCTCAGAACTATCGTCCAATATCAAAATTATCTATCTTTAGTAAGATTTTTGAAAAAATTGTTCATGAGCAACTGTATGACTGTGTTTAGTCTGTAATAACTGAGAATCAACGTGGCTTTATGGAAAAAAGATCAACTTATCCAATCTTGCTGTATTTACTGAATTTATTTCTAAATCAATGGATAAACGAATCCAAGTGGACGCAGTGTATACAGATTTCTCCAAGGCATTTGACAGCTACTGACTACTACTCTTGTCAAAACTATTAGCTTTAGGAATACATGGTGATTTGTACCGATGGCTAGTCTCCTATCTTGACAAACGTTCCCAGATAATAGCAGTGAATGGTTTTAATTCTGAAATTGTCAATGTACCTTCAGGTGTCCCACAAGGGTCTCATCTGGGACCATTGCTTTTCACTATATTTATCAATGACATTGTAAAATGCTTTAAGCATTCTAAAGTTTTGCTCTTTGCTGATGACATGAAAATATTTCTTTCTATCAACTCTATTTCTGACTGCTATAAACTTCAAGAAGATCTTAATAGACTTAATAATTATTGTACTGTCAACTATCTCCATTTGAAAACCGACAAATGTTACGATATTACCTTTACAAAAAACCAAAAAACAATCGAACATGATTATTATATTACAAACAGTCAAGCACTTAAAAAACTCAATCAAATTCGAGACCTCAGTGTTCTTATTGACAATAAACTTTCGTTTAAGGCACATGTGGATATTATTGTTAAGAAATCCATGAGCATGTTAGGATTTTTATTCCGTATTGGAAAAGAGTTCACCAATATCCGTACCCTCAAAATATTATATTACTCCTATGTTCGAAGTCATCTTGAATATGCTTCTCCTGTATGGAATCCGCTGTATAATATACACACAAAGCGCATTGAAGCTGTCCAAAGAAAATTTGTACATCACTTGAACTTTAAGAGACATGTGCGTTATTATGACATGGACAGCTCTATAAAAAACACTATGGACTTAAAACTCTAAGAAGTAGGAGAGACATCGCGTATATAACTTACTTATACAAAGTCTTGAGTGGTCATATTGACTGTCCAGCTCTTTTGTCATCAATTAATATTAGAATCCCGAGTAAGAAAACTAAAGACAAGTCATTGTTTCATATCGAAAGTGCTTCAACCAGTCTCAGGCAAAATTCTTTCTTATTAAGAACTTGCAATCTTTTTAACAAAATTGTATCGATTCTGATATTTTTCGTGTACTTTAAGCACTTTTAGACAAATACTTAATGGAGTCTTATAATTATCCATCAATTGACAAATAACTTAATGCATTGTAACAAAACTGATAAATTGATACCGTAATATCTTATGTATTCTTTGTATTGAAATTTTTTATGTATTTTTTGTATTGAAAATTTAAAAATAATGTACATAAGTGTATGTATATTGTTTTTCCACTCTGGTGTTTTTCAGTTTTTTATTTCTATTTTATTATTATCTTAATTTAAAATAAAACAATAACTTTGTAAATACCACTTTTATTTTTATACTTTATGCCGACCGGGTTTCGCTACAACCGTAGCTTCATCAGGGCAGTATAATACTCAACTAACATTAGGTTACATTTGTGTTATAATATATAATTTACCAAAAATGGGCTGGACTCGTCAAGTGGAGGAGGAAGAAGGAGGCATAGATGGAGAATTGGGAAGGGAACGGACGTGTTCTTTATCAATAGGGAACAATGTTAGTATGGGACTTTTATTTAAATTAAGTTGGCTATTTACTACCTTACTATTAGTGTTTATGGCTTTCCTAAGTTCAAGTGCCTCTAAATTATCCAACCTTATACCGATGCTGTTTTTATGAATAAGTTTGGCGCCAGCGTTTTTGTCAAATTTATGATCGTTTTCAATCAAGTGGTTTGCAAATTCTGAAAATCCAGAGCTGTGTAAACATCTAAGATGTTCTTTGATACGGTTGTTTATGTTGCGCGCTGTTTTACCAATATAAAAAAATGCGCAGTCGCTGCATTGAAGTGAGTAAATTCCCGAGTGAGATAGACTGTCTTCCTTATCCTTACCGTTCATTAAAAGTTTGCCTATATTATTATTAGTGTAAAATGCTGGTTTGATTTCTGATGGGAGATTTTTAACACTTTTTTGAGAGAAATTATTGATGTACAGGATTCTACGCCATTGATGAGGTTGATTATTATTACTTGGTATATTATTATTATGAGGTGGACTGTTGTATAAAAATTTACTAGTGGATAATTTTTTTTAAATTTTTTATTTAGAATGTTGTCGACTATATTTGGGTTGTAACCGTTATTTATTGCGATTTGTTTGATCGTAGATAGTTCTATTGCAAAGTTGGTATTTGATAAAGGGACTGTAACTAATCTATGTGTCATGGAATGAAACGCTGAATGTTTATGGGAGTTGGGATGGTTAGAGGAATTGTGAATTGTTATGTCAGTGAACGTCGGTTTGCGGTAGATTTTAAATTCGATTTTATTATTTATTATTGATAACGTAAGATCTAAAAAGTTTAAGGTAGAATTGGTTCCTATTTCTATGGTGAATTTAATTTGTTTATGGAAGGAGTTTATTAGCAACAGGAAGGAGTTGAGTTGTCTCTTGGTTCCCAACAAAACACAGAATACATCGTCAACATATCTCTTCCATAACACTAAGTTTTGTAATAATGGTGATTTACTATTAAAAATATTATTTTCTAAATTGTCCATGAATATATCAGCGATGAGGGGTGATGTCGGTGCCCCCATGGCCAAGCCTTCTTTTTGTTGATAAAAACATTCATTGTATTGGAAATAGTTTTGGTTAAGACATATATTAAACAGGTGAGATAAATCCTTAGAGAAATTATTTGGTAACTTTGAATTTTGTAGCAATTTAGATAATACATTTTTACTTTCGGCTACGGGGATATTTGGAAACAGGTTAACAACATCAAAGGAAACTAATTTTGCACCATCGGGGATATGTAAGTTTTCAAGCTCATCAATCAAGTCAAAGGAATTTCTAATGGTGTATTTTGGAGCAAAAACTTTCGAGTTATTGAATACATTAGTTATAAATGAAGCTATTTTGAAATTTGGGGAATCGCAACTTGATACGACTGGTCTTATTGGTTTGTGAAGTTTATGGAGTTTTAAGAATCCATATAATTTAGGGGCTTTTGGATTTTTTGTAAAAAAATTATTTTTTTTACTTTTTATTTAGATCACAGTGTAACATGTTTTAAATGTATAAACTACCGGTATGAATAATAAATACACCGGGCCAAAACTGACAGTTGTTTATTATTTACACTTGGCGTAGAAAAGAAGCCATGATACCCAGAAACGGGCATTTTTATAATGTAAAAACTCCACCACCATCTGACACTTGCGAGCGTTTGTAAACATGACTAGTAGCTAGTAGTTAAAACAGTTTGCTACCGACCTACTGAACTCAGCCCCTAGCCAAGGCTCGCACCATTTGGTTGAGATGGTAAAACATAGGAGTTTGCTCAAGCAACCCATAGATGCCGGTAGCCTGTCAATTTTCAACATAAGTAATAGTAGTTTTTTTCTTAAGAATATTTTAAAAATGTCTCTTGACAGGGAGCAGTATTCGGGTTTTATCATCAATACCTCTAATTTCTTCTGGTAGACCAATGATAAGGTTCTTCCCTGGTAAGTATAATGATGTTGTGTAAAAGACGTGTTTAGTTTTGGGCATAGAAAAACATGTTTAAGTCGAGTTCTGTTTTCATTTAAAAATGGATATTTATCTTTTTCTTTTATAATTTGAATTAATGAATTTTTAATATTTAAATGTGGGTACCTGAAATTCTTCAAACAGGCATTCTGTTGGGTAGTCCAATTTCAATTGGAAGAAGGTTACATTTATACGCGGATCCCCAACTGATAATAGCGTATTGTAAAGTGGATTGAACTAATGCATAGTAGATTAAATATAGATTTTTTATCGAGAGAAAATTTCTATTTCTTAAAAATACATATATTAATTTTCTGATTTTGTTTACTACTTGACATATTATTTGTTCCTTCCATTTCAGATTTTTATCGATAATTACTCCAAGATATTTAATTTTATTTGTCATTTTTAATATTGTACAGTTTGATTTGCAATGATTTTGGCTATGAATTTTAGTATTATTGTGTATGATAATGTAAAAAATTTTTGGGAGCATTAAATGAGATATTTGAGGTGTCGTCAAGGATAATATTGTGGGGGGAGGATTTTATGATAGGGTGATTTGTGGGATGTTGGATGTTGGATTTGGGAGAAGGGTGGATTTTATGGTGGGGTTATGTAGAGTGGGGAGAAATTAGGGGTAAAGGGAGGTAGGATTGGGGAGGGGGGGGAGGAGAATTTTTGGGATAGATGAATTTGAGGAGATATGAGATGTTGATTTTGAAAATTAGTATTATTGTGGGTAGGAGTATTTGAGTAGTGGCGGATTTCGGGGAAAGGGGAGTTTAGTGTAGGGTGATTTGTAAAATCATGAATTTGGGGGAATGGGTGTTTTGTGAGTATAAAGGCATGAATTTAATACAAACGTTTGATTTAGACTCGTGTTTCCCCAATGCCTCTCTGCACCAGGTTCTATTACGAAAGAACCGCCCCGGGGTGACACTACACCCGACGGGAGGTGACATCCGACCGTGGAAAAAATTACGAAAGATATTGTCGCAAAAATATTGAATACGGTGCTACTTATATTTTCATAGCTCTATAGCTCCCCGTGGAATGTCCCGAAACGGGGAGAATTTTGTGTCAGACGGTCTTTTTATTGACGAAAATAGTCTATTTCTGAAATTCTGGGGAGTGACACCACTTTATCCACCCCGGGTGCCACCCATGCTAGCTACGCCACTGCATCTACCCTGATGATGGGAACAACAGTATATTAATACATTTATTCCTATTTTTCAGTGGAATCTGAACCGACAAAACTTTACTTGTTTACGATATAACATTTTCTATCCACACCCCAATACAATCGCTTCTGTTTCTGGAGATGGTTACATAAGGTTAAGGGAAATACTATCAGTCATGTTGCACGATGCAGAGGTAATTATTATTTTGATTACTTTCATTTTACAATAACGCCAGACAAATTGAATGCATTTGAGTAGGTTTCTTTACATAAGTAAGTAGGTATTGTAGAACTTGGTTTAATATGAGAGTCATTATAAATTAAAAGACATGGGAGGAAATGTAACTACATTCAAAAATAGGTATTTACTATAATACATATACACAAATACAATAACAATTACATAATTTTAAAAATTTCCATAACTTAACCATTACAGTTTTTAGACAACTTCGTAAGTCCTACTTTTTATCATTTCAGGAAACATATATGGTGAGCTGAGCTAAACTGACCTCCAAATAAACAAATATAATAATTTTGAGCCCCGTCTGAAGCATCAAACATCTTAGGCAAACTAATGTCTCCATGGACCTTGGTTATATCTTGGCAATATGGTAAATTTATTATATACCTGACGAAAGATATAATACGTTTAAAAGAAATATTTATCTTTAAAACAACATCTTCATGTGGCAATTCACCACAGAAATATAACCTGCTTATATTGTATTCTTGTTTAAAATATGAACATGAGGGAGCGGGCCGTATCGGCAGAGACGGGACGAGAAATAAAAGGCGTCAGTCGGTGCAGTGAGTCAGTCGTTTATTAGGCTACGTTGCGATGGTCGGTGAAGCGGTAACAAGATGTATGCAGGGTGCCGTGATGAGATGCTGCAGGCGCTCGGAGGAGATGGAGATGGTGCGGTGAAGGTCAGCGAGTTGCGTATATTAAAAAAAAGTTTACATATTAGGTAGGTACCTAAATAAAACATAAAATGAAAGTAAAATTCATCACATAAATAACAAAATAATAAGCATAACATTAAAATAAATAATAATTAAACAGAAATAAAAATAAAAATATATTTTAGGATTGTCCATCAGGGAGGTCGCCTCATCATCTGCATCCATCGCTCATTCAGTGGGGAACTGAGCCACTGGGATGCAGCCACGACAATCATGTTGGTTGATTTCCGTGTCCTGCTCCAGAAGCTGGCTAGCCGGTGGCGAAGTAAGGCTGGGAATGAGTGCACCATCCCCTCGGTGAACATCGTGGAGGCACTGCATAACCTCGGTTGTTGCATAAGTTGCCTGTGTGCATTGTTGTAGCACAACCTCAGTTTGTCCCATTGCGCTGCTGGGTATTGCGTCCACAGTTCAGATGTGTACAGGGCAGTGCAGTATGTCTTGAAGAGTAATTTTCTGGCATCGTTGCTGCAGTGGTAGAACCGCCTTGAGAGCATTCCGGCCCGTATGTTAATTGCTCTTCTTTGTCGTTCCATATCTTCAATATCCTTCATGTCTTCGGCTAGGATACGTCCCAGATACTTAACCTGTGAGGCCACAAGCAGTTCATTTCCTTCTAGATATATTGGAGGAATATTTGATGGCTCCTTGTTCTGTTTGAAAGCGACGATGACTGACTTTTTGGAATTGTATAACAAGTTATGAGAGTTTGCGTAATCTTCGAATATTTGCACAAGTCGTCTCATCGCTTTAATCGAAGGTGCAAGCAGCACCACGTCATCGGCGTAATTTATTTTATTACTTCCTATATTTATTTAAATTAAAGTCCTTATAATAATAGTAATTTATTTCACATAAAATTATACAATAAAACATTTTGGGAAACTTTGACTAGCCAACTAGGAAAGGATCGTGATTAAGGCCAGTCAAATTGACAAGTTTAGTTCATATCATAAATTCCTCATAGAAACTGTAGTTAAATATACAATTTTGTACTTATAAGAAATAGAATAAGGAAAGAGAAAAAATGATATCCTAAAAATGCAAATTTAGTATCTATTGCTTATGTTAAACAATAGATATATGTTTGGTTATTAAAATCACTTGCAAAAATTGAGAATCAAGACATTCTTCAAGCGTGATTACAAAATATTATAATTAAGTCGTGCTTATGTTACACAATAAATATATGTTTGGTTATTAAGATCGCTCGCAAAAATCGAGAATCAAAACATTCTTCAATCGTGATAAGAAAATATAATAATTAACGTGAATGACGTGTCCCCCAGCTATAGAAGCCGGCAAAGAAACTCAAAAGGATGCGAGTCGAAAAGGATGCAGCAAATGATTTAAAACAATTTGAATATATATCTTAAGTTAGTGTATAAAAAGCGACATGAGAAAATGGTTGATACCCAAATGTATTTATTTCCCTTTCCTTGCTTCATTTTTTAATCCTACCTACTGTGATATTTTTCCTTAGAGCAATATAAAAATAATGTTATAAATGGGTAGTTGAGCAGAAGGACTTCAATAAAAACATGGATTCACGTAGGAAATCTTCTAGTTTTATATCACGGCACATTTCACAATAAATTTGTTCCCGAACCGAACAAAAACACTTAAATTGGCCACTTTGACCACTAGCTAGATAATGCTAGCTGTTTACAGGAGATCCACGTTATTAAGAGAACATTTTTAACTAGAAACGCAGGCTATTTATAAATAACATTTTCCAACACATAAACAAAACAACCACCATTGTTAAATCTAAATACTATACAGATTCCAGAAATCTGCTTTATCGTCTATCCTTAAAAACAGTGCGGCCCTATGGCCGTAGCCTGTAATCTGTAATTCAAACAGTCAAGTTACAAACTATACTGCTAGGTGGCAATAACCTTCACTTTTTGAACATACATACTGCCGGGCGGGGAATGAGAAAAAACAACAAGTTTTTTTGAAATTAAAAAATCAAACTACAAATTCCTAAATTTACAACAATATACTAAAATTTTACCAGATGTGTACCTATTTAAATTTAAAGGGTCCGGGAACCTAACCAACAATTAACGATAACCTAAAAATTTACAAATTTCTAAAAAATCATAAAAAATTTCACAAAATATAACAACATCACAACATTAATAATAAATTTGTACAATTGACAATTCAATAATGTCTCATTGTCTCTATGGAGATTTTTCACTTCAATTATATTATTTTTTAACTAACACCAATTCACAAATAGCAATAAATTGTTAGTTCGCTGTGAACTGACTATCAGTTTATCACTGGCATGGCACTGCCAAAAACAGAGAGAACACTTCACTGGGTAGACTACTCGGCCATCTTGTCCAGGGTGGTCATCATATTTTAATAGTACATCACCATGTACTTCTGTGTGTCATCATTGGGTAGTACATCACCATGTACTTCTGTGTGTCATTGGGTAGATCATCATAAATTATGGGGCGGCCGTGCCCTGGTAATCAGATAGTACCATTAATTGTGCAGCTAGGATGATCAACTCGCCTTTGTTAACTGGAAGCCCCAGTGGCTTCAGACAGGATACAGTGGTGCCAACAACACCAATACCGATGCTCCATAATTATAGTTGTGGTTTGGTTGCATCGGTTCAGCCCTAATTACAGTTAGGCTGTGACCTTGGGAAGGTCCGTGGTTTGCCGGGTCGGGAAATTTGGATCCAAGTTTGCTTCTATTGGCATCAAACATATTTTTGTGATGGGTCTCACAAAAGTGCCTTGTGCTGTTTTGAGGGTAACCACCCTCACTACTCCATCCGGGCCTGGATGAGTAGTTAATATGCGCGCCATCTTCCACAATGCAGGAGGCAGATTGTCTTCCATCAAGATTACCAGATCGTCCTTCTTTATTGCCTTTTGGTTGCTGGCCTGCCATTTGGTCCGTTTTTGCAGCTCTGCTAGGTAATCTCGTTTCCATCTGAACCAGAAATTTTGAATTAGAGCGTTTAATTTTTGATATTTGCTTAGTATGTTCTCCGGGAGCTCGCGGACATCCACCTCGGGAATAACCGAAGCATCCCTGCCCATGAGGAAATGGTTGGGGGTTAAAGGGAGAAGGTCGTCTACGTCATCAGACAGGGAAGTTAAGGGACGGGAGTTCAAACAAGCCTCTATCTGACAAAGCAAAGTATATAATAATTCAAACTGCAATGGGTTATTTTTAGTAATTCGATATAAATGAAACTTGGTGGACTTGACGGCGGCTTCCCACAGCCCGCCATGATTCGGTGCCCTAGGCGGTATAAAACTCCAAGAAATTCCCTTATCAGCTAAAAACCTATGGATTTTGTCATTGTTCAGTCTCAGACTGGCATACAGTTCTTTGAGCTTATTGGAAGCTCCTCTGAAAGTGGTTGCATTGTCAGAAAATATTTTTTCCGGCTGACCCCTACGGGCAATGAACCTCTTTAAACAATTTAAAAGGGCATCGCTTGACAAATCTGTTACGAGTTCCAAATGAACCGCTTTGGTAGAAAAACAAACAAATATGCAAAGATACGACTTAATGAGCGGAGATTTCCTCAGCGCTCCAGCCTTCGTGTCTATCGGTCCGGCAAAGTCGACCCCTGTGACAGAGAACGGTAGACTGGGAGTGATTCTCTCAACTGGAAGGTCTCCCATGATCTGCCGGCAAACCTGGGGTCGGTATCTAAAACATACAACACACTTATGTAGGATACGCTTAACAGTGTTTCTCCCAAATATCGGCCAATATTTCAAGCGTATTTCCGATAACAGCGCTTGGGGACCTGCATGTAAATGTTCATAATGATAATTACGTATAATAAGTTCAGTTATTTTATGTGACGGTGATAATATTATCGGGTGCCTTTGATGATGCGATAAATAAGTAGCTAATTTTAATCGTCCACTTGCGCAAATTAAACCTTCCATTAAACAGGGATTGAGAGCTTTCAATCTACTGTTTTTGTTTACTAACCCATGCTTCTTTAGGTCCTTCAATTTTCTTTTAAATGAGTGTTCTTGAGATGATGTCAGTAGGCATTTTAAAGCTGCTTCCAGCTCGGAGACAGTTAAATTGCCATACTTTTTATCCTTAGGGTTACGACAATTATGTATAAATCTTAACGCTTGAGCGCTTATTCTTTTTAATTTGGTTAGCGATGAGAATTTTTCGAAAATATCCCATTCTTGAGCATCCGCTACCAATAGTACATTTTTACTTTTTATTTCCGGGGGATCCAAACATGACATCTTGGATACTGGCCAAGTGTTGACATCTTCCGTCAACCAGCTTGGCCCCTTCCACCATATTGAAGCGTTGACTAACCTTTCAGCTGTGGTACCTCGGGACAGTATATCCGCTGCATTTTCTGACGATGATACGTGCCGCCACTGCGTTGGATCGCTGATTTCCTGTATCTCAGCGACTCGGTTTGCCACGAAGGTGTTCCAACGAGCTGGTTGTCCTTTCAACCAGCATAACGCTATTGTTGAGTCGCACCAGTAATAGGTGGCTGATTCCTCTACACTTAGCGTCAACTTGATATTTTTTATTAGCTTGGCCAATAGTAATGCACTACATAACTCTAACTTGGGTAGTGATATACATTTTAATGGCGCCACTCTAGACTTGGAGGTAACTAACTGTGCATGCCGCTTACCTTCTGAATCTGTTGAGACGATGTAGGCGCATGCTCCGAAAGCTTTCTGCGAGGCGTCGCAGAACCCGTGCAATTGTATATTCTTTGGTGTTCCGCTAATAACTCCTCTCGGGATTTTTAACACATTTAGTTGCGATAGTTGGTCTAGTCCCTCCAAGATAGTAAAATTTCATCAGGTAATATGTCATCCCATGATGCCTTGGACTGCCATAATTTTTGCATAATTAATTTGGCTACCACTACGATGGGGCCTAAAAGTCCTAAAGGATCAAAGGTGGAAGCTATGCACGATAATATTTGACGCTTGCTCTCCGTTTTACCTGACGGCCTTGTAATTTCATAAGACAGGTAATCTAATTCATTATTCCAAATTAATCCAAGTATTTTTTCATTCTTGGAATTGTCAGTGATCATTTTTTCACAATTGCCCTGTTTGGCAATTTCACCTTGGCCCCGCCCAGATGACAATTCCAAAACATTTGATCTCCACTTCCTCAGGGTCATCCCTGCGGACAGCAAGATATCACTTATTTGTTTCTTCAATTTGAAACAAACTTCCAAGTCATCCCCTCCAGTCAATAAATCGTCCATATAAAAATCATTTTCTATGACTTGACTTGCTACTGGGAAATTAACTTGATTATCCATACCAATTTGTCGAAGACATCTCGTTGCTAGGAAAGAGGAAGGTCCCAGCCCATAGGTAACGGTCTTCAATTTGTAATGTCGTAGTTCCTCTTCTTGTGATTCGCGCCATACAATCTTCTGAAGGCTGCGATCCGCTTCGCATACGTTGATTTGACGGTACATTTTTTCGATGTCCGCAGTCATGACGTATCGATGTTTTCTGAAATGTAATAAATGGCTGTATAAGTCCTTTTGAATGACAGCTCCCACCATCAGAGCATCGTTCAGGGATATTCCGGTCGACGTCTTTGTCGAACCATCAAACACTACACGCACCTTCGTCGTGGTGCTAGCTTCTTTAATAACCGCGTGATGCGGCAAAAAATAGGATTGCTCATCCTCTCTCCATTTATCACATAACTCCATATGACCTAGTTGTTCATATTCCCGCATAAATTGTACATATTGCAATTTCAATTCAGGATTTATTAAAAGTTTCTTCTCTAAGTTCTTAAATCTTTTCTCCGCTGTGTTTAGTGAGTCACCAAGTTGACTCACACAAGGGCGGCGCGGCAGACTTACAACGTATCTACCATCGCTCTCCCTAGAGTGCGTGGCGACGAAATCTGCTTCACACGCCTTCTCCTCATGGTTTTGAAATCTCGCAGGATTCACTTCCTCCATTTTCCAGAAATTTTCTAATTGATTGGATAATGTGTTTATTGATAAACTACAAATTTGCGGTACTGGCCTTTTTTTATGATGAATGTTGATTGGGCCCGATATGATCCATCCTAGTTCAGTCCTCTGAAGAGTAGGTCCGGTATCCAATCTCAGCCGATCATCTTGTAGTATATCCCAAAAGCTCTCCGCGCCTAACAAGATATCAATGGGAGCCGCTACGTTGAAATTTGGGTCCGCCATTTGTAATCCCGGTGGCAGCTTAATATTTTTTCTGGCCACTGTTGCTTGAGGTAGGTTTGTGGTTATTTCCTGCAATATTAGACAATTGATATTTTGGTTATAATTTGTCCTCAGAGATTTCATTTTAATAGCAACACGTTTCTTTATATGAGTAACATTGTTGTGTATGCCTAACACAGGCTTGTTTATGTTTTCACATCTTAAATTTAATTTCATTGCGAACTTTTCGCACATAAAATTGGCTTGAGCTCCAGAGTCAATCAGGACCCTTGCCTCATGCACTTTATTATTGTGATCTACCACCCCAATGATAGCAGTCGACAATAAAATTGTTTTTTCTGCCTTCGCTAAGGCTGAATGGTTTGACACTGAAACTCGTTCAGCATCCATTTGGCAGTCACCTCCGGGGTGATCTTCACCTTTATTCATGGAGTCATCGCTCGGATGCATCTCCCTGTGCAATAACGTATTGTGGCTTTCGCTATCACAATGCTTGCATTTCAAATTAATTTTACAATATGGGGCCGTATGTCCTAACCTCAAACATTTGAAGCAGGCACGGTACCTCCTTATTGCGTTGGCTCTCTCTCCTGAATTTAATTTTAAAAATTTCTTACAATAATATATTTTATGTCCCTTGTCATTACAACAAATACAATTATTGTGGGTAGCAGCTAAAAATACCGATTCCTTTTTAGGATTATTGTTGCTACTATTTGCTTTCGGGTGGGTAGGAATTTTTTTCGAATCTGAATTTAACATTAATTCCAAAACTTGTGCACGCGAGGTTAAACATTTAAGAAATTCCTGTAACGTAGGTAGCTCATCCTGCAATGGGGTTTGTTCCCAATGCTTTCTAGAACTTGCATCCAATTTATTAGAAATTACGTATATAATTAAAGCATCCCATTGTTCGGTTTTCACGCTTAAATTCTGCAACGCTTTGAGATTTACATTCGTTTCATCAATCAGGTAACGCATGGCTACTGGATCCTCATGTTTCATCTCTTTAAGTTGAAACAGAGCTTGGATGTGTCTATGTACGGTAGTTCGTAAATTTGCAAACCTCTGTTGCAACAACTCAAAGGCCGATATATAATTCAGGTCTGATACCTCGAAATTGGCGATTATCTTTGCTGCATTCCCCTTTAAACAGGATTGCAGATAATAAAACTTCTGTACATTGCTTAAGGCAGTATTGTTATGAACTAGTGTCTTAAAGGTTTCTAGAAAATTAATCCAATTTTTTGGATCGCCGTTAAATTCTCGTAATTGGAGGCTAGGTAATTTTATTTCCAATTTGGGAGTCTCCACAGACTGAATTGCTCCCCTTGCTGTCGCTAGAATAGAATAATATTGGTTTTCAAAATTCTCCCTTTGCAAATTATTATCGATTTCGTTGGAATCCGGAAGGCTTTCGATTTGTTCCTGGATTTCTTCGAAATCATCAATTATTTTCTCAATTCTAGCATAGCGAATTTTAATTTCATTAACTGATAATGCATTTAATGAATCCGCAAATCTCGTAAGTTTACCTTTCAACACTCCCCGTTTGTTAATCAATGATTTTAAATTATCCATTTTTATTACGTATTTGACAATAATTCAACAATAAAAAATGCTAAAAATGTTCCTTCAAAAACAATTTCTGTGCAATAATCGCGTATAACAACAGTAATAACCAATTCAAGCTATGAACAATGACAGAATCTTACAATAATTATCTTCTAAACAATTAACCTAAAATAAATTTGCATGACTTGCATTTTACACTGAGGGTAGTTAATTTTTTGTTTTTTAAAAATAAGTACATCGACACACAAAAAATAGCGCTTGTTTGAACAGGAATTCATGAAATTGTGACAGGATGGCAGGGATACTTATCTTATCCTTCGTGGTTCATGTTTTCATCCTTCTGGTTTTTTTTTATTATATAGCTCGCTGGTTCATTCCGGTAATTCCTTTGATGCCTTCATCCGCTCGTAAGGGCTATGCGGCTAGAAGGACCATGTTATAAATGGGTAGTTGAGCAGAAGGACTTCAATAAAAACATGGTTTTACGTAGGAAATCTTCTAGTTTTATTTCACGGCACAATTCACAATAAATTTGTTCCCGAACCGAACAAAAACACTTAAGTTGGCCACTTTGACCACTAGCTAGATAATGCTAGCTGTTTACAGGAGATCCACGTTATTAAGAGAGCATTTTTAACTAGAAACGCAGGCTATTTATAAATAACATTTTCCAACACATAAACAAAACAACCACCATTGTTAAATCTAAATACTATACAGATTCCAGAAATCTGCTTTATCGTCTATCCTTAAAAACAGTGCGGCCCTATGGCCGTAGCCTGTAATCTGTAATTCAAACAGTCAAGTTACAAACTATACTGCTAGGTGGCAATAACCTTCACTTTTTGAACAAATAA
This sequence comes from Limnephilus rhombicus, assembly GCA_929108145.2. Taxonomy (NCBI): domain Eukaryota; kingdom Metazoa; phylum Arthropoda; class Insecta; order Trichoptera; family Limnephilidae; genus Limnephilus; species Limnephilus rhombicus. The sequence continues at coordinate 18,759,912 of OV815289.1, read as the reverse complement.
CGTTAAAGAAAATTAAAACCACAAATCAGTTTTTTTTAGCATCGCCATTTTAATACACTCCAAAAAATTTAAGATGAAGTGATCCATAATGCTTTACTAAGAGGGCATTTAAAAAAAATATTCTTCAAACCCTATTTCCAAAAAAAATTGGGAATACTTTGCCGATCGGACCCCAGTTCGGAGGAGGCCCCGGTAAGGTACCAATAAGGCACACATTGAGGACACAGAACTCGCAAAATATTATCTCAATTTTTTGGAGGCCCCAACCTCTGAAGGCTGAAAGATAGAAAATAAAAAAATAAATACTGGTTGCCAGAAAGATAGACGTTGAGGAAAAATAAAATAGAATAAGTTGGAAACGCCCGACGAAGACATGGGGCTATGCCATGTGTCAGAATAACTAACGAGTATGTATGAGACGATGTATTAATGTACCTAAATGATGAAAGAAGTGTGTGCCAAGTTAGAGTTGTGTGGTGGTATATTCCCTCTGCCTACCTCTGTGGAGAAACTGCATAGGTATTGGATTGTTAGTTTATATTATTAAATAACAAAATGTTTTTACCAAATCTCTTAATCTTAAATGAAATAATAAACATAACGGGTAATCTCTTTGATAAGTATGTGATTACAATACTATATTATGGTACTATAGATCAATGTTTTATTGTTTCATCAATCAATTGAACACTCACACATTAAATACCATAATAAATATGCTAATGTAGGTCTTCGATATCGTCTGGGCCTACTAAATATCAGCAAGGTTCTTAAGAGGAAGTCACAAGCAAAGAATATATATTTTTAGTGTGAATTGTAACGTCACGAATGTGTATGAAGCATAACAATCACTTGGCGAACGGATTCTAAAAGTCACTATTTATAGTGCAACAGTAGTTTTAATTAAATTAACTTTAATTCTGGACCTCTTCACCCTCACCCCTACCATATTGTGGTGATATGCAAGTACTGCAAAAGCAGTGGTAGTGAACGCAACCGTTCTGCGATGTAAAAGACAATTGACATTCAGTTAGAATACAAGCTATTTCGACAAGATGTCAAATATTAAACTCGGAGATTTATTAAGGTGTTTTAATGGCGAGGGCGACGTTATTCAGTGGATAACAAAAGTCGAGTTGGTTTTAAAAATTAAAGAAGTAAAGGATGTGTGCGCGATCATCCCGATGTTTCTGGAGGGACCTGCATTTGCTGTCTACAATGAGCTGAGTGCAGAGGATAAGGGCAATGGTGACGCCATAAAAAATGCGTTGATTTGTGCCTTCGCAACAAACCCGTTTCTGGCCTATGAGGAGTTCGTGAAGCGCACATGGCGTGATGAGCCGGTCGACGTCTATATGACGGACCTGAGGAGGTTGGCAAGGCTAGCGGGTGTGACGTCGGATGCTCTCCTCATGAAAGCTTTCATAGTGGGTCTTCCTTCAGTGGTATCACGTGAATTGCGCGCGCAGCCAAAAGTAGAGTCAATGCCGCTGTCAACAATCATGGAGCGTGCTAGAGCTCTGATGGCAGAGCTCGTGGATCAGCCAGTCGTGGCGGTGGCTCAGGGCCGACAGAAATTTGTCGCAACATCTCCAAATGCAAGATGGCGTTGTTTTAAATGTGGTGGGCCACACATGGTCAAATTCTGTTGTGAGCAGCTGAAAAGTGTATGTTGGAACTGTGGAAAAGATGGTCACTTGGCCAGGCACTGTGAGAAGGGAAACGGAAGCAGGAGAACTGGTGCGCCGGCAGCTCTTCTGAATCAGGACTAAAGGCGCTACCAATAATCCAAGTTGCAGTAAATGGAAAGCAGGTGCGTGCACTCGTTGACTCAGGGTGTTCTCGTACAGTAGTGATGAGTGGGCTGTGTAGTGTACAAGGTCCTGGTTGTGATGTGATTGCTGTTGATGGCAGTCGTGTATTTTGTGAGGGGCGAGGTGTCGCCAAGATAGTAGTGCATGGTGTGTCGCTACTGGTAGACTGTGTGGTGGTGAAAAAACTATTAAGTGCAGTCGATGTTATACTGGGCATGGACGTCATCGAAGAACTGGGTGGTGTTACGATAATGCGCGATAGAGTAGAGTTCGTAAGAAGCAGACTAGACGAGTACAGTGCGAATTGTGTCGAGTCTGGTGAAACCTCGGCAGACAGAATATCTGTTGAGAACAAGGACTTTAAAGCTACATTCAACGGAAGAAACTGGTGCGTGAGTTGGGTGTGGAGAGGTTCTCCTGCAGAATTAGAAAACACTGTAGAGTGCTATAGAAGCACTAAGTTACCAGAAGCGGAGGCAGCTTTTGAAGAAGAGATTCAAAAGTGGATCTCCGAGGGCTGGCTCAGGCCATGGAAGGGAAGCTCCGGTGGTATCCTTCCTTTAATGGCTGTGATCCAAAAGAACAAGGGAAAAGTACGTCCTGTCTTGGACTATCGTGAACTCAACGAGAGTGTTCAGTGCCATACTGGTGAGGATGTAGCAGTGTGTGATGAGACACTTCGGAAGTGGAGGAAGCTACGTGAACCTCTAAAGTTGCTTGATCTCCAATCAGCATATTTACAAGTGCACATTGAGGAAAAACTTTGGAAGTACCAACTCATCAAGTATAAAAGCAAAACATACTGCTTGACAAGATTAGGTTTTGGGTTAAAGTGTGGTCCCAAAATCATGACACGGATTGTAAACGAGGTGCTCTCGCTTGACGAAAGGGTGCGACGGGGCACAGATAGCTACATCGATGACATTATAGTGAATGAAAACATAATATCAGCTGAAGAGGTTGCGGGACACTTGCATACTTACGGTCTCGTAACTAAGCCTCCCGAGAAGCTGGAGGGCGCAAGAGTGCTCGGATTGCGTATTGAACGTGATAAGGTCGGACGTCTTATGTTCAGAAGAGGCAATGACATTCCCATAATGCAAGAAGGATCGCACCTGAGTAGAAGGGAATTATTTTCGATCTGTGGCAAGCTGACTGGGCACTATCCTGTGTGTGCAGGGCCGGATTAAGCATGTCGGGGCCCGTAGGCAGTGCACGTCTCGGGGCCCCTACCTACATCCTTTTCTAACTATCAAAAATATTTTTCTACCACAACGTATTTTTATTCATAATAATTTTTTTTTTTTTAATTTTTTAAAAAAAAATATGAATACCTCTCAACTGCTCCCGTCTGGAACCAGTGAGACAATGTCATCCCCAATTGGGGTAGGTTTTGGCTGAAGGTAGTGGGGATGGGAAGGAGATAGGGAGGAGGAAGGTGAGGAAGTACCTGGCTATTCAAATCTGATCACCAAACATGGCTAAAGCCATTTCAAGCAACGTTTCAATTTTGAATGGTGGTCTTACACCAGGGCGATACTAAGAGTATCTTCCTCTCTGGAACGTGCCGCAAATATACTATATGTATATTATTTTAAATGAGTAAATTGTGAATAAATGAACCGTGTATAGTGCCTGTAAAAATTCGAAGAATGAGATTGCTCGAACGCAGCTCTCCGCAGCACGTACTCCAACCAAATTCAGTGAGTGCGCTGCACTTACTATTTAGTTTCTTAATATGCGCCTGTAGACCATTATAACAACCAGACATATTTGACGCATTATCGTAAGACTGGCCTCTCAAATTTTTTATATCAATGTTACATTGGTTAAAAAAATTTAAAATTGTGGTGGCTAGTTCTTCCCCTTTGTGACTTTCGAAAACGTTCTGCTTCTTCTCCATTTGACGTAACGTATCTCAGCACTACAGTCAACTGATCAGTATGAAATATATCTGGTGTTGAATCGACACTTATTGAGAAATATTTAGCTTCAATAATTTCATCAACAATGCATTTTAAAACCTTATTTCCCAATATTTCAATAAGTTCCTCGCAAATTGTTGAAGATAAATATGATTGTTTGCCCCTGCCTTCATTACCGTATTTGGCTAAAAGCGAACTAAGGAACGGGTCGTACTCTGCAATTAACTCTAAAATTCCCAAATAGTTGCCGTTATGTTGAAAAGCAAGAATTTCATTATCACCACGAAATGCTATTCCACGGGATGATAAAAATTTAATCATAGAGACCATTCTTTGTAAAACTTTCAACCAATATTCTGTTTCTTTGTTGAATGTAATTTCCAAAAAAGTGTCGATTCGTCCGTGAATACGTCGTCTACTAATCAGTGTCTGGACACATACTTGGTGCGTTGTATTATTCTCATGCGATTGAATTCAGTGCGAAGCATTTTTCCAATCAGAAAATCCATTTTTAAATTGTGATTTGCTTTGAGCTTCACCAAAAATAACACATGGAAAACTGTATACTTTTTCAGTAGACGGAGAATACATGAGCCACTCTCGTTTAATTTTACCATCACTTATATGTTTCCGAAAAAAACATAGATAGAGAAAAAAATCTTTTGCTATCGTTGCATTGTCGGCTTGAAACTGAAAAATCAGAGTCAAAATGTTGACATTCGTTAGGATCTCTAGTACACCAAAAATGTTGTATTTCGTCTGTAATATTAAGCCATAATCCAATGTCATTCTGGTATTCTACTCTTAGATGGAGTACGTTTTGATGTAGCAATTGGACCTCGGACTCGGCCTTACTTTCCTCTGCACCCACTAAAGTAGCTGTTTCTTGATCCTGGCCAGTTTGTTCAAAATGCTCGCAAGGAATCTCTACCGGGTCGGTGCGTTCACCGCCATCGCCCATCGCGAGGCTGGCAATACGCGGACACGTATAAGGTTGATTTTCCATTGGTTGACGACTAAATCCTACTCGAAAAAGGTTTTGTGTTTTCTTCAATTGTTCATCACGCTTGTTTTGTTGCCCTTGCCGTTTTTTACGTTTTTCCGAACCACTTTGGTGTTTTTTCTTAAGGGTACCTCTGACATTTTGTCCCTGAAAGAAAAATTTACACAACATTTGACAGGAAAGCATTTATTTATTTAAATAAAATTAACTGAACCCAAATACTTACCAATCTAGATATTTTTATCATAACATCATTTATTATTTTTCTAACTTACTACTTAGGTAGGTACTATTATGCGGACGGAGAAAATGAAAACGGCACGAGATAAAATAGTAACAATTTTCATAATATCTTCAAAAGAAAAACTTCACAAAAAAAACTTCACACTCGTCAAATTCTATAATATTAAATGAAATAAATAAAATCTGGTAATCAAACTTACGTGGTATCGTAATGTAACTTCAGTTTATTACACTCGTCGTCTCGCCGATTTTCTCGAAGCACTTGTAAACTATAAAAATATAACACTTCGTAACAAAATTCGAAAGTTTTGAAACATGGAACAGAGTAAAACTGTTTAAATTAAATCACTGTCGCAAAACTCCCAAATCGTAATTATAGGACAAAACGATATGAAGTTTGTTTACCACGCAATTCAAATTCTATAATATTAAATGAAATAAGTATGTTAAATAAAATCTGGTAATTAAACATACGTGGTATCGTAATGTAACTTCAGTTTATTACACTCGTCGTGTCGCCGATTTTTAGAAAATGAAATGAAGTTTGTTTATGACACATGACACAACATACGTATCGAACTGCCCCAAATCCGGGGTCCCCAATGCTCTTTGTCTTGCCAAACAGTACTGCCAACCTTATGAAAGTGGGAATAGAATAAATAAATACATGTAGCAGTAGGTGTGCATTCAGGTTAGGATTAAAATTGACGATATCTAGATTTTCCCTGAGATCTCTGAACTATTACCCGGTGTCTGAAGAATTAATTACTCTATAATATTTTAACCAGTGTTTTCGTACCTAGCTAGATCTTTTCTAAGCCGATCAGAACTCCGGCGCGGCATCCCGTTGCTTACTGATAGAGAGTCAAACCATTGCAGCAAGTCATTTTTTCTCGGGGCGCGGGGCCCCCAGCCGATGCGGGGCCCCTAGGCAGTTGCCTACTCTGCCTTAGGGATAATCCGGTACTGTGTGTGTGGATGGTTAAGGACAGCCTGCAGTTTCATGAAGAGAGAGTGTCAAGGCCAGGCATGGGATGATTACGTTGGCGACAAGGCCCAACAAATGGCTGAAGAGCTTCTGGTGAGAGTGAGAATTGACGATCCTGTAAAAGGGGAGTGGCTAGTGCCTGAATCATTAGGTGATGCCAGAGTTTATTGTGATGCAAGTAATCTGGCCCTTGGAGTTACCTTGGAAATTGAGGGAAGAACTGTTGAAGACGCCGCATGGCTGCGTAAGACAACCAATGTAGCGCATATAACCATAGCGGAGCTAGATGCTGTCCTGAAGGGATTAAACCTAGCTCTCAAGTGGAATCTTCAAGTTGTGGAAATAATTACAGATTCGGCAACGGTTTTGTGCTGGGTGAGATCCACACTTACCGGTAGTAGTCGTGTAAAATTTTCTGGCATGTCAGAGATGCTCGTCAAGCGGCGTCTGGGATTGGTGAAGGAGATTGTAGAAGAATTTGATCTCACATTGTCGATCACCCTTGTAGAGTCTTGTAAAAATAAAGCCGATGTACTTACTAGGGTCTGCAAGGCCTGGGTAAAGAGTAGCCATGACAGGAAACGTCATGAAAGAGACTTACAATCTTCAGAGTATGGAAGAGAGGTTGGAGATACTTGAAAAAGAAACTGGAGAGCAAACATGTGCTTTAAGCGTAGAAGCTTTACATGCTCAGCATCATTTTGGAGTAGAGCGAACGCTTCATCTTGCCCGGCTGGTTGATCCCGAGGTGAGAAGAGAGGACGTCGATAAATGCGTACGTAACTGCATACAATGCAGGACAATTGACCCACCGCCGTCAACCCATGAAGCGGGTAACTAACCATTATCTACCTAGTAGCTTTTTTAATTTTTTAAAGTGTGTATTGAGCGTGGACTCAATAGGGAAATATTTACTCCAAAATTTAAGCTCGTCAACTCACATACAGTTGATGTTGAAGTGCATCTCAAAAACAAGGGGACTCTCGACTTTATTGCTGTTAAAGTGAAGACTGAACCGTTCTCTGTCAGCCATCTTCCGCAGGTCAAGCACATGTCTTGGTACACCATCAACTATGATATTGTTGACTGAATTAAGTCCTGTCACCCTTCCTTGCCTCCAGCGTGATGTGCATCTTTTGTCTACTGGTTTGACCGCAACGACATCGCCCACTTCAAACTCAGTCGATACTTCCTCTTCTATATTCACTTGCGCAGAAGGGTGCCTCCATGAATAAGTGTGGACCGAGCTAGAAGGCGCAACACCCTCATCCTTCTGACCCTTCGCAGCCAAATTATACCAAAATACTGCCTGCAGAGGATCGCTTCCACTTCTAGCTGCAGTTCTCTTTATTGTTCGATGATGTCGTTCAACTATACCATTTCCTGCTGGACGGTATGCCGCGCGAAATCTTTGACGTACATTCCATCTCTTACACATATCTGCAACACTATAGGAACGAAACGCAGTACTATTGTCCATGAGAACTTCACTGGGCGGGCCTCTTTCCCGAAACACTTCTTCCAGATTTTTGACAATCGAAACTGCGTTCTCTGATTCGATTTCCCGCCACACGGCAAATCTTCTTGGCCCGCAATCGATGAGTGTGAAGAAACATTTCCTACCGAAATGAGTGACATCAACTGCCAAGCGACTCCAATTTGTTGCAACATTGAGGTTACCCGCTTCATGGGTTGACGGCGGTGGGTCAATTGTCCTGCATTGTATGCAGTTACGTACGCATTTATCGACGTCCTCTCTTCTCACCTCGGGATCAACCAGCCGGGCAAGATGAAGCGTTCGCTCTACTCCAAAATGATGCTGAGCATGTAAAGCTTCTACGCTTAAAGCACATGTTTGCTCTCCAGTTTCTTTTTCAAGTATCTCCAACCTCTCTTCATACTCTGAAGATTGTAAGTCTCTTTCATGACGTTTCCTGTCATGGCTACTCTTTACCCAGGCCTTGCAGACCCTAGTAAGTACATCGGCTTTATTTTTACAAGACTCTACAAGGGTGATCGACAATGTGAGATCAAATTCTTCTACAATCTCCTTCACCAATCCCAGACGCCGCTTGACGAGCATCTCTGACATGCCAGAAACTTTTACACGACTACTACCGGTAAGTGTGGATCTCACCCAGCACAAAACCGTTGCCGAATCTGTAATTATTTCCACAACTTGAAGATTCCACTTGAGAGCTAGGTTTAATCCCTTCGGGACAGCATCTAGCTCCGCTATGTTAATATGCGCTACATCGGTTGTCTTACGCAGCCATGCGGCGTCTTCAACAGTTCTTCCCTCAATTTCCAAGGTAACTCCAAGGGCCAGATTACTTGCATCACAATAAACTCTGGCATCACCTAATGATTCAGGCACTAGCCACTCCCCACTTTACAGGATCGTCAATTCTCACTCTCACCAGAAGCTCTTCAGCCATTTGTTGGGCCTTGTCGCCAACGTAATCATCCCATGCCTGGCCTTGACACTCTCTCTTCATGAAACTGCAGGCTGTCCTTAACCATCCACACACAGAATAGTGCCCAGTCAGCTTGCCACAGATCGAAAATAATTCCCTTCTACTCAGGTGCGATCCTTCTTGCATTATGGGAATGTCATTGCCTCTTCTGAACATAAGACGTCCGACCTTATCACGTTCAATACGCAATCCGAGCACTCTTGCGCCCTCCAGCTTCTCGGGAGGCTTAGTTACGAGACCGTAAGTATGCAAGTGTCCCGCAACCTCTTCAGCTGATATTATGTTTTCATTCACTATAATGTCATCGATGTAGCTATCTGTGCCCCGTCGCACCCTTTCGTCAAGCGAGAGCACCTCGTTTACAATCCGTGTCATGATTTTGGGACCACACTTTAACCCAAAACCTAATCTTGTCAAGCAGTATGTTTTGCTTTTATACTTGATGAGTTGGTACTTCCAAAGTTTTTCCTCAATGTGCACTTGTAAATATGCTGATTGGAGATCAAGCAACTTTAGAGGTTCACGTAGCTTCCTCCACTTCCGAAGTGTCTCATCACACACTGCTACATCCTCACCAGTATGGCACTGAACACTCTCGTTGAGTTCACGATAGTCCAAGACAGGACGTACTTTTCCCTTGTTCTTTTGGATCACAGCCATTAAAGGAAGGATACCACCGGAGCTTCCCTTCCATGGCCTGAGCCAGCCCTCGGAGATCCACTTTTGAATCTCTTCTTCAAAAGCTGCCTCCGCTTCTGGTAACTTAGTGCTTCTATAGCACTCTACAGTGTTTTCTAATTCTGCAGGAGAACCTCTCCACACCCAACTCACGCACCAGTTTCTTCCGTTGAATGTAGCTTTAAAGTCCTTGTTCTCAACAGATATTCTGTCTGCCGAGGTTTCACCAGACTCGACACAATTCGCACTGTACTCGTCTAGTCTGCTTCTTACGAACTCTACTCTATCGCGCATTATCGTAACACCACCCAGTTCTTCGATGACGTCCATGCCCAGTATAACATCGACTGCACTTAATAGTTTTTTCACCACCACACAGTCTACCAGTAGCGACACACCATGCACTACTATCTTGGCGACACCTCGCCCCTCACAAAATACACGACTGCCATCAACAGCAATCACATCACAACCAGGACCTTGTACACTACACAGCCCACTCATCACTACTGTACGAGAACACCCTGAGTCAACGAGTGCACGCACCTGCTTTCCATTTACTGCAACTTGGATTATTGGTAGCGCCTTTAGTCCTGATTCAGAAGAGCTGCCGGCGCACCAGTTCTCCTGCTTCCGTTTCCCTTCTCACAGTGCCTGGCCAAGTGACCATCTTTTCCACAGTTCCAACATACACTTTTCAGCTGCTCACAACAGAATTTGACCATGTGTGGCCCACCACATTTAAAACAACGCCATCTTGCATTTGGAGATGTTGCGACAAATTTCTGTCGGCCCTGAGCCACCGCCACGACTGGCTGATCCACGAGCTCTGCCATCAGAGCTCTAGCACGCTCCATGATTGTTGACAGCGGCATTGACTCTACTTTTGGCTGCGCGCGCAATTCACGTGATACCACTGAAGGAAGACCCACTATGAAAGCTTTCATGAGGAGAGCATCCGACGTCACACCCGCTAGCCTTGCCAACCTCCTCAGGTCCGTCATATAGACGTCGACCGGCTCATCACGCCATGTGCGCTTCACGAACTCCTCATAGGCCAGAAACGGGTTTGTTGCGAAGGCACAAATCAACGCATTTTTTATGGCGTCACCATTGCCCTTATCCTCTGCACTCAGCTCATTGTAGACAGCAAATGCAGGTCCCTCCAGAAACATCGGGATGATCGCGCACACATCCTTTACTTCTTTAATTTTTAAAACCAACTCGACTTTTGTTATCCACTGAATAACGTCGCCCTCGCCATTAAAACACCTTAATAAATCTCCGAGTTTAATATTTGACATCTTGTCGAAATAGCTTGTATTCTAACTGAATGTCAATTGTCTTTTACATCGCAGAACGGTTGCGTTCACTACCACTGCTTTTGCAGTACTTGCATATCACCACAATATGGTAGGGGTGAGGGTGAAGAGGTCCAGAATTAAAGTTAATTTAATTAAAACTACTGTTGCACTATAAATAGTGACTTTTAGAATCCGTTCGCCAAGTGATTGTTATGCTTCATACACATTCGTGACGTTACAATTCACACTAAAAATATATATTCTTTGCTTGTGACTTCCTCTTAAGAACCTTGCTGATATTTAGTAGGCCCAGACGATATCGAAGACCTACATTAGCATATTTATTATGGTATTTAATGTGTGAGTGTTCAATTGATTGATGAAACAATAAAACATTGATCTATAGTACCATAATATAGTATTGTAATCACATACTTATCAAAGAGATTACCCGTTATGTTTATTATTTCATTTAAGATTAAGAGATTTGGTAAAAACATTTTGTTATTTAATAATATAAACTAACAATCCAATACCTATGCAGTTTCTCCACAGAGGTAGGCAGAGGGAATATACCACCACACAACTCTAACTTGGCACACACTTCTTTCATCATTTAGGTACATTAATACATCGTCTCATACATACTCGTTAGTTATTCTGACACATGGCATAGCCCCATGTCTTCGTCGGGCGTTTCCAACTTATTCTATTTTATTTTTCCTCAACGTCTATCTTTCTGGCAACCAGTATTTATTTTTTTATTTTCTATCTTTCAGCCTTCAGAGGTTGGGGCCTCCAAAAAATTGAGATAATATTTTGCGAGTTCTGTGTCCTCAATGTGTGCCTTATTGGTACCTTACCGGGGCCCCCTCCGAACTGGGGTCTGATCGGCAAAGTATTCCCAATTTTTTTTGGAAATAGGGTTTGAAGAATATTTTTTTTAAATGCCCTCTTAGTAAAGCATTATGGATCACTTCATCTTAAATTTTTTGGAGTGTATTAAAATGGCGATGCTAAAAAAAACTGATTTGTGGTTTTAATTTTCTTTAACGTTATTTTTATATTGCTCTAAGGAAAAATATCACAGTAGGTAGGATTAAAAAATGAAGCAAGGAAAGGGAAATAAATACATTTGGGTATCAACCATTTTCTCATGTCGCTTTTTATACACTCACTTAAGATATATATTCAAATTGTTTTAAATCATTTGCTGCATCCTTTTCGACTCGCATCCTTTTGAGTTTCTTTGCCGGCTTCTATAGCTGGGGGACACGTCATTCACGTTAATTATTATATTTTCTTATCACGCTTGAAGAATGTTTTGATTCTCGATTTTTGCGAGCGATCTTAATAACCAAACATATATTTATTGTTAAACATAAGCACGACTTAATTATAATATTTTGTAATCACGCTTGAAGAATGTCTTGATTCTCAATTTTTGCAAGTGATTTTAATAACCAAACATATATCTATTGTTTAACATAAGCAATCGATACTAAATTTGCATTTTTAAGATATCATGTTTTCTCTTTGCTTATTCTATTTCTTATAAGTACAAAATTGTATATTTAACTACAGTTTCTATGAGGAATTTATGATATGAACTAAACTTGTCAATTTGACTGGCCTTAATCACGATCCTTTCCTAGTTGGCTAGTCAAAGTTTCCCAAAATGTTTTATTGTATAATTTTATGTGAAATAAATTACTATTATTATAAGGACTTTAATTTAAATAAATATAGGAAGTAATAAAATAAATTACGCCGATGACGTGGTGCTGCTTGCACCTTCGATTAAAGCGATGAGACGACTTGTGCAAATATTCGAAGATTACGCAAACTCTCATAACTTGTTATACAATTCCAAAAAGTCAGTCATCGTCGCTTTCAAACAGAACAAGGAGCCATCAAATATTCCTCCAATATATCTAGAAGGAAATGAACTGCGTGTGGCCTCACAGGTTAAGTATCTGGGACGTATCCTAGCAGAAGACATGAAGGATATTGAAGATATGGAACGACAAAGAAGAGCAATTAACATACGGGCCGTAATGCTTTCAAGGCGGTTCTACCACTGCAGCAACGATGCCAGAAAATTACTCGTCAAGACATACTGCACTGCCCTGTACACATCTGAACTGTGGATGCAATACCCAGCAGCGCAATGGGACAAACTGAGGTTGTGCTACAACAATGCACACAGGCAACTTATGCGACTGCCGAGGTTATGCAGTGCCTCCACGATGTTCACCGAGGGGAGGGTGCACTCATTCCCAGCCTTACTTCGCCACCGGCTAGCCAGCTTCTGGAGCAGGACACGGAAATCAACCAACATCATTGTCGTGGCTGCATCCGAGTGGCTCAGTTCCCCACTGAATGAGCGATGGATGCAGATGATGAGGCGACCTCCCTGATGGACAATCCTAAAATATATATTTATTTCTGTTTTATTATTATTTATTTTAATGTTATGCTTATTATTTTGTTATTTATGTGATGAATTTTACTTTCATTTTATGTTTTATTTAGGTACCTACCTAATATGTAAACAATTTTATTTTATTTTCTTTAATAGTTGTTTATGTAATATGGCAGAGTGGGATTGCACTACCCTCCCAGTCCTGCTGGAATAAAAACTTAAATAAAAATGTATTATTATTCAGGGTGTCCGAGGGTAAAGTGCATTAACATCGGGAGGTGATTCTACATGATAGTATAAGTAAAAAAGATAAATAACTTTTATCGAAATTCCATCTTCTAGGGGTAGTTTTGTGGTAAAAGGATAAAATTAGACCGGCGTGCGCGGCCAGCTTTATTATTTTCAGCTGTAAAGATACGGGAAAAGTACCACCAGGCAATGTTGTCACGAACGTGCCCGCAGGCTCCTGTCAAATAAGATCGTACCTCACACTAAGGATTTTTAGTAGGTAGATTATTTGTATGGGAAAAAATGTTGGAATTTCGAAAAAAGTTGTGAATCTTAAACTACTACTACTCCTACCCAGAGGCGGATTACATGTTGAGAGCGCCCTAAACGCTTACCTTATCGGCGCCTCTCCAGCGCTATAATTTGTATACAAATTTTAACGACCTCCGTAGTCCAGTGGGTAAGACTCTTGACTCACAATCCAGAGGTCGCGGGTTCGAACCCGGCATGCGCAAATAAATTTTATTTGATTAATTTGTGTTATTTCACAATTAATTCATTAAAAATAATATATATAGTATATTTGCGGCATGTTCCAGAGTGGAAGATACTATTAGTATCGCCCTGGTGTAAGACCACCATTCAGAATTGAAACGTTGCTTGAAAATGGCTTTAGCCGTGTTTGGTGACCAGATCTGAATAGCCAGGTACTTCCCAACCTTCCTCTTCCTCACCTCCTTCTCCTCCCCACTACCTTCAGCCTCACAACATACCCCAATTGGGGATACCATAGTCTCACTGGCTCCAGACGGGAGCAGTTGAGATTCTTGTGCGGTATTCACTGTAAAAAAAAAAAAAACTATTACTTATACATAGTATAACTAATGCTGCGCCACGCGGCTCAACCCGGCGGCAGCTTGGGAATTTTAGAATAAGATGTGTAAATCTGAGTCTCCAGCTATTTACTCTTTTTTTACATACCAAGTTTTATCACAATCGGTTCAGTAGTTCTTTTGCATAAAAAAATAACATTTTATACCTTTACATGAACAAACACATACACACTTTCGCAGTTATAATACAAGCTGGGATAATAAATAGAACAATTTATAACCTAATATTTGATAAATAAAAAAATAAAGTTATCAATTATTATTTCTTTTAAAATTGGTGTCAACTAATCACATTCAATGACAATTGTTTAAAGAAATTAAAAATTTCTGCGTTGACACTTTTTTCTTGCAAAGTTGTCATCAAGATAAACAATAAGTTTGATTCAATATGTATTGCTAACGAATTTAATCTCTTGTCAAGGTCGAGCGAAGAAAATTTTTCATTCTCTTTAGATAGGAAAAATTCCACTCACCACTGCAATTGCTAACTGCCGTCAATACGCACATTTTTAAGGCTTTGTCAATGTTTGGGTAAATTGTTTCGAGTTCTTTATTTCTTATAACCTGTAAAATTGCTTTGGTTGTTCGGGGCAGTCCTTATCGTTGTTAAATAAGGACGTAGATGGATACATTCATCAACAAAGCACTTCTTTTAATCACCAGAATATATCGTTACCAACATACTAGTACTATTTTGAACTTCTTCAGTGTTCAAATTGACCAAAATGCTTAAAAACCAAAATTTACTACAAAAATTTACAGATAAAGGTTTTTCTCCACTGTGGGTAAATTTGTGGCTTTTTAGATATCCCTTTGTAGCACACAAATAATTGCAGACGGGACATGAAAATTATTTTTCCCACTGTAGATCCACAAGTGATGTGTAAGACTTCCCTTTGAAGAACATGAATAGTTGCATTCAGGACACGAAAAGGGTTTCTCCACACTTTGAATCAGCGAGGTTAGACGTACCTTTTGAGAACATTAAAAGTTGCAGTCGGGATACGAAATAGGTTTTTCTCTTATATGGGTAAATATGTAAGTTTTAGTTGTTCTTTTTTATAACATGAATAGTTTGCGGGACACGAAAAAGGTTTTTGTCTACGATAAGAAAACATTTTATTTTTTAGATTCTCTTCATAGTACGTGCATAATTACACTGAGAACATGAAAAGGTTTTTTTCCACTGTGAATCGCGCTATGAATTTTTGAATCTCTCTTTCGAGAACTTCAATAACTGCATTCGGGATAAGAAATAGGCTTTTGTTCGCTGTGGGTAAACATGTGATTTTTTTGCCTCTCAGTAGAACACAAATAGTCGTAGTAGAAACATGTAAATGGTTTTTTGTCACTGAGAGTCAGCAAATGATTTCTAAGAAATTCCTTTGTACAACATGAATAATTGCAGTCAGGATATGAAAAAGGTTTTTGTCCAATGTGGGTAAACATGTGAGTTTGTAGATACCCTTTTGTGGCGCATGAAATATCGCAGTCGGGACATGAAAAGGGTTTTTCATAACTGTGAGTCATCAAGTGTGGTTTTAGTTTATTTTTCGAGAAGAAGAATAGTTTCAATTGGAACATGAAAAGGTTTTTTATCCACTGTGGGTAAACATGTGAAGTCTGTACTTGAATAGTTGCAGTAAGAACATCAAATAGGTTTTTCTCCACTGTGAGTCAGCAAGTGACTTAGATATCTCTTTTGAGAACATGAATACGTGCAGTTGGGACATGAAAAAGGTTTGTCTCCACTATGAGTCATAATGTGGATTTTTAAATCTCCCTCTTGTGAACTTGTATAACTGCATACTTAACATGAAAAAGGGTCTACTCCACTATGAGTCAGCTTGTGATTTACTTGTGAATAAAGTGTTGCTCTACAGGAAAAAGTGAGGAGAATTACTTTCCTCAGGGCCTCCTGAGAGGAGCTAATGTAAAAAAAAGTACACGAAACAAAAGTATCAGATGCGGAAAAATTGACGGTAATACTTAGGTTTGAATAATAGTATCATGGGCTTTATATTACATACGACGTCATTGCCTGTCCCGGTAACTAGCTATCATTGGAAGTCAATCCGAGGTGCGGGCTATTTTTCGAAACGTTTCAGTTCCTTTCGGATTTATAAAACCATCACCAACAATAACCGGGCGAACTGAACTAAAAGCCGCCCGCAGGGCCTAGCAGCGAAACCCTGCGGAGTGGGCTTCTAACTGCTAATGTAGGTATATTATTGGTATGATCGTGATAAATTGTGAAGATCCAAAAGGAACACAAGGCCGATAATAATTTCCATTTTTTTATAGCGCCGTTTAGTTATAAAATCACGTCAAGTGCACTTGGTGGATAGGATTAAAATGTACGCTTATTTGGTTAGGGCATCAAAAGAAGATAATATGATGCGAAGTGATTTGTGAAAAAGTCAAGGAAGTCATGGCATGATCAAATTAACCAAATACTTCAGACGAACCACGCCAAGAGACAGAATTGTACAGACCAATCATTTTAAGAAGCGCACGTTTGAATGTATCTCTTACCCCGTAGTAGTCCTTTAATACTGTGCACCGCAACGCAACCATAAGATGATTTATGAATGCTACATATTCAAAAGTAGTTCAAATGCTTTAAATTATTTTTATCAAGAAATTTTCTACATTTTGATTTAATTAAATATCTTAGCCCGAACCCGTACTTTGATTTTTTTTTAATATACACAAGTAAACGGATGGGGCTCAATGACTGGAAAGGCCACGGTGGAACATTTTCCTGCTGGGGGATGTGGGCCTATAAAATACCGTGATACGCCATCTTGCAATAACATCAGCAACATTTCCAGTAAGCCCTACTCCTTAGCGTCCTAGAGTGGTCTTTATGATCCCACGAGTCCCGGGCAATATGACCACTGACCCTAACATCGTGGTCGTAGCTGGTAAGGAGTGGGCGAATGGCGAGTTTCCGGCGCCATAAAACCGAATCAGCTCAGCTAAGGGAAGGTAACCCCTACAGAAAAATCCCTGGAGAAGGCAATGGGAAACCACTCCAGTATCTTTTCCCAGCATATCACTATGGAGAGAAACCAACAATGGCCCCGAGTCCCGGGCGGGCCTTAAATGGGCCAGGGGTGCGAAGAATCTCCCGGCTCAAAATAGTGAATTCAAAAAACATGGACCTTGAAAGTAAATACCATGAACAGGTTAGAGGCTTTTGAAATCTGGCTTCACCGGAGATTGCTCAAGGTCCCATGGACCGACATGATCACCAACACAGAAATTCTCAGGCGGGCTAGAGCAGATAACGAACTGCTTACATTAATAAAAAGCAGGAAAATTTCATATCTGGGTCATATACTTCGAGGGGAGAAGTATCACTTGCTCCATTTAATATTGAAAGGCAAGATAGAGGGTCGCCGAGGGCCTGGTAGGAGACAAATGTCTTGGCTGCGTAATAGACGAGAGTGTATCGGCATTAGAAGTGTGGAGGAGCTATTCCGGGCAGCGCAAGACAGAGAGCCATTCTCAAGAGTGATCGCCAACGTCGGGGGGACCTGATACGGCACACAAAGAAGAAGAATAAGAAACGGATTAAAATCATTTATCTTAATAAAACCACTATAGGTATATCTGAAAAAAATTGCACCATTTTTGATTTATGAGCCGGACTTGTTCCGGGCCATTCCATAGTGGGCGACCCTTGGTAACCTCGCGCCCCTAGGCACGTGCCTACTTTGCCTTAGGGATAATCCGCCACTGCTCGTACCATCATTTAGAATCACCTCCCGAAGTTAATGCACTTTACCCCCCGGACACCCTGTATATGTGGAGTATATGTTTATACTCGCAACGTATTCCTGTATATTGTAAGTATAGATTCTTTTTTATCAGACTAAAATAAATAATTTGGCTTTCAAGGGTAATACTCTTTACAGTCGTATTTCTTTTAACGCGGTCACGAACAATAGAAATTGGTATTCAATACGTCTGCGATGCAGCGCAAATAGTAAGATTTTCTTTAATTGTGTATACAATATCGTTTTATGTGTAACATGTACCTTGCAGTTAGCAATGTCTATAAGCATGAAAGCTTTTTTGAAACTTTAACCCAACTAGTCCGAAAAGGGGTGTACATTGTAAAATTTGTTAATTCTATTTAATCTGCTAAATAATAAAAAAAAATCTCGAAATGCTACCTGTCGTTACTTTTGATGTTCCAATGAGGCATACCAGGCGCAATTCGCTTTTTTGTATAGACGCCAACAACCCTAATGCAGCATATAACACAATAATTATTAAGACGAAATTTTTCAAAATTCCTTGCGACTACACAAAAATTACTTATTAAATTTGTTGGCGAGATATAAATTATTTAAAAATTGATGACACTTAAGTTTTCATTAAAATTTTATTAATACAATCTGTGAGTATATATATATATATATATATATATATATATATATATATATATATATATATATATATATATATATATAATTCTTGATTTAAAAATTTCTCTTCTCAATACATATACTTCTTATTATAACGCGATATAACTAAATGATTTGCGTTATTTGTTTTTGGGGTGTTATGCCATGTTGCGCTACCTCCTTCTTTAGCCAACGTTTCGGACTGCGTTACAGTGTCCATCATCAGGGCAGATCCTGCAGAATCGGTAGATGTGTGACATCTATCGGATCTGCCCGGAGGATGGACACTGAAATGCTGTCCAAAACGTTGGCTAAAGAAGGAGGAAGCGCAACACGGCATAACACCCCAAAAACAAATAAAGCAAATAGTTTTGACCGTGAAAATCTTAAAACATATCTAACTAAATGATATTCTACGGACTTACGTTATAGAAACTGTTACCAGTGTCGTAATGTACTGTGTATGTCTAAATAATCAAATAAATAAATCTATTTAAGATAACGAATAGATGGGCTCGGTTTATCAAAAAGGTTCTTTCTCACCCATGAGTCAGCAGGTGGCTTATCAGATTGCCCTTTGAGAACGTGAATAGTTGCACTCAGAACATGAAAAAAGTTTTTCTTCATCGTGGGTAAACATGTGATCCATTAAAACTCCCTTTCGAGAACATGAGTACTTGCACTCGGAACAAGAAAAGGATATTTTTTTTCAATTGTGAGTCAGCATGTGGCTAGTCAGACTGCTCGTTTGAGAACATGAATAGTTGCATTCGGATCATGAAAAAGGTTTTTTTTTCACTGTGAGTCCGCATCTGGCAATTGGAGGTTGCCGACCACTTTCCCACGGCGTTCTAAGGAAACAGATGGTTTCCTCCTTCACCGTACTCATCAAGAATCTATTTTTTTTATTTATAAAGAAGCTACTTTTTATTTAAAATGACTCTAGACCCCCAATGTCCGGGCAAACATTGTTAGCAGGAAGTATGCGAGTGCGTATATGTTGTTAGTTATTTATTTCACAGTATGACGTCTCATCTCCGCCACCTGATGTAGCTGAAATAAAAGTTTGTTAATATGTAGGAAGAAAAGTAAATAGAATAAAAAAAAAATCATATTATGATGAGATTGTTTGACTTAACCAAAGCAGTTTAGCTACAATCATCCGGCAGTCCTGCCGAGAATAAGCAGAGCGACCAGTCTAGTCGCAAACGAGACTCAGTGTCCGCGCCCCTAAGCCGGCTTCCCGGTAGGCCCTCGAAGAAAGTGTTGGGAATAAAGGCGGAAAGACCTGAAGACACTAGGGATAAAGAGAGCATCGGGTGACCGGAGGCAGGGCGGAAGGGCACCGGTCGGCTACGGTTGGTCTTCTGGCCCGCTCATGGCGACGGGGGAGGCGCGGGCGGATTGGGAGTTATCTTCTCGGTTGTTGCACGGACATAGATCTAGTCCACACCCTTGGTGGGGTGTAGGACAATACAAAAATGAGATAGTAGTTCAGTTCCGGCTCCTTAAATGATACAAGTCCAGACACGAAAAACTTGTTGATATGTATCTTAGATTTAGAAAAAGAGTGCTAGAAAAATGCAAGTAAGTTAGGATATGCGTAAGGTTAATAATAAGTAAGGTAATATCCGGGCAGTAGTAGTAGTATAAATATTGTAAAAAGGTGACCGTGGATGCCAGGAGCAATTCCACCTGGATCCTAAACACATAATGAAGTTAAATTTAATCATCGACTCTTAAGTTCAGGCCATCTCTCAACCCAAATCCTTGTAAATTTCCTCAGACATTCGAGATTCTCCTTGTTCGACACGAGAACCGCATTCCATGCTGGTCTCGTAGTTACTTTCAGACCTTCCAACATTTCGTCCCTTGCGTCCGTCAAAATCTCAGTGCCACAGAATGTGCTCGGCTGTTTGGTTTGTGTCACCACACGCACAATTTGGATGGAGAGACAGGGTCAGGCTGTACAGTCTTCCCCTGAATTCACGATGACCTGAAAGTATTTGTGTTAAGTGATGATCCAATTTGATGAACACTCCTTCAATTCTGGCTTTAACTGACGGGAGGAAGTCTATCTGCCCGTATTCGATCTATCCCAACGTTTTTGCCATTCATTAAGAGTGAGTTCACGCATCTCTTTCAGCAGTCGAGGGAGAGGTACTGCCCCAACTTGTGTTAGTTCAACTCCAAGATGGAAGGCTGACCTTCCTCTAATTAGTTTTTTCTTAGTTAACACTTCCCTTACTTCTAGATCAATGGGCAAAATACCGGCCAGAACCGCCAATGCGTACGAAGCTACAGTCCTATATGCGCCCGACAGCGCCAGCAGGGGAGTTCGCTGGCCCCGCTTAAGTGCCGAGTGGATCAGTACGTTGTCTAGGCGATGCTCCCATACAGAGGCTGCGTACGTGACTTGTGCCACATACGCTCCCCTATAAAGTAGGCGAAGTGCCGGAGAGCGTAATCCCCACTCCGCAGTTGAGATTCTTCTCAGTTTCATGAGCAGGGCCAGGGGCCCTGCTTGATACATTCTTGACATGCGCCAGGAAAGATGAAGAGCAATCCAAGATAACGCCTAGGTATCTTGTATTTTCCACAAATCGGAAGTTGGAGTCTCCCATTTGGCAAGTCAAATTTCCCTTTTGAGAACATGAATAGTTGCACCCGGAACAAGTAAAGGGGTTTTTCACCACTGTGAGTCAGCATATGGTTCGCCAAACTGCTTTTGTGAGAACATGAATAGTCGCACTCGGAACAGGAATAAAGTTTTCTCCACTATGAGTCCGCATGTGGGTAGTGAGATTGCTCTTTTGAGAACATGAATAGTTGTACTAGAAACATGAAAAAGGTTTTTCTCAACAATGAGTCAGCACGTGCCTAGTCAGGTAGTTCTTTCTAGAACATGAATAATCGCACTCGGAACAGGAATAAGGTTTTTCTCCACTATGAGTCCGCATGTGAGTAGTCAGATGGTTTTTTTGAGAACATGAATAGTCGCACTCGGAACAGGAATAAGGTTTTTCTCCACTATGAGTCCGCATGTGGATAGTCAGATGGCTCTTTTGAGAACATGAATAGTTGCACTCGAAACATGAAAAGGGTTTTTCTCCACTATGAGTCAGCATGTGGCTAGTCAGATTGTGCTTTTGAGAACATGAATAGTTGCAGTGGAAGCATGAAAAGAGTTTTTCTCCACAATGAGTCAGCATGTGCCTAGTCAGGTAGTTCTTTCTAGAACATGAATAGTCGCACTCGGAACAGGAATAAGGTTTTTCTCCACTATGAGTCCGCATGTGAGTAATCAGATTGCTCTTTCGATAACCAGAATAGTTGCACTTGGAACAAGAAAATGGTTTTTTTCCACTATGAGTGAGCATGTGGTTCGTCAAACTGCATTTGTGAGAACATGAATAGTCGCACTCGGAACAGGAATAAGGTTTTTCTCCACTATGAGTCCGCATGTGGGTAGTCAGGTGATCCTTTCTAGAACATGAATAATCGCACTCGGAACAGGAATAAGGTTTTTCTCCACTATGAGTCCGCATGTGGGTAGTCAGCTGGCTCTTTTGAGAACATGAATAGTTGCACTCGAAACATGAAAGTTTTTCTCCACTGTTAGTCCGCATGTGTCTTGTCATATCTTTCTTAAGAGAACATGAGTGGCTGCAGTAAGGACACGAAAATGATTTCTTCGTATGTATGCGT
Organism: Limnephilus rhombicus; assembly: GCA_929108145.2. Taxonomy (NCBI): domain Eukaryota; kingdom Metazoa; phylum Arthropoda; class Insecta; order Trichoptera; family Limnephilidae; genus Limnephilus; species Limnephilus rhombicus. The sequence continues at coordinate 18,737,808 of OV815289.1, read as the reverse complement.
ATACGCTTTCCGATCTTTGTTTTATGAGGGCAGGTGTAGTTACAATGGGGACAAGAAAATCGCTTTTTCACCGAATACATCTTCAGACCTGTTAAAAAGTATGAAAAAGATTACAGATTAAGAAAGCTAAAAGTGTGTAAGTAAGCACAGAAAATTCGCATATATTAAATAATGATAGGACAGGCTATTTAAATTTCAAAAAAAGAGAAACGGTTATACCTGTCGTCTGTGTTATTCTGTCAAATCGTTCTAAACATTCCTTTTTAACATCCGGCAGGTCTATATCCATTTCCATATAAGGTATGTCCCCTTCATCTTTTCCTAGAGGTCCTAGTTCCGCCTTGATGATAAGAGTCTCAACATTAAAGTCACCTGGAAAAACAAAACAACAATACCCATCACTGTTCTTAAAAAAATTCCACCCCAGTATAATCCGCCTATAACTCAATATCAGCATCCGTCGAGGCCTATTTCGCAATATTCTAAAACAAGGGCTCTTACACCTATTTTTAAAATAAGCTCCAAACTTGTCAATAACTATTGACCTATTTTGATGCCCCTTTCCGAAGTACTTGAAAAGATCGTTAATAATAGTCTTATGGTAGTAACCAACAAACTGCTATCACACTATCAGTTGGGCTTCAGGAAACATATACCTACCAACAAGTCCACAGTCACGAACACTGACCACTTCTCTGACCATATACATAAGGGGACGAATCATTTATCGGTATTTCTCGACCTTCGCAAAGCGTTAGGTACAATCTTGCATATCAAAATTGAATTTTTTGCAAAATGTTTAATATGGGTATTAGGTATGAGGCTCTTGACCTTCTCTCCAGCTTCTTATCTGGCCGATCCCAATATGTAAAATTCCTAACAAAAATATCCCAATATGTAAAATTCCTGAAAAAAAGAATTGGATTGCAAATATTGGACGTCGCACCATTGCAAACACCAGTAAAAAAATCATACTTAGACATGAATATCAATTCACGTTCAACCAAACGTAAATAAAATAATGTAATCCTGTCAAATCTTACTTCCGTAACTATTATTACCAAATTTATTTTACTTGATCTTTTCTTTCTAAATTTATCATAATATTCTCTTTATAGGATTAACCTACACTCTGTAATACATTTCTTTTTATTTTTATCTGAAGATTATTACCAGCAAAGCTATCTTGACTGATCAAACATCAAAAATATTGCCAAAACCAGCTTGTACCTACTCAAGCATGTATTTTTTATTGTACGATGATTGAAGGTTACGTTGAATATAATATTGGGTTAATATTTGAATTTTTATTATAAAATGCTTAGTTTTTTTAAGGGCTTGCTCTCAATACAGGTTTTCCTAGTGAAAAGCCTAGAATTAATTTTAAAAAAATTTAAAAATAATGTAAATTAAAAAAAACGTGATTTAAAAATTAAATCAAAATTGAATTAAAAAAAAAACTCAAGTTCCTTAGTGTTCATAAATGTATGTGTATACGCAATTATGTACCTCATACTATTATGGGACACAGGTAAATTAGTATATATCCCGCAAATAGGAGTAACATAAAACATGTCACAAAATAATATGACAATACCGGAGATTGTCGCGGAGGTTAATAAGTATTATCTTGATCGATTTTTATGTTAATATGCCGTCTCCTACTTCTTTAGAAAATGTTTCGAACAGCGTTAAGTGTCCGTCATCAGGGCAGATGTGTATATTGCGGTGAAATGCCTTTTTAGCTATGTAGAAGTGATACCGTGTTGCGCGCGCTAATTTTAAGATCTAGCTAATCGTGTTAATCCTCCTAAGATTTTAGATAATCCTTTTTAAGTACAAACACTCTTGAACATCTCCAATTCGGAGTTTTGTTGTTTTAAAAAAAGTGTTATCTAGCTTCAAATAGTATTCTTATTTTAAATGCTACATGCAGCTTTTATACATCATGTCCCAAATAAGAATACATAAAAATAGGAGGAATGGGGAACCTTCTGCGAGCACTATAAGTTAAAAGAAGTTCGTAGTTTGGCCGCTTCCTGTAAAGATACATTTTGGTAAATAACAAAGTAACTTATAGACGTTATGAGAAAGCACGTGTCCTATCTGCACAACATTTTACAATGAACATCGATTTCGAAATCCTAATTTTACATTTTACATTTTCCTCACGTGCAATACAACTTACTGGCTATCCGAGTACTCTCCACATACTGCAAACATTCCTTCTTTACATCTGGGAGGTCAAAGTCCATATCCGTATACGGCATTTCACCTCCACCTTCTTCTTGGGACTCTGGTTCCGTCTTGATTGAAACAGTCTCTTTTAGTAGATCCATGACACTGCTGTGGTTTAAAAACAAATAAATTTATCTGAAACAGAGCATTGTTATAACGGACCTCCAATTTGTTAGACCTTTGAATATTTGGTTTCGAATATTCTGTCAAAACGAAAATATTCGTTTGCATAACACAAATTAAGAAACAGGGATACCTATAATACATTATAACTTGAAGACATTTAAAAACGGTTAAGATAATCGTCAACAATCTTCGTATTACTCTATAATATTTATGGTTTTCTTGTGTGACGTATTTGCATTGAGCGCGGCCATTTTATTCAGCGTCTTCAAAATACTAACCTTAAAATAGGTAGACGTAAAATTGACAGTTCTCAAGTAAACGTAAAATGGATTCCCTAACTTAGGTCTACCGATTGGCGTTAGTTAAGCTGATTAGCGTTAGACACAGTGCTGTTATGCATTCTGTAGCACAAATTTAAAAAAAATACAGTGACCGCTAAGTTTGATTTGGAATAATGGCTGCTAACAAAATGAATTTCGTGATTAATAGTTGGTAAGAAAATATCAACATTAGAACTTACCAATAACTATCAGGAGCATGGGGTGATTAACCGTGTTGCGAACAATGTGAAGGATATTATGTAGAATAATCAGACGTAAGAAACAAGATGAAATGATTAGCAATGATGAAAGCGCCCTTCAACAATATTTATAGGTTATACATAGACAATGGAGTAGTCATAGACAATTATCATCATTACCTTTGAGTAGATACTTAGCACAAGTTAATATGCCTGCGCCTTATGGCGGGTTCTAACTTAAACTATGAACTTAAAATTAAGTAGGGAACAAACTAAAAAGCTATTGATTCAAAAGGCAGGTGTTAATTGTCAACTTAGAGTTAGTCTTCAACCTACTTAATTAATTAGTTCTTAAAATTAGAATGTCTATTTGCTTAATTCTACGGTAAAAGTCTTAATGTAATTGTTCAGAATCTGATCACTTCGGCAGTTAAAACAAATATAATGTTCAGTCACTTCCCTTGTTTATGATGATCGTCTTGTGCTTCTCGTACAACTGATCATCCGACTTGAACTACTGGCATCTTAACTTAATTATTATTTTATTCACTATAGATATTCAGCAAAATTGCACAATTTTTTCATGGATTCTGAGATTTCTGGCCGGAATCTTTTGTGGTAACTCGAGTCACGATGGTCGCTCCGTAGGGCTGAGGGCCAGCTTCCTGTTCGGAAGCTTGGCGGTGACCTCGTGGAATGTCCCTGGTCATTTTTTTATATCCTTCGTTGCTTTCTAAAATTATATGACTACTTTCTGCCTAAATATTCTAAGACCTTTTTGTGTTTACCTCCTTATTCATCCTAGTTTAGTTAGCTGGGAAAAGATTGCACATCTTGTTCAGTTCCGTGAATTTTAGCTATTAAAATACCTAAAGGTACGTCAATGTATCTTTAAATTTGTATGACACAATTTTAAAGATACGTAGATAAAGAATAATTGTCTTATTTCAATTTTGTCTATGTACAACTAATCTATTTTTTGACACTTGCTTTCCTCACTGCTGTTGTTTCAGCTTCTTTCTAATCTCTAATTCTAGGTACTATCCCAAACTCTGTGTAAACTACGCAGTTAAATTTGGCATCCCACACTTGTGTTTGTTATTGGTAAGAACTAATATTTGCATTTATCACGCTATTTGTTTTGTTAGTGACAGTTATTCCAAATCAAACTGGGTGACCACTGTTCTTTAATTTGTACTATGGCACGTTCAAACGCACTGTGTCTAACGAGACCGTAGCTTAACTTACGCCAATCTACAGTTTGGCTAAATAGGGAATCCATTTGGAGTTTTGTTTGAGGAACTTAACTAAAACTGCCAATTACATGTCGACCTATATTAATTTAAGTGTTTGGAAAGCGTTTAAAATTAATATTGATAACCAATGTTCTGTGTAAAGTGCAATGGCGGACCCTATAAAAGATTCAACGGTTTAGCTCTGTTGAGTTAACAGACGGTTGATAGGTGGGAGACGGTGGCCTGCGAGGACTTTTGGTGCTTCCCGCGAGCACCTGGTGCAGCCTGCTGAAAGCATGACAAAAAATTAAACCCAGAATCGAGAACGGTTTTCTTGCGCGGTGCTCCAGACACACTGTTTATGTATTATTACAAAACCCAGAGTTATGACATTGCTGATTGGTACCTACATGCTTACGTATGCATCTACGTTACAATAAAGCAGTTTAGACTACTTGATTCAACATCCCTTTCTAGAATTATTTTATTTTCGTATTATACGATGGTGAAATTTGATCGGAACTTTTAACATTTCTATAAGGGACAAATCCGATATCTCAGGATTGAAGCAAATCTATTCAGAGATGATAAAAAAAATGAAGTGCGTTGTGTTATACAGGGTGTATCAGGACGTGTGATTTTATCTAGCGATTCCTGAGCATATTTGGAGTAAAAATGTACATGTCATTTTGCTGTCCGATGACATTTTTTTTATTTTTTTATTTTTTTTTACATTAACTCCACACAGGAGGCCAGGAGGAAAATTATTTCCCTCAGGACCTATGTCATCTGAGATGCCGTGTGGAGGGTCTTTTTGAGGAGAGGAAGGAATGAACATTGGTCTTGAAGAGACCCATATTATCACAAAGTCCGGTGAACACAAGAAAGAGTCGAAGAAGCGACCTGTTCTAATTTGACCAATGTCATCCGTGTACATATGTTGAGCGCGCTTTTGGCGTGTTTTCCGACTATGCACCGGTGCCGAAGGGATGAATGACGATAGTCTATTGAAAACATTATAAATATTTTTCCATCACACGCCGCTACCGTTCCCATCGCTTTGTAATATATACCGTCGTGATGTGTTTGATCGAAAGGCGCTGTTTTGTGTGGTAATATTCAGTTAGAACTAGACGCTCATCGAGTGTCCGCTAGACTATAAACGCGCTAAAATTCTATCTAGTCAGTTGCGGCGTGTGATGGAGAAATATTTTTTTTAGTAGAAAAAAAAGTGTCGTAGATGTCAAAATGACATCTGCATTTTTTTCTCCAAATTTGCTCAGGAATAGCTGGTTAAAATCTCTCGGCTACGTCCTGTTACACCCTCATTAAAAGTATTGTATTTAAATATATTGCTTAAATAAAAATATTATCATTCCTTGTAAATATACTTTTTAAATTAACCTGAAATTATAAAAATCTAACTGCGGACAATAAGTTTGCTGTAAAATGCAGAAAATCCATTTACGTGTTTTCAGTAAGTACAATATTATTTAAGCTAGTGGAACGGTGGATTCCTAAACAGATTCATTCCTAAGTCAAAACCAATCTTGTATTCATACTACAAATTGCAGTTGCGGATTCACCTACTGACGCATTTCGTTTCATTCTCGAAAAAAACTATATTCATGTTTTGGTGTGGTATCAATCAAAGCTTGTGTAAAGATTCACTTTTGTACAGATTCACTTTTACGTTAAAACCTGTTTTGTTCTCAGAATGTAAAAATGCAATTCCAAATGTCGATTTATCTGCTGACGCATTTCGAAGAAAACTTTTCTGATGTTCGAAGTTTAGTTATGAAATTTTGATTGCAGATTTTGTGCAGCCAGAATCGAAAAAAAAAACTATTTTTACTATCACGTGTAGTTTCAATTAAAGCTAGAGACTCGAACGCAGATACACTATTAGGTTAAAACAGTTTCAAGTTGATTAATCTGTTTCAAAGGAAACCGTTCTAATGTTTCGATTGGAGTTAAAATTCTAGATTCAAACCATACGGTGCATAATTTGTAATTCGTAGGCAAACTATATGCATATTTTAAGAGTAATATGACTTAAAGCAAGGGACTCGCGTACAGATTCACCGTTCATTTAAAACAAGTTTTGTGATCAGAATGTAACGATTAAGTTCTAGTAAGGACTTCTAGTTTACTCAATTTGGGAGGCGGATATGGATACCGCCACTCTAGGAACCATTTATTGAATAACCAACACCTCTGCCATAGGTCACTATGGTTCGTTTGGTTACTTAGCAAGGGTGCCCGGTTTCATGGAGTGAGGTTTGTCGAAGTCTTGGTGGCCGTGTGTCTGCCCACCTGCAGGATCAAGAGAGACTGGTTGAGGAGGTTTTTTATTTACCTCTCCAGCCAGAATCCCTCGATTTGCTGCCTTGCACCGCAGTTGAACGGATGAATTCATACATTCGTCACTCGCGGTCACACTGACCCCCAGATTCCTAAAAACAAATTCCTACAAACTCCTCATAATTGTTTCCATCCCGGAACTTCCTCTTTTTCGTTTCCTTAAAAAAAACCTCCACACAGCATCCATCCCTTAGATCACATAGGCCCTAAGAGAAATTATTTTCATCACGGCCTCCTTCGTTGGCTAATAATATGGGTAAAAAAGTTATGGATTCAACTGCTTACACATTCCGAAGAAAACCATTCTGAAATATGAGAATTGCAGATTAAAATTCTAGGTGCCAACTATGTGCTGCCTTTAAAGAAAAACCATTTTCGTGTTCTGAATGTAGTTTTAATTTCCCGTTTGCAGATACAAAAATACCATTTTTGTTTTCGGAATAAAACGAAACATTAAAAAACAACTTAACAATTCATCGAAGGAAGCCATTCTCTAATTTCAAGTGAAGCTTTAAATTTGAGTTGATCACCGTGTGCTCAAAAATTCTGAGAAATTGACTTTTCCGTGTGTAACAATTATTAAGTTTGTGGACTCTTTTGCGGAATCACTCTTTAGGTAAAATTCTCTGTCTACGCAATTTAAGGAAAAGGATTCTCACTTTCCGAGAGCTATTATAAAATTCAAATTGCAGAGATTATAAACTTGATATCGTGTCACGCATTTCTTTATTTTATTTGAAGAATACTCGGCACACCTGATACAAAAAAATACAGTTTTTGGTTAAAGAGGTCTTAATAATAATTTGAGTTTCGTAAATGTAGATGAGAATTTAAATTTACATACTACCAATTTATTTAATATAATAATTAAATAATAATTTAATCTTGTCAATCTTAAGTTCCGTAATTATTACCACAATACCAATTTTATTTCATATTTTATTTTTCTTTTGTAATATTATTCAAAAATAAAATACTTAGTTTTTACCACTTTTATGAAAGTGGTAAAAACTAAGTATTTTATTAGTTTGAATCAATATGGTGCCACAAAATAAGTTTGCTGTGTTAGAATAAGTGTAATATTATTCTTTTTGTAGTATAAACCTACACTTCCTATGGCCCTTCTTTTCGTTTTTATTAGAAAATAACTATTCTATCAACCTCAAAAGAAGAAAGTTAAAATGTTAAAAATCATGTGTTATTTACATTTGTACGCATTTATATATCTCCTTCGTCTGTCTCGACGCAGGTATGCCCTAGTGATACTCATCGAAAAAATACTTGTGATCAAGCATTATATAAATAAATTAAAATTAAATAAAACTATTTTCGGTTTCAGGTATTTTGTCTGGACTTCTACAAAATTCCAAACGCTACCATAGCCGTATCATGGATCTACTAAATCCAGAGACTGTTCTCTTCAAAACGGAACCACAGCCCCAAGAAGAAGGTGATGGTGAAATGCCGTATATGGATATAGATTTCGATCTCCCCGATGTAAAGAAGGAATGTTTGCAGAATGCGGAGAGCACTCGGACAGCAAGTGAGTATTGCATGTGTAAAAAACCAATTTTCGGAATCCAAGTCCATTTTGAATTGTTGTGCAGACATGAGATGGGACTCACCACTTTCCTAACGGCAGCAAGAGTATAAGCTTGTTAGAATATTAATGTGTTCCCCAATTGCTCCCAACCTCGTGGAGCAATTGGGGTTTGTTGTGAGGCTGAGATAGAGGAGAGGGAATGAGATAGGGAAGTAGAAGGTGAGACGTACCTGACTTTTCAGATCTGGTCACCAATCACGGCCAAAGCTGTTCTTGCATCCGGGCGATACTAGTAACAACTGAAGCGTGCCGCAAATACACTATTTGCTTGATTTCGAATGATTAAATTCTTAAATAACTCGAAATTAATCAAATAAAATTGATTTTTTATAAGGAAAACACTCTTTTTATAACTTTAAAAGGTTATTCCCATCCATCTAATTTATTATTGAAGAAGAAGATAACAATAATAATATAAACGAAAATATGAAAGAGTATATAAGTAGATATCTTGTTCTCTTTCATGTTTTCGTTTAGATCATTATTGTTATCTTCTTCTTTAATTAATAAAATTAACTTGCGAACGCTGATATTTGAATCGCCGACCCCCTAGTCTTTCGACTAGCAATCCAGGGCTAGCAATCCGACCGCGAATGCCGCCAAAATCAAGGCCTATGGATTTTTATTTTTGTAATTAATTTCATGTAGTATATACATTGTCTTCATAATCTTAGCAACTACAGTAATTAGAATCCTCAATGCGAGTTGCAATCAAGAAACATGACGTTCACTGCAATGAACTCGTCAAAGTTGAAAATGTTAAATATTTAGGTATATCTATTGATACACATCTAAATTGGAAATCTCAAATTGATAAAACCACCTCGAAGTTAAGATATGTTACATTCACATTTTATAGACTTAAGATAGTACTCAATCTTGACAAATTGAAAATGATCTACTTTTCCCTGGTACAATCTTCAATTATCTACGGCATTATAGGATGGGGTGGTGAGCTTGATCCATTTATTAAGCCTTTACAAACCACTCAAAAGCGCATTATTAAAGTTATGTAAGTGTAATAGAAATAAAACATTCTCGACAGAGTTTTTAATAATTTATGGATATTAAATATTCAATATCCATAAATTATTTAAATTGCAGACAATGAAATATGTATTTAAAAACCAAAATTGTTTCTTAGAAATGAAAATAGAATTAGCAAAAGGACTAAGTAATAATATGTTTTACTCCTCCCAAAAATACTTAAATTAATGCAAACTCATAGCAGTTTTATTGGTCCTCAAACATTTAATCTTCTGCCAAAACAAATTCAAATTACAGATAAAATAATATAAGTACCTAAGTACATAAAACAATTAAAATTATGGCTGAATGTTGCAGATGTTGGAACACTTTTTCTATAAATTATTTGTAAATCTTCATGTTTCACTTTTCAAAACAATTCAAAAATTATTTACTCTCTTCAAACTATAACAAAAAATCAACAAAATTTTATGTTTCACTATTTTACTACAATTTTTTCACAGATAACTACACATATTTCTAAACCTTTACCTTAAAATAATGGAAATCAAATAACCTTGTTTAAACCACTATATATGTATAATGAATCAAAGACCCAATCTTGTCTGATTACGTCTAAAAGGGATCGAAATGAAAATCTAGTCTCTTTCAACGGAAGCAATCTTCCGAACAGGCCCTTCATTGATATGCTTGGTGTAATCCTAAGTGACCAGCTCAGGTATGGGGGCTCCATCGAAGCCAGAGTAAAGTTAGCCTCCCAAAAACTGGGCGTACTGTACAGGGCCCGCAGATACTTTAATAGTACACAACTGCTTACCTTGTACAAATCACAAGTATGCCCCACGGTTGAATTTGGCAGCCATCTCTGGTCTGGAGCTCCAAAGTACCTGAAAAATACCCTCGACTCTGTGCAGAAAAGGGCGGTCCGTTTGATAGATTCTCCCATCTTAAAAGACGGATTGCAATCTTTAGAGCACAGGCGTCGGGTGGGAATGCTATCCTTGTTCTACCGGTATTACAATGGAAGATGCTCCGAGGAACTAGCATCATTGATCCCTTCGGCACCGGTGCATAGTCGGGAAACACGCCAAACGCGTGCCCAACATTTGTACACGGTTGACAATTGTCACATGAGAACGGGTCGTTTCTTCGACTCGTTCTTGTGTTCAACAGCTCGGCTGTGGAATGATTTGCCGGCCTCTGTGTTTCCTCCTTCCTACAACATGGGTCTCTTCAAGACCAATGTTCATTCCTTCCTCTCCTCAAAAAGACCCTCCACACAGCATCCCAGATGATATAGGCCCTGAGGGAAATTATTTTCCTCAGGGCCTCCTGTGTGGAGTTAATGTAAAAAAAAAAAAACCATATCAACATGTTTCAAAAACAATATTATCTTAATCAGGACAAGATGTTAATTTATTACAAAGTTATTTGCTTTTCATTATATTAATAACTAGCTGGTCCCGGCATGCGTTGCTATGCCATTTAATAAAGAAATTGTTTCTCCCTGAGTGTCCTTTCCCGTTCTTCCCGTTCCCCTTCCGCCTCCCCTTCTTCTCCTGCGTCCTCTTACCCTCTCGCGTTCCCACTCCGTCACCTCCACCTTCCCTCTCCCCACTCCACTCCCCCCCCCCCTTCCCCCGTCCCACGAACCCCCCTCCCCCCTCACACGTCCCCTTCCCCTTCCACCTTCCCCGCCTTCCCTCTTCCCTTTGCCGCTCCCTCGTCCCGTCAACCCTCCTCCCGCGTTCCATATATTCAATCCCAGTACATTCAGTTATTAAACAGCCCGTGTGCCACCTTTTACAATGTTTATTCAAATTTCCATTTTTCATGTATATTAAATTTGGTACCTATTTAAAATATCTAAAATTATTGATTCCTTTCAAACTATTAGGGGAGTACCTACTATAAATTTATCTACTTAAAGATTTTGAAAATTAGAATCCTGATTTGAACAATCAATGTTTTGAAAAATGTCATTCTCAAATACGCGATCTGTCAAACGTGCGATGTTTTCTGAAATTATCCAATATTCTGCGCAATTTTATAAATTTTTCTCTCCGTAAGAACCATCCTCGCACTTCAAGGAATATTCTAAAAAAAGAATTAGCGAAATCGGTTCAGCCGATCTCGAGATTTGCGCTTACCAACACATTTAGCGATTCATTTTTATATTATAGATGATACCACAAAGTTATTTTGCTAAGTAAAAAGAAAAAAAACTTTAAAATTTAATTTTTTTACCTGTACTTAATGATGTATACCTATGTAGCATGCTTGTTTATGTTACCCACACACAGGCAGTGCCTTAGTGGTTTCCCATTACCTACTGTTGTCTATTATATATTTACTTATTGCTAACTTTTACATTGCTTGTACCTTATATTTACGTCTTACTGTATTTAGAAATTATGTAAAATTGCAATGGGAAAAAATAAAGATTTAAAAACCTAAAAAAAAACGTTGTTCACATTTACCCTCCATAATATTAGCAGTCTATTCTCTCAGGTATGTTCACATTGTACGCATTTTTTTCCAGATTGCATTAATGTGGAGGCTTTTACCATCAAGGCGGAACTTGAACCCCGAGTAGAAGGTGAAGGAGAATTTCATTCTTTGGAAATTGTCATAGACCTGCCGGACGTTGAAAAAAAGAGCTTAGAACGCTTCGAGAGAGTTACCCAGAATCAGACAGCTGCTGGTATAAAAGGTAATATCTTTAAAATTCGGGTTATTCCTTCTTTTACTTATAACAGTGCCTAACTTCTATTAGAGTGGGTTTTTCTAGAACGCCTTATCTATCCGTATTTTTTTTTATTTATCGACAGATTTGAAGACGCATCCCGTGGAAAAATTATTCTATTGCCCCCATTGTAACTCCTCCTGCTCTCGTAAGTCAAATTTTGAAAGACATTTGCGTACCCACGCTGGAATAAAACCTTTTTCATGTTCCGACTGCAACTATTCGTGTTCTCGAAAGGCAGATTTGACGAAACATGTGCTAACACACGGCGGAGAAAGACTTTATTCATGTTCCAACTGCAACTATTCATGTTATCTAAAGCACCATCTGACGACACACATGCTGACTCACAGTGGAGAAAAACCCTTTTCATGTTCCAAGTGCAACTATTCATGTTCTCGAAAGCACCATCTGACGAGCCACACGCTGACTCACAGTGGAGAAAAAACATTTTCATGTTCCGAGTGCAACTATTCATGTTATCGAAATGGAGATTTGACTAGACATATGATGACTCACAGTAGAGAAAAACCTTTTTCATGTTCCAAGTGCAACTATTTATGCTCTCAAAAAGGCCATCTGACGAGCCACATGCTAACTCACAGTGGAGAAAAACCCTTTTCATGTTCCGGCTGCAACTATTCATGTTCTCGAAAGGGAGATTTGAAGAAACACATGCAGACTCACAATGGAGAAAAACCGTTTTCGTGTTACAAGTGCAACTATTCTTGTTCTCGAAAGGGAGATTTGACGAAACACACGATGAGACATTGAAAATAAAAATATGTTGTTTTGAATTGTTTTTATCGTGAGTGAGTTCTTGTTATTGTTTTATGTGATTCTGTATTGAAATAAATCAATGTTGTATCTTGTCTTATTTTTATGATAATATTATGTTATCTTGTCCTAATATCACATCTACAATTATATCAGCGTAGGCTCTGTAAAATAAATGTTTTTGTCACATTTTGTTTAATATAAAATACGTACCTAGGTATTTGTTTTTTTTTTTTTTTTTAATTTTTTAATATGTTGTCTTGTTAAAGGAAAGTTCACAAGCAAATAAACGTTATTAGTTTGTTTGCCTATACTACAAATATAAACTGATATAATGTTTACTTCCGATTTCTTGAAAGTGAAAAATATAATAATATTGCTGGATTACTGATTTGAAATTAGATTGATTAAAAATGTCACTCTTAAAAAATATTGATTTTCAGTATTCTGTGAAAAGCAGAAGGGTGGATCAAATATATGGTAATATCCGTACGATACATAGTGGTAGTATCTTCAGAAAAAAATATTTAATGTATCTCGATGACGATTCTCCTAATCGTTTTCAACTTCAACATCAACTCAAAATCTCAGCTTTGTTTGAGTGACATAAACAATTTGATGTCTCTGAGTTTGATAACTTTGTAACCGATTTCTAACTATTCTAATAAAAAATACATTTTAGAAAATTATCGAAATAGCAAGTTAAACAAAGACACTTTGAGCGTTCTAAAATAGTAAAAATAATTCTATTAAAAAATATTCTAACAATCCTAACATTCATTGCAAATTTTACTTTCATTCATTGAAACCTAACCATTTATATTTATTGCTAATTCCTTCCATGTAATAATCATTTGTAAAGACTTAGCTACTGTTTCAAAGGATAGAAAGACCTTTTCAAAATTAATTATTTTATGGTGGTAGTTTTAGTATTAGAATAAGAAGTTAAGATTCTAAATATTGCACCCGACCCTCACAAAAGTGAGTTTTATGGTGGTGCAGTAATGTTTAGAATCGTGTTTTGGTTGAAGTATTGTCTTCGATACCGAAACTACATCATGCCGTGCTGAGCAGAGAGGATATAACCAAAACCCTCTATCTCGACACACACTCCTTGCTTCACTCGCATTCATTAATCGTCTAATACAGATAAATCTGAATATATTGATGCTTGGTTGCGTTACGGTGCACTCTATCGGAGGACTACCGCGAGGTAAGAGATACATTCAAACGTGCTCTTTTATTGAAAGCATTTGATTCACTTGATCATGCCATGACTTCCTTGGCTTTCTCTCACTTCTTGCACAATTGACTTCGCGCCATATATCTTCCTTTTTAATTCCCTAACTGACTGAGCGTACCTTTGAATCCTATCCATCAAGTGCACTTGAAAAAGGGGGAAATTCATAAACATATGAATATTTTTTAAAATTTTTATTTAATATAATAATATCACTTACATGTTTATATACATTAAATAAAGTTTTTCTACTAAAATACATTTAATAATAGGCTTTACACCCTTTTTAAGAGCGAATCTCGAGTTAAAAAGGTGGATAAACGCATGTTACTAGATATACTAGAATTTGGCAACGGAAAATAATATTTTTAAATATATAAAACAAAAAATAGATATTAAAAGTGAATAAGAAAAAAACATATTTATATATACAAAAATAAATATAGATTTATATATATATATATATATATAATATATTTATATATATATATATATATATATATATATATATATATAAATATATGTGTATATATATGTATAAAACAAATAATAAGCAAGAAAAACAACAGATTGAAGAGGAGGAGATAAAAAATAATGAGAGAAAGAGGATAACTAATATTTTAATTGAGTTGTTATGTTGATAAGTTTTATAGAAAGACTTTTTATTGAATTTTTGAATTTTTTGTAATTTTTTTCCAATCTTAATTTCAAGGGTAATTCGTTAAACCATTTAACTTCAATATATTAGTTGGGCTGTGGTGGTGTAACAGCGCGGTATAGTCAGAGAACCAAGGATATTTGTTCTATTGCTGTTCGAAAAAAGAGTTAAGTTCACATTATTGAAACTTTTATAAAACATTATCTTTGTGTATTTGTAAAAGCGTAATTTTTTTTATAAATAATATGAAGTGAAATAACTTTAAATTCCTAAAATAATTTGATGGTAGGGTAATCGTAGGCTTTTTTAGAATTATTTTTATTAATATTCTTTGGATAATTTCTAAAGGCAAAAGAGAAGTTTTGAAAGCACCACCCCAGCCAACAATTCCATATTGTAATACTGATTGAATTAGAGAAAAATAGATGGTTCTTAATAATTCAATCCTATCCTACTAATATTATAAAGGTGAAAGTTTGTATGGATGTATGTTTGTTACTCTTTCACACAAAAACTACTGAATAGATTTTAAAAATTCTTTCACTAATAGAAAGCTACATTATTTGCGAGATCTATAGGCTATATTTATTGGTAATCTCTGGCGTTATGAATAATCTCTGGCGTTATGAAATTATTTTTCATACGTTTTCTGTCGTTAACAAAATCGATTTATTGCAAACGCCAATTGTCGCCTTGGAAACGATGTTTTTTTTTTTAAATTAGGTTACTATGGACATCCCTTTGATGTTAAAATTCAAATACGTATAAAATACTAATTCCTACTTTACTGATTGGATTTTAATGAAACTTTACAATAATATAAACATATAGGCTATAGCACAGAGCTCTGGCATTACGAAATTTGTATAATAAATTGCAATAGGTGGCACGATTAGTAAGATATCTATAATTCTTTAATCGATTATTAGAGAAGTAGGTACTTCGCTAATTTAAATATTTTCTAAAATAGAATTTTTATTTAAGAATCTTTGTTTTGTAAAATGTCATTCTCTAATTTTGACATCACAGACCAATTATTGTTTTAATTGGATAAACGGGTATCGCATTTTTAAGTATAAAACGGCCGAACTGGATTTTTGGTAGAATATAAAAAGAAGAATAATAATTCGTACTTAATAACTATCTCTTAAAATGAATCACCGAAATATACCTATGTATGCGAAATGTATAAACCCGAACGACTGAACCAAATTGGATTTTTTTTTTCGTTTTTTTGTATAAAACTACCGTTGAGTTCTGGCATTATGAAATTTGTATAAGAAATTATAATAGGTGGCATGCGAGCAGTTAGAAAACTGAATGTATCGTGAATGAATGGGGGTGAGTGGGGGGAGTGGGGAGGGGGGAGGGGGTGTTGGGAGGGTGTTGGTGGAGGGGGGAGGGGGAGGAGGGTGGAAGGAGGGGGTTAGGGGATGGAGAGGGGGGAGGGAAGGAAGGGGAAAGGGGAAGGATGGAGGTGGGTGTGGGTAGGGGAAGGGGGTGGGAAGAAGAAGGTTTGTGGGGGGGAGTGGTGTGGGGAAAGGGAATGTGGAGGGGTAGGGGGTGAGGCGAGTGGTGGGTGGAGGGAGAGGGGAAGGGAGTTGATGGGGGAGTGGAGTGGAGAGAGGGAAGGTGGAGGAGGCGGAGTGGGGTGGAAGGAAGGAAGGGAAGGAAGGGGGAGGGGTGGAGGAAGGGGTGGGTGGAGGTGGAGGGGGGGTTGATGGTTGAGTGGAGTGTGGGGAGGGGGGGGAGGGGGAGGTGGATTGATAGGGGAGTGGAGTGGGGAGAGGGAAGGTGGAGCAGGCTGAGTGGAAATCCCCTAATACCATGCGATCGAAGCCGTGGGAAAAAGCTAGTATTTAATATGTTTCGTATTCTAATAAAAATGTAAATTAATTTTCTTAATCGTTCTACTGTTGTATTGATTTGGAGTTTCCATTTTATATTACTATCTATAACTACTCCGAGGTATTTTACATTTGTTTTAACAATGAGTATAGATCAGTTAGGTTTACATGACTTTGGGTTACAATTAGTGTATACATTTGTTTAGATTCTCAGGGGAAGCATTTTTATTCAGAGTGATAGTAGATTTTGATCGAACCATTTTTTTATTAAATTTATATCTAGTTCAGCCGTTTTCCGAGTTTCACTCCAGTTTAGTCCCTGAGTTAAAATCGCTGTGTCGTCAGCATATATATATATATATATATATATATATATATATATATATATATATATATATATATATATATATATATATATATATATATATATATATATATATATATATATATATATTAATACACAGTTGGCATTTGTTTTTCGAAAACTCACTATGGAAACGTTGCCTTTTAGAGACAGGCGAAAATCGACCACTCTGCCTATCCAGTTTCACCGACCGCAGAGATCGATTTGGCCGGACAGGGGGCATGGACAGCGATCTCATACAAAAAATCGTAAAAAAAATCGCGTTTTGATGATGCGATAATCGACCCTTCTCCCCCGCGATCCGCAAGACCTTACGGCGCACTGTCGCTTAAAAAAAAGTCGCTTACGTCCTTTCAGATAAAAAATTCAGAGCACGTTTCAGTACTTTGACTTTGCGACAAAAATTAAGCGTTTTTTGGCCTACAAAATTTAAAGAAAAAAACTGGCGGCGAAAACTAGAACTCTAATAAAATCACTCAATTCGGCTCGGTTACACTTCTCGCCGACAGGTTCGCATTAAAAAACAAGAGATGTCTTTTTTCCAATAGTGTCAATGCAAATTAAAATGCTAGGAATATCGAGTCAGGTCAGGATTAACCCATCTCTCTTTGCATGTTTGCGAATGCTGAGATAGGTATATGTAGATTTCAAATGTCAGTTTTACGCTACCGAAACGGACCTCTCAGCGGTTTCGGTTGGGGAATACAGCATTACAGCCCAAAAAGCGATCCCAGCTTAGATATTTAAAAAAATATAATAGAGTAGAGGAATACGCAACTTTTGATACCAAAATTATATACGCATCTCTTATAAAATATGTCAGTAGAAGCTGACAAATATCACACATTTTCTGAAAAATTCATGTCGAAAATGCGTTCTCTTATTACCCGAGAGTATTAAATTACTGGCCATATGAAAAAACTCAATTTACAACGGGGCAGGTACCTACCGTTCCATCGATAGAAAAGTAACAAAATACGTAATGTTGACGCAATTTTTATTGAGAAAACGCGTAGGTAGGTACCTACAACAATGTAATTTTTCTCGGGGTTTACCAGGTAGGTACCTACCGGCTTAGGAACAGTATTCTTTCATTTAAATATTTAATGATATGAAATTAAATAAATCACTCAAGATGGGCACTTTTTAATCTATGTAGGCACCTACCTGCACATAACTGGGAATCATCTGATGATTTTGCTTATGTATTTTTTATTGTAAATGTATAGCGAAATTGCTTGAAGTTGAACGGGATAATTATTTATTTATTATTATTTACTTATACTTATTATGTTAAAACTGAAATAATTACGGAACTTGAATAGAATTTGAACAGAACTTTCACAGAACCTTAAAATTGACTTGAAAAATTGAGGTTTTTTAATTTATTTTTTGTTATTTTTAGGACAAGGTTTGTATAAAACTACTGGTGAGCTCTGGCATAACGAAATTTGCGTAAAAATATTTCAATAGGTGGCACGCGAGCTGTTTGAAAACTAAATGTACCGGCAATGAATCAAGGAAGCGCGGGAGGGGGGGAGGAAAACCAGGGAGGGGGGAGGGGAGTAACTTGGGAAGGGGGAGGGGAACTCGGGAGTGGGGTTTGCGGGATGGAGGAAGGGGGGGGGAGTAGAGTACGCTATGAAAGAATATTTTTTCTGTTTTTTTTTACTCGAATAAAACAATTTGTTTTTTCTAAAAAATTCAGATAAAATCATTTTTGTAGCGCCGTTTTGGAAAAAAATACTATAAGTCTATTAAGTACCTACCTGCGCACTATGAAATCAAAAATTCTCGGGAACTTTTATTGGATAACCAACACCACTACCGCAGGTCACCCCAAGTGGTTCGCTACGTTTGGTGATATAGTAGGGGTGCCCGGGTTCATGGGGTGAGGTTTATCTAGGTCTTGGAGGCGGATGATCAGGACTCACTGAACCCCAGATTCCTACCCACCCCTAAACCCTTTTCCTTCCCAGAACTCTCCTCTCCTTCTTTGCCTTAAAAAAACCTCCACCCAGCATCTCCCACACCCAGGAGCTCCACACAGGTGGCCGTGGGGAAAATAATTTCCGTCAGCGCCTATGTCATCTTTTGGGATGCTGTGTGGAGGATTTTTTTTAAGGAAAGGAAGGAGATGAGAGTTCTGGGAAGGAAAAGGGTATGAGGGGTGGGTAGGAATCTGGGGGTCAGTGTGGCCAGGAGTAACGGTCGTATGAATCTATTCCTCACACTGCGGTGCAAGGCGAAGGGTTGGGAGAATCAGGCTGGAGTGGTCAAAATTCTCCCTCAATCAGTCTCCTCTGATCCAGCCAGCCACGCAGTGGTTGGGCAAACGTATCCGTTACCAGGACCTAGACAAATACACACAGTTTTTGAATACAAAAATGAGCTCAGGCATCACGAAATTACGCGAGAAAATGCCCGTTCTGAATCCTAGGGGCCTATGTCATCTTTGAGGATGCTGTGCGGAGGGTTTTTAAAGGGAAAGGAAGGAGAAGAAGAATTTTTTTTTAACATGATCTCCACACAGGAGGCCCTGGAAAATATGGAAGATATGGATATAAAAGAAGGATGGGGAAGGGGATAAGGAGGGAAAGGATAAGAGGGAGATATAAGTTAGTGACGTGTTTTATATTGTTAATAGACTTTTTGTCCGTAAAAAAATAAATTATATACAGCGGGTACCCGGCATGCCACAAGGCAAAGCCACTTTAACCTCGGGGTCAATTAAACTGTAATGGTTCCATCCCAAATCCCGGAAAACTACATTATAATGCAAGCGCCTGTACTATATAACATTATATACAATGGGTACCCGGCATGCGTTGCAAGGTCACTGTTACCTCGGGGTCAACTTAACTGTATTGTTCCATCCCAATTCCCGGGAAATAACATTTTAAACCAAGTGCCTGCAATATATATAATGATATACAACGGTTATTCGGCATGCGTTGCAAGGCCACTATAACCTCGGGGTCAACTTAACTGTAATGGTTCCATTCCAATTCCTGGGAAATTACATTTTAAACCAAGCGCTGCACTACATAACATTATATACAACGGGTACCCGGCATGCGTTGCAAGGTCGCTGTAACCTCAGGTTTCTTCATATATTTAATTTAACACACACTCCTCCTCGCTTCATCCACGTTCACACGTCGAATCGCATAGTGTTTTAACCCGTTAGTTGCTTTTGCAACGGGCCCAGCTAGTATGATATTAATTTTGACTTTATGGTGAATTTAAAAATATCATTCACCCAAATGATAAAAAGAATTGGTATATATATACACCTACCCTAAGTGATAAAAGCTTTTATTTCCCCCTCCCCATACCGGATTCATGGAGCCGGCAGGGCTTGCGAGAGCCTCGCTTGAATCTAAAAAAATGTGACGTCATCATTCTTGTCCAGACCAGCGTAGAGCTCACGTCGTACACTTTACGAAATAACATGGCATAAATGATAGCTTGTGCTATACATTATACCCTAAAATATCTCGTTCATAACGAATGTGGGCGGTTCTTCAGTGAGCTCGTCGCTGGTTACAGGGGTAAGTAAATTATGAAACATTTGTAAAAGTGTCTTAACTAAATACGGCAACAAAATAATCGTCTGTGAAAAGTGACAAACTTTACTTTGCCGCATTTGGACTTCGCAAATATGTCAATAAAGTGGCGAGTAATTCGCGCTCCCATGTAAAAAGGTCTATTAATTTTAAATCAGATTTTGCTTAAGAACTCAATGGTGATAATATAATGCGAGATGCTGTAGCGGTTGCCGCTAGCAGCAACTTTATTTTTATTTTTTAAGATAACAATGGGTTTTGGAATTGTTTTGTTATTACAATAATTGTTGTGCAATTTAATTATTCATTCCATAGTCAATTTCTGGTTGGAATTCATCTTATAATTAATACAAAAGATTTTTAAATTTTGTTTGTTCATTACAAGTTTTACATTTTTTTTTCTACATTGGATCGTGTGTTGGAGCTTGCTTAGAGCTCAAGCAAGTTCAGACACCTTGTCCAATGTGGGAAAACTTCAGATAAAAGAGATTAATATTTTATGATACAAATAATGACAAATATTTAATTGCTGATTTATTTAATGCAAATTATTTTAACGAAATACTATAGGGTTTATTCATGTTCAAATCCTACAAATTATATACTGTCAGATTGATTTTTTAACGAATCACAGTCATCTTTCCCCTCTTCGCCCCCATAGTTTGGTTTTGTAATGTTTTTTAATGTGGCCTTACTAGCTAACAATAATAATATGTACAACGTAAGTTCGTTTTCTTCTTTATTTGGACTTTACAATGGATTCAGGTAGTATTGTATTTTATGTCTAATGTAGCGACTGGCTACAAGGGCTTCTAGATTAGATCTGAGCGCGGCGACAGGCCCGTCAGGTGCTCGTACCGCGAGCCGCTCGCCAAACTTCGGAAACGGATGATGATATCCAATACATCGACAATTACATATACTACACCCTTCCCCCTGTAATCAGTCGCTACAAATCTAAGTATTTCAAATATTGCATATACCTACATCTTAAATATTTCAGGACTGTAAGTATTTCATATACATCTTAAATATTATACACTTTATTCTTTACACATATTATTATTTTATACACATAATTATATCCTTGAAGGATTTGTTCCTTCCTTGTAGAGAATTATCTTGGTCGGAGTCTTCCCGACCAGGGACTGTACGATGTACTGGGTACTGCCAGCTCCGGCATTGCATCGGGTATTGCCGCGTCTGTGACTTCCTCCGGTGTCTTCTCTCCTCCCTCTGCTAGTCTGAAATCAGAAGAAAACACCGTTAGCTCACTCCACAGATCGGACAACTTCCTCTCAGAATGCTCAGCCCTCGTATCATCAGACGCGGAATCTGGCAAATCTGACACAACATCGCTCCAACTCACTGACAAGTTTCTCATCTGGTCCACATGACGTTTCCAAACTAATTGAGAATCACAAGTTTTAACCAAATATATTTTTTTTCCAATTTTATGTGTAACTATTCCTTTTACCCATGTAAACCTATTATTTATTATCAAATTATCCCCAAAAAACTGACCTATAACCTGAAATCTACATCACTATCTCTCAACATTTATTACCAAAATGTAAGAGGACTTAAAACTAAACTAAACATTTTAAGAATTATACTACCGACCATAGAATATGATGTTTTCTGCTTCACTGAGACATGGTTGACCCCAGATATTAAAAATGGTGAGTTAGGATTTCACTCCCATAATACCTATCGAATGGACCGCGATACTAATACTAGCAACAAAAGTAGGGGAGGTGGATGTCTTATTTCTATTTACACTAAATTAACCTCAAGAAAACTCAAATGTGCAAATATCAACGTGGAACAACTATTTGTTTTAGTGACAAAAAAAAGTGTAAAAATTATAGTTGGTTGTGCGTACATTCCACCCTCATCTGATGTCCAGCTATATACTAGTTGCTGTCAAGAAGTAGAAATATTGTGAAGAAAATATCCAGACGCTAAATTTATCCTTACAGGTGATTTTAATCAACCTACTGTTCATTGGGATATTAACAACAATAATACTCGCACAAATTCCACGTCCAATAATGGTTCTCGTGAACTTATAGAAATGTCATGTTTCCTAAATCTTAGACAAGTGAACTTTATATATAACTACAACAATAATCTATTAGACTTAATTTTTAGCAATTCCAGCAATATAAGTGTACAACATGCAAATGACAATGTTTCAACAATTGATTACTACAACCCACCACTTTTTGTTGAGCATATATCTCTACAAAATTTCAATTTAGAGTCTTTTAAAGAAAAATCAAATTTTTATAAGATTAACGAGTTTCTCGCTAAATCAGACTGGAACTTCATTAGTAATTGTAATAACATCAATGATATAATAGAATCTTTTTACTGTATAATTAACAAATCAATTGAACTGTACGTCCCTATTACAAAATGTAGGACATCTAATTACCCCAAATGGTTTAGCAAAGAGCTAATTTGTACTATCCAGTCAAAAAAACTTGCACGTAAAACATTCAAAATATCTCGAGCTCCAAATGACTATCTACTTTTTTAATTTATGCAAAAGGTTGAAAAACATATCGATCTCTTGTTACAAAGAATACTTGGAAAATACTGAGAAATCGTTACAAAATAAACCTCAAAATTTATTCAAATTTGCAAACAATCTTAATAGTAATTTCTTAGACCGTGTATGCATAACACTAGATCGAATAAAAATGATATAAAAAATATTCCAAGTTATAAAACCACATTTGGACAAAGAAACTATACATACTTTGCAACAAAACTCCATAACATCCTCCCCCAAGACATAAAACTAATAAAAAATCCAATTGAATACAAATCAAGAATAAAAATATGGCTTAAAGAGGTCAATGAGAAAACCCTAGCGAAGACGCTAAAAACGACATAGAAGACAAATGAACTATATTTGAATAACTTTAGTCCTCCTCGGCACAGGACCCCCTAGTGAGGAGGACTAAGAAATACAATATTTTGTACTTAATTTCACATTTCATTTTGTATGTAAAATTTTTGTATATAGTCGCTACAATAAAAAAAAAAAAAAAAAAAAAAAAAAAAGTAATGAATCTGGTATTCCGTCTATCATATACTACAATGGTAAAATTGCTGATACACCCCAAGGGATTACTGACTTATTTGCCGAATGCTTTGGCGAAGTATATGATGTAAACTCATCTAATAACCAAATACCTCAATTCAACTCAAATATTTTTATTAATTTCAACGACCTTGTTATTGATGAAATCGATGTTCAGCGTAAAATTACACTATTAGATAGTCAGAAATCCGCTGGCCCAGACACCATACCAGCAATTTATTTAAAAAACTGTGTATCTAGCTTAAAAGGCCATTTAACCAATATATCATTAGCATCAGGCCTTTTCCCTCAAAAATGGAAGATCAGTTTCCTTAGTCCCATCTATAAAAAGGATGATAAAACGGATGCTTCTAACTACAGACCTATTTGCATACAATCAGCGATACCTAAATTGTTTGAATCCGTAGTTCTATCAAAATTTATGTTACAGGCTCGTAAAATCATTTCCCCCCACCAACATGGATTTATATCCGGAAGATCTACTCTTATGGTACGTTTCCACGCTTGCCAAAGCTTGGCAAGCCTCCACAAGCTCCAAGCGTCCACAAATCTCGCTTGGCATTTGGAAGTCGTTTACATGCTTGTGAATGCGTCAGTGCGCTACCTACACCCGAGCATGGCGGACGCCAAACTTGTCGGCTATTGCGTTTGGTTTATCAAACTTTTATTTGAAATACAAGCAAAGTGTAACAAAAACAAGGAAAGCTCGACGACCACGAATATGGTGGATGATACAGATTCATAAAAATCGTACCAGGTCGCTTCGCACTAAGAGGAGACATTATCTCACAGGCTAAATCCTATAGATTTTTGTCTCTTTTTAGTACCACTTTTTCGTTTCATCGAGTTTCAAATCACAACGGTGCTAAAGAAGCTTCAAAAATAATGATCGCAATTGGGATCCGAACTCGAGGATCACTTGTCTTATATAAAATTATTTTGTATTATAAAATAAGTTATTCTAACAAAAATCATATATATTTTTTTACTATAATATATAGTAAATCATCAATAAAATACTATTTATTTATTTTGACTTTTTAGGTAAATCCAGCCGCAATAAATTACATAACATAAGTGCATTAAAATTATGTATTTATACATTTTAATAAGTCTGGCACGCCTCATACGTCATACATATGTCTCGTAATGTTATAAATATTATCATAGACCGCATGGAGCAAAAACGGCGTGCATCCGCCGCCAGTTCGAAAGTTTCACTGAGCGCTTGCCGAAGCTTGCCGCTGGATCCGACCCCGACTGGATCGGCGGCAAACTCTCGCAAGCTCTTGCAAGCCTACGCAAACCAAGCCAAACAACCTGCTTACACGTTTGCGCTTGTGGACGCTTGCCGAGACTTGGCAAGCGTGGAAACGTAGCATTACAAATTTAATTATATACGAAAAATATATTTCAGACAATCTAAATTCAAAATTGTAAACGGATACAGTTCACACAGATTTCAGCAAAGCATTCGACAAAGTTTCCCAAAAAATCTTATTAAACAAACTAAAAGTATATGGATAAAAGGAAATCTACTAAAATGGTTTGAGACCTATTTAACATCTAGAAAACTATACGTTAAACTATCTAACTATATGTCAAACGAAATTGAAGCTTCAAGTGGGGTGCCCCAAGGTTCTCATCTAGGTCCTATTCTTTTTTTGCTATTTATCAATGACATTGTTTCAATACTTGAAGGTATCCATTTCCTATTGTTTGCTGATGACTTGAAAATATACACTATTATAAGAAATTTAATGGACTGTCTTGTATTGCAAAACAACTTGGATCGATTGTATAATTGGTGTAACATAAATGATTTATTTTTAAACATTAACAAATGTCAATCTATAATTTTTCTCGATATAAAAATCCAATACTCTTTCAATATCACATTAACAATGTGAATCTTTCTACAGTAACATTAATAAAGGATCTGGGTGTCGTTTTTGATAACAAGATGACATTCGTCCCCCACATTGATGCAATCACGAATAAAGCACTTAAATGTCTCGGTTTTGTATTAAGATCGTCCAAAGATCTAATGCATACTAATACACTCAAAACGCTATACATAACACTAGTCAGAAGTATTCTTGAGTATAATTCCTCTCTCTGGTCGCCATTATACAATGTTCATTCACACAAGATTGAAAGAGTACAACATAAATTTTGAAGGCATATAAATTACATATTAAAAATTCCAATAGAAAATTTAAGTTATAATTATTTAATGCAATTGCAATTACCCGAATTGTCACAGCGAAGAAAAATCTGTGATATTTTATTATTATTTAAAATTATCAACGGATATTTGGATAGCCCTGAACTTGGGAACATGATAAATTATCAAGTACCTAACAATTACAACACCAGACTCCATGCTCCATTTAACGTAGTTGCTTCTCGCACTAATTTTATGTTTAACTCTTGTCTTCAGAGATTTCATCGTGTGGGGAATGAAACTTGCTCTGTCGATATATTTTTTTATAAAAACATCGCTTCCTTCAAAAAGCGTGTATGTATGCAGAAGCAAAAATCCTTAAATTTTCCAGATTGTTAATAGTAACAAATTTAATACCCATTGCTCTGTAACTACTTTTATAGTACCTACTTACTTCTTCATACATATATGTACTTGCTGTGTACCTTCTATTTTATTTTTTTCCTGATAATAACAAAGTAAAATAAAAATCCTTAAATGTTTCACATTGTGAACAGTAACAAACTTAATACCCACTGCTCTGTAACTACATTTATGATAACTACATTCATAGTATCTACTTACTTATTTATAATGACTGGTCAGTGGTTGAGTGGGCATAGCGCTTGGGTCCCACCCGAGCGTCGCGTGTTCGATTCCTCGGCTGGCTAAATCCTCCATCACAACACAAGCAACATTTTCGGCTTTCTGTGGTGGTAGTAGGAGATTTTCAAACATTGTTGGGTTATTCGTAACCCGGGAATGTTTGTTTTTCTTTTTAAATAAAGTAGAAAAAAATAAAGTTGAATATATGTAATTACTGTGTACCTTTTATTTTTTTCTTTTTCATAATAATAACAAACATACGTACATTTATGATAGCAAAAAAAAAAAAAATAATAATAATAATTAATTACAAGAAAATTACCTACTTTTATATTAATTGTTAAAAATGTTTTACACCACTGCAATATCGGTATGCTTCGAGTATATTTGGAATCACATTTTGTGTGATATTGTGACAATAATTATTGAATCTAATGTAGCGTGAGCCCAAATACGAATCCGCTGGTTGAACTCCTTTGTAAACAATTACTCGAATACTGATACCTACTTATGTTAGGCCTACTTATATCTTTCTAGCTCTGTTTATCATTTTATGTACTATATACTTATGATACTTCATACTTGTTAAAATGCTCCTGTACAATTTATTTTATATGTAAAATCCATCAAGGCGTAAACAAACAAATAAATAAATAAATAAAATAAATAATTGTTTATCCTGAAATCCTTAAATAGACATTTTTGTCCCACAATAAAATTTCTTGTTTTTACACCACCATAATTCTTAGGCTGTTTACGTTGACTGGACTCAATATTTTTATTCGCCAAATCATGTTGTTTTGACACAAACTGTTCATTCTCTTTCGGAATGAGACTGTCAAAGGTAGATCTAAGTTTCCTACCAAAAATTAAAACTGCTGGCTCGACTCCCGTAGTACAATGTGGTGTATTTCTATAATCGGACAAGAATTGCAACAATTTATCCTTGTAATCAACCTGAAATTTATTTTCTACCATAAGTTTTTTAAGAAAACTCTTAGTAGTTTTCACTGAGTTTTCAGCGAAACCGTTGCTTTTTGGGTGCATAATTGGGGATGTCATCAATTTGATATTATTTTCCCAAAGGAATTGTTTGAAAATCTCGCTCGTAAAAGATGTTCCGTTATCAGACACTATGAGTTCAGAGAGAAACTGACTTGATAGAATTTTGTTTTGAAATAATGTTGAGGTTAAAGGTTTCCATGAAATCTCTTCCTACAATCAGTTCTGAACAGTTTGTGACAATGATAAAGGTTATTAACCTAACTAGATTATTGTATTCGACCTTGAAATTTGCATTACCCACAACATTCAACATATTCCCGTCGTAACCTGAAATTTGTCGTGTTTCGGGTGACAATTTTAAATTACTGAAATGTTTACAAAATAATGTCTCTGGAAAAACACAAACTGATGAGCCTGAATCAATCATGGCTTCGAAGAATTCACCATTTAATTTTAACTGTGCCTTGATTGCCTTAACAAAAGGTACATTCTCAATGTTATTATTATTATTACAATTCATAACTGATTTTACTGACCCGTTTTTACAAAATCTTTGTAAATGGCCTCAATTTGGGAGGCGGGAATGGGTACCGCCGCCCCGGGAACCTTTATTGGATAACCAACACCTCTGCCATAGGTCACCCCAAGTGGTTTGCTACGTTTGGTGATTTAGCAGAGGTGCCCGGGTTCATGGGATGAGGTGTGTTTAGGTCTGATGACCAGGACACACTGAACCCCAGATTCCTACCCACCCCTTAAACCCTTTTCCTTCCCAGAACCCTCCTCTCCTTCCTCCACACAGCATCCCTAAAGATGACATAGGCCCTCAGGGAAATTATTTGCCTCAGGGCCTCCTGTGTGGAGCTTCTGTAAAAAAAAAAAATTTACCGCAAGAATAACATTTAGCTTCTTTAAATTTACAGCTACGAGTGTCATGATTTGATTTTCCACAAATATTACACTTCTTTAGTGATGAACCGGTTTTAACCTGTTTATCCGGTCTACGTGAGTCGGTACTATCAGTCCGATCTCTATGTTTGCGCGCCGGGAAAGACGATTTTTCAAATCTCTTTAACGT
Organism: Limnephilus rhombicus; assembly: GCA_929108145.2. NCBI lineage: Eukaryota > Metazoa > Arthropoda > Insecta > Trichoptera > Limnephilidae > Limnephilus > Limnephilus rhombicus. The sequence continues at coordinate 18,709,524 of OV815289.1, read as the reverse complement.
ATTTACTTCTAACTTCAACTTGGCTGAATCGACTTCAGGACCTTTCGCGGTTACTGCTAGTTCAACTAGCTGATTAAAGTTTAGCTTAGGCCCTTCAACAAACAATTTTACCCGTACTGGACCCGGGAGTAGACCGATTGCAAACACGTCTACAAGATTCGCTTCCAGCCTAGTTCCAAATTGACAATACGTGCTCAGACCACAGAGCCTGGTGGCAAAATCTTTAATTGATTCGTTATGATCCTGTTTTGCTTGAAAAAACAATTCCCGCTCTCAAAAAAGTGATCTACATTTAACACAATATTTTCCCAGCAACTCAATTAATTTCTCAAACGTAACATCTGTGATTTTAATCGGGAAACATAAGTTAGACAGAAGAGTCAAGGTCTCTGTTTCAAGCGAGTTTATCAGATAAGCTTTTTTCTTAATCTCGGTAATGTCATCACGTAAAACATAGAACTGCTCTAATCTGAGTTGAAAAATGTCCCAATCTCCGCTTATGTGAGAAAACGGTGGAATTCTCGCCGATTCCATCTTCACGATAAGGAGAAAAAAAATAACACGCGAAGCTACCCAAACGACAACAATACTACCCCACAAAAAAAAATACAAAAATCAGACAAATCCTCCACAAGTAAGAAATAAAACCTAACTTAGAAATTGCGGTCGCAACGTCTCCAAGTCGTTTCCTCTTGATGAGTGAGTGACCTTTCCTCGACACTAGCACTGTTTGTCTTTGTATGAATGCCTTCCCTCGGCACTCCGGAACTTCACATTCGTGGAAAGGCTCTGCTGAGCCCCAAAAACGACCACTGCCTTTTGCTTCTGAGTGCCCTTAGATCGGCACTCCAGAACTCTGACTGTGGCTCCAGGAATAGCCAGAGATATCCTTGGTTTTGTTCTGCCGGTCCTTTCTCTCGTTCAGAAAGATTAATTTGTGTATTTCACAATTTATTCATTTAAAAATAATATATAGTATATTTGCGGCACGTTCCAGAGTGGAAGATACTCTCAGTATCGCCCTGGTGTAAGACCACCATTCAGAATTGAAACGTTGCCTGAAGTGGCTTTCGCCGTGTTTAGTGACCAGATCTGAATAGCCAGGTACTTCCCCACCTTCCTCTTCCCTATCTCCTTCCGTCCCCACTACCTTCAGCCTCACAACATACCCCAATTGGGGATGCCATAGCCTCACTGGCTCCAGATGGGAGCAGTTGGGACTCTTGTGCGGTATTCATGTAAAAAAAAAAAAAAAACAAACAAAAAAACAAAAAATACTCCAATGTTCCGCCTCGGCTGTAGGTAGCCTTGAAAATTTTCTCGGGGTGACTTAGCTCTCCCCGCTTTGTCGGTAATGATTCAGGTAGTATTGTATTTTATGTCTAATGTAGCGACTGGCTACAAGGGCTTCTAGATTAGATCTGAGCGCGGCGACAGGCCCGTCAGCTGTTTGTACCGCGAGCCGCTCGCCTAACTTCGGAAACCCCGAACGTTTCCGATGATGATATCCAATACATCGACAATTACATATACTACACCCCTCATCTCTATCTTCTCATCTATTAAATTTGGATGTCTATGGGGAAATTATTATAATTTTTATCGGCCTTGTATCCCTTCCATCTCCACCATTCTATCTCCACAATACATGGCTATACCTATAATGTAACTATATGGTTTTACAACACATACATAACAGGAATCTCATTTATACAGCATGTCTGCATTTATTCTTCCTCTGCCAGTTTAATACCTCACGTTTCAATTTGAGAGGCGGGTACGGTGGCCGCCGCCCCGGGAACCATTTTTTTGGATAACCAACACCTCTGCCAAAGGTCACCCCAAGAATTTCGCACGTTTGGTAACTTTGTAGGGGTACCCGGGTTCGTGGGTACAGGTTTTTCTGGGTCTTGGCGGTGGATGCAAGTGCCTACCAGCTGCATGGTAGGCCGAATCGGGAGAGAATGGTTGTCTTGGAACATTGTCTTGCACCGCAGTGGAGGTGATGGATTCATACGCCCATCACTCCTGGACACACTGACACCTAGATTCCTACCCATCCCTTTCCTACCCGATTCCTACCTACTCCACATGGCATCCCCAAAGATGACATAGGCCCTAAGGGGAATTATTTTCCTCAGGGCCTCAAGTACGGAGTCAATGTAAAAAAAGCACTGGTCTTACGTCGTTGTCAATCAAGTCTTCCATGGAGGGATTTTTTGACAAAACAAAATAAATAAAATAAACCTTTATTCTGAACTAATGTGGAATGACCCTGCAAATAACCCAAAATCCATAAAACTAATAAAAAAAACATCCCCCTCGTCTACACTCGTCCCATGTTATCATCAATTTGAAGGAAATATGCAGAAAGGGATTAAAACATTATTCTGGTTTGAGGATCAGATGGTCGGTCGCCCGAACCTTCCGATGTGGTTCCTCATTTTGTTGTGGCTCTTTTTTTAATGAAAACGGAAATTCAAGCCACTTAAGTGTTTTGCAGTGAGATAATTAATGTTGTCATTTCGGTTTTTAGACATTTCAAATAATGCACTAGAAAGAGACGACACACGTAATATGATGTCAACTTTGAGAAGTAAAATGGTCTCTACAGATAGGCAAAAAATTTCAACGTTTATTATACATCTCTTTTTGTCATACATAACTAAAAGGAGATCGTAATATTGGACGTAGGTTAATGGGGTTGAAATGAACTAATGTTTTGTCTTCTCTGTTATTCCCATACAAAATTGAAATTTGTTGTCTCATCCGACACATAAATGTGTCCACATTTAGGAAAACATTTTTTATTATTTTATACAGAATCGTCACAATTTTTTAAATATTTTTTACGGATGCAAAAATATATTTTTTAGGAATACCTACCTAAATTGTTGATTAACGCATTTAAGGAGTTATTGATGTTTTAAAGAGCGTTGTAGACTATGGTTGCATCGCGGTTCCACGAGGGTCAACTAATTTAAAAACATATCTGATAAGAAAACCATTCTCGGGTTCTAAATATATTATTTTTGAGATTTCTTCAGCTCCAAAAATGGTCGCGGGCTGCAATTAAAAGCTCCCCTGCTCTATAGTCTCCGAAGCCCTTTAAAAGCCTTGGGAACTATTAAGCGGCTTGTCACTAGCACGTAGTTTTTAAAGTGAAACTTCTTTAGCACCGTTGTGATTTGAAACTCGATGAAACGAAAAGGTGACATTAAAAAGAGACAAACATGTACATTTATAGGATTTTTTCTACGGGAGAGCCATTATTCCTACGCAATGGCAAATTTTACAAAACTTCAATCATTACAGTATAATTCAAATTCCTCAATGCGAATTCAATTTCCTTGAGAACGTCTGCACATAGCTTTCTAAGTGGTGAACAGTGGAATGTGCCTTAACCCGGCGTCAACGACGTGAAAATAATTACGCGGTCAATGACACCGGGTAACCGTGACCCGAATTTTATCGATGGGTTGTACCAAAACTGAAAGGGTTATCTGGATTCTGAAAATTATTTATTATTTACGGGTTCTTTGCTCATAAAAAAAATATAAATAATAGGTACCAATTTATTTTATAAATCAACTTTTTATTATCTTAGTAAGAAACACATGCAAAATCAACTATGAAAACATAAATATAGAATTTCATTTCAACTATAGGTCATATTTACCCGTTTTAACTTGACACACGAGTATCTCTGAGTATCTACTTCCGCAAGCGCGGTCGCACTGAGCCCGCCGGCGGTGCGGGTAGAAGGGGGTTGTATTTCCAGCTAGTCAAGAGCTAAGTCGAACGGTTGACGGGAAAAAAAAATGTCCGTTTTAAATCGCCTCGGGTCATTGTGACCCAGCATCATCGACACCGGGTTAAAAAAAGACATCTATAAATGGGCTTATCATACTTCCCGGTTTCCGACACGGGTCCGGAAGTCCCGGCCGGTTTAGATTTTGTCCCGGTTTGCGCGAGCACTGCCTAAAGCCGGCGCCAGACATGAATTCAAAGAAGTGATCAAATAAGTGTTCACATGTGTGGCACGGGCATTTGATACTGTTGTCACATATTTGACCACTTAAGTGCGCTTTGCCGTTCAGTATCGGTTTTTTAGCGCACATCAAAGCGATCAAAGTTCAAATGTTTGCGTGCCTGCCACACTGCGCGAAGCCCAGTTGCGCGAGCGTCGCCGTGGAGACTTGTCGTGCGTAAACAGCCAAACGAACTAACAATGGAGTGGAATAATGAGAGCGTTTTCGAGTTTATAGAGTTGATGCAAGTAGAGCCAGATATTAGGGATCCGAAACATAAAGGGCATAAAGATCGAAATAACATCAACAAATATTTAATAATAGACGCACATAAATAATATAAGCAAACTGTGTCGACCAAATCGTCGTCCATGTTTTGTGAAGTCTATTTGAAAACTGTGAGCTCAAAGAAGTGATCAAATCTTTGAACACATATCTGGCAGATACAACAATATGTGACCAAATGTGGGAGCAAAGTCTTCAAAGAAGTGTTTCATCACGTCTTTGAACTTCTGTATGGCGCAGGCATAATTATCTATCCTGTGGCACTGTGTCAGTGGCTGGCGACTAAAGCGACGGCGGCGCACGGAGCGGGCGGTTGGTGCATGGCGTGGCTGCGCATGCGGTAACCCCTGCCCCCTGATCCACACGTTACCGCTCTCCCTCTTTCTTTATAAGTATTTATATTTGCAAAAAAGACAGAGTAACGCGTAATTCATATGCCTTAGTTAGTTTAGTTATTTGAACCCAAACGTTTTAAAATACAATGCCGAAAAGAAATTGTAAATTTACGGATGATTTACAGAAAGACTACCGATTTATAAAAAAGCTGTGTGGGAAGATAGCAATTGGAGAACCCACCACTTACCCGCCCTAGTATAGGTAACAGATGGTTACCCCTTCAAGGCTCTTGCAAGGACTCTAATTTTTTTGGTAAAAACGACTCTACATTTGAAAACGAAACTAAACCTCCAATGTCCCTGCATACGTTGTTAATAAGCAGCATGCAAGTGCTTAGCAGGAAATACAGATACAATATGTGTTAGTATGACAAAATATAGACAAGACAGTGGGACAGGTTGGTGAAAGTCCACGAGGTGACAAGCGCTGGGTGATTGTATCCAGCGTATCCTACAAGCACCTGTTTGGGAGGAAGACACAGTAGATAAGCAATAAGGGCATGGCAAACGGTTGGGAGTCCTCTCCGATCGATTGGCAGTCCCAGCAAGAATGCGTATGACGTTCGGTCTAGTCGTGTACCACACTCAGCTTCCGCGCCCCTTAGCCAGTTCCTCGGTGATGCCTCAAAGAAAAGTAAATGGGAGATTGGGGGGAAATACCCGACGACCCTAAGGAATTCAGCGTCGAGTAGCCGGAGGCAAGGCGAAGGAGAGCCGAGGTCACTCCCCCAAACCTAAAGCCTGCACATGTTGCTGGGGGTGGCGCAATTGATTTTAGAGGGCACCGTGCCATCGTCGACCGACTCCTGTTGATGCAAGGACGAGGTCTAGCGCACCCCCAGAAGGGGAAAAAGAAACATAACAAAATAGATAGATGCAGTTCAGTTCAGCCTTCTGAGCGAAGCAAAGTAGCATTGTGAGACTAAAAAGAAAAAGAGAACAAAGAAACCCAAACAAACTAAAAAAACAAAGTCGAGTATGTTAGTTGTATCAATAGTGTTCCTTGGAATATGAAGCTGGAAAAAAAATAAAATCACACAAAAATTATGAAAAATAACGAAAATAATAAACAGGTATCTCGATAAAACATCGTCTAGCATAGCTTGATTAAATCTAAAAGAAACCATGTGAAAAGAAATAAAATAGGCAAAAAAAGATAGTCACACAAAAATAAAAGAAATAGGAAAAAAAATGTATACAGTAGAATAAGATAAAGGTACCTAAGATAGATATGATATAACAAAAAAAATGCAGATATAAAGCATAAAACATAAAATTCTTGCAGAAGATGTAATAAAGTAAAGGGAATGTCCATGGATTCAAGAGCAGATACACCTGGCAACTACATGATTTTACAGCTAGTCAGCGACTCTAAGATCAGGCCATCTCTCAACCCAGACTTTCGTAAATTTCCTCAAACACTCAAAGTTCACCTTATTCGAAACGAGATCCGCGTTCCAAGCTGGTCTCGTAGTAACTTGCAAGCCATCGAGCATTTCCTCTTGGGCATCCGTCAAAATCTCGCAGTGCCACAGAATGTGCTCGGCTGTTTGATCAGTATTACTGCAAGCGCAGTTAGGATGGGGTGATAGAGAGAGACTATGAAGTCTCCCTCTGAACTCCCCATGACCGGACAGAAGTTGGGTCACATGATGATCCCTAGTGATGTACGCCCCTTCCATTCTGAGTTTAACTGACGGGAAGAAGTAGAAAGTCCACCTTCCCGTATTTGACCTATCCCAACGTTCCTGCCATTCTCTCAAAGTTCTTTCTCGCATCTCTCTAAGAAGTCCTGGGAGGGAAACCGCTCCACCTGGTATTAGCTCAATACCATGATGGATTGCAGTTCTTCCTCTTGTTAGAAGCTTCTTTGTTAACACCTCCCTAATTTCAAGATCGATAGGCAAAACGCCGGCTAAAACTGGCAAAGCGTCCGAAGCGACTGTTCTGTACGCACCCGAAAGTGCCAGCAAGGGGACTCGTTGGCCTCTCTTGAGCGCCGAGAGTATGAGTGCATTCTCCAGGCGGTGCTCCCACACAGAGGCCGCATACGAGACTTGCGCCACGTAAGCCCCCCTGTATAGGAGTTGGAGCGCTGGAGAACGCAGTCCCCACTCAGCAGTAGAGATTCTTCTCAATTTTAAAAAGAGGGCCTGGGCCTTACTTGATACGCTTTTAACATGGGTCAAGAATGAGGACGTTCGATCCAAATTTAGTGTTCTCAACGAATCGGATGTTGGTATCTCCCATTTTGATAGTGGGATTTCTACTTCTATTGAGGTTACCCTTCATCAGGAGTCCCATGGTCTTGTGGGGAGCGAAGGTCAGCCGATTTCTCTTTCCCCATTCTAAAGTCACACTTAAAACCTCTTCAGCTTTACTCTCAACTTCTTTTCTGCTGTTCCCCGAGACCAGATACAATTTGTCATCAGCGTAATCCACTGAGATACATCATTCAGGCAAGGGCAGCCTGGAGGAATCGTCAAACAAAATGTTTCAAAACTCAGGTCCAAGGATTGAACCCTGAGGACAACCCATGTCAACTATTCGTTCAATCAGATAGTCTCCAAAAGAAAGGATGACCGTTCGGTCGCAGAGGTAATCAGCGCAGATCTTGAACAGATTTTGTGGACATTTCCTATTTTTAAGCTTGACAAGTATCATCGGCCACCACGCATGATCGAAGGCACCAGTGATATCGAGGAAGATTCCTATTACGTACCTCTTTTGGCAAGCCTTCACCCAGTCAAGCGCATACGTGATGGCGTGCTCAGTAGACATACCGGGGACAAAACCGAACTGCCGCTCGCAGGGTGGGGATAAGGTTTGACGTAAACGCTGCCTAATCAGTTTCTCCAGGATCTTCCCCAGAACAGGTAGCAGGGTGATTGGACGGTACGCTTTCACGTTCGACCTTGGTTTATCGTTCCCCTTTGGCATAATCCTAAGCACGCCCGTCTTCCATTCAGAAGGGAAAGTTCCTCTTCTCATGCTTGTATCCATCACCTGGAAGAGCTCCTCCTTGGCGTGGATCCATACTTGCTTCGCTATTATTCCATTGAGCCTATCATGCCCTGGTGCCTTCTTAAGACCCAAACCCTTGATTATCAGCTCGATTTCCACTTTAGTTACTGGTGTCATCCTAACCTCCTGGGCGAGGTTTCTCGGTGGGAGCCGTGACAGGTTTCTAATCTGTTTGTGGTGGTCGCTTTCCCCAATTACTGAATCTACAGGAACTAACTTGCCCAGAAGTGTATTGAGAGTGGATGCCACGTCCACACTTTCAACGTTCATTCCGTCCTTTTCGGTTATTACGCTTGTCAAATACCGGTCAGAGCCTTTTCCCGTTTTATCAATGTCGCTGTGGATATCCCACGGGTTGGCGTTGCCCACTTCTTGTACCCAATTATGCCATGCAGCTCGTTTCGCTGAGAGGATGGCCTATTTGAAGGCTTTACGGGAGACACTGAGTCGTGACTGAAGTCGTGACTGTGGGAAGATAGCAGAGTGAAGTGCCAGAAATGTTTCTCGGATATTAAGGATCACTTGAAGTGTGCGAAATACAAGGCTGGTGTGACGGCGACTGCAAGCACTTCTTCTATTAAGATGACAGTTGCATTGACCTAGAAATTCCAAATAGATGCTGTGCAAATTTTAAGACACTGTGGAGGTACCGGAGTCAGTGACGTAGCTAGCATGGGTGGCACCAGAGGCGGCTAACGTGGTGTCACCCCCCCCCCCCCCCCCCCCCCGCGTCCTGTCCTGGTTTAGAGGTTCATAATTATGGTAAGCCTATCTATAAGTCCACGGTGACCTTCTTAGATGGCTCTCATCTTATGTATCAAACCGTAGTAAAGTCGTAGTTGCGGGTGGTTTTAAATCGGACTGGGTAACCGTCCCATCAGATGTGCCTCAAGGATCTCTATTGGGACCGTTACTTTTTAATATTTACATTAATGATATAGGCCAATGCTTCAAACACTCCAAAACATTACTTTACGCAGATGATATGAAGATTTTTTATCCTATCAGATGTACTGCTGACTGTCAAAAAATGCAGGAGGACCTAAACCGTATTAATGTTTACTGTTTACAGCATACCCTTAAAATCAATGTTAAGAAGTGTTTCGTCGTAAACTTCACTCGAAATAAAAATATCGTTACCTATGAATATAATCTGAACGGCTCAATATTAATCAACAAATCAGAAGTCAAAGATTTGGGAGTGACATTGGACTCTAAGCTTATTTTTTATATGCATATAGACTCAGTCACATCAAAAGCCTCGAAAATGTTAGGATTCATTCTAAGGACATGTAAAAAATTCAATAACTTTAGAACAATGAAAATCCTATATTTTGCTTATGCCCGTAGCTTACTAGAATACGCATCACAAGTTTGGAATCCGCAATACAAATCATATGTGGAAAATCTAGAACGTGTTCAAAATCGTTTTCTACGATACTTAGATTTCCGCCCACACTTAAGTCACCAAGATTCAGCCGCGTACTTCAATATACTATCATTAGAAGCTCGAAGAAGCTCGGCCGATGTACTTTTTCTTCAAAAAATAGCCAGATCCGTCGTAGATTGTCCAGAACTCCTAGAACGAATACAGATGCGAGTTCCAAACAGACGAACAAGATCAGACATGATTCTTAGCCTCCCTCGGTGCAACACTAATTCTAAGCAGAACTCTTTCATCTATCGTGCATCCAACACTTTCAACACATACTATACACAATTTGACATTTTTAACTCTGCACCACACTCCTTAAAATCACACAGACACTCTCTCGATACTCTACAATAACAATACTTATAGATACCCTCTAATACAACCACCACTCTATAAACTTCCTTTTTTTCTCTCTTTTTTTGTCACGCATATTTTTATTACTATACCTCAACTCAACCGATCCCCCCCCCATCCTACCCCTTTCCTATCCCCACCTAAATAACTCGTCTCTTGAAATGTAATTTTTTATGAGTAAATATCTCTGGAATCACTACACACTTGTATACAATACCCATGTGGAAACCTGTAATTGGTTCAATTATTGTACTCAATTATTATATACTTTGTTGTTAATGTAAAGTGTTGGTCTCCCAAATAAATAAAAATAAAATAAAATAAACCTACATAAAATTCGCGAATCCGCAAGAAAAAAACATTTTGTATTATCGGGCTATGTGATGCCTCTGAAGTCTGTTATAATTTGCGGATTTTTTAAATTCTACTTTAGTAGCTGTACAAAAACAAATTATTTTCTAAAATCTGTAGAGCGGGTGCTGCATGGTATAATCTCCTCTACTGGAATACTGCCGTAGTCATGGTACTTATATAGGCGCGCAGTTTCATTTAGTTAATTTTATACTGAGAAGATTCATGATTATAACCACATTGTAAACTGTTACTTTCACAAAATAAGCTTTCGAAATTTTCAATTTAACTTTTTTCATTGGTAATCACTCCTGATGGTGAAAAGTATTTGTGTATGCAAAGCAACCTTTTTATAATAATAATAATAATAATAATAGAAGTTTATTCCAGAATGTATGCAGGGGAAGTGCAATGCAATACAATCCATATTTTGAAATAACAAAAAAGATAAATATAATGTTAAGGTAAAAAGTAAATAACAATACATAAATTTAATTTAAAAAAACGAATAAGCATGAGTAATGAAACTGAAAAAAAATTATGTATATATCAAACACTAAAATGAACGTAAATAGCCGTTTACGGAGGGTATTTCATCGTCTCCCTACTCCAGAGGGCCATCAGGGAGATTCTATCCAGGCAGTCATGGCGGTGATGATCGCATTCTTCGAATGGCACAGTCTGCGCCATAAACTTCCCATGCGGTGGCGGAGAAGTGCGCGGAAAGTATGTACTCGTCCCTCCAGGAACATTTCCGTAGCACTGCAGTATCTCGGTAGGCGGAAAAGTTGGCGATAAGCGTTATTGTAAGCAACCTTTAACTTATGCCATTGAGTTGCAGTGTAGTCAACCCACAGTTCTGATGTGTACAGCGAGGTACAGAAAGCGTTGAACACTATTCTTTTTACTTTGGGGCTGCAGGAGTAAAAACGTCTTGATAGCATACCCGCTCTAACTGATACCTATTGCTCTTTTCTGCCTTTCCATGTCCTTGATATCCTTAAGGTCGTCTGTGGTGAAATGTCCCAGGTATTTAACACTGTGATTAACATTCATTTTCCTTTCATCTAGCCATACTGAGCAGAACATTTGTATATTTTTGTAGTACCTATCACTGGTGGGCCGCACATGAACTTTCTTGACAAAGTTTGGGAGGGTTGGGGTGGGGGTGTCAGAATACCTACTCTTTATATTATTTTATCCCTATTTTACTGAGTAACCAAGGGCCATGTTTACAAATGAGTCTTAAACTAGAAAATTACGATTGCAATCGCGAGAATGTTTCACTTGTTGCGTCAATATATGAGTCTTTGGGAATGATTGCGCATAAGTAATTGTTTCCCTGAGAATTTTACAGCTTATTGTGTGGAGCTAATTTTAAAACCATCTTGGAACCTGAAAATCGTTTCCCTCTGATTACCGTAAGTAGGTTAACATAAAAGTGATTCTGCACAAGAGTCCACGCAAGTTTTCCTTCATATTCAGCAGCTAATGGTGTGCGAATAGAATTTCAATCACCATTTCGAACATAACGATGGTCCCTTAGATTAGAACATTGTAGGATGAGGGATTTTGTGGTTTTGCAGAAAAATTGTTCATGTTCGGTTTCTGCATTTTTACTGTTTTTTTAAGGAATTTGCATACAAGTTCACCAGTCCACCAACTTAAATTATAATTAAAGACTGCCATTGTAAATTATTGTAAATTCGCATTTCAGGGTTGTGTGATAAAAGTTAGTCATGTAACTGTATCAGTGTACCACTCAAATAAACTAGTGATATTTCATATTTCCTTAACTAAAGAAAAGCAAATGATTTTCCGTATAACTACGAAGAGGACTGTAAGAGGAGTCGAAGTTAATTCACAAAAAATAAACACATTTATTTTCCAAAGACAAATAGGCACATTTATTTTTATTTTGAACAGTGATTAATAGCAGGATTCTTTCAGGGTTACTAAACAAAACTAATAGTTAATTAAATGAAGACAACAGATTTTCGATTGAGTATCGAAAGTATTATCTATATTTTCGATACTCAATCGAACATCTGGAGACAGAAGAATCAGATAAATATAATGGCACCTCTGGAACTCGAACCCAGGACCCTTTGCTTACATGGCAAGTGCTTCACCAAATGAGTTCAGTCAGTAGAGTACTTGCCATGCAAGAAAAGGGTCCTTGGTTCGAGTCCCAGAAGTGCCAATATCTTTTTCTGATTTTTCCAGAATTTCGATTGAGTTTCGCTAATATTGTCTTCATTTAATTGAATATTATCATTTGAAATTTACTCATAAAGTCAAAAATAAAAATAAAAGTTTAGCAATGAGTATTTATTTATTTATTTATTTACGCCCTTTTACGGGGCTTTCACATAAGTATGAAATTTACAAATTACACTATGATTAAATAATATATAAATACAATATATTTCTGTAACAAAGAAATATAATAGGTATTTTGCAACGAAATATATAGTATTTATTGTACATAACTGAACTGCCTCAGTAACAGCATTTTGTATTTGTTTAAAGATAAAATGAAAATTTCCACTTACTTGGTATAATTATTTCCCTCCATTAGTATTCTGGGCAAAGAGGAATACATATGGTAGTTAGTTCCAGAATTTCTGACTTAACAATTTACTTATCGAATACTCATACCTACTTGTGTTGTGCCTACTTAAGTCTTTAATGCTCTGTTTAATATTTTATGTACTATAAAATATTGAACAGAGCATTTGTTATGATGCTACGTACTTTTTATAATGCTCCTGTACAAATTACCTTACATGTAAAAGCCATCAAAGCGTAAATAAATAAATAAATAAATGTCGAATTTTGTACCTGCGGCAAATACAGATACGTTAATTTCTTATCCTAATTATCAGCAGTTTAACTAATAGAATCATAATATTGTAGGTATTGCAGAAAAATACATCAATCCCCTAAAGACCTTAAAAATACTACTAAATATAAAACAGGAATTTTAAGGAATTTTTTGACAAAAACCATTAAAATAAATCTTAAAAACAGAACAGCGAAAGTCAATTCATGTTTTTCACAAAACAGGATTTTATAAGAATGCACAATTTGACAAGTAACCAACTGTATACGTTGTAATACTGTTAAACTTCGTCCATCCTGAACACAATTCTTTGCAGGAGTAATTTAACACCTCTAAGTATTTACTCCGAGGATGAGAAAGGGTACTCTCCGGTGTGGCTTCTAGCATGATTAACTAAATACTTTTTTGACTGGACTTGTATTTGCATTCCGAGCCTGAGTACGGCTTCTATTCAATGTGGGATCTAGCATGGTTGACTAAATCCCGTTTTCGGTAGCAACTGTAAGTACATCCCGCGCATGAGAAGGGTTTCTCTCCAGTGTGGGTTCTAATGTGAGATACCAGAGAGCTTTTTTGGCTGTACAGATTACTGCACTCTGAACACGAAAATGGTTTTTCTCTAGTGTGAGTTCTAACGTGAGACACCAGAGATCTTTCGCATATGCATCTATAACTGCAATCTGGACATATAAATGATTTCACTCCAGTGTGGGTTCTAACATGAGCATCCATATTATCTTTCCGACTGCAAGTGAACGTGCATTTCGGGCACGCGAATGGTTTCTCTCCAGTGTGGGTTCTTGCATGATTAACTAGATCCGATTTTCGCTTGCAGATGTAAGTGCATTCGGAGCATGAGAATGGTTTCTCACCAGTATGGATCCTAATATGAGATTCCAGATGGCATTTCTGGAGGAAGCTACAAGTGCAATGGGGGCACAAAAATGGTTTCTCTCCCGTGTGGGTTCGAGTGTGACGAACGAAATTGCTTTTTTTGTAGCACTTGTAAGAACATTCCGAGCACGAGAATTCTTTCTCTCCCGTGTGAGTTTTAACGTGGTGTACCAGAGAGTTTTTAAGTCTGCACCGATAAGTGCATTCTGTACACGAGAAGGGCTTCTCTCCAGTGTGGGTTCTAATGTGAGATACCAGAGATTTTTTGTGGCTGTACCGATTACTACATTCTGGACACGAGAATGGCTTCTCTCCAGTGTGGGTTCTAACATGTACAACTAAATTGGTTTTAAGCCCACTTCTGTAACTACAAGAAGGGCAGGAAAATAATTTCTTCTTTGTGACCAATTTTTTTGTACCACTAATGGATGATTTCAACGAAATAACTTCTGAAAAAAAATTTAAAAATTAACAATAGATTCAAAGTTTCTCGACAGATACGTAATAAGAGAGTAAAATATTATTAACATTGGAAACCCAACAAAGGCGAAATCAATTTGAGTTCATAAATTTCCTTTTTTCACTTTACAATTAATCATTTCACTCATACCACTCCTTCAAACTTTACCTAAAACCAAATGTAAAATCAGACGCTTGGTTTTAATGTATATTTTTTTTATTATTATGTACGGCATGCAAACGAGTAAAAATAGCCAAACATTGATCGGAAAGACGTTAAATAAAGACTTGAGAAGTATGGATTGCAAAAAATTGAACAATACACCAATTTACAGAAAAGCTAAATCACTTTAAAGGAGTAAATTGAATGGAAGACGAGGGAAACATGGCATCGAAACCAAAAATACTGATTTGAGTGCACATTTGTTGAGTTGATCCGGGCTGAGTCTGCAGGATAAACTATCTTTCGATGGTAGAGATCCCGTTATATATCACGGAAGATTATGTTAAATCCTCCACATTCGCGGATCTTTTTGAGATGAATTAAACATTCCTTTTTAATAAGTATCTATTTCAGAGCATGAGCCATTTTTTTTAGTATTTGTTTCATTTGAGTCATGACTTCCTAGGGCGTCCTCGACATCTTCTGCCATACACTTATTTCACACGTCATTGTTCATATTCTCCTTACACCCCTTTCAAAGTCAAAATCTGTTTTAGAATATGTGAGCATCTTCCTCTGTCGCTAGAGCCACTGGTTCACACTTACTAGCAGAAGCGTCCTCTGAATCCTGTTTGATATTCTCGTACTGTAATATTGGATCACAAAGGGTCGTTGAATTCCCCTCTTCTGGGATTGTCTCCAGTTCGGACTTTACGACGCTGACAACTGAGGTCATAAAATCCATTACACGGAATTTGCTTTCTGATTCTGTTCTGGAAAAAACATTCGTCATTTTATATCGCACTCCGCAACCACACTGCCGTGAATATTAAACTGCAACATCGACTTTGAAATTTTTGATGGGTGTTCGACCTGTTAGTATGTTTAGATATTATCGATTGTATTTTGTTATAGAAAGTACCTCTACCGTTATTAGTAATGGCTGCCAAGTAAATTTTTAAACACAACACAGGACGAGTAAAGATACCAAAGTTAGGAATGTAATTAACGTGTTAGTGTAGGAATGAGATTTGACATTACCGATGGATGTTCTTTCGGAGGGAAAATACAAAACATAAAAACCAACTCAATTCAACAAAATCTTTGTATTTAGCAGTCTTGTTGCGGGAACCATTACTGCAGCGTACTGAAATTAACAATGCTCACGGATATTGATTCGACTGAGATGACAGACTTGTAAGATCATAGATATTAGCGGGGTTTACACGCAGAGTTTGGCCTGCGAGTCTCAGCACACTTCGCTCCGAATCGTTGGCGGAAACGTACGTGTAAACGCGATCGACTCGCAGGCGAAACGCTCCAGTCACTCGCCAGTTCGTATCAGCGTTTGGCCCGTTGAGCGTTCACACGTAAGGGTTGGAGCGGGTGCCGCGCGAGATGTATTTGACTTTTTTTGTTTGTTTATGGCTATTTGCTGACTGATTTTATTCAAGAATTAATTTATCTGCCATTCAGTGTTACCAGATGCGTGGTTTTTTGGGTCGTTTATACCTCCACGGTTTTCTCAAAAAACCATATCGAACAAGACATTGTATTTTAGCGGTCGCCAAATGATCTACTTTTGAGTGGATATTATTTGTTTATTGTTTGCATGGGTCGCGTGAGTGAAATCCCGAATTCAGGAATGTAGTTCTTAAAATTTTGAACTTTAGTACGGGACTACGGGTTCACAACGTCGTTTTATTTAATAATAATATGAATAAATTAATAAAATGATTTGAATATAACCATGTAAGTAACTTTCGTAAGGCACCTACTCTAGGTACCGTAATTTTTTGTAATTATTATTGATATTTATATTTTAATCTTAATATTTAATTGAAAATAGATTTCTGTAAATTAATTTTGATAAAAGAAAAAATAAAAGTTTTATATGTGTAGTCTCATCTCATAGTTTGTGTATTATTTGCGAATAAAACACATCGATATATATTCGATTTTGAAGTATTAACAATACATCGGTTCAATACGATGAATCGTTACTATACATCGAGTGTTTACAATACAACGATATATATCGTCCATCCCTATAAGAAGGTCTTTTGACCTCTCCAGACAGAATCCCTCAACCCATCACCTTGAGAAATCCTGAATTATAGCTGAGCAGTGACCTTTTCAAAAACAGAATCACAGAAAAAAATGTACATTGAAAAATATCTACTGATGAATAAATGTTCATATTATTATTATTATTATAAGTCCCAAATTCTGTTACAAACAAAAGTAGTGTGTCAGCAATAATATGAAAACCGCTTGTTTTTTAAATGATGACATTTTACTGAAAAACTTAAAATTGCTGTAAATATTTACTGGTTGAAGATTAATTTGCATTTATATATATTCTAAAAGGCAATTAAATTCTCTAGACTTCTTTTAAATAAATTTCTTTCTTTGATGGATATTTTAGACGATATGAAGGAATTTTTGATGAAAAATGTGAAGTAAAATGATTTTTTTCGAAAATATCTACATTTGTGGAGCGTGTAACTCAAAAACAGCTAGGATTTCGAAAATTACGTATGGAATAAAAGTTGTAGATAATTTTATTAGCTTTTACTTAATATGAGAAAATTTTCCTTTGCGACGCCCCGTTTTCGGGATATAAGTGGAAACCCGAAAATTACGACCTTCTCCCCGCCCTCCCCCCTCTAGCTCACCACCTAGATGTCAGGACTTTTAGTATGTTCACACCCTAAGCACCGTGAACAACTTTCTGAAGGAATCGTTTAGGTTCCTGCTCACGCACTCTACACCTCCTTTTGGACCATTCATTGACTGGACTAATAGTAAAATCAGTGGGGTAGCGTGGGGGGGGGGCGGCCCGCCCCGGGCGGCACTTTTAAGGGGGGCGGCAAATTTTCACAATAAATAATAATATTATCTTGGAAAATTTTAAACCATTTCAAATCATCATTTAAAAATGTTCTACGATACTTTCGTTTACGAATCCAACAATTGTTATTATTATTTATTAAAAATATCAATAATTATATTTTTTTAAGCTGCAAATTTCACAATTCACAGGAAAACCGTACGCATATTATGAGAGTAATATTAATTAAAGCTGATAACTCGCAAACAGATTCATTCTTAATTAAAACCAGAATTGTGTTCAGAATGTATTAACGAATTAATTTCATTTTTGTATTCATCTGCTGATACATTTCGAAAGAGACCGTTATTTTATTCGAAGTGCAGTTATAAAATTCTAGTTGCAGACTATGTATGTGCTGCCAATATCAAAGAGAAACCATTTTCATATTCTGAGTGTAGTTCCCGTCTAATCACAGAAGACCCAAATTGTCCCACACATTTAATTTTAAAATAAAATTGTGAAATTATTTCCCACATATTTAATTAAAATAAATTTGTGATTGCGATAAATAGTTAAGATACAGTTTTATAACATTTAAAAAAAAGGAATCTGTATTTAAAATTTTAAGTTTATTCTATTAGGTACTTTAATTCGAATATTCGCAGGCGTGTATTTTTGAGCCAATCCACATTTTCAATATCAAAATTTTAATATTTAAAAACAATAATGTTCTAATTAGCACATCAGGAAAAATTATTATATCTAAATTTAAGAACAATTTTGTTTTCAATTTTGCAAAAGGATAAAAAAACAATAAAAAGGAACATTTAAAATACATGGGAAGAACCGGAAATTTCGTACACAAACATTGACAGGCAAAAGTTTACAGATATTTTTTCTAATTATTCGAAGGGTTAAACCAGTTTTCAGAATGTAATATTCCATTTGAGGATTCATCTGCTGACACGATTCAAAGCAAAATATTATCTTATTCGAAATTCAGTTATAAAATTCTAGTTGCAGACTCTGTATCCTGTACCTGCTGCCAGAATCAGAGAAAAACCATTATCATGTTCTGAGTGTACTTTTAATTCGCCGCATACAGACTTAATTCAAACCCATTTTGTGTTGAGAACGTAAATTTCCAGTTGTGGATTCATCTGTATGTTGACACATTTCAAAGGAAAACATCCTCTTATTTGAAGTTCAGTTATAATATTCTATTTGCAGACTATGTATGTGCTGCAAGAATTAAAGGATAACCATTTTCATCTTCTGAGTTTAGTTTAAATTCGCCAGCTACAGATTTAATTTAAACCAGTACAGAATGTAAAATTCCAGTTGGATTCATCTGCTGACACATTTCGAAGGAAAGCATTCTGTTATTCGATGTGCAGTAAAATTCTATTTGCAGACCATTTATTTAATACCAGAATCAAAGTAAAACCATTTTCATGTTCTGAGTGTAGATTTAATTCACCGCATTCAAACTGGTTTTGTGTTCAGAATGTAACGATAAATTGAATAACGAGTTGCAGATTCATCGTGCATCGAGTGAAGTTTTACATTTGAGTTACATAATGCTGTAAAATTCTGAGAAATTGTTTGTTGCGTGTGTAACTATTATTTGGGGACTCTAACGCAGTATCAATAAATCAACTTTGGAGTAGAATTTATAAACATGATTTTCGTTGAAAGAATACTCGTCAAATGTGATTTTTAAAAAATTTGAAGGAAGAAGTTGGGGGGGGGGGGGGAATTTTCCTCCGCCCCGGGCGGCCGAAACCCACGCTACGCCACTGAGTGAAATACATATTTTAACAATTGTCTACGCCAATTAAGAGTGCTAGCTCTTGCGCTTGGCGTAGGAGTTATTTCATAGTTATTTCGTATTTATTTCATTATTATTACATAATTTTACAAAGAGTGTACAATAAATATAATCTTACGTACTAGGATATTGTGACGTAATTTTAATATGGCATGAAATGAAGTTATAACATTTTGATTGATGATGTTATGGTTGTTATTTTTTTTAAAGAATAATTTGACATTTTTCTTGAATGATACGAAATCTGTTATTTTTTTTACTTCTTCGGGAAGACTATTAAAATATTTGATGTCTTTGTAAATATAATTATTGTACATTTGTTGTGTTGAAAATAGAGGAATTTGGATGTTAAATTTATGCCTTAATGATGAGATAAGTTAAAAAAATCTATTAAATTTTCTTTGAATATTATTTGTAATATTGAATCTTTTTTATGGAGGTCTTACATTTTGAAAAAAAATATGCTGAAGGGAGTGTAGGTTGTCTTTTCAAAATTACTTAAAGAAATAATTTTTGTACCACTTTTACAGGACTTACAATTTTCTCCTATGCACTTCTCCATCCAATGATTCCATAATGAATTAGTGATTGGTGGGGGGAGGGAGGGCGGTGAGAGGGGGGAGGTGGAAGAGGCGAAGCGGGAACCCCCCTTACACCATGCGCGCGAAGCCGCAGGAAAAGCTAGTAATATAATAAATAAATAATTCCACCTAAATAATGTTCTAACTTATCGAATAGTACCATACTTTCTTCCGTATAACCGTCATACAAAATGAACACATGTTGAAAAACTTTTCAGGAGTGATGACGTCACACGATTCACTATAAGTGCGGTGTTTTTCAGGGGATCTTGAAAAATTAAAACTTTGAAAATTATTTTAACTATTAAAACAAACTCTAAAAAAATATATGAAGTTATTTAAGTCAGAAGGTCATTATTCATTTAAAAAATGGACTGGAGTTCTCTATTACAACGAGGTACTTTATTTTAGTTGTATGGTTTAATATGGTACATGAATTATTACAGACTTTTTTCTTACATTTTTTGTTTCTTACATATTAATGTTGGGGTAAGTTTTGAATACATTTATTGAGAAAGGAATATAAACGGTTTTTTTTTGCATTAATTGTAAGTAGGCTTGTGAAGCTTGCCGTGCTGACGAAGTTTTCATTTAAAAAAAACACTTAGTAGTTTACATTTAGTTTCCAAAATTGTGAATTTTAGTAATTTACATCAAATGTTTTACACTGTATAATAGTTTTTCAATCCATTTTTATGTATGAATCAAATAGCCCCGTATTTTGCGTATAGCTTGAGAAAGATAACAATCGCGTACTGGCAACACAAAATATTACTGTCTTCGAATTCGAAACGCTTGTTTGACGCTTGACAGCTGACATATCTCGGATTTCACCATAGGTAAAAAATAAAGTTGAAAATAATAATTACTTTATTTTACATGTCTAATCTAATAGATAAATATGATTTCCATTCAAAAAACATTGGTTTTTAATTTTAACATTCATGTTCCCGAGCTGGCACATTGGTCGTTGGTGTTTGTTTTACTTGTTATTATTTTGATTATTTCAATATACCTATATTCATTTATTTTAAATACTTCTTTATATTAAATACTAATTTATATATTACATCTAACTTATTTTTATATAACATCAGAAATTTGTTACATGATTAGATCACCATGATACTGGAAGGAGGCTAGGAGTCAGACGGAGGAGAAGACGAAGAGGGCTGGCCAGTGGAATATTTAGAAGTTTTCCAGAATCCTGCAGAGGGATGCATTGAGCCAAGCCTCTTGGAATGGATCCATTGGTAGAAATCCATCAAGTACTTTTATCATTACATATTTCTTATTGCTAGCGATTATTGCGTTTGATGTTATTATAAAATGATGAACATGTCTGGGTTTTAAATGAAACTATGAAATAATATTTTTTCATTTATAGAGTTTGGAAGAGAGACAGCAGCCACAGGGCGGGGAGTCAGAGTCCTGCACTGTACCCCTAGGACAGCCCGGTAAAGCCTCAACTTCCCATGGACGGAGAGCTGATCTACGGTGTATCAAGAAAGATTACGAGCATGTTGACTCTCACTGTGATGTGACCTTTTCAAACCCACCCCAGAATATGTCTGCCTACAATATTTTTTATGTTTCATAGATGAAAACACTATAAAAAATATTGTTGAGCAGACAAATTTGTATTCTGTACAAAAAGAATGGAATGCACATCATGATGGGTATCCTCAAGTATCCGGCATTCCACCTTTACTGGGTAAACGATACAAGACTATCTCTTATCGCAGTTGTCATGCCTACAAATCGTTTCACTAAGTTGCGGTTGTGTTTTCATTTAAACAACAATAACACGTTGATTCCGAGAGGATGCCAGGATTACGACAAACTATTCAAAATAAGGCCGTTGTTAAATGCCCCGCATGAAAATAAGGTCAAGGTGGAACCTGAGGAGTTCAATTCTGTAGACGAGCTCATGGTACTGTTCAAAGGTAGAAGTAATTTGAAGCAATACATAAAAAATAAGTCACACGAGTGGGGCATCAAAGCCTTCTCCCGAGCGGTAGCCAGTCACAGTGTGGCCAGTGGGCAGTAGCCAGGTAGGTGGGCTCGTCTATGATTTTGAGATGTACATCGGCAGTAATGTGGGTGAGAAGACTGCCCGGTATAACGGTGGGGAAAATAATTCCCCGCAGGGCCTATTTCATCTTTGGGGATGCTGTGAGGAGTGTCTTTTTAGGAGAGGAAGTTCTGGGAAGGAAAAGGGTATTAGGGGTGGGTAGGAATCTGGGGGTAAGTGTGTCCAGGAGTGACGGTCGTATGAATCCATCCCTCCCACTGCGGTGCAAGGTGATGAAGGTAGTTAGAAAGTTGATAAAGGGTATCCCTCCAAACCGTAATTTCAAAGTCTCCACTGACATTGTGTAATATTTTTTTATTCAAATGTGTATTAAATATTTAGTCCAGATATTGATTGTCCAGTTGATTTAGTCAGACATCTCTAAATCCTAAGTTTTGAGAATATATTTTCAAATGTCCACCATAAATCAAATATTAATTACACTTGTCTCTGTTTTAAATACTTAAAATGATGTAAAATAACACTGGGAGACTTAACGGTGTATTAGTATGACATTTATTATTATGACATTTTTAAATATCCTACTAGTGATCTAGAATCCATTTGTCACATGAGAACGGGCCATTTCTACGACTCGGTCTTGAGTTCGACAGCTAAGCTGTGGAATGATTTGCCGGCCTCTGTGTTTCCTCCCTCCTACAAGACCTATGTTCACTTCTTCCCATGGGCGTAGGCACGGTAGGGCAAGGTGGAGCGTTTGCCCCATGCCTGGCCTGCCGATGCATGAGCTCCGGGATTGTCCACTGAGTCGCATTTTCAAATTTACAGCACTTCATAGGATGGTTTTTCCTTTTTTCAGTTCTTATTATCTGCATTCATAAAGCCTTAAGCATGAATAAGTTGTTACCTACTCTAGATTTTTATTTTTTCCCCACCCTAAATCAAAACCTGGCTATGCTCATGCGCCTTCTTCTCCTCAAAAAGACCCTCCACACAGCATCTTTTAGATATTATTTTCCTCGGGGCCTCCCGTGTGGAGTTAATGTAAAAAAAATCATATATGATCTGTTCGGTTCTACTTGAGAGTTGTATTTAATCTGGTTAATTGCTGGATACATGTGCACGTCGTAGAGGTGGACCCCTCTGCGGAGGCGGGTTCCAGTGCTCCAGGAAGGGTACGCCAGTCCCACCCACGCCCCGTGGAAGGTATCAGGTACATTGGCTGGAACATTTCCCTCAGGTGCAAAGTGTTCCAAAGCAAACAAAGGTTCAATGTGAAAGGTGCACCTTTGTTTCACCTCCAGCAAAAAAATTTCAAATCATAGCATTAATCAATTAGGAACTGACCTAATATGTAAGCACATTTTATTTCTTTTAGATTTTTAATTTATTATATTATATATATATATATATATATATATGTTTATGTAATATGGCAGACTGGGATTGCACTATCCTCCCAGTCCTGCTGGAATAAAAACTTTAATAAAAATAAAATGACTAAGACAGCCTTTAATTTTACAAGTAATGATACCTATATTATCTCTGCTACTTTTTAATGTGGTATGTAAATAAAAATATGTTTTATAAAAAAATATTTCATTTATCTTCATACTAATAAATTACGCACCTCTCTCTACCACAGTTGTTAAAACAACGCTAAATAGTGCCAGTTAATAAGCTGTTAAATATTTCTTTAAGTTTAAGGAAATTTATTTGGTGAGAATTATATTGTGATTGAATTGATATAACTACAGTAAATAAATACACACAAGCTCTTCTACAATTTATTTTTACGCATTCACAAATGGCGCCAATCAAATTATTTTAGGTTATTAATACTTTTTGCACGTTACGATTTAAAATATTAAGGTAAATTAATTGTTTGCGCCCGAACACATTTAATATGAATATAAATAAATAGTTTTGTCCATAAACAAACCCAAATCTTTCAAGAAAGGCTGAAAAATTCAATTTTGTATCGGTGACTCAATCCAATATTGTATTTTTCAGCCTTTCATGAAAGATTTGGGTTTGTTTATGGACAAAAGTATTTATTCATATTAAATATGTACGGTCGCAAACAATTAATTCACCTCAATATTTTAAAGCAAAACGTGCAAAAAGTATTAAAAACCTAAAATAATTTGATTGGCGCCATCTGTGAATGCGTAGATTAAAACGTACGCGACGTTTAACCTTAAGAGGAAAGGCTGCGCAGCCTTTTTCAAACAAATTTTAAATTTGTATTTGAGCCCAAAATACTCGTACAAACTGAATATTATTTTTTATCCAAATGTGTAAAAAATATCTAGAACAGATACTGATCGTCCAGTTAATTAATAAGATATCTCCAAATGCTAAGTTTTGAGATAAAATGAGGAAAGGAACATTTGAATGTTCACTATAAATCAAATATTATTTACACTTGTCTGTGTTTTACATACTAAAAATAATACAAAATAACCCCGGGAGGCATAATGGTCCGGGTCCGGTACATTAGTAAGAAAATTTTGAAATATCGTACTATCGACCCAGAAAACATCAACACTTTGTTTAATTCACTACAAGTTTTTGTGCATTATAAATTATAATAGATGTTGGTGGTGTTTATGAGTAAACTGAGTATTGTACCAGATAGGGGGTACACTTTTGCAAATAACTGCATACTCAACTTAAATATCGATTTTTCGGAGTTGTCTGACCAATGAACTGAATGATCGATATGTATTTTATATTACGACATACAGGTCATTAATTAGTCAATTTTTCATAATTTTAGGGGTTTTAAATTACACATATATTTACAAGGGCGGATCCGGGATTTTTTTCTGAGGGGGGCACAATGGGCGGACGGGCAAAAAATCAACAATCACTGTTAGGATTTTTTTTCTGGGGGGGGGGCACAAGGGGCGGACAGGCAAAAAATCAACAATTACTGTTAGAAATAAACAAATTCAAGTATGTATAGGAAGGTTTATGAAAGTGTTAAAACAATAGAAAAAATTAATAAAGATAGTTTTCTGTACTGTGATGGAATCTCCACAGTACACAAAAATACCGTTTGGGGGGTCACCCGTGCCCCCCCCCCCCCCCTAAATCCGCCCTTGTATATTTATTTGAAAGTGCTGTTCCCGTCATAGTAAAAGATTATAATTTTTATATGGGAGTTGTTATCATTGCAGTGTGCTAGTTGAGTTGTATGCATCACCAACATAGTTCCCACGACCGGTCAGTGACTGAGTTGGCTTGGAATCTTGAAGAGATAAGTAGGGATGAAATACAGAGGTTGGCAAATCGGTCCACCGACGAGCTGTTGAACTCAAGAACGAGAAATAGAAATGACCCTTCCTCATGTGACAAATGTCATGACCGCCTAGTGGCTGAGTTGGCCTCGCGTCCAGGAGTCCCATTGTTTGATTCCTTGGCTGGCTAAGTCCTCCATCACGACACAAGCAAAATAGTCAGGTTTTTTGTAACCCGGGAATGTTTGTCTTTCTTTTTAAAAAAATAGAGTTTATATTTTATGTACAAGGTTGATGTTTTTTTTTTTTAAAGAAAGTCAAACATTCCCGAGTTACGAATAACCTGACAATGTTTGAAAATCTCCTACTACCAACACAGTCAGCCGAAAATTTTGTTTGTGTCGTGAAGGAGGACTTAGCCAGCCGAAGAATTGAACACGCAATGCCCGGGTGGGACGCGTGTTGGATTGCCAACTCAGCCACTGACCGGTCCTGACATTTCACACGAGAACGAGTCATTTTTCCGATTGGTTCTTGAGTTCAACAGCTCGGCGGTGGAACGAGCATCCGTGCTTCCTCCTCCTACAACTTGGGTCTCTTCAAGACCCATGTTCAGTACTTCCTCTCCTCAAAAAGACCTTCCACACAGCATCTTTTAGAAATTATTTTCCTCAGGGCCTCCTGTGTGGAGTTAGTATAAAAAAATATCAACGTATGATCTGTTTTTCAAATCGTAGCATAAAGTAATCACAGCTATAGTTTATTTCTTCTGTTTTTTAATGTAAGTAAGTAATGTAATGTAAGTAGTATGTAAATAAAAATATGTTTTAAAAGGTAACCAAAATGTTTCATTTATATTCATACTAACAAATTATGCACCTCTCTCTACCACAGTTGTTAAAACAACGCTAAATAATGCCAGTACACATAATAAACTGCTAAATATTTCTGTCTTGGATGAGAATTACATTGTAATTGAATTTATACAACACTGTAAAATAAGTACACTTAAGTTATTCTACAATTTATTGTAAATTCACTTGGTGGCATCATTCTAATGAAAATAATAAAATAATTAATTAACTTATGAAAATAATTAACTTCACCCTTTTAAACATTATCAAAATAGCCTCACTGATAATTTTTCATTAAAATACTGGTTTACAATTTCATTCGTATAAATAATTTGTCACCGCCGCTAAAACTGTCAAAACTTGATAGGTGACAGCTGACAAGCATGTGATTGGTGATAGGTATCATCTTAGTTATGGTCAAAACTGTAGCAAAAACTTTTGAACTGCACGACATGTCCCGCGACACACCACAGTTCGCTCCGAACGCTTGAAAATCAGTTTACACGTACACTTCCGCGCGAGGGTCGCCCAAGGTCACCCCTTCAACGATTTCGCCTGCCCGCGGAAGTGTGGCGAATTTTTTACCCAAAATAGTGTACCTGTTCGGCCTGCAGGCGGACACGGCGTTTCGGCGGGCTGCTTGGCGAACACCATAGACATCCACCGTCGTGAGGGCACAGTTGTATGGAGCTTCTATAATATTTCTATAATCTATGGTCAAAACTGACGCTTTGGCCTGCCCGCGGAAGTGGGGTGACTTTTTAGCGCAAGGGGTCGGCCGGCAGGCGGACACGGCGTTTCGGCGGGAGGGTCACATGCCGCTTTAGCCTGGGGGCGAGGCACGCGGTCGGAAGTGTACGTGTGCCCCGGCCAAATATGTCGTTCAAATGATGTCATAGATAAATAACACTTTAGAGCTTTTAGGCAAATAAATATTGTTTCTGCAGTCAACATTTTTTTGTAGATACTCTGTGCTCAGTACCTACTCAGATGAAATTCTGATAATTGTCTATGGCTACTTTATTGGCTATAAATATTGAAGAAGCACGCTATCTACACTGCTAATCATTTCACCCCATTTCTTATGTCTAATTCTACATAATATCTCTTACACTGTTTACAACAAGGTTACATTAATCATCCCATGGTAAGTTCTAATGATGATATTTTCTTACCAACTATGAATCACGGTATTCATTTTGTTAGCAGCCATTATTCCAAATCATACTTAGCGGTCACTGCTCTTTAATTTGGGCTACAGAATGCATAACTGCACTGTGTCTAACGATACCCAGCTTGACTTACTCCAATCGGTACATCTGAATGATGTCCATTTGCCTTTTTGTTTGAGAACGTTTAAACTGTCAATTTGACGTCTACCTATTTTGAAGTTAGTTTTTCGAAGACTTTGATAGTAAATGTCCGTTCACGGTGCAAATACGTCACACGAGAAAACCATAAATAATCTAGAGTAATCCGATTGACGACAATTATTCTCTCTTAACATGTATTCAAGTAATATTTTAATTTTTTTTAAAGTTTATGAGAAAAACCTAAAATTGTTTCCAGATTTTCGTCTTAGTTTTGCTAATTTTGTCTTCATTTTAGTAAATATTTAATAATATTATGCCCCTCTTTACTAATATGTGTTATGCACACGTATTTTTCGTTTTTACAGAACATGCCAAACGAAACAAATAATTAAAAGATCGTACAATTTGGATTTGTAACAATGTTAAGTTTCAGATATATTTATGTGGGCTTAAACCACTCTCCAAACGCTACCACAGCAGTGCCATGGATCTACTGAAAGAGACTGTTTCCATCAAGACAGAACCAGGGCCCCAGGAAGAAAGCGGAGGTGAAATGTCATATACGGATATAGATTTTGACATCCCAGATATAAAACAGGAATCTTTGCATGTGGAGAGTACTCACTTAGCCAGTAAGTTGGATTTCATGTCTTTAAAACATAGAAAATGTTAAATTCAAATATTAGTTAGCGTCTCAAGCACGTTTCTCGCCAGACTTTTGAATCCTTGGGAGCCCATTTTATTAATAACAAAAAAACCCATGCAAGTAAGTACCTACCTAGAACAGCGTAATATATATATATATTTTTGTTATTTCACAATATCCAAATAGAATAACATTTAAAAATAATAAGGCTGGGTTGTTTAAGAAAAAAATTGACAATTCTTAAAATTTTTCTTGTCAATTTTCAGTTCAAGAAAGTTCTGTAATAATTCAGTTTTGTGATGCAACTGGCCTTTAATGATAAAAAAAAAACAGAACTTGAATGGAACCAACACAGAACGTGAAAATTTACTTTAAAAAAAAGTTTAATCATTCAGTATCACCGAAACAACATTACCTTAGTATTGCATTAAAACCTAATTAATTGTGTATCTACGTATTCGGGTAGGTACCTGCGCATTTCCTTATATCCGGCAATCTTTGCTTTTTTCATCATATTTGCAATACTACCGAAATAATTAGGTACCTACCCCGAATGAATAACGTTTTAATTTGAACTGGCCAGCAAAATAAACATTTCCTATGGAATCTCTCAGCACGTGTTTTGGTGATTTTTTTTCGGAAAATGTCGAGTTTCGTCAGCATCTCCTGAACTTTTTTATATTGGATAGGCATGTAATTTTGGTATTAAAAGTTGCGGAATTCTCTACTGTATTAGATTTTTGAAAAACATCCAAGCCGATATCGGTTTCCGGGCCGCAATGCCGCGTACCGTAAAACCACTACCGAAAACTCTGAAAAGTCTGTTTTGTTAGGCTAAAAATTTGACGTCTAAGATTCCTGACCTGACTCAACGTTCCTAGCATTTTCATTTGCATTGAAACTGGCGGGCAAAAAGACATGTTTCGTTTTTAAACGCGAACCTATCGGCGGGAAATAAAACCGAGCCGAATTGATAGAGGTTCTAGTTTCCGCCGCCGATTCGCATCAGTTTTACTGCAAAAAAAAAAGCTATCAAAAATAAATTTTGTCAACAAAAACAAACTTACAAAATTCAAAGTACTGAGACGTGCGCACTGAATCTTTTCCTCAACCGAATGTGAACCTTGAGGTGGGTGAAAAGCAAAGGGCTGTACGGTCGTTTTTCGCGTGCGGGAAAAATTTTACCTCAAGCGAAAGTGACCCTTGAGGTGGTCGAAACTAAAGGGCGGAGCGGTCGTTTTTCGCATCAAAAATCAAAAGTGAGTTTTTCCAAAAGTGAACATTAATATATAAGATATTGACTTTTATATTAACCGTGACAATGCTCACTCAGTTATGACTTATAAGACTTGGTAGTATGATTTATAAATGGATAGAAATAAATTCACTTTTGACCGGTCAGTGGTTGTGTGGGCATCACGTTTGGGTCCCACCCGGGCATCCCGTGTTCGATTCCTCGGCTGGCTAAGTCCTCTATCATAACACAAGCAACATTTTCGGCTGTGGTGGTAGAAGAGATTTTCAAACATTGTTGGGTCATTCGTAACCCGGGAATGTTTTTCTTTCTTTAAAAAAAAATAAATTAGTAAACTTGTTTGGTTTCATACATTTACTTTTTACCCCCCCCCCCCCCCCCCCCCTATTTCGCGAAAACGCAACATCTCATATTTTTGTAAGTACAAGGTGGCACAAAATTAATCACCCTATCGGAAGATGTTATAATTTTTGCAAATGGCGTCGTACGTCAATCATATTTGACATTTGTGAACCAGATGGCTGCAAAATACAAACAGACAAGCGATGGAGCGCTATACTTCGCAAGAGTCTGGAATAATTGTGTCGATTTAAGGTTTAACGCTTTTAGCGATTTTGTGTCAAAAGTCATCATGAGCGACGAGGCGCATTTCCACTTAAACGGTTACGTCAATAAGCATAATATTCGTTCTGGGGCACTAAAAATCCGCGTGTGATGCACGAAAAGCCACTACATCCACTCAAAGCTACTGAGTGGTGCGGCGTTCACGCGGGAGGAGTGATTGAGCCGTATTTTTTGAGGTCGCCATTGGCATTACGGTCACTGTTACTGGCGAACGCTACAGGGCCGTGATAAACGACTTCTTACTTCCGGAATTGGATAAGCGGGGCTTGGTGAACATGTGATTTCAACAAGACGGTGCAAACGCGCATACAGCATGAGCCACAATGGATATTGTGAAAGTAGCGTTTCCTGATCGCGTAATCTCTCGTTTTGGCGATTTGGTATGGCCAGCAAGATCGCCCGATTTAACCATCCCAGACTTCTTTCTTTGGGGATATTTTAAGTCGCGGGTGTATGCCGAAAAGCTTCAGACAATCGCGGCCTTTAAGGAGAATATTCAACAGGAATGCGAACAGTTATCACCGGAAATCTTGCAGAAAGTCATGGAAAATGCGATTAAATGGGAACAAATGTGTATCAACACTGGCGGCAGCCACTTGACGGATATCATATTTTCTACTTAACAGCAAAAATTTTAAAAGTCCAAATAAAGATTTCTATTACTCAAAATCTTTTTTTTTTATTTAGAAAAAAAGTTATTCAAAAACAAAATTGGATGATTAATTTTGCGCCACCCTGTATACATTTTTTATTATTTTTATTTTCTTAATTGGGTGTTTATATACGACATATCCAAATTTCATCAAAATCTAACCAAGGGAAGTGATAGCGGCGATATATGGGTTAATATACGTGTGTCGAGCCAACGCTCAACAAAACGTTGAGCAACAACAACGCTGAACACGGAGAAGTACTTACCTACCTGCGCTGAAATATTTGGCATATCGTCGCACTTTAGGAAAGTACCGGAGCATTCAAATTCCCTGTACATTAGTCTTTAGAACAGCAAGCCAAAACAAATGGTCCCGTTATTTACTACTGTCACGCTCCGTATTCCGATAATATGAAAACTATTAACTGTTAATTCTAGTGTTTACTTTTACACGTTTACGTAGCATGCTTATATTTGGCTAATTATTTTCCAGGTGACATTAATGTGGAGACTGTTATCATCAAGACGGAACCAGGACCTCGAGAAGAAGTTGAAGGGGGCATTCCTTATATGGAAATGGACACTGACCTGCCGGATGTTAAAAAGGAATGCTTAGAACGCTTTGAAAAAATTACGCACGCGGCAGGTAAAAGCTGTTTTTTATTTAATTAACAAATCGTGCTGTCTTATGTCTTTTGCGTATTTATGATTTTACTGTGGTTACTTACACCTTTTTAAGTTTCTTAATCATTAATCTTTTTCAGACTTATTAAATGATCGGAAGACCCATCCCGTGGAAAAACAATTCTCTTGTTCCCATTGTAACTACTCCTGCCCTCATAAATCAATGTTCGAAATGCATATGCGCAGACATACAGGAGAAAAATCTTTTTTTTGTCCTGACTGCAACTACTCATGCTTTCAGAAGGGAGATTTCACAAGACACATGCTGACTCACACTGGAGAAAAAACCTTTTCATGTTTCAACTGCAACTATGCATGTTCTCAAAATGTAGATTTGATGAAACACGTCCGAATTCACACTGGCGAAAAACTTTTTTCATGTTCTGACTGTAGCTATTCATGTTTGCGAAAAGGAACTTTGAAGGTACATATGATGACTCACCGTAGAGAAAAATATTTTTCGTGTTCGGTCTGCAACTATTCATGTTTTCGAAACGGAAATTTTGCAAGACATATGAAGAATCACGGTGGAGAAAAACCTTTTTCATGTTCTATCTGCAACTATTCGTGTTCTCAAAATGGAAATTTGAAGAAACACATGCGGATTCACACCGGAGAAAAACCTTTTTCATGTTCCGACTGTAACTCTTCATTTTCTCAAAAGGGAGATTTGGCGAGACACGCGATGACTCACAGTGGAGAAAAACCTTTTTCATGTTCCGATTGCAACTATGCATGTTCTCAAAATTATGATTTGAAGAAACACGTGCGGATTCATACTGGTGAGAAACCTTTTTCATGTTCCTATTGCAACTATTCGTGTCGTCAACATCATGATTTGACGAAACATGTGCGGATTCATACTGGAGAAAAGCCTTTTTTATGTTCCGACTGTAACTATTCATGTACTGTAAAGGGAAGTTTGACGAGACACATGAAGATTCATAGTGGAGAAAAACCTTTTTCATGTTCCGACTGTAACTATACATGTTCTGTAAAGAAAGTTTGACGAGACATATGAAGATTCATGGTGGAGAAAAAACTTTTTCTTGTTTGCACTGCAACTATTCTTTTACTCGAAGAAAATTTTTATCCAGCCACATGCTGACTCACAGTGCATAAAAACCTTTGCCGTATTCCGACTGCAACTATTCACATACTCGCAAGAAATATCTACCAAAACGAATGAAGTCTTACTTTGGATAAAAATATTTTTTCTTTCCCCAATTAATTATTTTGTTATTATACTAAGAATTCCATACTTAGACTCATATATAATTTTTTTATTGGTTAGGAAATATTACAATTAAATTTAAAACAGAAATTCCTTTGATGCGGGAGTGTTATGGAACAAGTCGGTTACGCCTGAGGAAGCCATTCCGAAATCGAGTGAATCAAATATTTGTGTCGGGTCATGTTTAGAATCCTAACAGTATGTATGAGACAATATATGAATGTGACTGAAGCACAGAGTATGTACTAAGGCAGAGTGTGTTGTGTAGGACAGTGCTATACCACTGAATTGCGATTTAGAAGTGTGTGCGTATAAAAGTTAAAACTAATAGAAATAGGAAATACCCACATCATCATTTTAAACTGTGTATGAAAATGTTTTTTTCTGTTGGAAAGGTCAAATAAAAATATTCATTTTTACTTTAGTAGTTTTCAGATTTTTTTTCAATTGTACTTATTTCAACAGGCGAAAATATATATCATTTTAGTTAATTTTAAACTGTGGTTAAAGGTGGCTTTTCATCTTTCTGGTTTCTCTCATAACGTTCTGGTGTTATATTTTTCACCACCCCTCTGGTTGTTTTCGTGGTGCCCAAAGATCTTTTCAAATCATTTTATTGATGTTAGTATTGTTTTCGTTGTTTCTGGTGAGCATATTCTTCGATTACGTTTTGGAGAAACTTAACAATGTAGTTATTGGTAGAAAAAGAATAATTATTGTATTTTATTATTTAAAAAAATAATATTGTTGCAATAATTTAATAATGCAATTGAGAAGGAAGAAATAGTAAACCACATATTTGTATGTATTTCTACGTCATTACTCCGGCGTCAAAGACGTGAAAATAATTACGCGGTCAATAACGGCGGGTAACCGTGACCCGAATTTTATCTATATTCTTTGTCTGGGGTTCCTGGGGTTTTCCCACTCTTTCGAAAGTTTGAGGGAGAGGTCAGAGGGCTTTAGTTGACGTTTGCTTTTCTAACAGTGAACAAGTGAACATTCTGAACATTATTGAACAACGTTCTTCTAGTGAGTTTTTTCATGTGAGGTTTGTGGGACTATGTCTTCTACAGCATTAACGAGCCATGCTCATGCAGGTTCGAGTTCAAGGCAGAAAGAAATGGTGTATTTAATTGGCCACATGTCTCATCAAATCACTGGCAGTAAATTACCATCTAGTTGTCAAGTTTTACGCAGCTTATTTTATAATGTACGGCAAGTGAAATTGAACACCAGAGAAGCTGCAAGACTTACAATACAAAAAATTGTAATTTTTGGGAGAAAGCTAAGATACCAACCAGACACTTTAAATATTGTGTTGTAAAGCTTGAAAAATTACACGACGAGTGGAGTGTAGTGGAACTACAAAAAAAGCTAACAGATCTAAAAGCACAGCTCAAAATAAAAAAGTAGAAGCTTTCAAGTCAGCCGTCGATGACCTTTTTGATTTTTGTCTTTCTCGCAAAAATAAAGTTGGTAGTTTTCAGGTGGGAAAAAATATAACAAGCAGTAATTGTTGAATGAAGCACTAGTATATATTGAATTATTTGGCGGGTATTTGATAAGCCCCCATAGCTCAGTGGTCAGAGCATTCGACCGGCAATCGGAAGGACACGGGTTCAAGTCCCGTTGGCGGCAAGTATCTTTTCTCGGAAGATTTTTCAATGTTAATGAGTGTTTCAGGCTGACAATTATTGCTTGTAATAATTGTTACCCTTTGTGCTATGCATAAAAATCTTGTCTAAACGTTAGTTTATAAATTAAAAAATAATAATTAACATTAACATAAGTACCTACTCAAGTAATGGGAAAAACAGAAAGATAATTATGTACCCTAATGGGTTATAATAATAAATTTGGAGAAACAAAGCATCAACTGGCATGGTGGTAAGGAGCACTGGGAATTTTTATTTTTAAGGGTTTATTGGAAACAGACCTAATATAGGACTACTACTATTGACTCTTCGAAAACCACGTTATCTAAGCCGTTGCTACCCTAATCTGATAATTATTTGTAAATGTAAATAATAATAATAATAACAACTTCTTTCTTTTATAATGTTTTCTTTTATATATTTTAAATTAAAAAAATTTGAACATTATTTCTTCTTATTTTTTATACCTTTTTGCTTTTGTTTTCGCCTAAATCCATCATTTTCAATCTGGATTGTGCTGTATTTACTTTGAAAACAGTTTTAACTACACCCTTTTTATGTACCAATTAAGAAAATGAATGAAGCAAAATCTGGACAACATATGTAATTAAATCTTGCAATATTGTTAGGTATTTAAAAACAAATCATTTTAATAGAAAGTAAAACTTCAACCTTGATGAGGCACGGGTTAACCTTATCCAATAGAGCTGAAACTTCACCAATCTCATTTCTTAGCCAATAGGCAACTTTTAAGGGGGTCCCCCAAAAAAAGTCCAATTGATTTTCGAGGGCACAGTGCCATTGTCGACCGACTCATATTGATGCAGGGACGAGGTCTAGCGCACCTCCAGAAGGGGAAAAAGAAACATAATAAAATAGATGGTTGCAGTTCAGTTCAGCCTTCTGAGTGAAGCAAAGTAGAGGTTGTGAAACTAAAAAGAAAAAGAGAACAAATAAAACAAAACAAACGCAAAAAAACAAAGTCGAGTATGCTAGTTGGATCACAACAGTGTTCCTTGGAAGGGAAACTTGAAAACAAAGAATATAACACAAAAATTATGAAAAATAATAAACAGGTATCTCGATAAAACATCGTCTAGCGTTGCTTAGTGAAATCTAAAATAAACAATGTGAAAATAAGCAAAATACATAAGTCACACAAAAATAAAAGAAATAGGAATAAAATGTATACAACAGAATAAGATAAAGGTACACAGGATAGAGATGATAAAAAATGTAGATATAAAGCATAAAACGTAAAATTCTAGCAGTAGATGTATTTAAAATGTAACAATAAAATCGGTTTGCACCATCGGATTATGAAACTCTTCAGGATTGTGGGAAGTAAACAAATACAGGTTTCTACTTGTGAGGTTAGATTGGACTTGCTAGAATTCATTTTTCCAACAACAAATCCTATTAGTTATATTTTATATAAAAAATAACAATGTTGCCCTTTTGAGGGGCCGGGTTTCGCACCCCCAAAAACATAACGTATTCTGAAAATTGAACACGAAAATAATTAAGCAGAAAAAATATTGTACCTGCGGACCATGGATATTTATCAAATTACTTCTACACTGACACGAACTCTTATTAACTTCAAGATATGGCGTTGAGGAACCGCGGGCCGTATTCTCGCGCAATCTCCAGGACGAGAACCGGGAAAGACCCCAAGGAAGGCTCCAGACAATGAGGACCCCTCGCCAGGGAGTAGGATCCAAGATCAGCACCAGTGCTCCGGTTGAGCCCACCGGATAAAACACAATTTCCGTCAGCACGCCTCATCAGAAAATGAACACCGGGTATCCATCCGTCACAAATATGAGCAGCCCCAACCGTACCAGGTTATAAGGACTCTCCCTCGCGAAGCTCTTCAATATGCCAGTCGCGATTATGTTGGTAATTTATAATATCAATGTATCGTGGCCAAAAATAAGACCCAATAGCGGCGACCAATCACACCCGAAACGATGCGAAAGAAGCGTTTGCAAAAAGATCATCGTCCGGCTCGCGATTAGAATTGTTAATATAATTCGTATCAAAAGGATTATCCCGTTATAAAGCAAACTATCACATGTTTACAACACTAACTATAATGTTAGGTGACAAGTCAAATTAACGCCGCTTCCCGTGTCGGCGGTAATTCAAAAAGTAAGCAGAAACGGAAATCGTTTTCAAAGAGTTGCCAGTCTAAGAAAAAAAACATAGCGGTTTTACAATTAAATATGCAGCCAGATGGAGGTTAACTAAGTCAGGATAGTAGTTATTACTGGTGAAATAACTAATATCGTGACAGTAGTAAAGTAATAAGGATGATAAGTTTTAAGATTTTCACGGCCAAAAGCATTTTCGTTATTTGTTTTTGGGGTGTTATGCCGTGTTGCGCTACCTCCTTCTTTAGCCAACGTTTCGGACATCGTTGCAGTGTCCATCATCAGGGCAGATCCGGTAGATGCATCATTTACACGATTTACCAGGAAAGTTCTCGTATTAGTTTTATTTATATATATATACATATATAATGTTGGCCTCACCGGGTAGCGTATTTACAATCCCTACCACGTTTCAATCGGTAGCGCGATGCATAAAGGTATCTGCCCACTACACCGTTCCATACCATGACCGTACTATGAACGTATCGCGGTTAGAACGGGGATCATACGCGTTGCGTGCCATGCATAGAGCGGACCGGCACCTGGAAAATATTGTCATCGAGAATTCGCCGTCAGTCCGGTCATGGTATGCGACGGTGTTGGTCGGTGACGGGACGGGCTAGTGGGCAGCGTTTCATACTGATCGATACAAAGAATATTTTTTTGCATGCGCCGCTACGGTTACGGTCATGGTATGGAACGGTGTAGTGGGCAGAGACCTTAAATCACCTTACAAACACTACCTCGTTTCAGTCACCTACGCGCTTCGTTGCTCTATCTGATTTTGTGAGGGAGACGACCATAATTATAGAGGGGTAAGCAGGGAAGATGGACCGCGTTTTTTTTAACTTACATTTTTTTTTATATTGAAAATTTATTTCTTAAGTAAAAAGAAGCGTTTTTTTAACTGAGGGTGACGACCGTAATTTTAGAAGGGTAAGCAGAGAGGATGGACCGCGATTTTTCTACTTAAAAAAAATCTTTTTTTGAAGTGTAAAAGAACGCAGTCCATCTTCTCTGCTAACCCCTCTATAATTACGGTCGTCGCCCTCACAGAAACAGATAGAGCAACGAAGCGCGTAAGGCGACTGAAACGAACTAGTGTTTGTGAGGTGATTTTTGCATTACAATCCCTACCGCGTTTCAGTCGGTAGCGCGACTGAAACACGGTATGGATTATAAATACGCCACCGGGTAGCTCACCTGCGCTGACCTCCATTTAAAAAAAAATAATAATACATAAAGTGAGGCCTCCATTTTATAAAACTTAAATTTATACATACATTAAAAATAATATAAATATAATGCTGCATAAAAAAAAGTAAGCCAAAATTAAAATAAAAATAACGATTTATTATTAACGAAAAATTATAGATAAAATGATTTATTTCTTACTCACCTAAATAAAATTAAAATCGTTATATATTATGTGTTTGTGAGTGATATGTGTTTTATATTGGTTTTGTGTGTTACGTGTTTGTGTTTTATTCTTATTTTGTTATGAAATTTTGATAATATTGTATTTTTGGTTCTTTAATCCATTTTGGAATTTTGAGTATGAATTTATTTTCGGTTTCTTCCATTTTATTTTCGAGGGTAAGACTGTTGAATGCTTTTATAGCATGATATTTTTATAATGCCTTTTTCCAAGACTTGTATTTACCGTTTTTATGTTATTTTTGTACGATTGTCTTACTGGTCTGTTAGTGATATTTTGAGAATGTTGAATTTTGTTTTTTTGGTCAAAAATGTAGTTTAGCAGTGTTTTAATATATAATTGGCGTATAACTATCTAGTACGTCACAACTTTTGAAAATTTGGTCTGCATCAGTTAGTCTCTGTTTTTTTAAGTATTAGCTTGAGATTTTTAAGTGTTCGTTAGCTGAGTTTGTTGCTCTTCCTCAGATAATTATTTCATATTCTATTATTGATTCACAAAGTTCAAAATATTTACATTTGTTTTATTTTATATATGTTTAGGAAAATATGTATTGTTTTGAGGAGTTTATTTGTGATTTGTTTAATATGATGTATCCATCTAATCCTAAGGTTATGGTCAATTACGATTCCTAGATAATTTAGTTGTTTTGTTTTTTCGAGAGAAGGGCAATTGCAGATGTTGGTGTTTAATCATTCGTGTAATTTTATGGTGTTTATGTTGTTTTTTGGCCGTCCCGTGCTGTTTATACTGTAAGTTGTAATTTTTTGTTTACGATATGTGAAGTGTAGGTAAGTATGTTTGAGCCGAGCTTTGTTTCACTTGCGTGATTTCTAAATTTGCTATATTCAATACATTATTCCAATCCCAATCCTTAGATTTTTAGATTTTAGAGTAAAACTTTGTCGTTTGCATAACTTACTATTTCACCGTTTATTTTCATGCTACGAAATTCATTTACGTAAACAGTGAAAAAAACGTGCCCTAGTATGCTTCCTTGTGGAAACTCCGTATGGAATCGGCAGTGGTATTTTGGTTAATTTTATTTTTTTTAATTGGTGTTGTATTACTCATATAACTTTTTAATAGTTGGAGGTACTTACCTTTAAAACCCATGTTTTCTAAATATTTAAAAAGTGTATTGTGGCAGATTGAATCAAAGGTTTAAGCTAGATCTAAATATATCGCTATGCATTTGTATCCTTGATCTAAATTGCACAGAACTTAATTTAAAATTTAATACTACGACTCCAACAGACCACAAATCAAATAGTGAAAAATGCAAACACAGATGGAAAATGCTTAACTTTGCTCAAGAAAAAATTAATTACAATTCAAAATGACCGAATACATAGTAAAACAAATTGACGAAAAATACAAAATAAACCAAGAAATATGTCAAAATATTAAAGAAGTTAATAAGTGGTGTGTTACAAACATTTCCCCCTTTTTATTACTACACATGAACATTCGAAGCATCGCAAAAAACCTTGATGAATTTTTGATAAATATAAACGATCTGTTTTTATCGCCCGCCTGCATAGTGTTAACAGAAACGCACTGTGATAACGATCAACACATTAATGCACTACCCAACTACAAAGGCATCGCAACAACAACACCAATTAATAAAAATAGTGGTATAATTATATTTGTTCATGATGAGTGTGAAATTATTAACACTGAAGAAATATATATACAACATGTAAATTGTCTAAAAATAGATATAAAATTAAAAAACAAATTATACAGAATTATAACAGTGTACAGAACACACAAATCAAACATAACTAACTTCATCAATGAACTATATGAATATCTAAGCAAATTATCGAAAATTCTTACTTTTGTATGTGGTGATTTCAATATAAACATTTCTGCTAACCATAACTCAATAGAAAAAAATAATTTCATTAACATGATGACGCATCTTAACTTTAAATCTTGTATTAATAGTAACACTCGAGAAATTAAAAACCAAACTCCATCATGTATAGACCATATCTGGTGTAATATACATTTAAATGAAATAAAAAATATTAAATCTACTGTTTGGAAAACCAATAAAACTGACCATTACGCGTGTCTTATATTACATGAGACAAATAAAAAACTAAACACAATACCCAAATTAAATCTTCCATATTCCCAAATAGACTATGAATTATTAAAAAAATCATTAATACATGAAAAATGGGAAGAAGTTTTAAAAAATAAATGCACCAACCAAAGTGCCTTACTGTTTGAAAAAACTTTAACTAAACACGTTTTAGAAGCAACAAAAACAACACAGATCGTCCCCAATTCAAAAACAAAGAAAATTAAACCATGGATTACTCTAGGATTAATAAAAGCCATTCGAAAAAAAAAATAAACTTTATAAAATAACACAAAGGCCACTAGTTCACAATAAAATTGTACTATATTATAAAAAATATAAAAATATATTAACTACTCTAATTAGAAAAACGAAAAACGACTATAACTCAAAAATTATAACAGAAGCTAAAGACAATAATAAAAAAATATGGTCAACAATAAATGAAATAATAAATAAAAATAAAACATATAAGCACATATCCGAAATATCAGATGGGAAATTAATATATAATGTACAAAATGACACAAAAAAATGTTGTAATATTTTAAATAACCATTTTAATAACGTTGGAAAAAACCTAGCAAAATCCATAAATTCGACCAATATATCAAATCCACAACACAGAACACAATTTCAAATAAATAAATTTGAGCCAGTCACAGAAGCCGACATTGACAGAACTATTTCGGAACTAAAAGGAGGTTCTGCCCCCGGCTTTGATAACATAGATGCTAAGACAATAAAAGCGATGAAAACATACTTAATTCTCCCAATAACACATATAATAAACCTAAGTCTAGCAAATGGCGAATTTCCCAATAATTACAAAAGAGCAATTATAACTCCCATTTATAAAACAGACTGTCCTAAAGACCCACAAAATTACCGCCCGATTTCCCTTCTATCAAATATATCAAAAATATATGAGAAAATTGTAAAAAAACAAATTTGGACATTCTTAGATGAAAATAAAATAATCAATGATAATCAATTCGGCTTCAAAAAAAATACAAGTACTCACGACGCGATAGCAAAAATAACCAACTATTTATATACGGCCCTAGATTCCGATAAAAAATGTATCGGAATATTTATAGACTTGAAAAAAGCTTTCGACAGCATATCACATAAAAAATTAATAAATAAATTAAAATCTATAGGAATTAATGGGAAAGTTTTAGCATGGATAGCTAGTTATTTACATGAAAGACCACAACAAGTAAAATTACTAAATCAAGTCAGCGATTCAAAATATAGCGATTTTTCAATACCCCAAGGAACAGTTTTGGGACCATTGTTATTTATTATATATGTCAATGATATATTCAATATTTCTAAATATGGAGACATTGTCTCCTACGCTGACGACACAGTCCTACTACTAAAAGCAAACACTTGGTCTGAATTAAACAAAATGGCAAACACAGATATCAATGCACTAAAATTATGGTTTGATAAAAACCTATTGACTTTAAATTCTAAAAAAACCTATTATTTGCCATTTTTCATTAAAAAACAAGAAACACCTAAAGAAATAAACTTAATAATCCACTCTGTGACAAATACAGAAAACCACAAATGTAATATATCATGTTCAAAAATAGAAAGCAAAACTGATATTAAGTACCTGGGCATAACAATAGACCAGCGTTTAAAATGGTCTCCACACATAAATATTCTGAACAACAGAATAAGGAAACTAACATATATATTTAGATGTTTAAGAGATATTTTAAACGAAAAATTACTTAGAACCACATACTTCGCTTTCTGTCAATCAATTATACAATACGGCATTATAGGATGGGGCGGTACACATACAAATCAAACACAAACAATTTACATATCACAAAAACTAATAATAAAAACAATTTTAAAAAAACCCTACTCATATTCGTCAGAACTTTTATTCAAACAATTTAAAGTCAGAAAATTAAGTGCATTATACTTTTATCATGCAACATTACAAATTTATAAAGATAATATTAAAAATCAAGTTGCACCATTTAAAAATAACAGAAGTCTTAGACAAACATCAATACTTCCCACTCCAAAATGTAAAAAAAAAATGGACAATTGAGTCATAAATATCTCGGAGCAAAATTTTTTAATTCATTACCAGAAAAAATTAGAAACATGAATACCAATATAAAAATTTTTAAAACTCACCTTAAAAATTATATTGAAAACTTCGTTTAAATGGTAATTTAAATGTGATATAAATAAACTGAATGATATAAAAAAAGCAATACAATAACACCCCCCCATACACACAAGCCTTGCTTAATTATGGGGGTACATCAAATATATCTACCATGTAATTAAATACTGTATAAAATTTATTTGTAATTTATGTACCTTCTATTACTAATAAAAAAAAAAAAAAAAAAAAAAAAAAAGTTTCTTTGAATACAATCTGTCGTACATGCCAAAACTTCTTTTGTGCCTCTTTAAACACTTATAAAAACATTTATAATAACTTCATTAATTTTAAACACTAGTCGACTGGACTGGATCGATGTATTTTAACGTCATTGCGATTAGTTATCAGTGTTGTCACATGTTTGTGTAAATTCTGAAATACTCGAGTGGCTCTACGGTACGTAAAGAACAAACAATTAAGAAATCTGTTGTGCCAAATACAAATCAAACATACAATAAGCACAATTCAATTAAATTACATCGACAATGTAATTCAAAATTCACTGTTTTGCATTTTCAATTTTATTGGAAAAATAAGCAGTTTTTAAACAAATTAATTGCAAGTATAGTATTTAAGTGCGAATCCAATTACCATTTCAGTTGTGAGTGCCATCGGTTATTGTGCCTTCGCTGTTGTAATGAATAAAACTTTTGGTGATGAATGAATATATATTTGATTGCGAAGTCAGTTTTTTCAACATCCTCGTCTCGAGTTCATTCTTTGAGTCTTCTAGTTGCTCGCGCTTTACTAAAATTCAATGGTATCTGGATTTTTTAGCACAGGATAGCTTGGACTGGTTATCCAAGAACCATTTTGCGATATTTCGGTAATTTTTTTTCAAGTTTAATTGTTGGGACCATCTTTCTTCATTACACCCAAACTGCAGATCTTTATTTCCTTCTCGTTGACCGTATTTTTATATTCTTTCTAAAAGAGATGATACTTTTATAAACGATCTCAGGTAAGAGTGAATGTGAGCGAACGCAATGTAAGAGTCGAAAGTGCTTAGGGGAATATTTAATAATATAAAGTTTTTGACTTTAGGTGTACTTACGATTGTAACTTTTTTCCTTATGAAGTATCTCATTAATAATTTTATGTACGAGTATGTAGTAGTAGTGTGCTGTTGTTTGGATCTTTTAATAATAAGTTATCTTCCTAAAACAAATTGCAATTGAACAGTAAAATTCAGAAGCGAAAGGAAGGTGAAAAGGGTTTTTCTCCACTGTGAGTCAGCATGTGTCTAGTCAAATCTCCATTTCGAGAAGATGAATAGTTGCAGTTGGAACAAATAAAAGGTTTTTCTCCACTGTGAGTCAGCATGTGGCTCGTCAGATTGCTCTTCCGAGAAAATGAATAGTTGCACTTGGAACATGGAAAAGGTTTTTCTCCACTATGAGTCAGCATGTGGCTCGTCAGACTGCTCTTTTGAGAACATGAATAGTGGCACTCGGAACATGTAAAAGGTTTTTCTCCACTATGAGTCAGCATATGGGTCGTCAGATTGCTCTTTTGAGAAAATGAATAGTGGCACTCAGAACATAAGAAAGGTTTTTCTCCACTGTGAGTCAGCATGTGGGTCGTCAGGTAGCTCTTTCTAGAACATGAATAGTTGCACTCGGAACAAGAAAAAGGTTTTTCTCCACTGTGTGTCCTCATGTGGTTTGTCAAATCTCCCACTCGAGAAAATGAATATTTGCAGATGGAACAAGAGAAATGTTTTCCTCCAGTATGTGTGCGAAGGTGCCTTTTGAAAGACGACTTTTGAGAGCCGGAGAAGTTACAATGGGGACAAGACAATCGTTTTTCAAGAGGATGCGTCTTCCGATCTGTGGATAAATTAAAAAAATAATACGGATAAGGAAGACAAAATAAAACTTATTACCTGCGCTAGTAGAAAACCAAAGTCAAATAATTCCATTATTACCTGCCATTTGGGTGATTCTTTCAAAGTGTTCTAAGCATTTCTGTTTAACATCCGGCACGTCTATGTCAATTTCCATACAAGAAAATCCCTCTTCATTTTCTTCTCGGGGTCCAAGCTCTGCTTGGATGGTAACTCTCTCTACATTAATGCTACCTGGAAAACAAAACAACAATACCCTTAAGATAGGAAACAAATTATAGAAAATTCAAACGTACAATAAAAACAGTCTATTAATAGCGCATTATAATCATTACGTCTAATACTACTTCATAATGCTTCGCAATTATAAATCAGATATCCTTTTTCTATTTTATTATTTCTTCTTCTGTTTTTCTGTAAAAAAAATATAATAAAAATTATTCTCCTTCATTACTCTTTCTAAAAAATATATTTAAATCGTTGTACGTACGTTTCTACGACTTTAAAACACAAGCGTTGTTCAAAAAAAGATGTAACACGAATAAAGCAACGTATTTTAAAAATAAAATCTTTGTTTAACGTATAATATACGATCCATCAAACATATTAAATAAATAAAAATAAAAAACAAAAAAACAAGTATTTTATAAGCATTAAAATATTTACTAATGAAGATATATTAGAAAAAATAAGACAGAAAAATAAACTGTTATTATTTATGCATTGAACCGCTTACTCGTTAATACGGAATATTTTTTATTCAAACAGTTAAATTTAGCTTTATTGTTACGAAAGGTGAGTATTTATGTCGGGGAGACAAAAAACATGTTAAAAATGTGCATTTAACATTTTGTTAAAATTAATTCACTTACGCGGT
This sequence comes from Limnephilus rhombicus, assembly GCA_929108145.2. Taxonomy (NCBI): domain Eukaryota; kingdom Metazoa; phylum Arthropoda; class Insecta; order Trichoptera; family Limnephilidae; genus Limnephilus; species Limnephilus rhombicus. The sequence continues at coordinate 18,665,219 of OV815289.1, read as the reverse complement.
AACGCCATTATTGTATTCATCGTTTTTTATTAAACATTTCTTAGACAATCCATCAATTCTGTCAATCAGAGAAAAAGTATTATTGCCATGTAAAACAATAATTTATTTAGTGAATGCGTTATTGACATGTTTGAACTTGTATTTATAACGGCAGAACATAGAAAGAAATGTATTAGAGTATAATTAGAGTAACTAAACGTATCCGCTAGACAAACCCTGCTTTGCAAAACAAACCATTCAAAACCTGGTTGTTTTTAAAACTTATGATGACGTGCAGATTTCGTAGTTTGAACCTCATTTCAATAATTCGAAGTAGGTACGTTTTTGTTATTATTTCGACTTGAATTTATTTTATAAGATTGGTACTTCAAAAATGTCATATTTGATCGTCTATTAGTTAAAAAAGGAATATTCCGTGTTATCCGTGCGTCAAACTTCGACCACACGAACGTTCCGTATCATCCGTGAGGTGAACTCTATGCATATTTACCCTTTTTTCCAATTATTAACTAAGGCGGCCAACTTTATAAAATATCAATGCGGGACACAGTGGCATAGCATGAGTGTCAGCCGGGGGGGAGAACGAGTATTCTTCCAATAAATAAAAATCATGATTATTACCACACTACCACAAATTTATCAAACTTCTATCTTTAAAAAAGAGAACGGTATCCATGTAATAGGATGAATATGCAACTTGTTATTTAATTTGTAGTTATATTTTGAACCCAAAACTGGTTTAAATTAAATCTATATGCGGCGAATTAAAACTACATTCAGAACATGAAAATGGTTTCTCTTTGATTCTGGCAACACATACATAGTCTTTAACTAGAATTTTATAACTGCACTTCGAATAAGAGAATAATTTCCTTCGAAATATGTCAGGGGACGAATCAAACTGGAATTTTACATTCTGAACACAAAACTGGTTGAAATTAAATCTGTATGCGGCGAATTAAAACTACATCCAAAACACTTTTGTCAGAAAAGAAATTCTTTTTGGAAGTTTTCACTGAACTTACAACATTGCTTTTTTTACGGTCGGCGGCAAGGTCAACAAATTGTTTGGTTTGATTTGAATGATAAAGATGGGTTATCAATATTACGTGTCATGGCGTGCACTAATTCGTAAACAAAACAACTCAATCAATACTACACGGGCGCTCTTTGACTCTTGCTTGTTAACATAAATAGATCAATCCCTCGATCGATATCTTCGGGCCTTTTCTAGGGACAAATTTTGTCTTGAACTTAACCAAATGGCTGAAATAGACTTAAGATAGAGGAAGTTTATTTGACAACAATAGACAATATAAAAAAATATAGGAATGCGGGACGTGCGGGACGCTTTAGACGATTTGCGGGACTATTTTTGTAAATATTGCAATGCGGACTACAGCTGTCAATGCGGGACGGTCCCGCAGAAAGCGGGACGGTTGGCCGCCTTATTATTAACAAGAATGTTATTTCCACCCACAACACCCAGTTTTCAGCTAAACTATAACTCACAACGTTGAAATTTTAAACCATTCATTATTCCGAGCGACGTCGGGTCACCTCAATTATTAAATATTAATTAAATGAAGGCAATATTAGCGAAACCAATAGAAAATCTGGAGACAGGAAAATCAGAAAAAGATATTGGTTCCGCTGGGACACGAACCCAGGACCCTTTGGTTACATGGCAAGTGCTCTACCGATTGAGCTACGGAACCCATATCACATTCGGTCACTTTTTAGCTGTATCATACTTCGACTAAGAACTACCAACATTATCTTCATTTTCTTAACGCACATATTATTGACTGCTATCTTTATATATGATTGCGATTTTACTCATAAAGTTTAAAAAATTAAAATAAATATTAAATATTACTTTTGGTATAACTCTACGCACTTACGGAGATTTTTGCATAACACACCACTCTTAGAAAACATCATCATTACGGTATTTCCACCAACTTTGAATTTGGGAGCCACCAAAAAATATGAAAAACCCCTGATTCCACTATCACAACAAACGCATAGCAATCTTTAGAGCTTAGGCTTTAAGTGGGACTAATATTTTTGTTCTACTCATATTTCAATGGAATATTGAAAAAAGAAAAAATATATTAAAAATTAAGAAAGACAAACATTCCCAGGTTACGAATAACCCAACAATGTTTGAAAATCTCCTACTACCACCACATAAGCGGAAAATGTTGCTTGTGTCGTGATGGAGGACTTAGCCAGCCGATGAATCGAACACGCGACGCCCGGGTGGGATACAATGCCCACTACGTTAAATTACAGACACAGTGAGCAGTGGAATGACGTTAATCACAATTTTGTACAGTAATATAGTTTTAAAATATAGGTAAAATGCTCGTACTCTGGAATCATAATATGGCAGGTCTCTGTCTGTAAGTACTGGAGATAACTAATAGTTTAAGAGTGGGTTTGCTTCAGATCTAGATTAAATAATAAACGTACCTTTTCCATAGGAAATATCCGCACATTCCTTCGTGACATCTGGGTATTCAATCTCTATTTCTGTATACATGACAGGTATATCGCCTTTATCGATATGCTCCGGTTCAGTCTTCACTTTAACAGCATTAAAGTCGAGAGGCCCCTTGTTTTCGAGATGCACTTCACCCTCAACAGTATGTGAGTTGACGAGCTCAATTTTTGGAGTAACTTCAGTATAATCATTATCAACAACAGTATTTGAGTCCACAAACCCCTTGTGTTTGCGAAATATTTCCCTTTCAATAATATCTGAGTGAACGAGCTCCTTATCTTTGAGACTGTCTTCACTTTCAATACTGTGTGAGTCAGTAAACTCCTTGTTTTTTAGATGTTTTTCATTACCAAGATTATGCAGTTTGTCCGAACATTCGTCCACAACGTCTTCTATTTCTTCACTTGTCTCCGGTTCTTTCTTTATATTTGTATTATCATATGTAAAAAGATCCATGACTTATCTATGAAGTCACATTAAAATATTAACGAAAAAACTATTATATTTAATAGCGGGTGAAATCGGATGGCCCTAATCAAAATGTCAGAAGACGGAATCCATAGAAAATGTTTGCGTTTTCTATGAATAGTGATGTGCAAAACCGAAATTTGTATTCCGAAAAACGTTGTATAAATTCCACAATACTCGTGATAATAAATAATAATAAATTTGGACAACTTATATAGCGCTGTTTTTGCGAAAAATCGCCTCAAGAGCGCTGTAAACTATATTCTTATTCAAGTACCTAATTAAAATTCTAGCATTTCCAGTTTTCAAGTGACATTTCTCAACGCTATGGGATTGGTTGTTACGCTTTGCTTTGTACGGAAGTTATATGTATATTGACTTAGATCTGAGCCCTTGATATATTACACCGGTGAATCAATAAGTTTTACGGCATTCGACACGTAATACATGATTATCCACTGGAGCGAGGGCGCGTTTTATAACTTTTGCCTCGGGTTGCTCGTGATATTTTCGAGTCCATTTTTAATTTTTTCCGCCGACCTTGAAAAAATCATATCTCCGAAATTTAATATGGAGACATGAAAACTGATACTACTTCTATATAGCCAATGAATTAACCTATCTTTTGTTGATTAGCAGATATTCGTAGGAGTTATAAAAAAATATTATAAAATCGTAAACTTTAAAAATGTGCGAATCCTGCGTGTTAGTTCCTTTGAAATTGCCCTAAATGTTACTTTTTCAAGTCAACATTGGATATTATCGATTTCTACACGTTGTCTATTGCCTACTTGATAATCACAGAAGCAAAAATATTTTTAAACTGTCGATTTTTAAGTGCAATCAGCTGATGAAATATTTTGCTCGAAATTTTTTTATTGATTTTCGAGATTGCCGAGTGTCAAAATGAAATCCACGTTTTAGTATATTTTAATAAATTTAACACAAAGTAACTGTATGAAATTAGAAGGATTCGTTCATTGTCTACAATTATCAATAAGAATTAACGTGATTTTTGCTTTATTTAACTAAAATAATTGTTTTACAAAAACACCCTAAATCACAATATCAAATTCAGACTCCAGCTTTATAAACATTTGTGACCTTACATTAGATATTTATCACCATGTTTTTATATAACGTAGTAAAACAAGAAACAAGGGTTTTAATAAGATGTATATCATTACAATATACATTACTAATCCTCCAGAAAATACATTTCTATTTGCATAAATCTTGGGTGTTTCGCCGTTTTTATTGACAAAATATGCGTTTTGACAGATTCTTAAGCTCGGTATATACCGTGAAACGTTTTAATTTAATTGGCAATTAAAAACTTGTAATAATTTTAAACCTAAAAGTTGGATTTCGACAAAAAAGTAGTAGGTATCAAAATAATTGAGAACAAATAATTTATTTATGTATTTATTATCGCCCTAGTGGGCTTTTACATTCATTAAAATAATATTACCTTTTTTTTCATAACAATGGTAGAACAGTACATTGATTTAAACAATTGTTTCAGATCAAATACATTTCATTGTAATAAAAATTTATTCAATTTATATTGGTTTTTCTCATATAATTTAAATGGGTTTTTTTCATATAATTTAAACAAAACGATATATAGTATGATTGTGAATTGTTCCAGAGTATTGAACATTGCTTGACAAAACGTAGTTATGTTTAGTGACTAGATCTGAAAAAAAAATCCACTTTACTAGATATAGAAAAATTGACAAAAATAGATATGACGCAAAAATATAACAAGCAATTTAATATGTACAATATACACGGAAAACTGAGAATACCTATGCATTTTTTTAATATATATATATCAATGATCAGAATTAAAATATACATATTAAATATCCACCGAACTTTCTCCGATAGAACCTGAAAATCAAACTTTTGAGGGCTTTATCGTAACAACATTTTTATGAGTAAGTAAATATGCGGAAAGAAAGGACTTGCCTAGCTGCCTTCATAAGACATTCAAACATTATGGATTAATATGCATTATTTCCAAATTTATTCATTTTAAAATAATACAAATATTCGCAGCACGAGTAACCATCAGGCGGCAGAATCGAACGCATTGCCTCGCTGTCATCTAGGTCTTGTCTCATTGTCGCAATGGCCGTATCGGAGTCAAGGGTAGTATTAAATCGAATTTGAGAAGGTCCTGGTAGCATGCATGAGGAATCCTTATCGCTCGTTCCGTGGCTCGCTTCACTCGCTTCATCCATGTCGCTCTCAATGTCCATTTCTGAAATAATAGAAAACACAAATTTATGTTATGTGTCTATTTGTCAATTACGGACCGCCTCCGGTACGACGTTTAAAAAAAGTTAACTCAATGCACGATCAAGTGAATCAAATGCTTGTGCAATGTTAAGAGTCAGATGGGAATGTACGAGACGATGTACGAATGTGAATGAAGGTGGAATTACACTTGTCTATCGTGTCATGACGCGTCAGAGGGGTATCGGTTTCATACATTAAGTATGGTGATGTTTATATTAGTCTGTCGTGTTGTGGTGAAAATCACTAAATGTATGAAAACCAATACCGTTCTGTCGCGTCACGACACGACAGACAAATGTAATTCCGCCCTTCATCAAGTTGTGTGTTGGCGGTCCATCCCCTCTGTCTAACCCTGTAGGGAAATGGTGTGATGGTTAAGCAGGTATGCAAATGAATTTTGCAGCACTTTAATCATGCGTAATTGAATTGGGTGTCTTTTACTCTCGAGATGAATTTTTGCGATCGCTGACGGAGAATAATTATTTATTCAATTATTTTACAAATAGTTTGTAAAATAATTGAATAAAATAAAATAATTGGTATACGAATGTATGCAACGCATCCTTGTTTTATTTTTTAAAGAAAAACAAACATTCCTGGGTTACGAATAACCCGACAATATTTGAAAATTTACTACTACCACCACAGTACATGAAAAATGTTGCTTGAATTGTGTTGGAGGACTTAGCCTGCCGAGGAATCGAACACAGAACGCCTTGGTGGGACCCAAATGCGATGCCCACTGAACCACTGACAGGTCTATTTAGTTGTTTAGTTTTTTTTAACTCACGGTTTCCTAGTGCCGACTCTTCTTCATAGAGAGCTGCTGCGTCGATGTCGTTGGTCATTCCCACTCTGCCCATGTCTTGCTCTGCAATAATAGAAAACACAGACTAATTTAATGTGTCTATATTTCAATTACGGACCGCCTCTGGTACGACGTTTTAAAAAGTAAACTTGTGGCACGATCAAGTGAATCAAATGCTCGAGTCATGCAATATCAAGAGTCAGAATAATAGAAGGGAATGTACGAGACGATGTACGAATAGGAATAAATCAAAGTGTGTGTTGGCGGGCTATCCTCTCGGTCTACCAATCTAGGTAAATAGTGTGATGGTTAAGAAGGTATGCAAATGAATTATGCAGCACTTTGATCATGCGTAATGGACCGCCTCTGGTCTGACGTTTTAAAAATAAACTAACCGTTCTCAAATGCAGACAAGTCTTGATAGAGTGGTACATCCACCCACAGCTCGCTATTGTAGCCAGTCTCCGGAGAGAAGAGTTCACCCCGCTGCGGTTCTCCATCCCACGATGTCTCATGTACAAGTTGGGGAATTGGAGCGGTGGGAGCAGTCAGCCACGGAGGAGGAATAAGCGATGTTAATGTTGCTCGAGTCCCTTGTGTAAAGGGATAGGGGAGAAGAGGGACACTTGATCCCTCGGGGAGACATGGAACATTAATTTTTAAGAACTACTGTAATCCTGGGATTATTTAATCCTGGCAACATTGGTAGTCTATGGTACATGAAGACTTTGTGTATCAGTGACATCTATCATAGTTGAGTAGTTTTAATATGCGAGTGGATGATATTTCTGACGACATCGGAGAAAATTTTCGTAAGTATTTGAATGAATATTTCGCTTATATACCTTACATATTATTAAGTTGTGTTTCAATCATTTTAAAGAACATGTTAAATAGTTTTAAAATATGCTAAGACATTAAGATTAAGTTGTAATGATCGTAGAAATAGTGTTAATTTAATAACCTCAATGTGTCTGGGTATACTTGGTACGTTTTTGTATGGGTGAATTGATCCCCGGATCAAGTCTCCCAAATGCCCGGATCAACTCTCCCATATAAAATATAATTTGGGATTCAAGTCAAGTCTTCCGTGTGGTTATTTCATCTGCTTGTTTTTTTTATTCTCAGATTGACCATCATGCCAAGAAAATATATGAGAAAAGTAGGAGCCCGACCAAGAATACCTATTAATGAAAATAGTTTAAGATTAGCTGTGCAGGATGTGTTAGATGGGAAATCGGTAAATATCGGTTCGGACTGGCCACGCTTATTACGAACAATTTTTAGAAAAAAACTTTAGATTCGCCTTAATTACTATAAAAGGAAACTTTTTGGCTTTGGGGCGGTGGAAAATAATGCATTTTAATTTTCAATTGCATAAAACCAAAATTCGCTTCGCGACCGACACAGCGAAAATCCGCGGCCGTACCGGTCACTGTGATGTTGGTATCCTTGATAAATTAACAAGAGCTAATACGACTGTAGCCGACTTCGTGGGATAAGGCGCGTAATTATGAAATTTGTCTAGCGGGCTTGTTTGTGTAACATGGTTTGTGATACAAAAGAAAGTGCCCCTTTATAACGCCTACTCGCGTCAAGGCAAGAAAAACATCCCAGTTTTCAAGTGGTTTAGCGGCTACGCTAGGTTTGTGTAACATGGTTTGTGATTCGCGGTATTTCATGTAGGTATCCCGCGAAGTCGGCTACAGTCGTATTAGCTCTTGTTAATTTATAAAGGATACCAACATCACAGTGACAGGTACGGCCGCGGATTTTCGCTGTGTCGGATCGCGAAGAGAATTTTGGTTTAATGCAATTGAAAATTAAAATGCATTATTTTCCGCCGCCCCAAAGCCAAAAAGTTTCCTTTTATAGTAATTAAGGCGAATCTAAAGTTTTTCTCTAAAAATTATTCGTAATAAGCGTGGCCAGTCCGAACCGATAATTACCGGGAAATCTATTCGCGGGACTGCAAAACATTTCGATATCAGCGTTATGACCCTGAAGGAACATTCAAAAAAGTTTTGAGATTACTGGAATTTGTCCGTTCAACTCGAAAATTTTTACAGATGATGAATTTTTGAGTTATTTTGTCACTGATAGGGAAAACCCTGATAACAACCTCGTCGAAATAAACCCTGCAACTACCTTACCTGAAAATGACGCCACTGAAACAAATCGTGCAACTGCTGACATATCTGCTGCGCCATCTTCGTCTACCTTACCTGGAAATGACCCCACTGAAACAAATACTACAACTGCTGATGTGTCTGCTGCTCCATCATCGTCTAACTTACCTGGAAATAACCACACCGAAACTACTGCTTTCGCCTCAACTATGCCGTCTGGATCTAAATTAAAGAGTTTTCAAGATTTGAGGCCCTATCCGAAGGCATCCCCAAGAAAAACAATTGCCAGAGGAAGAAAGAAGGGTTCAACAAAAATTTTAACAGATACACCAGAAAAACAAGCCATAGAAAATGAATATAAAGCTAGACAAGAGAAAAAGAATCGTAAGGCAAGAGCAAAAACTGTTAAACGAAACTTGCAACCTAGAGATCAAGATAGTACAACCTCAGAAGATAAAGAGCTGCCTGCTTCATCGAATTCAGATATAAATTTATCAGAAGAAAATGATACGTCCTGTAGTTCTATTGAATCTGAAACCGATAGCGACACTGTGGACAATATCGAAAATGATGACTGGTTGATTGTAAATTTTATATCTCAGAAGGGTCACACACAGATATGTCGGTCAAGTACAAAATGTGAATGGTAAAATTTGTAAAAAAAGTTACTGACAGATTGTTCAAATGGCCTGTAAAGGATGACATCAGTGAAATAGCCAGATACCAAATTGTGAAAAAACTTCCTAAGCCAAAAGTGAAGTCATCTTCAAAGAGGGTTATTAGTTTTGAATTTCCCAAATCGTTACGAAGATTTAATATTGAATAGACACTTTTTGTACTTAACGAGACTGCATTGTCTGTGTTACTAATTGTTTAAGAACAAGTGATTCCGATACATTTAAGTTCGTTTGAGTTAAAGGTAAGAACTACCTCAACACCAAGACCTACCAAACAACAAGATTTAAGACAATTATAGTTCCCTAATTTTAACTATTATTTGTTAGATTTAAAAAAAAAATTAAGGTTCATCTCAATAAATTTGTTTTTATTTGAACCCACCTAGACTTGGAATTCGGGTCAGATCTGGTTAACTAGTTGTAGAGTAGTCTTCCTAGTTGGTAGTATCAAGTATCCCGTACATCAGGGAGACTTGTTCCCCCCAAGGAACAAGTCACCCAGAATATGGGACACATGGTACATTTACGGACCTCATGTTTTTTCTTATTTACTACATGATTTTTCAACGAATGCTAAAAGCCTTTACTAAGGCAATTCCTAGATAAATTCTGCATAAATTAAAAAAAAAAAACTAATTAACTCTTTCAGTACTTAAATTAATGGTCAAAAACAAAAGGGGGGATCAAGTGTCCCTCTTCTCCCCTACGCTATTCTCTCCGGAGATGGATTTCTGAAAACAAATACATAAATAAAATTCACGGATTATTCTCATTCATGCGTGAACTGCATATGTAAAAAGCCAGTAGGTAAAATAAATAAACAATAATAACCAGTGTCATGAAACAGCGTCGATTCTACTGCTTGTGCATAATCCAGATAACCAGAGAGCTGATCCAAATCGGTGTTGCGGAACACTCCGGAAAAACAATAACATATTTTCGTGCATCTAAATACTTACTTTCTTTTAGTTTTTCTTGGTGGTGCTGCCGAGAGTAATATGCGGGCCACCTGCTTCTGGAACTTTCTGCTTTCAAATTCCAGTTGGAATGAAGCAGACTGCGCCCGAACTGCCTTTTGGGCTCTGGCACGATCCTCCCGAACAGTTAGCAAAGCAGGATCACTATTAAAATATTGAAAATATCATTAGCACCACACAGATTCACATCCAAGTAATACCTACTTTAAAAAATTACAAAATACTTACACTCCAGACCGAGCTGCAGCTGCAGATGAACGGCCGCGTCCACGCCTACTTCCTCGTGGTGCAGGTAGTCCGGCATCAGCTGCTATTGTTATTGCAGTTGATGCAGTATCAATAGCAGCTGTTGACAGTATCCTTCCTCTCCCCCTGCCCCTACCACTGCCTCTTCGGTTTCCAGACATCAGTACACTGTACATATTTATATTAAAAATAATGTATTACCTATATTTTGTAAAATATTGCATACTAAAATAAATTTTGTTTACCAGGTTCGTGGAGTATTCTGTTGATTGTTGGTTCTGAAATTTGAAATTAATTACAAAACTAAATAATCCCGGCTTTTTATTATGTTGTTGTACCTTTATCAACGAAAATGGCTATATTTTCTGAAATTACTGCGAAGTATTTGAATTCTATATAACTGATTAAAATTTAACCCAACTAAATGAAATGTACATGTACATATTCTTTATGAATCACTCTTATTGAATAACTATACACACGTTAAGTAATTGGATCGATACTTGCGAAAATTTACACATTCAACAGATGAAATTTGAAATGCACATTCGGTTAATGTAAAATATTTAAAAAGTCACTAAAATTTATATTTGAACCCTTGAAAACACGTTAAACAGATGGATAATTGAATTGTGATAACTGTATTATATAAATTTGTACAAAACATCCATTAAAACCAACACTTAGACATTCTAAATAGCACGCGCGGTTGACAGTTCTCATACAATTCCGTTGACAATTATTGTGATTTGCCGCGAAAATAATTGATCTAGAAATTTCCGTAATTAAATCATACTCTAGCTCCACACTATTCGCGAAGTTGAACGAGGTTAGCCGAATACGATGGTGCGGAGAGGCACTTCGTCCAACCTTGGCTCGCCTCGGGCGACCTCCATTTTTTGTCGGTTTTTGCGCCCGAATCAAAGGACTCGAAGTTGCATGAAGTGCCACGAAGTGCCTTCACGAAGTGCCTCTCTTCACTATTCTCTACACTATACACTTCAGTTCGCTTCAATACGTCGTCGTGAATACACGTGCGCGCTAGTAATTATTTTTTATTAGTCACACGGCACGATTATTAGTGGAATATAGTGGTCGCAGGAGCAAATTCTGTTGCTCCTGCGACCGGAAAATGTTAGAAATACCCGTAGACAAATTAAAGAAAAAGAAGGATTCGTTTTTTGCTACGTACAGGAGCTACCCTAGAAAAAAAATGCGTCAATAAATAATAATAATAATGGTTTATTGTCTTCATTTTTTAGTAACAAGTAGAGATAATGATATCCTCACTGGGATCTCCCGTGCTGAGGATTTCATTTACATATTATAATTTAATTATAAGAAATTAATATGAATTAGACATAACATATATCATGTAGTATTTTTTTTTAAATAATTATAAAGTAAATAAGAAAGTGTTTTTTTTATAATTCAGTTCACTAGATTTGGTTTTAGTTTGTATTTGATATCAGTATATTTTCTATTTCTGATCTGTCTATATTTAGTATCCAGCTTTTTATTTGAAATTTAAATGTTATAATGTTAAGGTTTTTGAGTGAGAGTAGTATTTTATTGTAGAGTTTAATGCCATAATATAAGAAGCTTTTTTGCCCAAATGTTGTGTTAGTAGTTACTTGTTGGATATGTTTTTGACCATGAGATCTAGTGTTTCTAATGTACGTGTTAGTTGTTATTTCTTGGGTTTTGTACTTATGAATGTAAAAAAAGTACATAGTTATAATACGCGAGCGGGCACATTGCAACGGCAGCTGCTACTTGAGCGTCCATGACGTGCGAGTCGTGACGGCACCACTGCGCGAATGAGCATGTTACCGAAACCAAAACTTCAAAATCGTGTGAATTTTCGCCTAAAAATCGGGAGAAAACGCGAGAATTTTGAAGAAATCGGGAGATGACTATTTTAATGAAAGTTCTCCCTTGTCAATAATTCGAATCCCTTTTATTATTGCGAAGCAGAACCTTAACAACAAACGAAAAACCCATAAGCAGCGCCGTCAATAAGATTATTGTAGATGCTGCCCGAGGAATAACGCATTTTTCCCTAATGTTCAACGGGGAATTTTTTTACGTCTGGCAACTCAACACAAATTTTTTGTGAAACTTCGACCTTGGACTGTCACCCGTCACGTAACGAGACGCCAAATTCATTTAATACCTACTTACTTTTAAAAGTGAACGAAATTCATATAAGTAACAATCTTTTAATCAACAAGTAATAATTTTATTTTTATTAAGGAACCAATAAACCACTTCATGGGATTTTTTAAAACACCTCTCACCTGGTGACATATACTCGATAATGATACACTGTTTTGTAATCCTTAATTGGAATACCTACTTATATCTCAGTCTAATCATCAAAAACAAAAAGAAAGTGCACGGGCCATATTAAAATTGTTAATGAAATTATGGAAATTATTACTGTTATGAAATACTTAGAAGTTATATTAGATTATAATTTAACCATTAAACATTTTCATGTTCCGACTGCAACTATTCTTTTTCTTAAAAGGAACATTTAAAAGTCCACAACCCGTGTCACAGTGGAGTAAACCCCTTTTCATGTTCTGACTGCAACTATTCATGTTTTTGAAAGTCACAATTTAACATTTACAGGCTGATTGACTGTGGAGAAAAACCTTTTTTATGTTCTAATTGCAACTATTCATTATCTCAAAAGGAACATTTAAAAGTTCACAAACCGTCTCACAGTGAAGAAAATTTTTTACATGTTCCGACTGCAACTATTCATGTTCTATAAAGTGACAATTGAAAATCCACAAGCCGTCTCACAGTGTAGAAAACCTTTTTCATGTTCCGACTGCAACTATTCATGTCCTCGAAAGTGACAATTTTAAATCAACAAGCCGTCTCGCAGTGGAGAAAAACCTTTTGTATAGTCCGATTGCAATTATTTATGTGCTAAAAATGAGACTTTAAAAACTCACAAGTGAACTCATAGTGGAGAAAAACCATTTTTATGTTCCGACTGCAATTATTCACGTTCTCAAAACGAATATTTAAAAGTCGACAAGCCATCTCACAGTGGAGAAAACCTTTTACAAGTGAACTCATAGTGGAGAAAAACCATTTTCATGTTCCGACTGCAACTATTCACGTTCTCAAAAGGAATATTTAAAACTCTACAAGCCGTCTCACAGTGGAGAAAACCTTTTACATGTTCCGACTGTTACTATTCATGTTCTCGAAAGTGACCATTTAAAATTCACATGCTGACTTACTGTGGAGAAAAACCTTTTTTATGTTCCAACTGCAACTGTGCATCTTCTCAAAAGGAACATTTAAAGTCCACAAGCCGTCTCACAGTGGAAATAAACCTTCTCCATATTCCGACTGCAACTATTCATGTTCTCAAACGGAACATTTAAAAGTCCGCAAGCCGTCTCACAGTGGAAAAAAAACTTTTTTAAAGAAAGCTGAAGCTTAATCCTTGCCAAAATGTTAACCTAAGAAAATTGATTTTAGTATGTTGTTAATTTATTTATTTCAAGATTTTTGTTTATACATTACAATGATAATATATGCAAGATTACAAAATAATTCATGTTTTATTCTACTACTCCATAAGTTGAGCTCTAGGAGATAGGTAGGTACTCAATTTAGACAATATCAATACAATTTTTTTAAATATTAAATATTGCTGTTTAAGTAAGGGTAAATTAATTAATTACATAAAGGGTAAACATTAAGGGTACAATATGTCATTATCCAATTTAAGGGACTTAATTTGTTTTTTGAATAATTCATATTTCAGTGTATCTGTTATATTAATTTTGTTATTGGATAATAATATATTGTACCATCTTACACCTAAATACAAATAGTGGTGCTGAGCCGTGGTCGTTCTAAGCATAGGGATGGCTATTAAGCCATTAGTTTTAAATCTATTGCTTATGCTATCTGAGGGGTGAACTTTTTGAATAAAATATTCTTTATAAATTTGGCATAAGGCGTTTCTCTTATACAATTCTGTAATAGATGGTACATTAAATTCCCGAAATATCTGTATAGTAGGGTAGTCGTATGGTTTCCTAAGAATGGTTTTTATAATTATTCTTTGAATTATAATGATGGGCTGTAAGGAAGCCTTAAAGGCCCCTCCCCACCCAATAATGCCGTACTGTAATAAAGACTGAATTAATGCATAATAGACAATTTTGATAGTTTTCTTGTTTAAAATATTTCGTATGTTAAGAGATTCCGACACTATCAATAGCAATTTCTTTCAAGCATGTAGTTTTTTGTTAAGCTGGCAACACTGCGCGTAGTTTTCGTTTGAGCCAAGCGTTTTGACAGTCTACCGAGGACGCTTGAAGCAAGCTACGTGATGGCGGCGAGCTTGATGCGAATTGATTTTTTTTTTAAATTATTTATTTGGCTTTTTTTAATTATTTATTTATAGCCAAGTTTCTTTGAAAGCGCCAGTAAGGGGATTCAGAGTAAAGTTAGCCTCACAGAAACTGGGAGTACTGTATAAGGCCCGCAGATACATTAATAGTGCACAACTGCTAACATGTACAAATCGCAAGTGCGCCCCACGGTTGAATTTGGCAGCCACCTCTGGTCTGGAGCTCCAAAATACCTGAAAAACATCTTCGACTCTTTGCAGAAACGGGGTCCGTTTGATAGATTCTCCCATCTTAACAGACGGATTGCAATCTTTAGAGCACAGGCGTCGGGTGGGAATGCTATCCTTGTTCTACCGGTATTACAATGGAAGATGCTCCGAAGAACAAGCATCATTGATCCCTTCGGCACCGGTGCATAGTCGGGACACACGCCAAACGCGTGCCCAACATTTGTACATGGTTGACATTTGTCACATGAGAACGGGTCGTTTCTTCGACTCGTTCTTATGTTCAACAGCTCGGCTGTGGAATGATTTGCCGGCCTCTGTGTTTCCTCCTTCCTACAACATGGATCTCTTCAAGACCAATTTTCATTCCTTCCTCTCCTCTAAAAGACCCTCCACACAGCATCACAGATGACATAGGCCCTGAGGGAAATTATTTTCCTCAAGGCCTCCTGTGTGGAGTTAATGTAAAACAAAAAAAATATATTTATCATAGAATTGATTCCGACAGTATTTAAAATTCCGTAGAAGACACAAAGGCTTCAGCGACGAGTTTTAGGAGAAATACTGTATGTGTGACAAAGTTGATCAAACGTATCCACACTAGTGTTGTTTCAAAATATAACTAGCCGTTGGAAACAATAGTTATATTGTTTCAACGTCCAAAGCTGTTGATAATAATTAGCGCCAATAGTTGAAATATAATACCTTCCTCCATTCGAATATTATTCAACGCATTCAACGATTCAACTGCCTAATAAATAAACAGGGTTAAGAGTTTGTACTTTGTGAACAACTCGATATTTCAAGTGGTCTTTTGGTAATGTATGTACCTACTGCACGTTTTTTCCCGTCCAGTATGGGCGATACGCAGCACCAAGGGACAATCAAAATTTATCAACGACAAGCAAAAAATAACCTAAATAAAATAATTTAATATCAATGTCGGCCGCCTAAGAGCTATTGTTTTCAACAGTTGTTGTTAAATCAAAAGGGTCAAGAGATCACACTTCGTCAACGATATTATACCTAATTTGAAATAGTCTATTGGTAATGTACGTACCTACTGCACTTTTTTTCCCATCCAATACGGCCGATCCGTAGCGCCAAGCAACGAGCGAATTTATCAGTGACAAGCAAAATATATCTTCAACGTCTTTTTTAATATTTCAACAGGGTAATATTTTCAACACCAAAACCAACGTCTTCCAACAGTTTCAACTTTCAACGTTATTATTGGATTATTATTACGTGTGTGGGGCGTGGGGCCTGGGCCGTAGAGATAATAATAATACTTGTTTGTTTTTTGTTAGTATCGTGTCGATCTCCTATTATAATCAGCCAACAGTGAACTAATGATTTTTTGTTACTATTTGTGAATGGTGTTGGTTAAAATATTATTGATTACAACTTAAGTTAAACCTCTCCATAGAGACGATGAAACATTATTAATTTGTTAATTTTACGAATTGTTAGTAATGTTATTATTTGTTATGGATTTTATTAATTTTTATGAATTTTTTGCATGACCTTTTGGTAAGAATCCCAGACCCGTCAAATTTAGATATTTGAGACATTTTCTAAATTCTAAGGCTATTGTTTGTAAAATTATGATATATTGTAGTTTGTTTTAATTTAGAAAAACCTGATGTTTGTTCACATCCCACCGGGGCGGTATGTTTAAAAAGCGAAGATTACTGACCTCTAGCGTAACATTTCGAAGCTAGTTTAATAGTGCAGATTTCCTACTTGTAACGTCATAGTTGCACTGTTGTAGTGATAGTTGATAAAACAGATTTCTTTATATCACAGTCTTATATAGGTATGTCAATTATCGTTTATTTTGTTTTAGTGTGTGTGGTTTTTTGGTTATAAATAATGTATTCTTTAGAAAAACGTGCTTCTCATCTCTTGAAAACAGCTAAAATCAACTAGTTATGGTTTGAAGACCATTGTAGTGTTTTGTCGGGTCGGGAAAAAGTATTATTGTAAAATGTGATTATAAATTAAATAAATAAGTTGGTATTCGCCAGTGAAGAAATATTGTATCTTTATTGAAGATCTTCTGCCACAGAATACCAAACTAAACACTTTTAAGAACATGAATAGTTGCAGTCGGCACAAGAAAAAGGTTTTGTTCCACTGTGAGTGAACATATGAATTTTTAAACCACCCTTTTGAGAACATGAATAGTTGCAGTCGGGACATGAAAAGGGCTTTGTTCCATTGTGACTTAACATATGACTTATTTAATTTACACTTTTGAGAACATGAAGAGTTCAGTCACCGTGAGTTAACATATGAAGCTTTAACGATAACTTTTGTGAACATGAATAGGTGCAGTCGAGACATGGAAAAGGTTTTGTTATACTGTGAATGAACATTTGTCTTTTTAAACGACCCTTTGGAGAAAACGAATAGTTGCAGTCGGGACATTAAAAAGGTTTTGTTCCCCTGTGACTGAACATATGACTTTTAAATGGACCCTTTTGAGAACATGAATAGTTGCAATCGGCACAAGAAAAAGGTTTTGTTCCACTGTGAGCCAACATATGTCTTTTTAAACCAACCTTTCGAGAACATGAATATTTGCAGTCGGGACATGAAAAAGGTTTTGTTTCACTATGAGTGAACATATGAATTTTTAAATCACCCTTTCGAGAACATGAATAGTTGCAGTCGGGACATGAAAAAGGATTTTTTCCACTGTGAGTGAACATATGAATTTTTAAATCATTCTTTCGAGAACATGAATAGTTGCAGTCGGGACAAGAAAAAGGTTTTGTACCACTGTGAGTGAACATATGTCTTTTTAAATCACCCTTTCGAGGACATGAATAGCTGCAGTCGGGACATGAAAAGGGTTTTGTTCCACTATGACTGAATATATGACTTTTTAAATGACTCTTTTGAGAAAATGAATAGTTGCAGTCGGAGCATGAAAAAGCTTGTGTTCCACCATGAGTCAACATATGACGTTCTAAATTACCTTTTCGAGAACATGAATAGTTGCAGTCGGGACATGAAAAAGGTTTTGTTCCACTGTGACTGGACATATGACTTTTTAAATAACGTTTTACAGAACATGAATAGTTGCAGTCGGGACAAGAAAAAGATTTTTTTCCAGAATGGGTGCGCAAGTACAGTTCTATCGTCGACGAACGAGAGCAAGGCTTTTCTTCAGAATGCGTCTTAAGGTTGGTCAATAAGTCTGAAAAAGATTAAAGATAAAGCTTCAAAAATGTAAGTTAAGTAGTTTCCGAAAAAAAAATAAGAGAAAACTTTAACAAATTAAAAATCAATTTTACCTGCAACCTGCGTCAGTCCTTCAGAGCGTTCAAAGCATTCTTTTTTAACATCCATGAGATCTATGTCAATATCCATACAGGGAATCCCCCCTCTGACTTCTACTGGCGGTCCTGGTTCTGCCTTTATGGTAACAGTCTCCAAACTGCAATTGCCTGGAGTAAAAAAACACAATACAAACATTGATACTCCGGACTCCTAGAGGAACAACTATGTGGATACTTTTTAGGGAGAAAACATAATTTAATCTAGAACATTTTCAAAACGATTTATATATTTATTGTCAATACATTTATGTTAACTTGCTTTAGTTTGTGTAATAATGCTTCATGTAACTTATATCATTTCCCGTATAGGACAGAGACTAAACTTGAAGGGGATCTTTTTGTGAGCATCATAATTTAAAAAAAAATACATTTTAAATAACATAATAATAATATAGAATAAATCAGACAATATAAAATATTAATTATAAACAGACAATTAACATCGATTTAACCTGTAGCCTGGGTAATACTTTTAGAGTGCTCTAAGCATTCTTTATTAATATGTGTCAAGTCTATGTCTTTTTCCGTATAATGATTTTCCTCTCCACCTTCTTCTCGGGGTCCTGGTTCTGCCTTGATGGGAACAGTCTCCACATTACTGCTACCTGGAATAATAACACTAAAACACTATGACATGACAACACGTGCTGAGAATTACAATTAAAATGACAGTCGTCGGTGCAAGTTTGATGATTATTTGTTATAATTTTGAATTATAATACATTAGGAATATATTTCGTAGACTTCCTCACTAATACGTACAATAATCAAAATCACCGAATCGCTTTAACAAACCTAAAATATGACCCAAAATACCAATATTTTGGAGTTAAAAAAATTATTATTCATTTATTATTATTATTATTCACTCATAGGTGATATTTTGAACCTTGTTGAATGAGCATTTATTTTGTATGAATCACAACGACATTGAGTATTATGGAAAAGTTTTTATTTTTGTGCGTGAAAATGTAGTTTATTTGATTGAGCTGATTTTATATATTGACACTGTGCTTACTCGCAGCAACTTCTGCAGCACCCCCTAAATGCTAAAAAGAAATTAAGACGCCCCGCCAGACCTCCAAAACGGCACGGCCAAGAAAATATGGTAGGATCGAAATGCAAGAAGAAGCATGCCGACACAGCCAAGAAAATATGGTAGGATCGAAATGCAAGAAGAAGCATGCTGACACATCCAAGAAAATATGGTAGGATCGAAATGCAAGAAGAAGCACGCCGACACAGCCAAGAAAATATGGTAGGATCGAAATGCAAGAAGAAGCATGCCGACACAGCCAAGAAAATATGGTAGGATCGAAATGCAAGAACAAGCATGCCGACACAGCCAAGAAAAACCTGCCGTTAATAATAATAATAATAATTCATTATTTTTGTTTTTTTAAATTTATAAACTAACGTTTAAGACAAGATTTTAATGCATCGGACAAAGGGTAACAATTATTATAAGCAATAATTATCAGCTTGAAACACTCATCTACATTTTTTGATACAGATTACAGATTTTTCAATTATTGCTTATAATAAAAATAATAATCTTTGGCTGATTATATATTATACAGCGTTTTGTAAAAAATCCCCTCAAGGGCGCTGAACAAACTTATTATGCAGGCACGATGGGGCAAGGTTTTTGACGGCCGGCATAGTCCAGTGGTAAGGCTCTTGACTCGCACACCGAAGGTCGCGGGATCGAATCCCGGCGTGGTAAATAAATTTTATATGATTAATTTGTGTTATTTCACAATTATTATAATAATAAAGAGTATATTTACTGCACGTTCCAGAGTGGGAGATACCCTCAGTATCGCCCTGGTGTAAGACCACCATTCAGAATTGAAACGTGGCTTGAAATGGCATTAGCCATGTTTGGTGACCAAATCTAAATAACCAGGTACTTCCCCACCTTCCTCTTCCCTATCTCCTTCCCCTCCCCATTACCTTCAGCCTCACTTTGTACCCTAATTGAGGATGCTATAGTCTCACTGGATTCAGACGGGAGCAGTTGGGACTCTTGTGTGGTATTCATATAAAAAAAATATTAAAAAGAAGGAGGGGATGCCCCACATTGGCTGGCTGAAGGATGAACTCTGGGATTGTCGACGGAGTCGCGTTTTCAAATTTACAGTACTTCGTAGGAAGGTTTTCCTTCTTCCGTTCATATTCTTTGTATTCATAGACCTTGAATCATGAATATGTCTTAGAAGCCTACTTTTTTCGGAACCCACTCTAGGTTTTTATTTTTTGCCCCACCCTAAATCAAAACCTGGCTACGCCCATGTTTCCAACTACAAACTAGACAAACAATTATAACAATTTATCGCTAAAAATTGCATAGACCGGTTCACCGATCGAAACTATATGTAAGTACAATGATTTGGTCAATGAATTTGATCGATGCTGCGTAAAAATGTACATATGCTGTTCCATTCATACTCTGTGCAGACAAAACACATACAGGACCATACTTCCCTGGGAGGTCACTTGAGATTAACACTGTTTATTGTTTATTTAAAGAAATTTAGAATCAGTTAACACTCAAAGGACATAATTGGTTCTATTGTCGATTGTGTTTCTATCAGTTATGTAACAAAAAGACAACAAGATACCTGAATTATTTTGTAAAATGGTTTCCGGAGATTCTTTTTCGATAACAGGATATTCTATATCAATTTCCGTAAGTATCACAGCAACACTCTCTTCCGCGCTTGTGCCTGGTTCTAACTTGATGGCGGTGGAATCCATACTTTTACATAAGGATCTGCTAGTTCTACTTTAAGTACTTTAACTTTGTAATGAGGTTGACGAATTTATTCAGAGATGGACGGGTTGATTTTGTTAAAGGTGAACAATTCGATAAAACGATTAAAGTCAAATAAGGGAACCAACAAATTAAGTGACGGAAAGCACGCCGAGATGTATCCATAGATATTACAGACTTTAGAAAAAAAATCGAGTTAATTATAAAATCATAGTGTTGCCTTTTTAATTCTTCCACCCCTCAACAACTTCATGTGGTGAAGGAAGTGTTTGGTAAAAAGACTTTATGAGTATTTTCTTCAATTGTTCATTGTCTGTGGAAATGTCATTTTGAATCTTGTGACGTTTCAATTGCTTCTCGCGTCGTCGTTCAATACCATTTTTGCTCCGCTTTTCAGAAGTAATATTGTAAAAACTGCTTAATTTTTGTGTTAAATTTGTGTAATTTTCGGTTATTTCAATTACAGTAACATATTTTTCACGAAATCATTCAAATTCTTGCAATTCTGTTTTTCTCTTGACGTTTCTTCAATGCATTAGTTTTGGTAAGTACGTAAGACGTTTATGTTGTATTGAATAATTAAGGACCAATCTCTATGAATAATCCATTTATTATAAGAATACGATACATTTTAAAACATTTGCGATACAATATTATATTGAGCTTTGAGCTACCCAACATCGGCCAGGTTAACAGACAGACGAGAGTATAACACAGGTGGACAATGTAACGCTGTCCGAAATATTGGCTAAAGAAAGAGGTAGCCCAACACGGCATACCGCCCCAGAAATAAATCGTGATATCACTTTTGGCCGTTAAAATCTCAACTCATTTCCGAGAGTACGTGAGTTTGTACATTGTAGATTTACTACCGCTGTAACAAATGCTGACCAAGAGATTATTAAGTTTATTAAATCCTTACCCTGAGCGGAAAACTATAATATATTTCTATGAGTCAATTCCATTATAACATCATATTTTATGTCTTGCATTTACTGATTGTCAATAATAGACATAACCAAGCTGAATATACTTCTTACCCTGAAATACAATAGCCAATGTTGGATATTTTTTTATTTACCACATCTCTTTTTTTAGCAATCAACTTTTATCATTAAAGTATTAAAAGTAACGGAAAACATTAAAAAAGTGCACAAACTAACACAGAACATTGTGCTACTACATAGTACTCTAATTTATACCAGTGATCTACCACATCTAAAGTTTTAATACCTGAAACAAAACAAAAAAACAGTGCTCTGACTAAAATAATGAACTTTAACTATTAAAAGAAACTGAAAACAGTGTCCATCATTAGGGCAGATGTGTAGATATTAGTGGTAAAATGTGTGCTTAAGTACTTCGAAGCAATACCGTGTTGCCAGCTCCACTCCACTGCGAGCTGGAATTACAGTAAACTTGAAGATGGTTTTCTGCATTTAGCTTTGGTGTAGCCGTCAATTACCGGATACCAAGAACTATTGAGCTTAGCTCCGTCGTCTCTATTAATGTTAATAGGATTTTTATGAATTTCAATTGCCTTTGTAATTATGCGTGCTCTATAAGTTTTGGGTCTTCCCAAGACTTCAGGAAGAAATCCAAAGTAATAGCCGGTTTCAATTAAATGCTCGGCGATTGCCGATTTGTCAGGGTGGCCAAGTTTACACGCTCGAAAGTGTTCCGATATCCTTTTAGAGATCGTCCGCTCTGTTTGGCCCACATAGACCTTATCACATCCGGAACAGCTGAGTTTATATACTTCATCTTATTCTAGAGGAAACTTGGTCTTTGCAGGCCTCAAAAAGTCTCGTATTTTTGTCGTGGTTCCGAAGACAGTCTTGATGCTTTCTTTTTTTCAAAAGCCTGGCAATTTGGCTGTCACATTGTGAATGTAAGGCAGGAAAGCTCAGCCCTTTGACTCTTGTTCAATTCTGTCTTCGTTTGGTGCAGATTTGGCTCTTATGATTTGCCTTGTCTGCCTTGCCGGGTAACCATTACGCTCCAGTGCATCGGTGAGCTTTGTAAGTTCCGCTCTGATTTTCGTTTCTTCACATATTCTGGTCGCTCGGGTTACCAACGTGTGGATAAGTCCTCTCTTCTGCGCTGGGTGGTGATGCGAATCGGCATGTAGATACCGATTTGTATGAGTTGTTTTCCTATACACTGTGTGTCCTAGGCTACCATCTTATTTTCGCATCACTTCCACATCTAGAAAAGGCAGGATTTTGTGGTTATTTTCCAGCTCCATTGTGAACTTAATTTTACTGTGAAGTGAATTAAGATGGTCTAGGAATTCATTCAGTTTCTTTGTTCCATGAGGCCAAATGGCGAAGACATCATCGACATAACGCCACCACACGCAACCAAAATACTTTTGGCCGTGAAAATCTAAAATCATATCGTGTTACTACTTTATACCTGTGATTTAACAAACCAAAAGTTTAAATACCTGAAACAGTGTTGTGACTCCACATTTAAACTTTGTAAATTATACTCTAAAAATGTACTGCGAGGGCTGCCTCAACTAGATCTCGAATAATGACTTTGCACTCACCTGTGCCATCTGCAATACCGCGTTTCATAATACCTGTGTCAACATCACCGATACAAATTTCAAAAGAATGGCGGTTAAAAATAAATTAACTTGGAACTGTCCGAAATGCAAAAGCCGATCGAACTCACCGTCCTCGAAGTCCGGTTCAGGAACTGATGTCTTATACGAACGAATCACCAAACATTTTGACAGCAAAATTACTGAAATGAAAAAAATGTTTGAAGAAGAAATAAGAGACTTCTAATCTGTAACCAGTATGAAGATCTTATGTCGAGCTTCAAACAAATACAGGATCTGCATAAAGAAACCAAGTTTTTACGTGAGGTGAACGATCAGAATAACATTAGAATTTCTAGCCTTGAGTGTAGACTTGCAGAGCTCGAGCAAGAGAAGTTATCTGACAGTGTGGAGATGGCGGGAGTGGAGCTGCAGCCGGGCGAACAACCTACGGAAGCTGTACTACGGGTAGCCAGCTTGCTGGGCTTGCCCCTGCTACAACAGGACATTCGTATGGTGACCAGGACCCAAGTCCGCAGACGCAACACCCCGGACAAACTGCATATCTCTTTTCACAACCCTAAAACTAGGGATTCGATTCTCTCAGTAAAAAGTGCGGCCAAAACACTTAACTTGAGTTCACCGATTTACATCAGTGAAGTGCTTTCACCTTACTTTAAGGAACTATTGTGGAAAACCAAACAAACTGCCTAAGAAACTCTTTTCCAATTCGTGTGGTTCAAAGCGAGCAGACTACTTGTACGTAAAGGACCTGGGGAAAAAACCATCCAGATTAAACACGAAAATGATCTTAAAAAAATGGGGACTCATCCATAAATCACTAACCCATCAAATTTACATTTTCTAATTTACTTAATACTAACATGGCTGATCTACTGAAAATGAATCTTAATAACTTGCACCACCATTACACTACTGCGGATCAGAAATTATGTGATTCACTCCTCACTAGCCCACCTTCACTAACTATACTAAATCAAAACGTACATTCTCTTAACAAAAATTACGATGAACTCGATATCCTAACCAACGCTATATAGATTTTAATATCATTATTCTCACAGAATGTTGGATTACAAACGCCTTCACCCAGAAACACAAAAAAAATTACACCCAGTACCACTCCAACAGTTACAGTTACACCTACCAACAGAAGACGTCAAGTGTAAATTTGCTCCGTATAAAATAACGAAATAAAGTGCTAAAAGTTATATCAATCAATACAAATCCGTGTAACAGTGATAGAACAGTGTTGCGGTAGTATTGGAGTGAATTTCATGTATGTACAGAACTGTTTTAATTAAGTGAAGCTCTTTATAAGAAAGAAGTCTAATAACCGTGATTTTGACAATTTGAATACCCTACCTACATATGAAACACTGTGAGAAATAGTGAAGGTGTTGCGGATTTTGCCCACCAACAGGCGCAAAAATAAACATCCAAGGATACCAGTGAAGGTGTTGCGGATTTTGCCCACCAACAGGCGCAAAAAATAAACATCCTAGGTTATTAATCTATTTCTTATTCTATTTCAAGGATATTAACCTATTCACTATGGATTTCCAAATAAAGTCTTTAGAATATATGACAAAAGCAAAGATAATGATAACGGAACTATTAACTATTTTCAATGACCCATCGAATAATTTCACAAAAACTCAAATAGCGAAAGTAACGCCGAAAACGACAGACATATTGGGAACTATTGGAGAAATGGCTGTTACTATGGGAATTGTAGTTGGTGAACTGACAGCATCCAAAAATCAAGCAATTATTCAGCCACAAGTGGAGGAAAAAATAAAGAAACATGAACCAATTGTGATCATTAAACCGAAAAATCAGGATCAGAAGAACAAGAAAACGCAGGATGAATTAAAGAGTCACATAGATCCAGTTAATGTGGGCGTGGCCGGAATCCGAAATTTTAAAAAAGGAACTGTCATAGTTAAACTGAAGAACACAGAATCAACAGTAAAAATCCAAAAAGAAATCATTAATAAGCTTGGGGATAGGTATGACATTGATATTCCTAAACCCAAAAATCCAACGGTAAAAGTGATAGGAATTACAGATAAATATACCGCCGAAGAAATTGAAAACAATATAAGGATGCAGAATGATTACATAGATAAAGAAAACTCTAAAATATCAGTCAAATTTATAAAAGAAAACAAAAAAAGTAGTGGATACAATAATTTTACTGTATTCATAGAAGTAGATGGAAAAACACACTCTAAAATGTTATAAGAAACTAAGATAAATATTGGATGGAACAGATGTGCGGTTTACGATCATCTCTCAGTTCTGAGACGTTTCAACTGCAACGGATATAGACATAAGGCAGGGGACTGTAAAAATAAAAAATCTTGCGGAAGATGTTCAAACGAACATGATACGTCAGAATGTAAGGAAAATATTGACAAAATGAAATGTATTAACTGCAAACTCACAAATGATAAACTTTCATTAAATTTGAACGATAACCATCAGGCATGGAGCAAGGAGTGTCCTATATACAAAAGAAATATAGAATCAGAGAAGAGAAAAATTGATTTTTTAGGATAAAAAGAAAAGCAACTGTATACTACTTAAATATTGCAAGCCTTTTGGCCCATGTAAATGAAGTTGAATTATTATTGCAAGAAGTCAAACCAGAAATTTTAATGCTAAGTGAAACGTGTATAACCAACGATGTATACAATTCCGAAGTATCATTTATAGGGTATTCAACTGTAAGATGCGATTCACATAGTCGACATACGGGAGGAGTGATTATGTTCATTAAAGATTGTATATCTTTCAAAATAATATCAAATGAAGTATTTGATGGAAAAAATACGTGGATTCTGGCAATACAAATAACAAAAAACTTGATTAAAGGAACCTACTCTGTATTATACCACTCACCAAACCAAAGCCATTCGAAATTTTTAGATTTCTTCGAAAGTTGGTGTATTAAAAATATGAAAAACCAAGATATGTTTTACATAGCTGGTGACTTTAATATTGATATGAAAGTAAAGAATACCTACAGTAATAGACTCCAAAGTTTAGTGAATGATCTATGAATGAAACAACTTGTGACAAAACCAACGAGAATATCAAACGCATCAGCAACCATTATTGATTTGGTTATATCAAATCATTTTTACTTGAACGTAAAGGTTGTGGATACACCAAAAATATCAGACCACGAAAACATAATAACACTACTTGAAACGAGTGTAATAAAAAATGAGTCAAGGGAAATTATGTATAGAGATAAAAGGAACTATGATCACTTTAAATTCTGTGAAACTTTAAAAAATGGTATCTCACAAATTACTGAGTCTAAATCGTTAAATGACAAAGCAGAAAATTTCGTCAAAATTTTGACAACCGCAATCGATAAAAATATGCCGATAAAAAGGGTTAAGTTTAAAAATACTAACAGATGGTATTCGATACCGTTACATAACCTTCAATAACAGAGAGATAATGCATATAAAGCGGCAAAATTGGAACCATCCAATGAAAAATGGAATGCATATAAAAAAATTCGCAATTTTTATTCAAAACAAATTAAAAAACATAAGTGCGATTACTATAAACAAAAATTAGAAACACAACAGAATGAGCTAAGAAAACTTTGGATAACACTAAAAGAAATTATAAAGGGCAAACAAAAAGAAGTTGTAAAATCGATTGATTTCCCAGATGGAAATGAAGAAGAAATTGAGAATATAGCGACAAAATTTAACAAGCACTTTATATCGAGCATAGATCTTATAAGCGAAAGTATTCCTGAATGTCCTGTTAACAACCTAGACATAGACAGGCCTGTATGCACCGATGAAGAGTTTAAGTTTAAAAATATAGATTTACCATACTTAAAAAGAGTCTTAAGTAACATGAAATCGAATGTTATTGGCGAATCGATGGTCCAAATTATCAATGAATCTCTGAATAGTGGAGTGTTTCCCAAAACTTGGAAGACATCTGTAATAACTCCTATTCCGAAAATCGATAACCCAAAAAAAGTTGACGAATTCCGACCGATAAATTGCTTACCCAAATATGAACAAATACTTGAATACATTGTAAAGGAGCAATTAACTGATTATATTGAGACAAAGCAGATATTAGTTCGACAACAATCGGGTTTTAGAAATAAATTTTCCTGTGAAACCGCTATTAACTATGTAATACAAGATTGGAAAAATTATAGAGATAAAAACAGTAAAATTATTGCAGTATTTTTAGACTTAAAAAGGGCATTTGAAACAATCGATAGAGACAGATTAATAAAAAAATTAAGAAATATTGGAATTAACGGTAAAGCAATTAATTGGTTTGTTGATTATCTATCAGAAAGAACGCAAGTAACAAAATATGGTGGAATAACATCGGATCCACGTCATACTAGCAAAGGCGTTCCACAGGGATCTGTCCTAGGTCCATTGTTATTCATTATATATATAAATGATATTGTTAAAGTTTTAAAGCATTGTGCCATTAAATTATTTGCTGATGATACATTGTTATATATAGCTAGAAAAAATTTACAGGATGCCATTGAAGAGATACAAAATGACTTAAATAATGTAACGCTTTGGTTAAACATAAACAAACTAAAACTGAATGTTATGAAAACTAAATTTTTGATTATTGATAGTCAAGATGGAACTGAACATGCAATACTAACCATTGATAACATAAATATAGAAAGGGTTAACAATATTAAATATCTGGGTGTAATATTATACGATAAATTAAAATTCGACAAACACTTCGATTACATATCTAAGAAAATTGCTAAAAAAGTTGGCTTCTTAAAAAGGATTAGGAATAACGTGGATCTCAAGACAACGCACCTTGTATATAATTCTATTGTAACTCCTCATTTAAATTATTGTTCTAGTGTTCTATTTTTATGTAACGAGACCCAAAATAATAAACTACAGATTATACAAAATAGGGGAATGAGGATGATTCTGAAATGTAATATCTTTACTAGAGTTAAAACTATGTTACAAAACTTAAATATGATGACAACTAAACAACATATAATATATAATACGTTAACAATGATGTACAAGCTTAAAAATAACATGCTCCCTAAATATCTGCAAACGAATATTATATACCATGAAAATATTCACAATTATCCTACGAGGAGTTGCCGAAACTTCAGGTTTCCCAAAACTAAACTGACGTGTACACAAAACAGCGTGTTTTATAAAGGTCAAAAACTTTATAATAACCTACCAAATTCCATAAAGGAAGCCTCAAGTCTTAGCACTTTTCGTAAAACATGTGCTACATACATTAAGTAAAATTTATGAATTGTATTTATTTGTATTAACTGTATGTCTTAAACCCTATTGTTTGTATTTCTAACTGGAGTAACTGTATTTCTTTTTAAAACTGTATTCTTTCCGTTATAATTTTATGACTATATTTATTTTATTATGTATTTTATATGTTTTTTTTAATACTAGATGTATGAAAAAATTTGCTTACATCTAAATAAAGTTACAAAAACAAACAAACAAACAAACAAACAAACAAAAACTCATCAAAAAATTAAAAACAAAACGACGGTGTTGTGGTCTATCTTCATAACAACCTTAGTAGTTTAGTTTCTGAAATTTTCATTGATAACTCAAAACTTTTTACAAATAACACAGGTGTACAAAAAAATAAAAATTGAGAGCTGTTTTGATTTTTACTGCGTAATTCTTATGTTTTTGGGTGTGCTGAATCCGATAATGACTTTCATTTTGTCACAGAACGTCACGTTTTCTGACAATGTAGGTATCAATGTTAAACAAGTTATCATCTTAAAATAAACCATAAAAGACTAAAAAAAAAAATTTGTCTAAAATTGCGTAACAAAACTTATTTTTTTATCTTAAAATACATTGATTAGTAAGCACTGGACATATTTCTTTTTCCCAGTGAGACTCTTTTTGGTACATTTTGCTTGTAGGAAGCATCTGGAAGGTCTCTCTGAAGCGTCCAACAGTAGTCTGCAATCATTGAGATGCTCCATCTTCCCTGGTATCTTTTTCCATCTCCTTAATATCTTGGTGAAATCTTTCACCGTGCTCTTCACTCACACATCCTAAATTTTCTGGAAAGTAGTCTAGGTGGGAATGAAAAAAATGTACTTTTAAACTCATTAGGCAACCTAAAGCTTGAAATGCTTTTAACGATTTGTTTGTAGTTAGGGTCTTTGTTATTGCCTTAAAATTCAGGTTACCCTCCCCGATCCCTAGTTCCCCTCCCCCCTCCCTCGAACCCCCTACCCGAGTTCCCCTCCCCCCTCTCACATTCCATACATTCAGTCCCGGTACATTCAGTCTTCACAGCTCGCGTGCCACCTATTGCATTTTTTATACAAATTTCATAATGCCAGAGCTCACCAGTAGTTTTATACAAGTCTTGTCTTGATAATAACGAACACAAAAAAAAGAAATATCCAATTTGGTGCAGTCATTCAAAAGTAATGCGCGTACATACATTTCTGCGATTCATTTTTAATTAATCACTTAATTTTTCGTAATTTCGTAATGCCAGAGCTCACGATTTTATACAGAAACCATCGCGGGCAAAACACATCATATCCCAATGTTTCATCGCAATCGGATGAATGGTTTAGCAATGAAATGTTTATTGCCAGAGCTCACTATTGTATATTCTATCTATATTTGTATACCGTTTTGCAAAATAACCTGACGGCATTTTTGTTGTAGACCTGTGTAATCGTCAACCAAGAAACATGTATACTTGCACTATACAGATCACCATCCACCCATGATATCGCACCATTCATATCTTCCCTTAATAGTCATCTTAATAAATTAAATTCCTTTAAAAATATCATAATAGCCGGTGACCTTAATGTTAATCTACTGCCTACTGGTCACTCACAAAACCACGATTACCTTTTGATGCTGATGCAACATGGAATCTTCAGTACTATTAATACCCCCACCAGGGTTACCAATAACACTGAGTCTTGTATAGACCACATTATGGTAAAATCAAAACATTATATTAAAAGCATAATCTACGAATCCTCTATTACGGACCATTACACAATTAGGCCTGAATACACCAACTCCAAATTTGCCTACTCAACGCTATTTCACAATTAAGAATATTGCCTATGACAACATAAAATCTTGTTTAGATGAACAATCATGGGAGCATTTAAGGAGTATAACGTCAGCAGATAAGGCTTGGCACTACTTCATTACATACTTACAAACCATCATTACACAAAATATAAAGACATCAACAAAAATTATTCCCCACCGCAAAAAAAACTAAAAACTTGGATAACCCAAAGCATCTTAAACTGTATAAAAAAAAAAGAGATAAATTACACAAACAAGTCAAACTCAACCCTTCTGATACTACTCTCTACTCATTCTACAAAATGTATAGATATCTATGCACCCAAATTATACGAACAGCAAAAGAGCTACACTTCAAAAATAAACTGGTAGAATCCAATTACGATCCCAAAAGTGTATGGTCAATACTTAAGGAAAGTACTTGCACGCATAATTTCGATGATGATAATATCAAAAATATTGTCATTAACAATGAAGAAATCCTCTTCCACAACAATCCTACACTAGTTTTAAATTACATTAACAATGATTACACAAATATTGGAGGCATTCTGGCAGAAAACATTACAAGTACTGTGGCAGAGAATCTACATTCATCTAACCAACAAGATACTCCTAACTCCAATAATAATATACAATTTAAACTCCAAACCATCTCATGTGATAAGACAATTAAAATAATCTAATCATTAAAGAATAGCTCAGCTGCAGGTACTGACAACATAGACGCTAAAACCATTAAACTCTAAGTGACCAACTACTCAATCCACTTACAAACCTGTTAAATCGTAGCCTAAAAGAAGGTATTTTCCCTAGCTGCTTAAAAAATAGACTAGTAATTCCTATCGATAAGTCAGGACCTAAAAATGACATCAACAACTACAGACCTATCACTCTTCTAAATACTATGTCCAAAATTCTGGAAAAAGCGATCAAAGAACAGCTTTACCACTACCTAGAAACAAACCATCTACTCTCGAAGAACCAGCATGGCTTTAGAAAGAACAGAAGTATACAACACGCTTTAACCTTAGTAACAGACTTTATTAACTCTAACCTTGACTCAAAGAAAAAAGTAATCTCAATATACCTAGACTTATGTAAAGCCTTCGATACAATATCTCACAATATACTTTTTTTTTAACTTATTAAAGTCCGCATAACTGGAAATGAACTTACCTTACTAAAAAGTTTTATGTCAGAAAGAACTTAAAAAGTCATTATCAACAAAGTGAAAAGTGAACCCCATCCGATCAGTTACGGAGTGCCCCAGGGTAGTGTTCTAGGTCCCATAATATTTCTTATCTACATCAATGATATCTGTGAACTAATTACAGAAGGCAACATTGTGACATTCGCTGATGACACCGTAACATTAAGGCATTTCTTAAAGCTGAGAAAAGTCCTTGAAAATACACGACTGCTCCCAACCCTCCTCAACATGCAATTGCGAAATCATAGAAAATGTCAAACAAATAAAATATCTAGGCGTCATAATTGACGCAAACCTACGCTGGAATGACCACATTAACTTAATTACATCCAAGCTTAAAAAATCATGTATCTCTTAAATAATATAAAAAAACATCTTCCCACGCACAATACTAAGATCTATCTAATTTGCTCTCTCCCAATCGTTAATCATGTATGGTCTTCTATCTTGGGGAAGCGCAAGTAATATTTCTCTAGATCCACTAGAAAAAGCACAAAAGGCAACAATCAAACTAATTCTTCAAGTAACATATGATACAGACTCTGAAAAAAATTTCAAGATGCTCGACATTTTGTCAATCAGACAACTCTACGCTAAATCGAGCTTCAAATTCAAGCTACATGTCCCTTTACTTTCTCAGTCCTCAATAACAAGCCGGTTTTCAACAAACCCAACACTCAACATCCCACTAAAGCACACGACCCACGAACAAAGATCCTTTAACTACTGTTCCATCAAATTATATAACTGCATGCCACCTTCTTTGAAACAACTTGCTGATAGCTGATTATTTACCAACAAATAAACTAAAAAAACAAATCACAGACTGCATAAAAACTAAAGGCACACTATTTTTCCAAAACCTATTTACTCCAAACCAAATATAAAAATTAACTTCCAAATAACCAATGTACAATAACCATTAAAATAATTAAAAAATAAATAATTAAATATAAAACTTTCTACTACAACACATTAATACTTGTCACACATAATCATAAATAAACACGTAAACACCTCAGCACAGGTTCTCCTAGTGAGGTGTTCACGAAACATAC
Source organism: Limnephilus rhombicus (assembly GCA_929108145.2). Lineage (NCBI taxonomy): Eukaryota > Metazoa > Arthropoda > Insecta > Trichoptera > Limnephilidae > Limnephilus > Limnephilus rhombicus. The sequence goes on along the minus strand of OV815289.1, from coordinate 18,632,387 downwards.
AATACTAATCCACAGTTTCACCTTCACAAACCTACTTAATAAAATTGTAAAAATGTTTTGAAAATGTGTCTATTATGTAAAAATGTGAATTAATAAGTAATACTGTAATGCATAGAAATAAATAAATAATTATACAGGTAGCGAATGGGACACTGTTGTTTTAACAACCAGAGTGGGAATTGAGGACAAAAAGATTTTTTCTTATTGCATTCTCACTTTTTCAATGCGATAAATGTATAACTTAGTCATCTTACTGATAAAACTTGTGATTGTCTGCTCTTCACCTTATCATACTTTGGTAATCTTAGTTGTTTTTTTTTTTGTTTGAATACCGCACTTGTTTATGCCACAATTAGATGCAAGATTTCAAAAAATCATCTGTGATTCTGCATTGTGGTCCAGATCACCTCCATGACATGAGATATTTAATTCCAAATGAAAGAAATTACTTAAAACTCTTAAAAAATCACTCTAAAATTGGATTATTTATTTTTAGCTGGAACCAGTTACCATAATTATAACATTTAATCGGAACGCTATCACAGAAGGCCATGGATCTTCCCAACCCAGAGAGTGTTTCCATCAAGGTCGAACCAGGGTCCCAGGAAGAAGGCGCAGGTGAAATGCCCTATAAGGATATAGATATCTACCTCCCGGATGTAAAGAAGGAATGTTTGCAGTCTGCGGAGACAATCAGTAAGTTGCATTTTGATTTCAAATGTTCAGAATTCTTGTCGGTTTTGAAATACTTTCTTTAATTTATTAAACATATGTTCGTTTGCTCACGCCGTCCTCTTTTGTCGTTCGCTTGTTATTTTGATATTTACTTTAAAATGTATTAAATTATTTTTTTTTAATTATGATGCTCACCAAAAGATCCCTCTCAAGTTTAGACTTTGTCCTATATGGGAAATGATATAAGTTACATGAAGTTTTATTTTGTATTACATATACATAACTGAAGCAAGTAAAAATATTTGTATTGACAATAAATACGTAAATTGTTTTGAAAATGTTCTAGATTAAATTATGTTTTCTCCCTAAAAAGCATCCACATAGTTGTTCCCCTAGGAGTCCGGATTATCAATGTTTGTATTATGTTTTTTTTACTCCAGACAGCTTATGTTTGGAGACTGTTACCATCAAGGCAGAACCAGGACCTCTAGTAGAAGTCAGAGGGGGGATTCCCTGTATGGATATTGACATAGATCTCATGGATATTAAAAAAGAATGCTTAGAGCGTTCTAAACGACTGACGCAGGTTGCAGGTAAAATTGATTTTAAATTTGTTTAAGTTATCAAATCATTTTCTCGTAAATTTTTCTTTTTGCTGAAGCTATTTTGCTTACATTTTTGAAGCTTTATCTTTAATCTTTTTCAGACTTATTGAGCAACTTGCGCACCCATTCTGGAAAAAAACCTTTTTCTTGTTCCGACTGCAACTATTCATGTTCTTATAAGGGTAATTTAAATCGTCATATGTTGACTCATAGTGGAAAAAAACCTTTTTCTTGTGCCGACTGCAACTATTTATGTTCTCAAAAAGGTCATTTAAAAAGTCATATGTTCAGTCACAGTGGGACAAAACCTTTTTCATGTCCCGACTGCAACTATTTATCTTCTGAAAAGGGTAATTTAAAAAGACATATGTTCACTCACAGTGGAACAAAACCTTTTTCGTGTCCTGACTGCAACTATTCATGTTCTCAAAAGATTGATTTAAAAAGTCATATGTTCACTCACAGTGGAACGAAACCTTTTTCTTGTGCCGACTGCAACTATTCATGTTCTGACAAGGGTAATTTAAAAAGACATATGTTCAGTCACAGTGGGATAAAACCTTTTTCATGTCCCGACTGCAACTATTCGTGTTCTCGAAAGGATCAATTAAAAAATCATATGTTCAGTCACAGTGGAACAAAACCTTTTTCATGTCCCGACTGCAACTATTCATGTTCTCGAAAGAGTGATTTAAAAAGTCATATGTTCACTCACAGTGGAACAAAAACTTTTTCATGCCCCGACTGCAATTATTCATGTTCTCAAAAGGCTGATCTAAAAACTCATATGTTCACTCACAGTGGAACAAAAACTTTTTCTTGTGCCGACTGCAACTATTCATGTTCTGACAAGGGTAATTTAAAAAGACATATGTTCAGTCACAGTGGGATAAAACCTTTTTCATGTCCCGACTGCAACTATTCGTGTTCTCGAAAGGATCAATTAAAAAATCATATGTTCAGTCACAGTGGAACAAAACCTTTTTCATGTCCCGACTGCAACTATTCATGTTCTCGAAAGAGTGATTTAAAAAGTCATATGTTCACTCACAGTGGAACAAAAACTTTTTCATGCCCCGACTGCAATTATTCATGTTCTCAAAAGGCTGATCTAAAAACTCATATGTTCACTCACAGTGGAACAAAAACTTTTTCTTGTGCCGACTGCAACTATTCATGTTCTGAAAAGGGTAATTTAAAAAGACATATGTTCAGTCACATTGGGATAAAACCTTTTTCATGTCCCGACTGCAACTATTCGTGTTCTCGAAAGGATCAAATAAAAATTCATATGTTCACTCACAGTGGAACAAAACCTTTTTCATGTCCTGACTGCAACTATTCATGTTCTCAAAAAGGTAATTTAAATCGTCATATGTTGACTCATAGTGGAAAAAAACCTTATTCTTGTGCCGACTGCAACTATTCATGTTCTCAAAAAGAACATTTAAAAAGTCATATGTTCAGTCACAGTGGAACAAAACCTTTTTCATGTCCCGTCTGCAACTATTCATGTTCTCGAAAGAGTGATTTAAAAAGTCATATGTTCACTCACAGCGGAACAAAACCTTTTGCTTGTGCCGACCGCAACTATTCATGTTCACAAAAGTAATCGTTAAAGCTTCACATGTTGACTCACAGTGGAAAAAACCTTTTTCTTTTTCCGAAGTAAGTATTTTTGATCTCAAAAGGGTAATTTAAAAAGTCATATATTGACTCACAGTGGAACGAAACCTTTTTAATGTCCCAACTGCAACTGTTCATTTTCTGAAAAAGGTGATTTAAATCGTCACATGATGATTCACAGCGGTATAAACTATTTTCATTTTTAGACTGCAAATATCAGTTTTCTAAGGAAAATGTAAAGAGCTACTTGTTTACTCATTCACATAAGTGACTTTCTCTAAACTATGGAATTTGCTCCTTTTTATACATTTACTACTCATTTTGGGAGGCAGTTATGGGACCGCCAACCCCGGTAATCATTATTTTGGAAAACCTTACATATTTACCATAGGTGGTCCGAAGACGTTCACTACGTTTTGTGATTTAGCAGGGGTTCCGTATTCATTGGGTGAAGTTTTTCTATGTGTTGGTGGCGAATACTTTTGCTTACCTAGTTCGTTGCGGGTCGGATATGAGAGACTGGTTGAGGGAGACCTAATGTTGACCTGTCCAGCCAGATTCTCTCGACCCATCGCCTCGCTCCGTTGTTGAAGGGTTAGATTCGTACATCCGTTACTTTTGGACACACTGACCTAAGATTCCTACCCACCCCTCGTATCTTATTCCTTCCCGGAAAATCCTCTTCTTCCTTACCTCGAAATGAAAACCAAGTCTCCTTCAACGGAAGCAATCTTCCGAACAGGCCATCCATTGATATGCTTGGTGTAACTCTAAGTTAACAGCTCAGACATGGGGGCACCATCGAGGCTAGAGTAAAATTAGCCTCCCAAAACTGGGCGTACTATACAGGGCCCGCAGAACCTTTTATAGTACACAACTGCTAACCCTGTATAAATCACAAGTACGTCTTATGGTTGAATTTGACAGCCACCTCCGGTCTGGAACTCCAAAATACCTAAAAAATACCCTCGACTCTGTGAAAAACAGGCGGTCCATTTGATGGATTCTCCCATCTTATCAGACGGATTTCAATCTTTAGAGAAAAGGTCTCAGGTATGAATGCTATCCTTGTTCTACCGGTATTACAATAGAAGATACTCTGAGGAACTAGCATCATTGATCCCTTCGGCACCGGTGCATAGTCCGGAAACACGTGAAACGCGTGCCCAACATTTGTACACGGTTGAAATTTGTCACATGAGAACGGGTCGCTTCTTCGACTCGTTCTTGTGTTCAATAGCTCGGCTGTGGCATGATTTTTCGGCCCCTGTGTTTCCTCTTTTCTTCAACATAGGTTTCTTCAAGGCTAATATTCATTCCTTCCTCTCCTTAAAAAGACCCTCCACACCGCATCTCAGATAACATAGGCCCTGAGGGAAATTATTTTCCTCAGGGGCCTCCTGTGTGGAGGTAATGTAAAAAAATATATATACATATATCTCTGTGAATCTCTGGGAATCCCCTGAAAATATAAACTATCATTACTCATGAAAGAATTAAATTTATTTTAACTCTCAGATTTGAGGAATTATATAAGTCTTAATATTTATATTCTAAATTGTAAATGGTGGTATGGACAGCCCTGATTTAATTCACTTAAGAATTTCAAATATCTGACTCGTTATTAAATGCTGTTTAAATGCAACAATACCAGAACCAACCATGACTCAGTATTCGGAACACTCGCTTGTACCTTGATTGCATGAAGTTAGTAATAGATACGCAGATATGGCGGATCTATTTAACTACATAGAAGATAGGTACAAAAGTGCTCTCAAATCTTTTCAATTAAATTAGTAATAAATTTAACTATTCTAGCTGATTTGTATTATAAAATTTTGTATATAGGTACTTGAATCTCTGATGTCATTTCATATTCATTGTTTATGGTATATTTACACCGTTGATATAAACAAAAGTTTATATCAACGGTGCAGCAGTTTTTCCTTCTTCGAAACTTATGTTACTATTGGCACATTTCTATGGAGCCCTCTTACTAAGAAATTTAACACAATCATAATCAGTGAACGCGTAAGGCTCTAACTGTTGTTCTTGTAACACAAGTAAGTTCATTGGAATCATTTTGATTTAAACCTCTTTAGGGTGTAGTTCTCCATTTTGCTATTTTTTTGTTGTTGTTTAAATATATTAGGTTACCGTGTTAATTGTATGATTCTGAAAAAATATGGAAAACTTATTACAATAATTATTATTAATAAATTTTAAACAAAAACCACGATGTTTTAATATAATACCTAAGAATCAGTTTTGGAGGTGGATGGCGGTAATTGGATAACATAGGTCATCCCAAATGGTTCGCTGCTTTTGGTGACTTAGCAGAGGTGGAATCTTGGCGGCAGATGCGACTGCCCGCCAACTGCGTGGCAGGCCAGATCGGAAGAGACTGGTTCAGGATGACTTTTTCACCTCTCCAACAGGACTCTCTCGGAACATTGCCATGCACCGCAGAAGGAGGCATAGATTTCTTATGTCCGTCACTTCTGGACACACTGACCCCTATATTCCTATTCACCCCTAATATCTTTTTCTTCCTGAAATCCTCTCCTTCCTTTCCTAAAAAGACCCTCCAGACAGCATTTTTAAAGATGAAACTAAGCCCTGCTGAGAATTATTTTCCTTAGTGTGGAGCCATACCAAAATATTTTTAAATTTTTTATTTACGTAATTTAAAAAAAATCTATGTAATGTATGTTTTTTATATATTTTTAAATATGTAATTTACCATTAATTTGGGAGTCTGGTAAGCATTTTATTTTTTATTGTTACATACAAAGTTGTATGCATTGACATCTCTCTGTTTTTTTAGTATGGTTAAATTATTAAACTAATAAGGAAAAGTTAGCAACAGAATTAATTCAGTTGCTGTGGTCAGTTTCTGTCAAAATAATTTCGGATGGTATGGGGTAATACTTTTCATTAAATTTAAATTACGCGTTTCTATAAAATCCAACGTAGCTTTAGTAAAAAAAATATAAATTTCTAATTACTAGCCCAATATGAATTTTGATACTTCCCAAAACTCAAACTTTGCTCAAATAAAATCTTTATATTATTTCGAAAACCATTTTTATTTCATTTTAAATGCACATTTACAGTTATACATATAACCAATAATTAACATACATTATATACTATTGCTTTTAAGTGTATCTAGTACATTTTATTATCATGTTCCCTTTGTAACTACTCCTGTTTACGCGAGTTAACGTTAGCACTGCACTTGTGCACACATACTAGAGAAAAACCTTTATCATGTACCTTTGTAACTATTCCTGTTCTCAAACAGGAAATTTAAACAGGCACATGCGTACCCATTCTTGAAATAAACCTTACTTATCCCCATATGTCCCTACTACAGCTATTCTTATATGTCCCTACTGCAGCTATTCAAGTTCAGAAAAAAAATCTTTATTAAATCATACGCTTACCCATACTGGAAAAAACCATATTCGTGTTCCATTGCAACTAATCAATTTCTCAAATAAGAAATTTAAACAGGCACTTCTGTACCCATTCTGGAGAAAAACCATATTCATGTCCCTACTGCAGTTATTTATGTTCAGAAAAAAAATCTTTATTATCTCATGTGCATACCCATACTGGAGAAAAACCTTATTCATGTTCTAATTGCAACTTTTCATGTTCTCAAATAGGAAATTTAAAACTGCACATGCGTACTCATTCTGCGAAAAAATCTTATTAATATTTTAAAACAAAATTTTAAAACTTTTCTCATTTTCTAAAAGGGTAAATCTAAAACAACACCTGTTTACCCACATATGAGAAAACCTTATTTGTGTTCCAACTTTAGTTATTCATTTTCTCTAAACTGGACTTTCATACCCCACATGCTTTCCCATACTGGAGAAAACCTAATTTATTTTCCGAATTGAACTCTTCGTGTTTGAAAAAAATAAACGTTCCATGCTTATTTATATTAGAGAAAAACACCAAGGTTTTTATTTTAATCATATGTATTTATTTATTATGAGAACCGTAGAAGCGTCCCAACTGCTACCAGCTAGTGAGACATTGGTATCCCCAATACTAGGTAATTGTTGTGAGGCTTAAGGTTCTGGATAGGGGAAGAGGGATGCAGGGATGTTTCTGACTACTCGGATTCGGTAACCAAACGGCTTAAAAAACACGAAGCTATTTCCAGCAAAGTTTCTTTCTGAATGGTGGTGTTTCACCAGTGCCATACTGGTGGAATCTTCCTCTCTAGAAAGTGCCGTAAATATACCTTCTATATTTTTGTTTAATTTAAATCAATGAATATTGTCACATGTTTTGTATTTACCTATAATGTTCGTTATTTCTATTGGTTTCAATTTGGTAGACATGTATGGGTACCACCGATTGATTACTATCTAGTAATTCAATTTCCCAATAAAGCTGACTTCAAAGTTACCTAGTTTTAGTAATAAACCCCATGATTTAATCCCATAATATTACAATATTCATTCCGCTGACCCAGCTTCCCAAAAGTATTAAGAGCAAACAATCAATTTGGGAGGCGGGTATGGGTACAATAACTTTCATTTTACATTATAATTTAATAATGTCGGCTTCACGGGGTGGCTCCATCTTATTACACAAAATTCAATAAGATGAACTTAAATAAATAAATACAATACTTCGGTTTTGATGAAATAAATGAAGGCGGTAATGAAAAAACAGTAATAAGTTATGCATTTTTAATCAGTTACGTGTACATGCTTCAATATGGGGGTACCGCCATCCCAGGAACTTACTACATTTATTGGATAACCAAACACCTCTGCATTGGTCACCCCATCTTTTGAACTCTCCAGCAAGACTCAGTAGGATTTGCACCGCATTGGAAGGAATGAATTCATTCGTCCGTCACTACTGGACATACTGACCCAGATACCTACCCACCCCTCTTACCTCATACCTTTTTCCTATCCAGAACTTTTTCTCCTACCTTTCCCTAACACACCCTCCACACAGCATCATAAAAGATGACATAGGCCCTAAGGGGAATTATTTTTCTCTGCGCCTCCTGTGTGGAGCTAATATAAAAATCAAAAAAGGCGTCATTTTAGATCCCCAAACCGGGCCAAGATTTACGTCTAGATGAAATTATTAGACAAAATATCCCACTTCCCTCGATAGGTAAAATCGTTGCAAAATCATGGTCGCTAGACTATACTAAAAACAATTCAACCCGACACCAGCTTCTCCGTATAGTCACACACAAAACGCACGGCTTTCACCCACATCCAATCAGTGGCGTATATTATCTAGGAAAAATTTAAACCACTTCAAATCATTATTTGAAAATGTTCTTCGATACTTTCGTTTACGAATCCAACTCTTTTTTTTATTATTTATTAAAAATATCAATAATTTTATTTTTTTAAGCTGCAAATTTCTCAATTCATAGGAAAACCGTACGCATATTATGAGAGTAACACTAAACAAAGCTGATAACTCGCAAACAGATTTACTCTTAATTAAAACCAGAATTGAGTTCAGAATATATTAACGAATGAATTTCAGTTGTGTATTCATCTGCTGATACATTTCAAAAGAGACCATTATTTTATTTGAAGTGCGGTTACAAAATTCTAGTAACAGACAATATGTATGTGCTGCCAAAATCAAAGAGAAACCCTTTTCAAATTCTGAGTGTAGTTTTAATTCGCCAAATACAGATTTAATTTTACCCGTCTAATCACAGGAGACGCAAATTATCCCACACACTTAATTTTAAAATAAAATTGTGAAATTATATCCCACACATTTAATTTTAAAATAAATTTGTGATTGCGACAAAAACTTAACCCTTTGAGGAGTATTGCCGCACGTATGCGGCAGCACTCGGACGATCCAAATAGAGTATTGTCGCATACGTGCTGCAGCACGACTTTATTTAGTTTTTTCTATGCCGTGTTTGTAATTTCGATTAAATTATGATTTATAAATAATACAAATATATTTGTCAAACATTTTTACATGTTTTTACCAAAATTGTTACGTATTTCACGTTACAGATTACGTAATCCAGTGGCTCTTAACATTTTACAAATAAAAAGGTTTCAAAAATTTTTATTAATTTATTTATATAGAAAGAAATGTACAATAATAAAGGGATAATACTAAAAATAAAAAAGTGGACTAATCCAGTGGCTCTCAAACATTTTACAAAAAGTGTTTTCAAAAATTATTTTTTTTATTTATAAACAAGAAAATAAAATAAAGCGCAGTCATCAAGCACTTTTGTTCAGTTCCAGGAATCAATTCCAGCTCGCTTCCAGGAATCCATCGTGCCCGGGGCATACGGCGAAGCAACAGAAGGGCGCTACCGTTGCTACTATTGGAAAGTTAATCTTTAGTTCGCCAAATAAACAATGTGTTCTTGACCCCATCCCAACGTGGCTTCTGAAGAAATGTTGCAACGTGTTGGCCCCCTTCCTAGTTCACATGTTTAACAAGTCCCTAAGCACAGGTGACTTCCCGGAACCACTTAAATCTGCAGTGGTTACCCCAATCATTAAAAAACCACAGCTTGATGCCGACAACTTGGGTAATTATCGACCTGTGTCAAGTCTGCCTTTTGTAGCAAAACTACTTGAAAAAATTGCTGCTTCTCAAATAACTTCCCACTTAAATCTGAATAAATTATTTACCAATCATCAATCTGCATATAGGAGGTTCCACTCGACAGAAACTGGATTACTTCGTATCCTGTCAGATATTACCCTTGCCATAGAGTCAGGTAAGTTAGCACTTTTATCACTTTTAGATATGAGCGCCGCATTTGACACCATTGACCACGACTTTCTCATTAAGAGACTAGAGGTAACATTCGGTTTACATTCTGGCGTAAAAAAATGGCTACAATCCTATCTAACCAATCGCTCACAAGCAGTGAAGGTAGGAAATAAACAGTCTAACTTCACAAAACTCTCTTCAGGGGTACCTCAGGGATCCGTATTGGGTCCACTTCTCTTCATTCTATTCACAAATGATGTCGCAACGATTATTAAGTCATTTGGTCTCCTATCTCACTGTTATGCCGACGATCAGCAAGTCTACTTTTACTGCACACCAAATGAGATCACCGGCCTTAAAATTCGCATAGCTGAGTGTCTAGAAGCAATCAGTCTCTGGATGTCCTCAAACAAACTGAAGCTAAACCCTTCAAAGACCGAGTTTCTGTGGGCAGCCACAAATAGACGCCAACATTTAATAGATAACTCACCCATTGCTATTTCCGGCAATGACGTAATTGCGAAAACAACCGTCAAACTTCTGGGAGTTTATATGGATTCAGACCTTTCATTGAAAAGCCAGGTGAATAGGACCGTTAGCACGGGGTTCTTCTACCTTAGACAACTTAATTCAGTTCGTAGGAACCTTTCTACAGAGGCAACTAAGCTTCTTGTGAACTCGTATATAGTATCACGTCTTGATTACTGCAATGGCATCTATGCAGTCTTCCTAAATGTCAAACTGACAAACTACAATCAGTTTTCAATGCCGCAGCACGACTTATCACTGGAGTACCCAAATTTTCGCACATTTCGGAACACCTCCGAAATCTTCACTGGCTGAAGTGTCCTGAAAGGATCCAATACAAGTTATGCTGGATGGTGTTTAAATCTATCAATGAAATGGCTCCTCCCTATATCTCTGAACTATGCATTCCGGAAAATATTGGTCTTAGGCAGTCAACTTTTAGATCAGCGACATCTTCTGCAATTGGAAGGTTGAAAGAACCTAAGCGAAATCCGAACACTAAGTTTGGTGATCGTGCATTCGCAGTATCCGGCCCCGAAGCTTGGAATAAACTTCCTATGGAATTGAGATGCATAACCAACTCAGCGGAATTTAGATCCAAACTGAAAACTCACTTTTTCCGGTACTCCTTTCCATAAATTCATCATTCTATTTAAACTTTGCAATTTTTAATAGTTTTTTTTTCCTCTTTTCTCTTTGTTTCTGTTCAATGTAATCTGTTAATTGTGATACCTCAATCTGTTTACTGGTGAGCGATGAATCACCTTAATGCAGTAAAGATTGACTATTAAATTTATTAATTTATTTAAAATATCTATACCTTTCCGTAAATCCAGTTAACCTTTATTATACTTTTTGCACCCGTATTCTCGAATTTTAATATTTTGTAAAAACTTCCTACTTCTTCTGGCGCTAATATTAATTGTAAATATGTGTGTTAATAAGTCACCAGCTTTAGGTTAGAATCTATATGTCTTAGTCATAAGTCACTAGCTATAAGTCTTAGATGTAAGTCAATAGTTATAATTGTAAATCTTAGTTGTAAGCCAGTAATATAAGTAGCTATAAGTCTTAGATGTAAGTCACTAGTTGTAATTGTAAATCTTAGTTTTAAGCCAGTAATATTAATTCTTTTATATATTATTTGTACAGCGCCCTTGAGGTGATTTTCCACGAAAACGGCGCTATATAAATTAGCCAATTATTATTATTATTATTACCGTAGGTAGGACACGTAGGAGATGTTTTGTGTGCAGTAATTCCAAAATTCGTCCAGTGTAAAAGAAGGACACGAAATTTATGTGTGTTGGATGTAATATTTCATTATGTATGTATCCGTGTTTTGAGGAATAGGTACCACACGAAAAGAATATTTTAGCTAGTAATTTAAATCTAACATTATTCACGTGTTGAGAACCACTGAATTTATATCATATTTTTAGTATTTTGTTTTTATTACTGTACATTTCTGTTTTTATAAATATTTTTATTAAAAAAATAAACTATTTGTAAAATGTTGAGAACCACTGAAAAGGTTCACTTTTTTTATTTTTAGTATTATCCCTTTATTACATATTATATTTCGTTTTATATAAGTAAATTAAAAAAATTTTTAATTTGAAAATTTTTTAATTTGTAAAATATTGAGAACCACTGAATTTATAATTTACTTTTATTTTTAGTATTATTTTTTTATTACTGTACATTTCTGTTCTTTTACATATTTCTATTATTTTTTCTTGAAAAAACTATTTGTAAAATGTTGAGAACCACTGAATAGATCCACTTTTTTATTTTTAGTATTATCTCTTTATTACATTGTATATTTCTTTTTATGTAAGAAAATAAAAAATAAATAAAAAATTTCAAACTTTTTATTTGTAAAATGTTGAGAACCACTGAATTTATTATTTATTTTTATTTTTAGTAACATGTTTTATGACTTTTTATTGGGTACTGTACATTTCATTTTTTATAAAAAATTATTTTTTCGCAATACTATTTGTAAAATGTTGAGAACCACTGAATTTGTCCAATTAAATTTACATAATGCTGACTTATTCAATAAGAAAAGGTAATATATAGTAATAAAAAAGTTCCGAAATTAACTTGTGTAGTAAAAGAAGGTAAGAAGATAATTAATTAAATCGATTAAAAAATTAAGAAAAACTTGAAAAATAACTCACTCCCACGATGTAGATGACAAAATAATAACTCACTTATCAAAGGGTTAAGATACAGTTTATTACATTTTTTTTTAAGAAAAGAAATCTGTATTAAAAATTTTAAGTTTATTCTATATTAGGTACTTTATTTCGAATAATCGCAGGGGTGTATTTTTGAACCAATTCACATTTCCAATATCAAAATAATATTTAGAAACAATTATGTTATAAACACGTCGGAAAAATTACTTTATCTAGATTTTAGAACAATTTTGTTTTTTGCAAAGGGATAAAAAAAAAAAAAAAAAGTAATGTTTAAAATGCATGCGAAGAACCGGAAATTTTGCGCGCAAACATTGACAGGCAAACGTTTATGGATATTATTTTTTTTCTTATTATTCGAAGTTAAACCAGTTTTCAGTATGTAAAATTCCATTTTAGGATTCATCTGCTGACACAATTCAAAGGAAAACATTATCTTATTCTAAGTTAAGTTGTAAAATTCTAGTTGCAGACTCTATGTGCTGCCAGAATCAAAGAAAAACCATTTTCATTTTCTGAATGTACTTTTAATTCGCCGCATACAGACTTAATTCAAACCAGTTTTGTATTAAGAATGTAAATTTCCAGTTGTGGATTTGTCTGTTAACACATTTCGAAGGAAAACATCCTCTTATTTAAAGTTCAGTTATATTATTCTATTTGCAGACTATGTGTGCCGCCAGAATCAAAGAAAAACCATTTTCATATTCTGAATGAAGTTTTAATTCGCCAGGTACAGATTTAATTTTAACCAGTACAGAATGTAAAATTCCAGTAGGATTCATCTGCTGACACATTTCGAAGGAAAACATTCTGTTATTCGATGTGCAGTTATAAATTCTAGTTACAGACTATTTATTTAATGCCAGAATCAAAGAAAAACCATTTTCATGTTCTGAGTGTAGTTTTAATTCACCGCACACAAACTGGTTTTGTATTCAGAATACAACGATAAATTAAATAACGAGTTGCAGATTCATTGAGCGTCGAGTGAAGCTTTACATTTGAGTTACATAATGCTGTAAAATTCTGAGAAATTGATTGTGATTGCGTGTGTTACTATTATTTGAGGACTCTATCAATCAACTTTGTAGTAGAATTTATAAACATGGAATTTATAAACGGATAGTTTTGTAAACTTTTGGAACGCCAGAGGATCCCTCCTGAATTCCTCAACCTTGATGAACTTTTCAAACAGACTGTTGAATATTTCAAGGTAATACAGTAGCTTGTGTTAATTTGTACCTAAAATATAATATTTTAACATTATTCTTTTCCAATTTTAAGCTGTCACCATATTTTCTCCACAGATCAACTGCGATACTTACAAAACTGATGGAGTTCTTGATAAAAGATGAGAGTGATCGAGGGTATACATATAAGTATCAGATAATATGCTCCAAGGAGTGTCTGCCAAATTACGAGGAGAAGTCATTCTTCAAAGAACATTTGCACACGGATGAAGAGATCCATTTTGTCTTGGATGGATCAGTCTACTTAGATGTGAGATATGGAAAGGATGACTGGATCAGGATTGAGGTGGTTGCCGGAGACATGAATATTACTAAGTGGAATCTATCAACGCTTTACTCTTGACACAAAAGTAAGTAACCATTCATTTTTTCAAGTGAGTGCATGCTTCTACGAATGGTTTCCTTCTATATTCAATTTGGGAGGCGGGTATGAGTACTGTCCCATTTATTGGATGACCAACATTTCTTCCATAGGTCATCCAAGTGGTTCGCTACATTTGGGGACATAGCAGGGGTGCCCGGGTTCATGGGGGTGAGGTTTGTCCGGATCTTGGCGGCGGATGCGTCTGTCCATCAACCTCGCACTACAGTGGTAAGAATAGATTCATATGTCTGCCGCTATTGGATACACCGACCCCAGATTCCTACCTTCTTTCCTTCTAAGAACTTTCTCTCCTTCCTTTTCCTAAAAAGACCCTCCACACAGCATCCTCAAAGATAACATAGGAACTGAGGGGAATTATTTTCCTCGGGGCCTCCTGTGTGGAGCTATTGTAAAAAAATATTATTAATGTAATGAAATTATATATGTGTTTTTACAGTTTTTTAATCAATGTTGCATATTTAATTACTCATGATTATGTTACATGTGTATGTATATAAAAACCAAAAAATAAAAAAAATTACTAGTGAAGTCTCATTTTTAAAAAATCTGTTCAGTAAGAGAGGAACTTCAAGGATAACCTGGTTTCTACCTAATATTGTTTACTATGGAATAATCTTTCTAACTAAATGTAAAAAAAACTATACTTCACTGGCAGGAATGAAATCTCCAAGAACTTCCCTGTGAAAAAACACTTAAATATTTTATGATAATACATATTGTAATTTTTAATACAGCCATTAAGTGCGTGAAACATAAAGGGTATCTTCTTTGTTTCAGAATTTCATAGTTGCTAAAAGATTTTTTGCGGCAGAGGGGGTGTGGATTCCCCACAACAGCCCGGCCGGAAGGAGGTCGAAAATTATATGTGGAGGAGCTAAAGGAAGGATTCGCAGCTCCAGTTGCCTAAAGATTTCATATCAATACTGCATTGGCAAGACTTCTGAAAATGTTGACTATTCCTAATATGTATTTAACTATATAATATATGTACTTATTGTATTGTATTGATTGTTTAATATTGATAATTGATTAAGTATAGAAAAATAAAGTATGTTGGTATTCATTATGAATTTCATGAAAACAGTTGTTATACCTTCCAAATTATGACAAATTAAAATAAGAATTTCACAGAATTGTTATGCTCAATGAAAAATGTTTTAAAAATATCGGCGGAGGACTTAATTTATAATATTGACGCTGGAAAGGACAAATGGCTAAAGCGTCGCACAGTTGCATAGGTAAAAATGGCTCAAGCGCCATACAGCTGTACGTTTCTTGAGTCACTCTTCCTTTCCAGCTGCTTGGCGCTTTAGCCATTTATCCTTTAACACCTGGAATGTGAATCCTGACAGTATCCCATCCCTGTATCAATACTATAACTTTACTCAAGGACGCTGACTAACTATTTGTATTTGGATTAATGGGGCAAAGGAGCTTTGAAGCTTATTATATCTTACCCACAACATATACTTTTTTTACATTAGCTCCACACTGGAGGTCCCGAGGAAAATAATTGCCCTCAGGGCCTATGTCATCTTTGGGGATGCTGTATGGAGGGTCTTTTTAGGAAAGGAAGGAGAGAAAGTTCTGGGAAGGAAAAAGCTATTAGGGGTGGGTAGGAATCTGGGTGTCAGTGTGTCCAGGAGTGACAGACTTGTGAATTCATCCCTCCCACTGCGGTGCAAGGCGATGTTCCGAGAGAGTATGTCGTGTCATACCCCCATTATGGGGGTATGACACGACATCTTTTTTCATCGTTTTAGTAGATTCGGGCTGAAAAAGGAGGTGTGCTCTATTTTCGGTTGGTAATGCTGATTTTCGTACAGATTGGTGGCGGTACTTTTGACATCTGTCATACTCATCTGTCATTTACGTGTTGTAACATTTTTAGGGATTGGTTTATTTATGCATTTTTATAAGACGGATAGAAACGAGGTTTTGAAAGCTATTGCTTTGGCATCTGCGGCAGTTTTACCGGCGCTGCAGTGATTTAAAAAAGGCGAGTGACTCCCAAAATAGATCGGAAGTTGTAGAGAGAACCGTGGCTTCTTCGGCGTAACGAACACGGCGCACTAAATATGCTCGAAACAATGAACTTCGTCTAAAAAATCGTCCGGTTTCTTTAAAAATATGTATTTGAGAATGCCAGACGCGGTGTTCGCTGGAGATCGCCAAAAAAATTCAATTAAAATTGAATTTCCCAAGCTGTCTGGATGCTCTAGATGGGAAGCACATTGTCTTCAGGGCCAAAAGATGTGATGGCTCTTACTTTTTAATAATAAAGGCCAACACAACATTGTTTTAATGGCGCCTAGTAATTTAGTGACGGTATAACCCACCAACAGTCTTGCATTGGTGCAAGACTGTTGGTGAGGTATACCGTCAATGCTCACTGAATCTCGCTACAACAATTGTCTAACTATTATGAAACAACAGGCGCAGAGGGGTTTGCCCCCTGAAAGCGGATTTTCAATTACCATCTAGGCAGACCAAGACGTGTGCTTGAAAATGCCTGGGATTGGGATTTTGGCAAACAGGTTAAGAATCCTAGCTCCAATCAACTTCGGCATGGGTAAAGTTGAATCCATTACGTGGACAGTGTGTGCGCTTCACATAGGGCTGCCATCCGTCCGGGTTTCCCCGGATTTGTCCTAGTTTAGAGGGCGTCCGGGGAGCGTCCGGGCGGGGTTTCATTTGATGTCCGGGTTTAAAAAAAAAATTTAAGTCTTAAAATTTAAAGTCAAACGTAAACGTTTGCACTGAGGAAGGAACGGTCGTTCTGAACCCGGTCGGCTTTAAACAAATATAAAAGTTGTTCAAACAAAGTAACATTGTTTAATTTATCTTTAATTAAATTAAATTCAATATCCAAGAATACAGCTGCATTGATTTTTACAAATTCCTTTTAAAAGGGGAAGATATTCTAAAAGCTATCGGAAAGAGCGATAAATACAAAAAAAAACTGAAAAGTAAAAAAGGCGAGAGGATGAGGAAAAGGCTTTAATAGCTAGATAATCAAATAATGTACTTTTGAGTGTAATAATTTCTTTTCATTTTTGTTGTTAAAGTTATGATTGTTTTTATTACGTAAAAGAAAATTACAATGGCTGTTGATTAAAATTTTAAAGTGATATAAATGAGTATAGTTTTTGGTTATTTTATGCTTAAAAAATTAATAATGTAACTTACATTACAGTAAGTCTAAACTTTAAAAAGTTTCAGTTTCGTTGCTTAAGATTTAAGAAGACTGAATTTACTTCATTTTATGTTAAGAGATATTTTGTTGTTTAAATGGCTGCTGATAAAAAGAAGATAAAATTATTATTGAGTTAAAGAGTTACCTCAAAAATTGTAAGACTGAATACTAAAATGGTCTGAGTACTTTTAAGATTTTTGTCTAAAAATTTAATTGAATTTTGTTAGGCTTAATATTTTAATAAGGTTTTGTTTTCATGACAGAGTATATTAATAATTTGTGTTTTATTTTAAGAATAAAAAAAATCTAACTGATTATTAAAACAATTTGTAACAAACTGTAATAAGATTCTGTTTTGTTAAGTACATTTATAAGGATGATAAAAGATGACTAAATTTAATTTGAAAATAAATAAAAAGGTGATTTATGACATTTTCAACTGTTTTTTATTACACTATGTTTAAAAAAACCTGTTGAGATGTCCGGGTTCTGGGCTCTAAAATCCGGGGTTTTCACGAGTCTTGTCCTGGTTGCCAAATTTAAGATATGGCAACCCTAGCTTCACAACTTTCTTATTAGAAGAGAAAATAGCAGCATGCGTGGAAATTGATGGAGCGAGAGCACCAAACTAATTGGGATTCGTTGTTGAACGTTGGGCAGCAGGCAGCAACAGACTCCAGAAAGTGCTTCGCACTTGTGGGATCTTTTCATAGATTTCTTCACACTGTTCCCTGGCAGATGTTGAATAATGTCTATGAACCTATAAGTCTGTTAAATCACTACTTATTTTAGTTGTAATCAATTTAGGAGGCGGATATGGGTACCGCTGCCCCGGGAACTATTTATTGGATAACAACACCTTTGCCATAGGTCACCCCAAGTGGTTATCAACATTTGGTAACTTAGCAGGGGTGCCCGGGTTCATGGGGCAAGGTTAGTCCGGGTCTTGACAGTGAATGCATCTGCCCACTGGCTGCCTGGCAGGGCGGATTGAGAGAAAATGATTGAGGGAGTCCCTTTGACTTCTCCAACCATACTCTCTCGGAACATCGCCTTGCACCGCAGTGGGAGGGATGAATTCACAAGTCTGTCACTCCTGGACACACTGACACCCAGATTCCTACCCACCCCTAATAGCTTTTTCCTTCCCAGAACTTTCTCTCCTTCCTTTCCTAAAAAGACCCTCCATACAGCATCCCCAAAGATGACATAGGCCCTGAGGGCAATTATTTTCCTCGGGACCTCCAGTGTGGAGCTAATGTAAAAAAAGTATATGTTGTGGGTAAGATATAATAAGTTTCAAAGCTCCTTTGCCCCATCAATCCAAATATAAATAGTTAGTCAGCATCCTTGAGTAAAGTTATAGTATTGATACAGGGGTGGGATTCTGTCAGGATTCACATTCCAGGTGTTAAAGGATAAATGGCTAAAGCGCCAAGCAGCTGGAAAGGAAGAGTGACTCAAGAAACGTACAAGTGTATGGCGCTTGAGCCATTTTTACCTATGCAACTGTGCGACGCTTTAGCCATTTGTCCTTTCCAGCGTCAATATTATAAAATAAAGTCCTCCGCCGATATTTTTAAAACATTTTTCATTGAACATAACAATTCTGTGAAATTCTTCTTTTAATTTATCATAATTTAAAAGGTATAACAACTGTTTTCATGAAATTCATAATGAATACCAACATACTTAATTTTTCTATACTTTATCAATTATCAATATTAAACAATCAATACAATACAATAAGTACATATATTATATATTTAAATACATATTAGGAATAGTCAACATTTTCAGAAGTCTTACCAATGCAGTATTGATATGAAATCTTTAGGCAACTTGAGAGGCGAATCCTTCCTTTAGCGCCTCCACATATAATTTTCGACCTCCTTCCGGCCGGGCTGAGGGCATACCAACCGCCGGGCGGTTGTGGGGAATCCACACCCCCTCTGCCGCAAAAAATCTTTTAGCAACTATGAAATTCTGAAACAAAGAAGATCATAAAGTATTTAAGTGTTTTTTCACAGGGAAGTTCTTGGAGATTTCATTCCTGCCAGTGAAGTATAGTTTTTTTTACATTTAGTTAGAAAGATTATTCCATAGTAAACAATATTAGGAAGAAACCAGGTTATCCTTGAAGTTCCTCTCTTACTGCACAGATTTTTTAAAAATGAGACTTCACTAGTAATTTTTTTTTTATTGGTTTTTATATACATAGACATGTAACATAATCATTTGTAATTAAACATGCAACATTGATTAAAAAACTGTAAAAACACATATATAATTTCATTACATTAATAACATTTTTTTTTACAATAGCTCTACACAGGAGGCCCTGAGAAAAATAATTCCCCTCAGTGCCTATGTCATCTTTGAGGATGCTGTGTGGAGGGTATTTTTAGGAAAAGGAAGGAGAGAAAGTTCTTAGAAGGAAAGAAGGTAGGAATCTGGGGTCGGTGTATCCAATAGCGGCAGACATATGAATCTATTCTTACCACTGTAGTGCGAGGTTGATGGACAGACGCATCCGCCGCCAAGATCCGGACAAACCTCACCCCCATGAACCCGGGCACCCCTGCTATGTCCCCAAATGTAGCGAACCACTTGGATGACCTATGGAAGAAATGTTGGTCATCCAATAAATGGGACAGTACTCATACCCGCCTCCCAAATTGAATATAGAAGGAAACCATTCGTAGAAGCATGCGCTCACTTGAAAAAATGAATGGTTACTTACTTTTGTATCAAGAGTAAAGCGTTGATAGATTCCACTTAGTAATATTCATGTCTCCGGCAACCACCTCAATCCTGATCCAGTTATCCTTTCCATATCTCACATCAAAGTAGACTGATCCATCCAAGACAAAATGGATCTCTTCATCCGTGTGCAAATGTTCTTTGAAGAATGACTTCTCCTCGTAATTTGGCAGACACTCCTTGGAGCATATTATCTAATACTTATATGTATACCCTCGATCACTCTCATCTTTTATCTAGAACTTCATCAGTTTTGTAAGTATCGCAGTTGATCTGTGGAGAAAATATGGTGACAATTGGAAAAGAATAATGTTAAAATATTATATTTTAGGAACAAATTAATACAAGCTATTGTATTACCTTGAAATATTCAACAGTCTGTTTGAAAAGTTCATCAAGGTTGAGGAATTCAGGAGGGATCCTCTGGCGTTCCAACTGCTTGGAGTTCACAAAACTATCCGTCAACTAAGCGCGCACCATTTTTGCTTTTTATAATAACTCAATTACCTCATTTGACCAAGTTTTAGAGCAAGACTTATGATAATGGTCCAAAAAACCAACGATTCGCGATATAAAGACAACAAACTGCGCACAGAAACTGCAAATTATGATGTTGTTTATCGCTATAACCTATTAGCGCCGTTTACACGCACACTTCGGAGCGACCGAGTCCCGCGCCACTTCAGGCCGCCGTGCAGAAAAGTAAAGACCGATAGGTTTACAGCGCAGTTCACTGTGAGACTTTTCTGCGCGGCGGCCTGAAGTGGCGCGGGACTCGGTCGCTCCGAAGTGTGCGTGTAAACGGCGCTATTTTACAATATTTTGATTTTGATTGTTCGACACAGGTGACATTTTTTAAAGGTGTTGCCATTTTTTGACGTTTTAACGTCTCAAAATATTATTACTTTTTCTCTAACGGCAACTAGCTGCATGATGAAAACGTAGTAGAAAATCGGCACTACCAACCACCGGTGGTTGGTAGTGCCGAATTTCGTATTTTTTTCATCCCGAAGGCATAGACAAACTATGAATATCATAAGCGCCGTTTACACGCACACTTCGGAGCGACCGAGTCCCGCGCCACTTCAGGCCGCCGCGCAGAAAAGTCTCACAGTGAACTGCGCTGTAAACCTAATAAGTTTTAGAGATAAAGATAAAGCATATTTTAAAGTCCCCTTGAGGTGATAAATGGCCCTATGGAATTTGATTGTACTTTGCGTCCTTCAGTGAAGTTGTTGCATTGATACAGGGATATTGTCATGAATTGCAGTGTTGTGAATGTTGTTTTTATTGTAAATGTATTACATTGAATGTTATTTGTAATGTAAAAAAATAAAAGAAAAAGTTTGTAATCAACCAGGCTATAATAATTAGCAAATTTGTAAAGCTGCATAAATGTACAAAAGTAATAACTTATTACGCTGCTGTGTTTGGCCGCAGCTGGTCTAGGATTATGTTATACATATGGCATCTGATAATCTACATTCCACCTGATTCCTAAAAAAAAGATTACAAATTACAAACATTATAATGTTATGTGTATAGACCATAGTTGAAGAGGGCCTTAATAGGCTGAAACCGTTTACAGTCAGAAATAAATTAAGTGGAAAATTTTTTTAAATGGTTTTAATATAATATTATTGTGATAATAGTATGCAATTTAAGAATTCAATTTAAAATACCAGAATATGTACATATGTTGCTGTGTGGCTGCCTGGCTGCAGCTGGTTTAGGATTGTGATGGTCCATTGCAACCTATTGCTGATGGCTTAATGGCCTATGTTCCACTGAATCCTGAAAAAAAAGATTAAAAGTGTTGGCATGACTAAGAACGTTGCATCAAGTACACCCCAGAGTAACTAACCATCACCGTTTCGCCGAGAGGATGGACCGCCAAACAACTCGGTCTTGAAACACACTCCTTGCTTCACGGTAGTGCCATGTCTTCCTTGGGCATCCCCGACCTCTTCTACCATTCACATTTGCGCCATATATTCTTCTTAAACTCCTTACCTCGTTCATTCGCTCTACATGCTATAATAATTATATATACTATACTTTTAATCTTACTCATAATATTACAATAAAAACACATAAATTTGTTTAAGACCACTTTTATTTTTATCATAATATTACACTTACAGCAGCCTTGAATTGTTTGCGGATCTCCACGTTTCTTACACAATCATACATGGTTTTTACACATATTCGCAGGAATCTCATTTTTACAGCGTTCAGTCTACTTGCATCCTTCCTCTGCCAGTTCCATGCCTCTGCCAGGTACAAGTAATCTCCTCAGGGCAGGTACCAGCACTCCATTGTGGACTGCCAGCTTCGCTTCTTTGGAGTTGTTTGTTAGCGCCAACGGTGTTCAGTCCTCCATTAATGGAGTTACCTCAATTTACCCATCTCCCGTAAACAAACTTCCCAGATGCACAAACTCATCCACCTACTATATTAAAAACTGTTTTTTACTCTCTCTTACAAACACCATCACTTTAGACTTACATTCATCATTATTATTATCATTAACTCATTCTTCATATATATTTGTTCATCCTAGACACGAGAGACTGTAGATCTTCCATACAAATCAGCAAGGCATCATCAGCATACGACGGGCAACATACTTTCGGATTACTCAATTAGAGTAGATCGTGACAATACTGTTTAACCAACTCAGCCCAAAGTAGATTGTGATAATATTGTTGAAATGCATGTAATTAATTTAATTAAATATATAATAATGATTTAAATTACCAGTATTTTCCCAGATAATCTCACTATCAGCGTAAATCAAGCACTGCGAATTTGCCTGAGTTTCCATTTCTATGTTAGAGGTAGTCACCCTAAATTATATAGATAAGATAATAATTAGATAAATTTGACGGCCGGCGTAGTGCAGCGGTAAGGCGCTTGACTAGCATTCCGAAGGTCGCGGGATCGAATGCCGGCGTGGCAAATAAATTTTATTTGATTAATTTGTGTATTTCACAATTTATTCATTTAAAATAATATATAGTATATTTGCGGCACGTTCCAGAGTGGAAGATACTCTCAGTATCGCCCTGGTGTAAGACCACCATTCAGAATTGAAACGTTGCTTGAAATGGCTTCTACCGTGTTTGGTGACCAGATCTGAATAGCCAGGTATTTCCCCACCTTCCTCTTCCCTATCTCCTTCCCCTCCCCACTACCTCCAGCCTCACAACATACCCCAATTGGGGATGCCATAGTCCCACTGGCTCCAGACGGGAGCAGTTGGGACTCTTGTGCGCGGTTTTCATGTAAAAAAAAAATAATAATAATAATAATAATAATAATAAATATATAGGTTTGAAGTAGAAGTTGGTAGCAGGTGTGACCACAGCCTCCTAAAATATATACAATAAAGATTTATGAAACAGGTTTTAAATTATGTAATTACATAGAATGTATTTCCAACATAATTGTTTATACACAGTCAAAAGTGAGAATAGATGTTTAGGTACTGGTTTGTCTTCTAAATTTCTATTATAATTAATAAATATTGCACTCGAAATTAAAATGTTTAATATTTTCACTCACGTTTGCCGTGGAAGCTCTTGAATATTTTCTTTCAATATTCTGTTGTGCAAACATACCGCAAATATTACATTTTTTCTTCACTTGAGCTGCGCATTGTATTTCCAATGTTATTTGAGCACTGTACGAATTTGTCTGAGAACCTTTAATATATACTTAAACGACATAGGCTCATGTTTCCAATATTCTAAATTTTTATTGTTTGCAGATGATATGAAAATTTACGCGTCTCAAGTCTATTGCCTCATTTCAGCATACATTCATCCATTCATCATTATGAGGGTTCAAATGCAAACGAACAACAACTGACAAAATAAATAAACCAATTCCTCCCAATGGTTCGCGATATAAAATCCTCGTGACAGGTGACAGGCATAAATAAACCAATCATTAGATTGATAACTTGATGCTTTTTGTACTGACGAAGTGTCGACGCTATTTACTATATATACATGCTATTTATATATATATATTTGGTCCCCATGTGATATGACGTCACACATACCATCGACAAGAATTTAAAAAAAGGCTCAACCATAGACAATATAATTCTTCTCTTTATTATTCTCTCGGTACCTATCTAATTCATTAGCCTAAAATATTTTAAAAATAAAGTGAAATGTCAAAAACTTTCCCAGAGCAACAAGAGCTGCATCTGACGGATTGCTGCTTGAGAAAATGAACTTACTTTTCTTTACAGCTCATTTTCTCTAGACAGAGCTTTTGTCAGATGGAAACCTATTGCTTTAAGAAACCAACTGTCGTAAAATAACCTAAAATTACTTGAAATTTGAATCCCTTCAAAACGGGAAGCACAATTTCAAATAAGATTAGCGTTCCTACGACAATATCGAATTTGGCACTTCTCTGGTATAGAGAAATGAAAACTCAATTACATGTTTTAGTATTTTATTATAAACAGGAAATACAAGAATAACCAAATAACCATCACGCCGTTTCCCCGCAGGGGTAGGCAGATAGGACGGACGGCCAAACAACTCGGTCTTGGCACACACTCTTTGCCTCATTCACATTCGCACATCGACTTATTGTACTATTCTGACATTGCCGTGGCCCGGCGGAAGTATCTGATTCACTTGATCGTGTCAGGCCTTCCTCCGGCGTCCCCGACTTCATATATTCTACTTACATTCAAAGCTTTGTTCATTCGCTTTACATACCCAAACCATCTGAGGGTCTCTTCATAAGAGTAATAATACAATATGGATGATTTGTTTAACACCATTTTTGTAAAAAAAATCACCTCAAAGGCGCTCTGCACAAACTCATAATATATTTCTACAATCTTACTTCCAGCTACAAAGTAGACAAACCATTTCCATCATCCACCGGTTCATCGATCACTAATATAGAGCAGAAAATATACAGGACGATGCATGGTTTTACAACACATACGCCTCAGGGATCTCATTGCTATAGCATTCAGTCTACTTTCCTCTATCAGTTCCATGCCTCACTGCCATACATCAAAGTGGGTACAGGACAAACATCAAGGTGGGTAAAAAGTGGGTACTGTTTTTGGTTAGCGCCAATGGCATTCAGTCCATTTATTAAATATCTCTATCAGCCTTCCCGTCTCTCGTAAACATACTTCTCACGATATACAAACTCATCCACCCACTCTAAGGATTCATCATTCACAACCATATTGCCTACTGTTTTCGTACTCTCTTTACTGATAAAAATAGAAAATACAGAATAAGAAAGTCAAGCGTACTGAGAATGTATTTTTCCTGTCGCATTCTGGTCCAGTCCATGGAATAGATTTCCTTCTTGTGTTCTCTCAAGGACAGCGCTGCCAGAGTGGTGGAACACGTCAGCCCCCATCTCCTCATATGACACAACAATGCTACCGTCCTACATACCTACAACAAAGAATCATCATAAATTAAAAATGCTTTTAAATGTGCACCAAAATAAGTCAACTGACTTTCATAAAAAATATTTAATAAACGTTAAAACGTTAGCAGAATCGTCGTACTGCATCCGGTACTACATAAAGTTCACCAAAAAGCAAGTTTATCTTCGCAAAATAAATATCTTTACCTAGATAATAAATTGAAATGCTAACAAACCAGTACTCTGTTGGCGCGGGCACTAGTAATCCTTAGTCTCCACCAGCCTGGGTGGTTTAGTATATTTATGATCAGCCGTCACGAATTGATGTTTCAAGCTGAAAATATTTTAAAAGATACATGAAAACTAAGATAGGTATAACAAAACAAAACAAATGCAAATGCAGAAAAAAGTTTAAACTACAAATGAATGTACCTTTGACAAGAAAAACCGTAGCAAAGAGAGTTTAATATGAATATTTGTATCTTTAGGTTATAATTAAAGGGTTTCACGTCGTCAATTGAATCACAAAATATACCTACCATTTCGCCACACTCTTAGCCACAAACATATGCACGAGTTCTTAATCGGGTAGTCGATGTATTAATAGTCTGCTGATTTCACTCCGCGCCTATTTTAGAAGCAATTTTACATTTGGTCACAACTCACAACATGCAAACAAATCGTAAAGCGACCATTTTGAAATATAATTGCGCAGAGCGTCCGCAACTGTCAATATAATCCAAAAATGCAAAGTCTTCCCATTGGTGGTCTGGGGAACGGCGTCACACAGTCATAGATATTATCTATCTTTGTTCTCGGTTGAAGTTTTTGGCCGGAGTTATACCCCCCTGGTGACAGGTGACAGCTGATCATGTGTGTTGTTTGCAGTGATGCCAACTGAAATATTGATGAAAATAGAGATCGTGTATTGCGAAAAATCTGGGGTCCTAGCATGGTCGATCGATATAGGTTTTATCGAAAATGTCGGTAACTTGTCATCGCTCCCGAGCACGACTGCAGGCCGCTAACGAACAAAAAGCGGTTCCCAATGAATAAAGGTTCCTGATTTATTTGACGTGAACTGTTATTTCTTCGTTAACGGCCTGCAGTCGTGCTCGGGAGCGATTACAAATTACCGACATTTTCGATAAAACCTATATCGATCGACCATGCTAGGGGGCCTGGGGTCCTAGCATTGTCGGTCGATATAGGTTTTATCGAAAATATAGGTAACTTGACATCGCTTCCGAGCACGACTGCAGGCCGCTAACGAGTAAACAACAGTTCACATCGACTAAGGGTTACTAATTTATTTGACATAAACTGTTATTTCTTCGTTAGCGTCCTGCAGTCGTGCTCGGGAGCGATTTTAAGTTACCGACATTTTCGATAAAATCTATGTCGATCGACCATGCTAGGGGGCCTGGTCTCGATTCGGGAATCGGGCTGAAAAAAGATGTCGTGTCATACCCCATTAGATTCTAAAACCACTTCGCGCCACGGCGCCACCACATATAGGACAAACTCAAATCAGCTACCTACCCGTGCCATATACGTCCTTTACCCGTATTGTCGTGAAATCTTAAATCTCTTATTATTTATATTTTTGAGACTGACAATTCATGGTGGAATTTCATTATAATATATTATAATCAAACAAAAAATCTACTTTTTTTACTTAATTTTATTTAACCGTATCCGGTTTCAGCCTGTCAAGGCCATAAGACTGGTACAAAATATTCATAACTCACGGTTTATATAGGCACACAAATATGGGGGACGGGAAAAGGGGTGGTGGTGCAAGGCGATGTTCCGAGAGAGTCCTGTTGGAGAGGTGAAAAAGTCTTCCTGGACCAGTCTCTTCCGATGTGGCCTGCCACGCAGTTGGCGGGCAGTCGCATCTGCACTCAAGATTACACCTCTGCTAAGTCACCAAAAGTAGCAAACCATTTGGGGTGACGTATGGCAGAGGTTTTGGCTATCCAATAACCGCTTACCCACCTCCATAATTGATTTCTAGATATTATAAAAACATTGTGGTTGTTTCTAAAGATTTTATAATTATTATTTTAGTAAATTTTGCATATTTTTTCCAGAATCATGCAATTAACATGGTAACCTAATATTTTTATACAACAACAAAAAAATAGCAAAATGGAGAACTACACCCTTAAGAAGTTTAAATTAAAATGTTTCCAATGAACTTACATGCATTACAACAACAAAAACAGTTAACAATGACAACTGCTGTGACAAAATAATGTAAATGTACCATAAACGAATGATTACGAAATGATGTCAGAGATTCAAGTACGAGATTCAGTCAATAAGTAATGCCTCCTATTCTTTTCCACTTAAATAAAGTTTACTAAGTTAAAAAAAAATGAACTTAAAGCTATTCCTCAAACCTTCTTCTACAATCTGCTGCAGTTGTCACATTGTCACAATTCTGAAGTTAATTAAATCAGGACTCGTATACCACCATTAACATTTTAGAATGTAAATATTAAGTCGGATATAATTCTTCAATCTGAGAGTAATAATACATTTTATTCTTTCATCAAGTAATTATAGTTTAAGCGTTCAGGGGGAATTTGAATTTTTTCGATTGAATCTGAATGTATTTTAAAATCATGGGACCAGATCGAGAAATTGTTTTCGACTTGACTACAAACTAAGGATGTGAAATTTTCAATATTGAAATATTCCTTAAACCTCTTGACATGAAAATATAAACTTTATAATAATATGTCCTCCACATTTTCATAGCATCTTCAAATATGACAAAAGCACTGACGATTTTTTTTCTCAGGGCGTCTTGTGTTGGATTAATTAAAAAAAAACAGCTGTTTTAATGAGAAAATCGCCACAAGGGAGCAAAAGACGTAATGGCTTAATGTTTTTTAAATGTATCATCAGAGCGCTACTCAGTTAGCCATGCCAAGTGAATCTGACGGATTACCTTCCCTGGAATTGCAGAGGTGTGCTGCAGAAATAGCTCCAATGTTGACGATGCACTTTAAAGTTGCCTATAAATGTGGCTCTGTAGGGAAAAAAAAGTTCCAACCCGGCTAACTATCACCCCACAGCAATGACATCAGTTCCATCGAATTCGATGGAACGTGATTAATGACAAACTGCTCAAACGCCTCGAGAAAATACAATAATGTCAACGACCATCAAAACGGAATACAGCGGAATCGTTCGTGCGGTGATCTTCTCACGAATGTGACAAATGTTTGGGAGCGATGCCTGGAACGTCACGGTGAGACCAAAATGGACACACCGTACTTTGAGGTCTGGCATAGAGAAAAAAGTCAACAAACTGCCTTCTGACGGACTAAGGACACACAAACTCCAAAGGTTCGGAGGGGTTTGAAGCAGATAATGGATGGTTACCTCGAAATTGTTTACTCTAGAGTAGAACAAACACTTCGAATTTAATGTTTTTCGACTTCTCCAGCCGTACTCCCTCGAAACAGCGTCTTACACCGCAGTGGGAGGCATGAATTCATACGTCCGTCACTCCTGGACCTACTGACCCCCAGATTCCTACCCACCACTAATACCTCCTTCCATCTCAGAACTTCCTCTCCTTCCTTTCATAAAAAGACCCTCCACACAGCATTCCCAAAAATGACACAGGCCCTGAGGGGAATTATTTTCCTCCGGGCCTCCTGCGTGGAGCTAATGTGAAAAAAAACTTTATTCACCGAGTGACCTGTTACATAAAAAATAATGTAACAAGTGAATTATCTGTGTATGGGTACTTTTGGTGTGAAGTTTGTTAACATTCAACATCTTTAAATTGGTAGCATTGAAATGTTTACCTTTGCTCAGTTGGTGATACTGAGGATCTGCACAGAGGGGTACACTAGGCAGGACTGGCCTTGAGCTCTTGATTCTTTGAGCAGCCACAGGTGACCACGGCCACCGTCCCTGTGGCGGGTCGACGTAATCAAATAGTCGTAGTTCGCCATTATATTAACAATATGTGAAGATTGATAAATCCGCGCCCACCAGCGGCATCCATTATTGAAGACCATTAGGACAATCATTAAAATCCTGGATCAGCAGCGGAGTACTATGGGAGCACATTATTTCTGCTGGATTAAAACCACATCCAGCATCTGCAGACGCAGTCATGACAAGACCTTCCGACTATACCTGGAGCCAGAGGTGCTCGCAGGGATGCGGCCGAAGATCGCCCACCTTGGCCGTCATCAACATAGTCGGCTGGCTGGCAACCGCCCTTGGACGGGACGTCGCTGGGAAACCGCGGGACTGGAGGCCTGTTCGTCGCTCCAGCCTGCCGTTCAGCACATGTCAGCAGCGGAGGGAACTAACCGCCCATCTCCGAAGGCAGCAAGCAGCAGCATGGATCGCCTACATATGGCATTCACCCATTCATCAACTCCTCAAGATTAAACGGTACTAACGCTCCATAATATGCCCATTCAGAATTTAGTCTAGCCCTGATTATTTTTTGTACTTAATTAATAAATTAATTTAACTGTGTCAAAGCACAATACTATTTCATTTAAATAACCTATCCTCATACAAAGTATTACACAGCCGCCTACTTAAGGTCCACGCCTGAGAAATTCTAGTAATAATCACACTTGTCTCATGCTCTCTATGTATTATATTCCTAACATTTTAGCTTCCAATGTGAAAGTTAAATATCTTCATAACATTTTGGCGTCCAACGCAAATATTTTCATAACAGACCATACCAATGAAGCCAGTAGTTGGTGGATAATTCATAATTCATGTTGCAATTAGGAAATGTTTATTTTATAAAAAAAAAACATTGAAAATGTATTTCGTGTGGTTTTCAAATCGTGTCAATGAAAACCTACTTTTATTTATTTATTATTTAAACGCCCGTACATTGGGCTTTTACTTACATAAATAATACAAGTGTATCGAACATTTACAAACATTTTATACCTATATAGAATAACATACAGTACATAGTGCAGTAATATCATAAAATTGATTCCGACAGTATTCAAAATTCCGTAGAAGACACAAAGGTTCCAGCGACAAGTTTTAGGAGAAATACTGTATGTCGTGTGACAAAGCTGATCAAACGTATCCACACATTCCACACCCCTTTCGTTTGGTTGTAAACACTTATAATTTCTGGTAAATCAACAGATTTGTCTTGGTCTGGTTGGAAATGCATACCTAGTGGAAAGCATAAGTCGTTTTTTCTTTGCTTAACTTTGAAGGCACATATGATAACAAAGTAAGTTGGTTACGAAAAGCAAACTTTGGTGTGTTCTCGTGGCGCTCTTTTGTTTCCAAGAAATGGATAGGTATTTGTGTTTTGTTTTTTTTTTCAGTGCTTCAACTGTTGTAATATTTTGTTGATTACAGTTTTTCAGCAGCACTTTGAAGTAAACACGGCCCCACACTCACAGGACTCCCGCCCAAATGATTCTTCGACGCAACCCTCCACCCCGTGCAAATACGCGGCAGCGCGAAAAGATTCGTTGTGAAACGAAAAAGTAATCTCAAATTTTCAAAAAAAAAATTGTATTGTACCCCCAGTATATGGTTCTAGTGTTAATCATAGTTTGTGGCAAAATTAAGGCTTTCCCTAAATTTCAAATGTTGTTAGATTAATTTTCCAAATTAATACTATTTTAAAGATACTTTCTCAGTACCTACTCAAATAAAATCATGATATTTGTCTATGACTACTTTATTTAGTACCCTTTCTACACTGCCAATCATTTCATCCCGTTTCTTATGTCTAATTTTACATATTATAATATCCCACACAAAACGGTTAATTCAATCATCCCATGCTCCTGATAGTTGTTGGTGAGTTCTAATGCTGATATTTTCTTACCAACTATTAATAACGGTATTCATTTTGTTAGCAGCCATTATTCCAAATCAAACTTATCGGTCACTGTTCTTTAAATTGTGCTACAGATTTCATTATCTGCACTGTGTCTAACGCTACCCAACTTAACTTACGCCAATCGGTACATTCAAGTTAGCGAATCCATTTGGCGTTTTGTTTGAGAACTGTCAATTTAACGACTACCTATTTTGAGGTTAATATTTCGAAGACACTGATTAAATTAAATGGCAGCGCTAAATGCAAATACGTCACACAAGAAAACCATAGTTATTCCGAGTAATCCTAAGATTGACGACGATTATTTTAACCACGATTGAAAAACCACTTCAAGTTATAATGTATTATATCCAATGACTTTATATAAATAGACTTGCCATAGTCTCACAAACTCAAGATATAATGTGGCAATTAATCAAAACTCTTTTGTTTTCAACGATTTTCAATAATTTCTTAATTCAAAAGTTATTCGTGTGTGATAAAGATAGACGCTTAAAAGAATATGTGCATATGGACGAAACAAAAGATAGAACGCGGGCGGCATTTTCGTATTCAACATTCAAAAGTTCCGTCGAATACTGGCTCAAGGCCAACTAAAGTAGGAGGCCTGGGCACCAGTCGAATTTTGAGGTGTCAAATAGCTATAATGAACAACGATAGTTTGCAAATGGCGTTGATTGTTATTGTATTTGTAGTTTCTGCTGATTTGTATGTTGTTTTACCGCAGGCAAGTAAATAAAGAATCATGAGATTATTATTATAAAAAGTAAATTTTACTTAGCGACGGCATGGCATCGACTTGGTAATTTGGCTGTTGCACATCCAGACCTGAACTTTAGTAGGCCTTGAGTTCTCTAATGACGCATAAAATCTTTAATAATCGATAATAATAAGTAATTTGCATGTATTTACAAATGAAATGTTATTCCTTCGCTTTTACTACTGTTTACCGTGTAATGGAAATATTTTCTCATCACACAGGAGGGAATTTTGGCGCTTTTTAATGCAACTTGCTTACTAGTAGGACACGACCTTACTCGACGCGTGGCAGTTTAGTACTAAAGTACTAGAAATCGAGTACTCTACAATTGTCTTGTTGTTGGCTTCCCATTTTGAGATTTCTACCCCGCGTCTAAAGTATGTAACGTCTTTGATTATATCCCTGTTTCTTAATTTGTGTTATGCACACGAATATTTTCTCTTTGACAGAATATTCGAAGATCTTACATTTTGGAGGTCCATTTTAACAATGTTCTGTTTCAGATATACTTATTTGGGCTTAAACCACTTACCAAACGCTACCACAGCAGTACCATGGATATACCAAAAGAGACTATTTCTATCAAGACGGAACCAGAGTCCCATGAAGAAGGTGCAGGTGAAATGTTGAATACGGATGTAGACTTTGAACTTCCAGAAGTAAAGAAGGAATGTTTGCAGAATGCGAGTACTCGGAAAGACAGTAAGTTCCTTTGCATGTGAGAAAAATGTTAAATGTTGAATTCAGGTTTTCGAAATCCATGTTTGTTTTGAAATATTGTGCAAATGGGACATGTGCTTCCTCATAACGTCCACAATTGTCTTTGGTATTTATTTATTCTTTCTATTTTTATTCTTATTTGGGCATGGTTTATATGTACTGCATGTAGCATTTAAAATAAGTAGATAACACTTTTCCTTTAGCTACAAACATCAACAAAACTCTTTACTTGAGATGTTCAAGAGTGTTAGAATTTATCTAACATCCTACGGTAATTAACGCGATTAGCTAGATTCTAGGATTAGCGCGCGCAACACAGTGTCACTTCTACATTCATAAACCGGCAATTTTGCGTACATAATTTACACATATGCCCTAATGATGAACACTGTAACCTTATCTGAAACGTTGACTGAAGAAGTAGGAAACATTGATACAAAAATCAATCAAGATCATTTTTATGACAGTGGAGGTAATCCACCTCTTACCCGCCCTGGTATAAGTAACTGATGGTTACTCCATCAAGGCTCTCGCAAGATTCTAATTTTTTGATTAAACGAAGCTACATTTATTTATTTTGAACGAATCTAGACCTCCAGTGTCCATGCATACGTTGTTAGTAAGCAGTATGCAAGTGCTTAACAGGAAAAACAAAATGCAAAAAAATAGGTCAGTAAGACAAAGATAAATCAAACAGGGCAAAAGAAAAACTCATTCATGAGACTATGACGCGGCATTGCATCTGTAAAAAACCTGCAAGCACCTGTATAAAATAGAGAATATAAGAAATACAATAAATCTCAAATCAATTGGCAAGTACCAACAAAAAGTGTGAATAGCTTTCGGTCTGACCATAAACTACACTTAGCTTCCGTGTCCCTTAGCCAACCACTCAGTGAAGCCTCAAAGAATGTTAACTGAATATTTGGGGTAAAATACCGGAAGACTAAAAGAAAATTCAGCGTTGGGTAGTCAGAGGCAGGACAAAGGACAGTCAAGGTCGTCTGATCAAACCTCAAGCCTGCACATGTCATTGGGGGAGGCGCAGATAGATTTGAGAAGGATCTGCAAAATTAATAATGTAACTAAAGATGAAGCAGGGACGAGGTCCAGCACACCCCCATACGGGGATAGGGAAAAAAATAAAAATTTGGAGTTCAGTTCATCCAAAAAAACATTTAAATAGTTAAAGACAAACAAAACAAAACAAGGAACATGGCATAAATTAACAGGTAGGTAGTAAATATAAACAAAGCAAATCGCAAAGCAATTATATACATTTTTGAAAATATAATGAACAAAATAACATAACACAAATGTAAAATATAACATATAACTTATAATATATAATAAAATAAAAGAAATAACATTTTACAGAAACACAAAACACATAAATCATAAAAAATAAATCCAAGCGGTAAATGTAAAGGAATAATGAAGAGTGTCCGTGAATTCAGAAGCAAAATACTCCTGGTACCTAAGTTATTTTACAGCTACTCAGCGACTCTAAGAACAGGCCATCTCTCAACCCAGATTTTCGTGAATTTCCTCAGGCACTCAAAATTCACCTTATTCGAGACGAAATCTATATTCCAAGCAGGTCTCGTAATAACTTGTAAACCATCAATCATTTCGTCTCGAGCATCCGTCAAAATCTCACAGTGCCACAAAATGTGCTCGGCTGTTTGGTCGGTATCACCACAAGCGCAATTATGATGAGATGATAGAGCCAGTCTGTGAAGTCTACCTCTAAACTCCCCATGCCCAGAAAGCAATTGGGTGATATGGTGGTCCATTAAAAGATATGCCCCTTCCATTCTGATTTTAACTGATGAAAAGAAGGAGAAGGTCCATCTTCCCATATTCGATCTATCCCATCTCATCTGCCATTCACTCAGCGTTTTTATTCTCATCATCTTTAGAAGTTCAGAGAGAGGCACTGCTCCACCAGGTATTAATTCAATACCAAGGTGGTTTACAGGTCTTTCTCTTTTCAGACACTTCTTTGTCAAAACTTCCCTAATTTCTAAATCAATTGGCAAAATGCCGGCCAAAATTGGCAAAGCATCCGATGATACTGTTCTGTAGGCTCCTGAAAGTGCCAGTAAGGGGATTCTCTGGCCCCTCTTAAACGCTGAATGAATAAGTGAATTACCCAGTCGATGTTCCCATACACAGGCACCGTATAAAACTTGTGCCACATATACGCATCTGTATAATAGACGGAGCGCAGGGAAACGTAAACCCCATTCAGCAGTTGAGATTCTTCTCAGTTTTAAGAAGAGAGCCTGGGCCTTACTAGAAACGCTTTTAACGTGAGTCAAGAACGAGGATGATCTGTCTAATGTAACGCCTAAATATTTAGTACTCTCTGCAAAACGGATTGCAGTATCTCCCATTTTTATGAAAGGGTTTCTACCTCTACTGAGGGAGCCTTTCATAAGGAGACCCACGGTCTTATGAGGAGCAAAAGTCAGTCTGTTTTCCTTTCCCCAGTTAAGAATCATATTCAAACCTTCTTCAGCTTTATTTTCAACTTCTTTTCTAGTGACCCCAGAGACCAAATAAAATTTGTCGTCTGCGTAATCAATCGAAATAGTGCCTTCAGGTAAGGGTAACCTGGAGGAGTCATCGAATAAAATATTCCAGAAATCCGGTGCAAGGGGAGAACCTTGGGGACAACTCATGTCCACATCTCTTTCAATGATGCAATCACCAAAATAAATTATAATTTTTCTATCTTTAAAATAATCGCAAGATATTTGAAAAAGTTTTCTTGGACAATTACGATTCTTTAATTTAGTTAAAATCATCTCCCACCAGTTATATCTAAGATGATACCGATTACGTACCTCTTTGTGCAGATCTTCACCCAGTCAAGCGCAGCCATAAGGGCGTGCTCCGTGGACTTACCTGGGACGAATCCATATTGATGTACATATGATGGTGTTAATGTTTCTCGTAGACGATTTTGAATAATTTTTTCCAATATTTTCCCCAATACAGGAAGGAGTGTTATTGGTCGATAAGCTTTAACATCAGTTCTTTCTTTTTTATGACAGTGAAAATCACTAATCTTTTTTTTTGTACGTGTTGTTTTGCTACCTAATCTCGGAGAGGGATGACCGTAATTTATAAAGTAATAAGCTGTTCATCTCGACATATTAATATTCAGTTTACTTTTTAAAAAAATTTCTACGTAAAGTTCGATTACAGGTGTTTTTTCGATGCCTGCCTGTTATGTTTGTACGCATTTATGTACCTCCCGAGTCAATCTCGACACAGATACTTCCTATTATATGTTTCCGGACAGACGTGGGAGGTACAGAAAAAACGTACATAAATTCTAAGGTTAAATACATTTTATCATTCTTTATTTGTAGGTGATAGAATAATCTTCCGAGAAAAACAAAAATAAAGATAATAGGAAGTTTAGGTTAATCCTAAAAAGAGTTTACTTTTACAAATTAACAATTTTGGGGCTATACAGTTAGGCAACCAGTGTGCCTTTGGGCCAGCCTGGTTTTGCAGTGAGGCACTGTGTACACGCTCGTGGTATGTAGTGGCTAGAGCGATTTGTGTTTTTGGTGAAATTGTTAGGACGAGTAAATATAAATTTGAGACATTGGATACAGTAGAATCGCCTTAGTTCCATCATTTTATTTTCTTGATATAACTGATTGGTGAGATACGTCTTGTCCTTCTAGTATTTTGGGTATTATAAAATAAAGTGGGGCTATCATGTGATGTTTGTCTAGAATCCATACGGTATTTAAATTAGGTAAGCTGAAAGGGAGACATTCTCGCATTTGGATTTTAGTGAGTATTATTGTGTCTAACTGGAAAGATAAAGAATTGAGAAGGATACATAAATCATCAAAATGCTTTCGGATGCTTCTCATGTTCGTGTTGAGCATGATGACATTAGAAATAATTTTTTAAAAAAAGAATAAAAATGTATTTTTGTTTTTATTTATTTATTTATTACTCGCCCTAGTGGGCTATTCTTATAAAATTTTTACAAACTATTTGTATCAAAGTAAATACTTAATAATTTAAACAATAAAGAAAATATGAAAATAATAACAAAAAACATTGCAACAAAACACATAATAAAATACATAGATAAAAATGTAAACAGAAACTAAGAATCCTCACGCATATAATTGAATTTGAGAGAATCTTCAAAACAATAAGTAGTAGCATAGAAGTTATTTGGTAGGTACATAGGTCTATTTGTGTCTTAAAGAATAAAAGTGATGGAATATACAACATTTATGCAGATTGTTTTAATATGAAATATATCGCCCAGATTAGAATATTTAGTTCCCATACTGTGAAGTCTCGGAATCGGAGAATTTTTATAAGCCAGTGTATTGGTGTTATTGAAGTTAAAGGGTAATAAATGTCAACATGATTTTTTGGGAACATGGATATTGATAAATTGAAGTAATTCAGAACAGTTAATTTTGTAATGCAATGTGGCATTTGAAAGTGAAATGACATCAGGGATATAAGAATATAAGTAAAATATACACGTCCGTACAAATTCTATGGTACAAATTAGGTAGACTTAAGTTAAATTAATATTGATTGAAAATATCTGATAGCATAGCTCCCTTGTACCTACCTTCCGTGCAGTTAAATACATGCGCCACATATCCGTATCTATTTTAACTTCATGCAACCTACGTACAAGCGAGCCCTGGTATTGTTACATTTAAACGGGATTTCGGAACGAGTAACTCTCGTGGGAATATGAAATTCAACGAGGTTAGATAAGTTTTAAGATTTTCACGGCCAAGAGCATTTTCTTTATTTGTTTTTGGGGTGTTATGCCGTGTTGCGCTACCTCCTTCTTTAGCCAACGTTTCGGATATCGTTGCAGTGTCCATCATCAGGGCAGATCCGGTAGATGTTACGATCTACCGGATCTGCCGGATCTGCCCTGATGATGGACACTGCAACGATGTCCGAAACGTTGGCTAAAGAATGAGGTAGCGCAACACGGCATAACACCCCAAAAAACAAATAACGAAAATTCAACGAGGTTAATTAAATCAGGACCGTCTATCCTACCATTTTCAATTTTATTTATTTACTAGCTTTTTCCCGCGGCTTCGCTCGCATGGTGTAAGGGGGGTTCCCACTCTGCCTCCTCCACCTCCCCCCTCCCTCTCACCGCCCTCCCACCCTACTCCCCCTCCCCCCTCCCCCTTCCCCCCACCAACACCCCCACCCTCCTCACCCCTCCCCCACCCCCCTCCCCCCTCCCCATCTCTCCTTCCCTCCCGCTTTCCATACACATATATATTCAATCCCGGTACATTCAGTTTTTAAACAGCCCGCTTGCCACCTTTTACAATTTTTATTTAAATTTCCATTTTTCACGTATATTCAATTTGGTACCTAACATAGGTACCTATTTAAAATATAAAAAAATCTTATTCGATTCAAAATATTAGGGGTGTACCTACTTTAAATAAATTTATCAACGATTTTCAAGAATAGAATCACGATTAAAAATGTCATCCTCAAACACGCGAACTGCCAAACGTGAGATAGTCGTTAGGTTTTCTGAAATTATCCAATTTTCAGCGCAATTTTCTTAATTTTTCTCTCCGTAAGAACCATCCTCGTACTTAAAGGAATATTCTAAAGAAAGAATTAGCGAAATCGGTTCACCTGCTCTCGAGATTTGCGCTTAGCAACACATTTAGCGATTCATTTCTATATATAAGATTGACGCCCTATTGGGCTTTTACATATCAAATATACAAATTACATATCAATTTCATTTATAACAACTTTATAACATAAATAAAAAGATTAGATTTGCATAAACTCAATATAAAAAATAGGAATACATCTAATGCTAATTCCACATGGATGACTTTAGATAACTCGTAGTTATAACAATTCATCTACCTACGAGCAACAAAAACATTAAAAATAATCAAAACACATTAATTAGTATGCTTTTGGAGTAAGAACAATAAAAACAAACACAATAAAATGATTTCTCATTCATTATTTATCTACATCTAAAAAGTGGTGGACTAATTTGGCTTTTAATGTATCGAAATTTAAATTAAAAATGTCAGCAACATCAGTTAGTTCATTGCCCAACCTGTGTATTCTTTCCATCACAGAATTCGTAGCGAAGTTATTATTGTAAAATAAAATATTTCGTCTTGTATATTTTGGAGGTATATGTAAGGATAACAAGTTAATAGCGTCAGGGCAGTCCAACCTTGAATGAACAATTTTATACAATAAAAGGAGGTCAAATATTTTTCGCCTTTCAGATAATTTCATAATTAAATTGACATAATTGATTTCAATAATAGGAATACCAATTTTGAAATTTATAAAACGTAAAAATTTATTTTGAATTTTTTCAATTTGTTAACAATGAGAGTTGAAATGACGACACCAAATGCTTAAATTGTATTCAACCTGACTTCTAACCAGAGACGTGTATAGTAATTTTATGGTTTTTATGGTATTAAAGTCTTTAGCGATTCGGATAATAAATCCAAGTATTTGTAATCCCTCACTGGTAATGCTAATAATGTAATAATAATAATAATGATTTGTTGTCTTCATTTCTTAATAACAAATAGAGATAATGATATCCTCACTGGGATCTCCCGTGCTGAGGATTTCATTTACATTTTATAATTTAATTATAAGAATAATGTGATTCAAGAAGCGTAATTTGGAGTCAAAGATAACGCCAGGGTCGTTGAATTCAAAGACTCTTTTTAGAGTGGCATTGTTAATTGTATAGAATAATAAAGGGATAGATGAAAACTGGTCGTTTGGCATTTGTTGATATTAAAACCTTTTCCACACTGACCATTTTTTCTCAAAACCGTTTAGCTACTCCGACCAAAAATGTATGTTATATTTTGTGTTTAAAATGAAAATTTCCGTTCATAACTTTTGCGGCACCCTATCGGATATTTCGTGTGACCATTAGTTGTTTGGTATATTTTGCATAAAATACTTGTTAAATCACACATTAAGTAACTAAAAGATAATACATTCGATTTCAATATTTTTTATTTGCATAATATCTTTTATTGCATAGCAATAATTTGTATAATACGGGTAAAATCTACAGACAATCCAATGCAAATCCTTGGAAAAGTTCCTTTCTAATTGTCCTGTACCGCACAGCGGCTAATCAGTGACTACCTGAACCTGATTGGCTTAGGTTTTATGGGTAGTGGATGGTTTCTTATTTTGCATTGGTTACGTTATTTTAGGTTTAGACCCTTTTTCAGGAAACAAAAGATAGACCAGCCCACAACACATAAAATAGATAATAGGTTTGGCAAATATTCTACACGGTGTTTACAAGTTAGAGTACTGTACATATTATACATAATATAACAGTCACATTTCATTATAAAAAACTAACGATTCGGTCCAACGTTATTATAAATTTCTTACTTTATTTTACCAAGTCACCATCACTTATAGTTTTTTAGAGTATGATATTTTTCGAAGCATTCTCCCACATAAGGTGCAAGTTTGTTTCCATAACTTTTACAGTGTTATATTGTTCGTTTTATTTGCCCTCCTTCTCTACTCGTATCTTAATCAGAACCACTAACGTTTTTTTTTAAGTAGGAATCTGGCGGTTAGTGTATCCAGGAGAGGCGATGCGTGAATCCATCCCTCTCATTGCGCTGTAAGGCAGTGGTTCGATAGAGTCCGGCTGGAGAGATCAAAAGATCTTCCTCAACCAGTCTTTCCCGATTCGGCCCGCCACGCAGTAGATGGGCAAACGCATCTGTCACCGAGTCCTAGAAAAACCTCATCCCCATGAACCCGGGCACCTCTGCTAAGTCACCAAACGTTGCGAACCACTTGGGGTGGCCTGTGTCAGAGGCGTTGGTTGTCCAATAAATGATTACCGGGGCGGCGGTACCCATTCCCGCCTCCCAAATTGAAAATGATGCAATCCGTAATACTTTTTCTGCATATATTAGGCGTTATGACATGTAGATTGACATGGATTAACCGCTGTTCTGGATCTACCGAATGTCTTCCTTTTCTTGTTGTTACACCTTCTCTATAATTTCCAACCAGCTGAATAATTAGCCTATCGACAAATTAACCGTCATATGTTCTATGACGGTTAATTAACTATATTTCTAGAAAACGTAAATTGGTAATTCTTTTACTTTCAATAACTAATAACAACATCAATAGTTCCTCAAAACGAAAAAAGATGGTCACAAAAAGTGGGAGTAACTGCGGAGAACCGTCATAAACGCAGGATAACGACTGACTGTTCCGAAAATATTGGAAGAAAACAAATATTTCTTGTGTTAAAAAGATTCATCTATTTTCACATGAATATATCTAATTAACGGTAAATTTAAATGAAGAAATGTTGGTTTATCCAATATGTTGCGACAATTCTTTGTAATTATCGGAAATAATAGTTAGTAGAATGTCCTTAGGAAGATAGAAATTGGTGATTAAACTGATACCTGCGCCGGGCCAGAACCTCTGGCCGACGGAGCTGCCTACCAAAATCGTTTATGCCAGAATGTGTGGCCTACGGAGTGGAAAAGGTTAAGATATAATTTGTTTGCGATGCACCATTCATAAAGTTTATTTAAGTTCATTTGTAGAGTTAAACAATCAGAAGAATTTTCAATCGATTTAAACATCTTTAGATCGTCGGCAAATAGAAGAAAGTGAATATTATCGAAAATCAATGAAATGTCGTAAATAAATAGTAGGAAAAGAATTGGTCCTAGGTGGGAACCTTGGGGGACCCCACTTAATACAAAAAAGTGTATGAAGTTGTGGAGTTAATTTTTACAGATAGTTTTCTATATGATAAGTATCTTCTAAGCCATTCGAGAAAGTTGCCGCTTATTCCCAAGTGTTCTAATTTTTCCATTAAAATTCGATGAGAAACAGTATCAAAGGCTTTGCTAAAATCAGTGTAAATAGTGTCGACTTAATGACCCTTGGAAAGTGCATTAGAAATAAAATTTTCGGAAAGCAATATGTTAGATGACGTAGATCTGCCTGGCATGTAACCATGTTGAAATATTGATATTAGTGGTTTAATTTGATGCATGATTTTACTTAATATAATCTTTTCAAAAAGTTTAGGTAGTGAAGACATAATACATATGGGTCAATAATTTTCAATTTGACTTTAATCTCCTTTTTTAAAAATAGGTTTTGTAAAGCTACTTTTCCAAATTTTGGGAAAACAGCCTGTAGATAAAGATAAATTATTGAAACTTATAGTAATAGAAAGAGCTAGAACATGAACACAGTTTTTAAGTAATATTGAGGGAATCATATCTGGTCCCGAATTCGACCTGATATCCAGCTGTTTGATAAAAGTCACAACATCATTTGCTTCCACATGGATGTTATGCAAGTTGAATGAGCTTTCGGTAAATTGGGGTTTATCGGATAAAACGTTGTCATTGTTTTCAACGTATACACTCTTAAAGAAATCTGCAAATAAATTTATAATATCTTTTTGTCATGACTCATTTTTTTCCCGTAAAACATTGTTCCGGAAAAGTTAGAGTTATTTTTCCGAAAGGAGTTAGCGTAATTCCAAAATTTATTTATATTTGTTAAAATAGAATTTTCAACATTGTTGGTGTATTCCTTAAAACATACTTTCGATTTCCTGGTACAATCTTTACGCCAAACAGAGAATGCGATATAATTATCTAGCGTTCTATTTATTTTATAACGTTTTATCATGTGTGAGATTAATTACTTCAGAATCAAACCATTTAGGGAATTTAGAAGTGTAATATTTTTGTAGGGGAACAAAGCTATCGATTGCTTGATAAATAACATTGTAAATATATTCTAAGGCCTCATTTAAACTTGTGCTTTAACAAGTGAGATCATAAGCCCAATTATTAGTAGATAAAAATTCTATAATCCTTGGGTAATCTGCTTTTTCAAAATTACGTTTGACAATCGTGGGGTCAATTACCTTAATATAAGTATTGAGATCAATGATTATTAGCGGGGGGGGGGGTGGTATTTATCGATTGGAAGATTCATTTCATCAGAGGCATAAACTAGAAGAATCTGTAAAGACAAGATCGAGAAGACGAGAATTGATGTTGAACACATGGTTTTTCTGATGCAAATTTAAAAAGTTGGACATTTCTATAATTTCATGGGGCCATGATTTATTTTGTCCGGGCTCGAGGACGCGATATTCTCAATGTCCCATATAATATTTGGAAGGTTGTAGTCACCCATCAGAATAAATGTAGCATCAGGAAATTTTCTTCGCATAGTTTCAACTTCAAGTTGGTGATCTTTATATGTTTGCAGGCCGGAGGATGGTGGTATATATGTGCAACCGATTATAAGTTTTGTTTTTTTTTAAGGAAACCATTACAAATACTTGCTCAAGATGTTTGTGAAGGCATTTCAGTTTCCTCGAATTCAGTTTGGTTGATACTGAGAATAGTACGCCGCCACCTCTTGTTTTATTACCGGAACTTTGATATCGGTCGTTTCTGTAAATGAAATGATCAAAAAACCCAGTTCTTGATCGTATATATTAGCATTCAGCCATGTTTCAGTAAGGGCATAAATTTCGTAATTCATCGTTGGTATTGTAGATCTTAGATCTTGAAGTGTCGTTCTCAGTCCTCTTACATTTTGATAGTATATTTTGAGTTTGTTGGTCAGTTTTTTGGATTTAATCTTACAATTGTTGGGTGATTATTGATACACTTGATTGTAATATCTTGCTCACCTGATGATTGCCTATTTTTTAGTTCTTAAATTATTTAGATAGTTCCTTTGAGCAACAGATTGGAACATGCGGATGTTATTCTTCAGCGCGTGGTTTTTGCCAAGTAGGATTTTCGGCCATTTATATTCGTGGAACTCGACTTTTACAACCCTCGGTTTGTTGTTATCCCTTTTCCGGATTCTGTAAACTTTCAGGTCAAGAGAATTAGTAGAGTTGTTCAGGTCGAAAATGATTTTTTTAATGCTGGTTTTATTTTATTTTATTTTATTAGCGTTATAAACAGTCTGTACAAAATTCATAAATGACAGTGATAAAAATAAGTATGTCATAGACCAATAAAATAACGACAAATTTCAATTTAGAACCATAATTCAAAAATATACAATACCTACACCTGATATAAACAATTATGATAATATCTTCTTACTTAAATCTACAAAAAGTAATTAACTGAAAATTTTCAAGGGATTACAGTTAAATTTTGATGCATATCAATAATATATTTCAGGAAGTGATTTTAT
Organism: Limnephilus rhombicus; assembly: GCA_929108145.2. Lineage (NCBI taxonomy): Eukaryota > Metazoa > Arthropoda > Insecta > Trichoptera > Limnephilidae > Limnephilus > Limnephilus rhombicus. The sequence continues at coordinate 18,588,301 of OV815289.1, read as the reverse complement.
TTGAATTCGAACTGCTAAAAGTAGGAGAGAAAATATGGTGATACTAAAAATAAAAAAGAGAAATACAGAAATCAATGAAATATTAAGTTATTAGTTAAACATGTGGCATTCAGTAGTGTTATTTTTTATGCATGCTGTGAATTTATCAAGGTTTGTATTAAACACATCGATATTTGGGCATAATCTGTTAAAAGTGCTACAGCTTCTTCTTACAAATACATTTTCAAGATAATTTGTCTTGCTCTTAGGGATATAAAAGGTGTCTGGAGGTCGAGTAACTCTTAATGGACATCTGAAATGAATATTTTGTAGTAAGTATGGGCTATCAATGAAGTTAAGAATAATCTTATAGAGCATTAATAGGTCTCTGATATCTCGGCGTTGATCAAGAGATTTAAGGTTTACGGGGACATAGTTTTCATCATTTCGCACGCGATAAGAGCTTATATTTGCTTTATATGTAGAACAATGAGGGTTCCACACTGTAGAAGCATACTCCAGATGGCTTCTAACATAGGATATGTAGAGAGTCTTAAATGTTTGTGGATTTTTGAAAGCTGAACTTACTCTAAGAATAAATCCCAACATTTTCAAAGCCTTCGACGTGATATGCTCGACGTGAGATTGAAAAAGAAGCTTACTATCTAATAGAACTCCAAGATCTCTTATTATATTTACTCTGTTTAAAATATTGTTCTTAATAATGTAGGGATATAATATTGTGTGTTTCTTTCGAGAATAAGATATAGCACTACATTTATCTGCATTCAAAAGAAGGCGATTTTCTAGACAATATACATTAACCAGAGAGTCAAGGTCATTCTGGAGCTCTAGACAATCCATCTTAGACTTAATGATTTTGACAATCTATTTGTCATCCGCATATAGGTACAGTTGAGAGTTACGAATAGTTTTGTTAACGTCATTCAAAAAAATGTTGAATAAGAGGGGGCCAAGGTGAGATCCTTGGGGAACTCCTGAGGTTACGGGGACGAAACTGGAGCAGAATCCTTGTACAGTTACAGCTTGCGTACGATTGTCGAGATAAGAGGCTAACCAACGAAGGAGGTCACCATGTATACCCATTGCTTCGACTTTCTCAATTAAGATGCTGTGTGGGATTTTATCAAAGGCTTTGGAGTAGTCTGTGTATACTACATCGACTTGATATCCGTTATCCATAGCAACAAGGACTGTGTGAACAAACTCACATAGATTAGTTTCTGTTGATTTTTTGGTGACAAAACCATGTTGATTCGAAATTATGTGTGGTCGTATGCAAGGAAAAATGATATCAAAAACTATTTTTTTTTAAGTTTACCCATTACATTTAACTTAGAGATTGGTCTGTAATTTTCAATATTATGCTTGTCTCCTTTTTTGAATATAGGCACAATGTATGAACTTTTCCATTTCTGCGGAAAAATTCCAGAAGATAATGAAGCTTTGAATATTAGACTTAGCGGATAACATAGAACACTAGCGCAATTTTTTAAGAATACAGAGTGTATACCATCAGGCCCACTGCCTTTGGTAGGGTCTAATGATTTAAGATATTTACAAACTAATTCAGTGTTTATATTAACATTATTAAGATTGAGAACTGAGGTGTTTGGATTATATATTCGAGTTATAGACGAGGTGCACGGGGCGGGGGATTCGAAGGAGGATTGGAAATGCATGTTAAATAAGTTACTTATATCTTCCCCACCCGATACATGCTGAGAGCGAAGAAACATATTGTTAGGAATTTCAGAGTTTTTTTGCTTAGATTTAACAAAGGTCCAAAAGTGTTTGGGATCGGTATTAATATTAATTTCAGCCATATTAATAAAATGATTGTAGCACACTTTTTCCATACACTTTTGTCGTTCTCGGAGAAGGGAGAAAGTTTGATAGTCAGAGTTACGGTTATAAATTTTGTATTTTTTATGAAATTTAAGTTTATCTTTAATTACTTTTTTTAATACGGGACTGTACCATGGAGGATACCTGGAGTATATGTTAATTGATCTAGATGGTACATGCGCAACAATTACCTTATTTAATTCAAAATAGAATCGTGCCCTAATTGAGTCTACATTGCTGCTGTTTAGAGTCGTTGTCCAGTCAACGGCTGCTAAGGCGCTATTAATCTGCACATAGTCAGCGTTGTGATAGGAGCGGACCGTGCGCGAGCGCGGCGTTTGGAGGGACACCTCCAGCGAGCGGTGGTGTGCATCCTCTGGCACTAGCGGCATGTCGCACCCGATTACCGTGCACGCGCAATTCGATATCACCAGGTCCAGAACACGCTCGTTTACATTAAGCTGGCTGTTGAATTGACGGAAACCGGTAAAGTCTAAAAAATCAGAAAGAGTTGAAGTCAGTGCATCGATTGAGGATCGATTAAGTACCAGGGAACCGTCCGCGGTTGAAGGCGGAAGCCACGGGGCATGTCGTATGTTAAAATCTCCTGATAGAAGGAATTCATCATTGGGGAAATTGGTATGCAACATAGATATAAATTCAAAAAAGTCACCTAATGATTTAATCTGCTCTGCGCCTTGCACGAAATACGAACAGTATATACGTAGTTTAGAAGCACTTGCACCAGAGTCTAGTGCAAGATTAGCTGTAGCTGTCTCTGAACGCTTGATGGGCGGGAGGAAGGGTGAGGGGCATGTGGGTAGTTCGCGGCGTACTGCAATAAGTGAGCCACCGCCGAGTGCCTGGTCTAACAAAACATAGTCGCGATCACAACGATAAACTACATACCGTTCATCAAATAATTCAGAGTCAAAAATGCTTGGCAAGAGCGATGTCTCAGTCAGGCATATCACGTCATAATTGGCATTCAAAACACCGGTTAGGAAAACATGGGATTTAGTTCGGAGACCTCTAACATTTTGATAATAAATATTCAAATCACCGATAATATACATTTGTATGGAACATATAGGTTAAGCATATATATAAACATTAAGAGCACATACTTAATATAAGAAATTGTCAATAAAATTAATGCCACATTGTTATTATAATACCCGTAACTTGTAAAAATAAACAATAAAAATAATAAAGAGTTATTGTAAGTTCCAAAACCTGATCCTATGATTATGAAGCATATTAAAAGCACATATCTACGTTAATGAAAAATTAACAGTAAAAATGGTAATATTATGATGGTTTTGTTTTGAATTTTTTTTATGGTAATATTTTAATATTTTGGTGGTAATATTTTGAAGTTTTATACAATTTTGTTTAAATCCTCATTTTTGAGGATTGCTCTTATATGCGAGCTTTCTGTTTTCCTAATAAGGATTCTACAATTCCGGACCCAGACAAACCGATAGTGGTTAAGCTTGGCCGCTTCCTTCGTCAGGTGTAGCAGCCGTTTAGATGCGCTCGTCAGGTGGTCATTGGCGTAAACACGAGAATCACCGCCGCAACCGATGTCACTGCTGATTAAGTTTCGCTTCGATCGGATTGAGGCCAAGAAATCATCTTTTCGGTACCTCGCTTGCATCTTGATGATTATTGATTTATGTTGCCCTTTCTTAGACTCCTTCGGTGCCACCCGGGTGACAAAATCAATATCCATTTTTGGATCGAGGTCGAAACCAGTTTTTTTGGCAAGGCTGGTTATTATGTTTATTAAATTTTCATCCTTCTCAGGAATGCCGACTAATTCAATATTTGAGCGGCGTGCCCACTGGTCGCGCTGCTCCATGTCTTCCTGAATGTTGGCGATGCAGGCCTTCAGGGAATCCACTTCATTTTTCAGTAGGTCGACCATCTTAAGCTTGTTCTCCAATGTTGAAATTTTTTTTTCCAATATCCTCAACTACTTTGCTACTGAAGTCTATTGAGAGTTTCACTTCACTAACCTCGTCCCGCAATTCCTTAACGGCGGCCGGCAAGTAGGAAAGCGCATCCAGCTGGTCGCTGATCTTCATAAGTTGCTCCATAACGGATCTGGACGAATCACCCGCTGAAGGGTTGGATCTTGTTTGGCGATTTGATGTGGCCATTATAATGTGTGGATGCGTACGTTTGGCTTGGCTACTGCCACGTTATATTTTGTGGAACAAATAATGAAAGTAATCACTGTCACTTATTATTGTTGTATGGTTGTGTCGTCTTTCATAATATCGGTCTGAGTTATTGCTTCGCTTTCGGGAATGTTACAGATTATAATATTTTTCCCCCAAATTTTGGTCATTCATCTCAGCAATAACCTCACAGACGTTATTTGGTTGCAAATTAGTAGTGGTTACTGCAGGAGGGATATTTTTGTACACTTATAATTCACCTTCTAGAACTTAAATATTAAATTCTTCTTTTGAAAATTAATATTAGGTAGTATATAATTCTTCGATCTGAGAGTCTACATCAATTTAATTATTTCATCGAGTAATTATAGTTTATGTTTTCAATGGGAATACTGAATTTATAATTTATATATATATATATATATATATATATATATGTAGAACAATTTTCTCGGTTTACCCGCGTAACGTACGCTACGCGGTACGTTACGCGGGTAAACCGAGAAAATTGTTCTACATCTTACACCCGTGAAAACCTTAATCATAACATATATATATATATATCGCCTATAATCTTGCATCCAATCCAGTTCAATCGTTAGTTAACAGGTAATTGACAATATAATATACTTATGAGACACCGCGTCACTGGAGCCAGGATGCGGCTAATGGCCTCCGACAACACGTTGGTGACCGCAGCCTTCCAGCACCAAGCTCCACTCCTGAGTGAGCGATGGGCCCGAGCGCACTCAAGATCACGCCCTGCATAATAATTGATTAATTATTTTTGTTATTATTAATTTTTATGACTATTTTTTTCTATTTATATTATTATTTCTTTACTGTGTAAATATATAAATATGTATAACTATATGGGACGTGTGGGATTGCACTATCCTCCCCACATCCTGGAATATTATTATGGAAAATTATTATTATTATTATCAATGAACGTTTTGTTTTGTTTTTTCCAGAAAGCATCAATGTGAAGACTGTAACCATCAAAGCCGAACTTGGACACCGAGAAGAAGATGAAGAGGGATTTTCTTGTATGGATATTGACATAGACATTCCGGACGTTAAAATGGAATGCTTAGAACACTTTGAAAGAATTACCCAGATGGCAGGTAATAATTTAACTAATTTTCTATGCTTTTCTACTAGAGCAGGTTACAAATATTATTAACTCTTCCTTATCCGAATTATTTTCCAAATTTGTTCACAGATCGAGAGGCGCATCCTGTTGAAAAACGATTCTCTTTTCCCCATTGTAAGTACTCCGGCTCTCAAAACTATTCATGTTCTCAAAAGAGCAGTCTAACGACTCACAAGCTGACTCACAATGGAAAAAAACCTTTTTCGTGTTCCAAGTACGACTATTCATGTTCTCGAAAGAGCAATCTGACGAGACACATGCCGACTCACAGTGGAGAAAAACCTTTTTCATGTTCCAAGTGCCACTATTCATTTTCTCGAAAGAACAATCTGACGTCTCACTTGCTGACTCACATTGGAGAAAAACCTTTTTCATGTTCCAAGTGCAACTATTCATGTTTACGAAAGAGCAGTCTAACGAGCCACATGCTGACTCACAGTGAAGAAAAACCTTTTTCATGTTCTGAGTGCCACTATTCATGTTCTCGAAAAAGCTATCTCATGCGCCACAAGTTGACTCACAGTGAAGAAAAACCTTTTTCTTGTTCCAAGTGCAACTATTCATGTTTACGAAAGAGCAGTCTAACGAGCCACATGCTGACTCACAGTGAAGAAAAACCTTTTTCATGTTCTGAGTGCCACTATTCATGTTCTCGAAAAAGCTATCTCATGCGCCACAAGCTGACTCACAGTGAAGAAAAACCTTTTTCTTGTTCCGAGTGCAACTATTCATATTCTAGAAAGAGCAGGCTGACAACTCACATGCTGACTCACCGTGGAGAAAAACCTTTTTCATGTTCCAAGTGCCACTATTCATGTTCTCGAAAGGACAATCTGACGTCTCACTTGCTGACTCACATTGAAGAAAAACCTTTTTCATGTTCCAAGTGCAACTATTCATGTTTACGAAAGAGCAGTCTGACGAGCCACATGCTGACTCACCGTGGAGAAAAACCTTTTTCATGTTCCAAGTGCCACTATTCATGTTCTCGAAAGGACAATCTGACGTCTCACTTGCTGACTCACATTGGAGAAAAACCTTTTTCATGTTCCAAGTGCAACTATTCATGTTTACGAAAGAGCAGTCTGACGAGCCACATGCTGACTCACAGTGAAGAAAAACCTTTTTCATGTTCCGAGTGCCACTATTCATGTTCTCGAAAGGGAGCTTTGACGAGACACATGCTGATTCATATCGAAAAAAAAGTTTTTCATGTTCCGAGTGCAACTATTCATGTTCTCAAAAGGGCAGTCTAACGACTCACAAGCTGACTCACAGTAGAGAAAAACCTTTTTCATGTTACAAGTACGACTATTCATGTTCTCGAAAGAGCAATCTGACGAGACACATGCTGACTCACAGTGGAGAAAAACCTTTTTCATGTTCCGATTGCCATTATTCACGGTCTCTAAAGTGCAATCTGACGTCCCACGTTCTGACTCACAGTGGCAGAAAACTTTTTTCACGTTCCAAGTGCAACTATTCATGTTTTCAAAAGCACCATCTGAAGAGCCACACGCAGACTCAAGGTTGAGAAAAACCTTTTTCATGTTCTAAGTGCGACTATTCATGTCGTCGAAAGAGCGATCTGACGAACCACATGTGGCGAAAAAGCTTTTTCATGTTCAGAGTGTGACTGTTCGTGTTCTCGAAAGACATATTTGATTAAACATCTGCAAACACACGTGGGAGAATGACTTTATTCTTATTACAATTGCTACTGTAGGCAGCGTGAATCCATATTTTAGCAACACTCTCTGCGCAGGAGGAATGCGCAGATGATCAAAGCGTTATTCTGTCGAAACGAAGTTTCCAGATCATTCCGTATCCGGCTTCCTTCCTCGCCAGTAAGTTTCGTAGAATCCTTCTGTACAATATTATTGTCGTGGATAATTAATAATTAACGTGTTAACGTTACTTCAATATATATATATATATATATATCAATATGAAATCAGTATTATCATTTGACAAAATCCGCGACCTGATTATTTCTGATAAGGTAAGCGGAAGTAGTCTCCTCCAAACTACTACTCATGTTCCCGAAAAAGCTGTCTGACAAGGCACATGCTGAATCACAACGGAGAATAAAAAAATTATTGTTCGAAATGCAACTATTCATGTTCTCAAAAGGGCAATCTGACCATTCACATGCTGATTCACAGTGGAGAAAAAGCTTTTTCTTGTTCTGAGTGTAATTATTCATATTTGTAAAAAGCATTTACTTTGTGGCTCGCCATAATTTACAACAATAAACACATATATATTGAAGAAGTGAACATGGTTCACGAAACATGTTGATATTATAAAGTATAAAAAATAAAGTGATGTAAACTAAGTTATTTTCTTTTAATAAATAAACATATATATATATATTTGTTTAAGACCACTTTTGTTTTAAACACGATTTCAGGAAATAGCTTGAAATTTGTATATCTGTCAATAGTCTGTATCATACATTAGTTATAATATTCTCCTGAAAGTATGAAAGTTACTTAGTTATAATATTTGTTGAATAGTTACATAATATTGTTTAATAGTTACATTAGTTATAATTTTCTCCTGAAAGTATTAAAATCCTACAAGTATGAAAGGTGGTTCTGCCCCAGGTTTTGATGGGATCACAATACAAACACTGAAATGTATAAAATCACAAGTATCAAAACCATTAACTCATATAATCAATACAAGTTTTCAAACCGGAATATTTCCGTCCACGTACAAACAATCCGTAATTATACCAATATTTAAAACTGGCAATCCGGAAGAACCAACCAATTACCGTCCTATTTCTTTACTATCAAACATTGCAAAAATATTTGAAAAAATTGCCAAAAAAACAATAACTAATTTCATTAAGATCAATAACATAATACACGAAAACCAGTTTGAATTCATGGAAAACAAAAGCACAAAAGACGCCATTGCTAAATTATCTTGTACTATACAAGACGCTTTAGACAAATAATTAAAATGTGTTGTAGATCTCCAAAAAGCTTTCGACAGTATATCTCACGTCAAATTAATACAAAAATTGAAGGTTGTGGGTTTTAATGAGAGAGCACTAAATTGGCTAAAAAGTTATCTTCACAAAATACGATAATAACATATTTGCTAAGGCCAAATGCTCGCCCCAAAAAGACTCGCCCCAATACACATAGCAATATTTTGTTGCCGTGTTTAGTTAAAACACTTTTACAAATGTTTCATAATTTACTTACCCCTGTAACCAGCGACGAGCATACTGAAGAACCGCCCACATTCGCCATGTGGACATTGATATGAAGATATATTGTAATAGCATAAGCTACCGTTTTGGCGTTATATTTCGTTAAATGTATGGATGTTAGCTTCTCGCTGTTCACGGCAAGAATGATGACGTCACACATTTTGGATTCAAGCGAGGCTCTATCCCCTCCCCATGGAGCGAGCCGGTTCCAAGGAGGAGCTCCAGCCGGCGCCATGTCGAGGGGGAAATAATACGTTTTTATCACTTAGGGCAGGTCCATATATATTCATATGTCCGTGCAAAGATGTCTATAATAATTCATGTACCAAATTAAACCATGCAACTGAAATAAAATACCTCGGTGTAATTGTAGACCAACTAATGTAATGGAACAGACACATAATATGTGAACTTGTTAAGCACGTTACTTGTGAGCTTGTTACCTTGCGGTATCCCAAAATCACTTGTGAGTGGTAGACTTGATGTGTGATTGATTTTTACAAATTGTGTTATTTTGTGAAGATAACTTTTTAGCCAATTTAGTGCTCTCTCATTAAAACCCACAACCTTTAATTTTTGTATTAATTTGACGTGTGATACGCTGTCGAAAGCTTTTTGTAGATCTACAAAAATACCAACACATTTAAATTATTTGTCTAAAGCCTCTTGTATAGTACTAGATAATTTAACAATGGCGTCTTTTGTGCTTTTGTTTTCCATGAATCCAAACTGGTTTTCGTGAATTATGTATGTTATTGATCTTAATGAAATGAGTTATTCTCTTTTTGGCAATTTTTAAAAATATTTTTGCAATGTTTGATAGTAAAGAAATAGGACGGTAATTGGTTGGTTCTTCCGGATTGCCGGTTTTAAATATTGGTATAATTACCAATACATTTTAATTATTTGTCTAAAGCGTCTTGTATAGTACTAGATAATTTAGCAGTGGCGTCTTTTGTGCTTTTGTTTTCCATGAATCCAAACTGGTTTTCGTGAATTATGTTTTGTAATTACGGATTGTTTGTGCGTGGACGGAAATATTCCGGTTTGAAAACTTGTATTGATTATATGAGTTAATAGTTTTGATACTTGTGATTTTATACATTTCAGTGTTTGTATTGTGATTCTATCAAAACCTAGGGCAGAACCATCTTTCATACTTGTAATGATTTGTTCGATTTCTTCTTTTGTTGTTGGTTGAAATAGTTCAAATGTAGGTACACTCATTATTTACTGTAGTGTTTGGGTCATTTGGGGTCAGGTCTTGTTGGATTTTGTTAGCGAGGTTTTTTTCTACATTAGCAAAAAAGTTGTTGAATACATATGCGGCTTCTAAGGGTTTACATTTACAGCAAATTTTTGAATCATTGTGTCTTATTGTGTTGTTTTATTTTTGAATTGTTTTTTATCGATAATTTCATTCAATTTTAAGGATGGTTTTTGAGATCTGATATTCCTACAAGCATTTATGTGTGAACTCAGTTTTTTTATCAAATATTTTGCAGCATTCTTCACATCGTTACATTGATATATTTCTAGCCATTATTTTTCGTTACTTAATATTATTGGCACAAGTGACATAAAATCAACTTTATGTTTACCGCATATCGCAACGTTACAGTTGGCGCACATACTTTTGGTCATTCGCTTTTTCTTATAGTGGCACTTTCCACTATTTTTCCTTTTGCGGTTTTCTCGACCTGGAGATGTTTCCATGTTGAGAAAACCGAAAAAAAATAGCTATTCTCGGAATTTAATGGTTCATAATTTTTATCACTCTGCACATCATCCTCCGACACCAAATCTTCGGTCTCACTAGCAGAACTATCATCCATGGCATCGCTATTTAGTTCTTGATGTAGTAGATTAATTATTTCATCTTCTTTATCTAAAATATTCTTAATCTAAAAATAATTACAAATTTGGAGTAAAATATTCACGCGCACTCGAATTAAAATACTGACGCTAAAGCTAACCATCCGTCGAAACGACGGGCATTGGTCAAGTATCTCAAAATCTGTGATGCTTACCTGTTCACTGCGTGCGTCACTGCAACGGGCTCACCGGGGACTTAGTTGGCTAGCCGAGACAACACATTCGGACGCGGCGTTAAAAAGAGACAGCGATATTTCTTAGCGCTGCCCGTCGAATCGACGGAGGTTAGCTATCCAGGGTTAAAAGGTTAGTTAATCTGTTTATCCCTTGAGGTTTGTTGGATTGCCATTTCTTGTGATATTTTGTTCGCACAAGTTAAATCATAATCAATAATATAGTTTTTAATATTAAACTCAGAGAGTCTAGGGTTATTTACACACCCCATGCTCCCATATCAGAGGAAAATTAAGGTTTTTTTTCTAGAATACGTCCGCAACTGACCTGACAACAGACACTTCATCAAACTTGATTTATTATTACTCAAAACGCAACATTCGGAATATGTGAAAGGTTGACTATTTAAGTCTGTAAAAATGTGAGACTTTAATTTTGATTTACGACGAAATGAACACCCACATTTAGAACACGTGAATGGTTTAACGTTAGAGTGAGTGATCATATGAGAATTCAAATTAGATTTATCGTAATAAGCCTAGTTATAATCAGAACACGAGAATGGTTTAAAATAAGGGTATCCCAGAACGTGACCATTTAAATTAGATTTATGATTGGTAGAATAGCTACATGCGGAAAACGTAAATAGTTTAACATTAGAGAGTCCGAATGTGAGAATCAAAACTTCGTTTAGAAGAATTTGTATAAATACGTTCATAATATGCGCGTGGTTTAACAACATAGTGTGTAAGAGAATGCCTCATAAAATTGGATTTATAATAACTTGTGTAAAGGCATTCTGAACATTCGAATGGTTTAACATTTGAGTGTGTCAAAATGTGAGTCTTTAAACTTGATTTATAATTGCATGAATAGTTACATTCCGAACAAACGAATGGTTTAAGACTGCAATGCCTAACAGCGTGCCTCTTTAAACATCATTACATAGTATAAAATGAAGTCGCTCTAAATGTATGTGCGCATTAATCTTTTAAACTACGCAATGGATTTTCATACGGTTTTCACCAATAGATAGTGATTGAAGAGGAATGTTTATATGTATAATGCATGTAAATTATATTAGAGAAAAGCCGAGAAATTTAAAGAAAACATATCTTTGTGTGATTTAAAACGGCTGGCAGGCCGTACTATAGTCACTTTTTAAATTGGAAAATAGATGTCCTAGAGTAAGTAGGTATTTGATTTGAATTATTTTATTTGATGAAGTCGCTCAAAATGTATGTGTGCATAGATCTTTTAAACTACGCAACGGATATTCATGCGGTTTTCACCAATAGATAGAGTGATTCAAGAGGAAGGATTATATTTATAAAAACATGCTTATTATAGTAGAGAAAAGTCGAGAAATTCAAATATTCAATTCAGGCAGCGGGCAGCTGGCAAGCGGGTGGTGTGGATTTTGTAATAGTTGGGTAATGGCGTTGTGTTTCGTTAGCCACAGCAACGTGTGGCCGGGTCTGCTAGTACTTTATAAGAAGATGAGAAATTACATTGGGAACAAGAAAATGTTTCCAAATTTGTGTTTTTCTTCGCTCCATCTTTCTGCTTTGTTTGTTCGGATTTCTTCAGAATGTTCTCGGCTGGTTCAGTTCCTACTGTGAAAGAAAGGTAAATTGATGCATTGGGTTAGGTATACAATTATTTAAATAATACACAGTTTTGTGTTGAATCATTGAAGAAGATGAAATATTTATTCATTATTGAATTCATGTTCCCTGATTCTAGTTTAAAATTTTCTAGTAGGTACAGAAAAATTTTAATTTAAGTAACAAATGAACATGGAAAGATAAACTCTTCAAAACAAAATGTCTAGAAATTGTTACACAGTTAATGCACAAGAAATACAAAAACAAACTTTTCATAAAACTTACAAAAATATAATTATTTTAACAGGTAAGTTATCAAAAACATTTTTAAATAACTTATGTCTCGTTATCTTATGACTCGTGACAAATACAAATCGATACACATCCTTTATTAAAAAATAACAAGCTAAAATAAGTATACTGCTTTTTCAAACAAATAACATACTGCTTATTCAAACAAACATCTGAGTCGTTCAATTTCTATATCCGCTATATCTATTTATTTATATATATATATTTTTGACGACCTCCGTAGTCCAGTGGGTAAGACTCTTGACTCACAAACCGGAGGTCGCGGGTTCGAACCCGGAATGCGCAAATAAATTTTATTTGATTAATTTGTGTTATTTCACAATTAATTCATTTAAAATAATATATAGTATATTTGCGGCATGTTCCAGAGTGGAAGATACTATCAGTATCGCCCTGGTGTAAGACCACCATTCAGAATTGAAACGTTGCTTGAAAATGGCTTTAGCCGTGTTTAGTGACCAGATCTGAATAGCCAGGTACTTCCCAACCTTCCTCTTCCCCACCTCCTTCCCCTCCCCACTACCTTCAGCCTCACAACATACCCCAATTGGGGATGCCATAGTCTCACTGGCTCCAGACGGGAGCAGTTGAGATTCTTGTGCGGTATTCACTGTAAAAAAAAAAAAAAAATATCAACTTTCACTGATTCGGAGAAAACCCCAAAAAACTGTCACATCTCTAGCCTAAAGAATAAACTGCATTTTATTTTTTTATACAATGAATTGGAGTAATATACATTAGAAAAGTGTTCATTTTTCAATGTATGTCTAGAAATATTCAAGTAATTTGAATAAATAAAATGGATATAGCGGATTTTGATACTCACTTTGTGATTTGTATGGAATATAGAGGCTTTTGAAACTCAACTGACCTGAGGGACGTGTTTCTACACCCGCCATCTTTTTTATTTTATATTATTTATTTTTTAATATTATTAGGAACATTTACAGGTTAACCCGTCTGCTTGTTTAGGAATAAATACATCCCAAAACACGTAATCGCGTTATACTTTCATAAGACCAAATACGTCCCTAGCGACCTTACATTTTAAAAGCTATATATCTGTCTTCCTCTCATGCAAACATATGTATTTTTTTCTTTTAACCAGAAGGAGACCGAAATAATGCTTCTTATTGTCTTTGAAATATGAAAGCTATCTTGCATAGATATTTTACAATCTCGATCCAAAGTGACGGTTTCAGAATTTACGCGCAAAACTGAGGCTTCGGGATTGTGAGGTATGAATATAATTGAACCAAGCAGACAGGTTAATAACATTACATGCATTAAAGAAAACAATAAATTATAATAATTAGGTTACAACCCAATAACAAATGTTCACATCATGCCCAAATAATAAATAAAAAGTCAATAATTATTAACTTTTTTTGCCTAATATTGCAATATAAACAATAATATTGCAATATAAACATAGTCTATACAACGTGTCCGGAAACTCGTAGTACAAGCGGGAAACTGGTGAATCTACATCACGTAGAGAACCCAAAAAACTTATTTTTTTCGATCTGAACATTTCGATTTTAATATTATTTTTTTTCTATTTTTCCATTTTTTCGGCAACTAAAGGGTTAAAAAAAATTTTGAGCCCGGTTTACCATTCGATGCATTTTATAAGACATTACACAGCTGAAATCAACCCCCTAGTGAAAAAAGTTTTCAAATTTAACCAAAAAAATTCCAACTTCGGATCCGATTTAATCGAGAACGAAAGCTCAAACCAAAAAATTTATATCACAAATCGACTCCGAATGTGATGTAGATTTACCAGTTTCCCGCTTGTACTAAGAGTTTCCGGACACCATGTATATACTGTCTGATATGTGTGATACATAAAAGATACAGATAAGATAAGATAAAAAACAATGAAAGTAGAAAAAATAAATATATAATAATGATGAAAACTGAAAAACCCAGATGTAGGATCGAGAAATAATATATACATTAATAAAAAAAAACAAGTAAAAGTAAAGTGATAGTACTCACAAAAAAATAGTAAAATATAGTGTGCCAGTTTTATGGCTATTTAAAAAAAAAATTAAATAAATATTTATAACACAAAAAAAATTGAAAAAACACCAGACGTAAAATGGAAAAATAATATATATACGCACATGTACGGATATACACATATACGTATTACATTCTTTTAAATTTCAAATAAAAATAAAAAACATAAAAAGTAAGGTAACAATTATTTAGTTTTGAGTGAATTAATCTACGAGTATTTGGTAATGAATTGGTTATTATAAGGCTCCATTAACTATATGTTTGAAAGAGCTTAAAGTACATGACAAGATATCAGCATCGATACATTTTTTGTTATAATGATTACAAGCTCTCAATAAGAAAGAATTTTGCCTGAGACTAGTTGAAGCAATTTCGACATGAAACAATGATTTGTCCCTAGTTTTCTTACTCGGAACTCTAATATTAATTGATGACAAAAGAGCCGGACAGTCAATATGACCATTCAAGATTTTGTGTAAGTAAGTCATATCCGTAATGTCTCTCCTACTTTTTAGATTTTTGAGTCCATAGTTTTATAGAGCTGTCCGTGTCATAATAACGCACATGTCTCTTGAAGTTCAAGTGATGTAAAAATTTTCTTTGGACAGCTTCTATGCGTTGTGTGTATATATTATAGAGAGGATTCCATATAAGAGAGGCATACTCAAGATGACTACGAACATAGGAGTGATATAATATTTTGAGGGTTTGGATATTGGTGAACTCCTTTCCAATTCGGAATAAAAATCCTAACATGCCCAAGGATTTCTTAAAAATCATATCAACATGTGCCTTAAACGAAAGTTTGTTATCAATAATAACTGGAAAAATAACTGCTCGTGATTGGTTGAATTCCGATACAGCGGGTCTTGATAGTAACTTCTTGAATGATATAGCGGGTTTTGTTTCTCACTCGCAGTTTTAACATGGTTTTTGGTTGTGATAAGGGAGGTTTGTAAACTCAAATTTAGGTTAGTCGTGTGCCTCGCAAAAATGTGAACAAGATGTCATACTCAAATCATTTTGTCAAAAAATCGGATATAGCGGGTATTGAAATTATAGGACTCATCTTATATGTGCATTAAAAAAGGTAGGTAACTAAAACATTTAAAATAAATTTAAAAAAAAACTTATCACTGATAATGAATTAGATGACCTATGAAAACCTGCAACACTTCTAATAAAGTAATTAATATTAAATATGTGTGTTATTTTCAAAGACCATATTAAAAAAACTTATGACTCATGACAAATACAAATCGCTTATTCAAAACAATTTTAAAATAAAATACTTAATTAACCCTAGATCACTAACCTTCGTCGAATCGACGACGCAGGATTAAAAAAACCGCGATAACTTTCGCGCGCGCGACCGTAATTCTTTCATACTCTGGCTAATCTCAATCGGCTCGTTACTTCTGCTACAGACGATAAAGCGGATGATGGGGGGAGTCCACGAGCGCCAATTCAGCAACCATGGCTCGTCGCATCGACGAAGGTTAGTGATAACGTGACTTTTTACTTTTGCTAGATTTTCACCAAAACTTTGGTTTTATTAGTTGATTCAAGTCTTTGTTTTTGATATTTGAATTGGTTTTTTTTCCAAATTTAGTTATAACTAATTCAAATACCAACTTTAAAAATGTTACAATAGAGAACTCCAGTCCAATTTTTTTATTTTTTTTAATGAATAAAGACCTTCAAACTTAAATAACTGCATTTTTATTTTTATTTTTATAGTTAGTTTTAGTAGTTAAAATAATTGTCAAAGTTTTAATTTTTAAAGACTCCCAGAAACGCACCGTATCTATGGTGGTCTTCACCCACCCATAGTTTTTTACTTTTTAAGTTGTCATTTTGAATCAGTGATGTCATGTCGAGGGAAATTTCCCTAGATCTAGGGGAGAAAAATATTTTTTAGGGATAAGGGAAATCAGGACAAAATCTAGGGAAATTTCGAACTCTGGCAAAAATTTTATTACATATGACAGTATTACTGGTATTATTTATATATATACGTATATATATTAATTGGAATTCCTATGAATCTTAATTATTTTTCATGTACTTACATGCCATGTTATTTTTAACACTGACAACTCAAAATGATATTAGGGAACGTACCCATACTACGTGACACGTTCGGGGGGGGGGGGTCTTCAAAATACCACGCTTGGTACAAATGAGCGGCGGGTTGCTTATGATTTTTATTTTGCAAAGTGTTTTTTTTTAATTTGGAATTCAGTTTCTAATTCAGTGGTGAGTGTATTCGTACTTTTAAATTATTACTTCACGTAGCAAAAAGTGTTTTATTTGGAAAATCACGGTATTATTAGTATATTTACCAAGTTCCGATATCTTTCCAATTAATTATCATATTAATTAACATATAACAGGATTAGTGTTACACAATCAGGTGGCTACGTAGGTAATTGCGTAAATGTGAAATTCTAGGGAAATTTCACTTCTAACTGTTGGCAACACTGTGAAGAACCCAGAATAATCATGGCGGATAATGACTTTTAGGTGTGAGGTGTGTTTTTTATTCAAGATTAACTGCTTTTAATATAGAAAAACATTGGTAAAATGTCCACATTTCACCGCTACTGTTATTGTATTTAATCAAAGTGCAATATAAAAACAATAAATCATCTCTTTCATTGCAAATACATGTGACATCGTGTTTTGTGTCAGGTGTTACTTTGTAGGTACATTGTTTTATGTATAATACATACAGAAACACTGGTATTTATAATACACTGATCATGACGAGTGTGTAACAACTTGTATAAAAAGCCCTATACTAAAAACAATTTGAAAATACATAAAAACAAACGTCAAAATATGACACGACTTTAACCTCAAATAGACAACATTTATTGCAGATTGTCCGCAAATATAGCCCTTTTCGTTAATTGTTGAGGGCCTAAATTATGTTTCAATAAACACAATAACTATTATTTATCTAAATCTCTATAAACAGTATGAAAATAAACCAAACACACGAAATGTTGAATTGCATAGGTACGTGTGCACTTCAAGTCATTTCAAATGTCAACACACTATCACCGTGACTGGTTAAGTGTGACGTCACAGTTAACCATTTCAGTAATGCCAACTTAACGCTGTGTTTTGAAAGAGGTTTAAAAATGCACTTTTTAATATTTTTTTAAAAACTCTGCGTTTAATATTATGAAATAAAACTTATATATTCAGAATCAGCGTTTCTTGGTCTATATGAACATATTTTTTTAAAGCCATAATATTTTTCACTGGAGTTCCTTATTGTTGATTTTGCATGAAAACTATGGTCTCATTCTTAAGGCTGTTGATTAATAAAATTTATATTTTAATTTTTCTAAATATGAGAAATAATACAAATAAACACTGTTCATTAATAATAAAAAGAAATATGTACATATTTTGTTTTAATAAAACCCTTAAACCCCCTTTATTTAGTACCGTAGTCGAAACGACGAAGGTTAGTGATAAGCTTCGAAAAATAAGGTTGGTGATCTAGGGTTAAATTAAGATAATTCCTATATGTGTATACTTAGGGAATGCACATTTCTTTGTACTGAATCTGTCAAATGACCCCTCTCCTGTTTTCGGCGGAGGAAGGGGCGCATAACTTTTCGTATATGGCTTCAGGAGCGGTTACGGCGTAAAATTTGTATTGTCTATGGTTGATCTGCGCATAAACCGCCAGATGTGAATGGTCTGAAGGGATTGTATTTAGAGCGCTATTTGGCGTGCGATGATCTTTTATATTTTATAGCTGTGTGTGTACTCAGCTTTAACCCCTCCGAAAATCGCCAATATGCACTTATAATGTCTCAAACGAAATGACACTTTACGAAAACTTTGGGTTATTACCGCTTCACAATTAAAGCTCTATAAATAAAACATTTCTGAATGTTGCCGAATAGTAAAAACTGTTTTAGACAGGTTACAAAATAAGCTTTCGAATTATAATATTACAAATAAATATTAACATTTGTAAATATTAACATTTAGAATGCAAACATTAAAAAAATGTGAAAATAACTCACGTGATGTTTTTATGTGAAAACGGTACTAAAATCACAGATTATGTAAACAACAATACTTATTCTATTGTATAAATGTGTAATAAACACTTTTGTCACCTCACTTTTTTATCATTTCATATAAAAATATTTAATAGAAATTAACAATGTCCGGCGCCCGTAGGAAATTTGGCGAGATAAATTATGTGTCAGACTGCGCGTCTGACAGAATGTTCTTTTTATGTATTTCTATGGACAACTTGAATAGAGATGTGCAGCATGATTCACTATCGACCTTTCACTTTTTATTTTACGGATGTAACTAAAACAATAACGGAATTATAACGGTTTCTATGGAGACACACGCGCTGACGTGTAAACACGCTTATTGTACTTGACTGCTGTCGTATTTTTAACGCATATATCTGCTTACATTGCGGAGGGGTTAAACGTTAGTTTATAAATTAAAAATAATAACGCTTTTTGTACTTGACTGCTATCGTATTTTTAACGCATATATCGGATCGGTTAAGTGAAAAAAGTAAATACATAGCACCCATAATGAATAATATGACACAAGAAAAAAAGTAATATGTTTAAAAACCATGTTTAAAAATGTTAATAGGTACCTAAAATAATACAATTTTAGAAAAAACTTACAGCACGAATTAGACCTTTAGTTAAGAACTTCATTTTTTGGTATATGCATTTTGTATAAATACTTTTATTTTTAGCCATTCTTTATTAGCTAATAGATCAGGATGCTGTTCCTTTACGGTTTCACACTCGCGTTTTCTTGGAGGTTTCCGCTTGTGGATGTGCGATTTAAAAAATTGTAAAACTATTTTCTTCTGTTGAGGAGTCCATGGCACTATATTGCGTTTCTTTGATTTTTTTCTCACTACCTTTTGATTACGGTTTAATAAACTTTTTGATTCTTTTGATGTGGTGGGTTCAGGTTCCACATCAGCTTGGTATTCTATTACGTCTTTTTCGGCATTTTCTCCCACGACGTCGTCATCTAAATTCAAATCGATCTCATCGAGGCTCTTACCCTTGTAGGCATCTGCCTTGCCATCTTCCATCAGGATAAGCAATTTTGATATTTTGGCAGTTTGAAATATATCGTCGGGCAATCTATAGGACTTCCTGTGAATTTCACTAGTGTGACCCATAAAAATTGCGAGCTGTTCTATGTCATTTTCACTCATGTTAAAAATTTGTGTCAATGTTGCAAGATGTTTTCGAAGTCTGATGGATGAAATTGCCCTTGGGTTCTTAGCCCCACAGAGTTTGGCTTGTTTTTCTATTGCCTTATAGCCACAAATTGTGGTTTCACAATTCGGTTTGGCAAATAAGAACAGATTTTTTTCATCGATGTACTTGTACCTTAGTTCATTTAAAGTTGTTATGTCTTTCTGAACGTCGGCTGTAAATAAAACAGGAACACCTCTTCCTCTTTTACCGCGTATCAAGACGTGTTTTAATGTTTTGAACAGAATTTTTTCAGTTGCAGAAGTAACTCTATCAAACTCTTGGTATGTATTCTCACAACTTTCGGCACTCATATAAGTATCTAATAGCAGACGTTGCAGTTCTCCTGGACGACGTCGGTTTAGCAGCAGAACTCGACAATATATTGTTTCCAACAAATCTATATACGCCGTAACATCATATTCAATTTCTAATAATTTACATACTGCTTTGTTGGCAGTATCGCAAAGATTATCTATCAATAACTTAAGGTCACTCGCAAGAGAAACTATAGTAATTTTATTCCACTTTCTCAGGTTCAAATCATCTGCTGCCTGGGAAGACACGTTAAACTTCCAATCAGCTTCAATTTTTTGTATCAAAGTGTTCAGATCGGCTTCGATGTTAGCGGTCCCAATTCCTCGTTGCAATTTTAATGTTTGCGTAATTGCTAAATTGCAACATTGCTTTATGGATGTGCTAATATTCATTGCAAAAGTCGGACGCAAGTATTTTTCTTGCTTTTCATCGTATTTTGAACATATTTTTGTGGCGTTCACTATGACATCATAATACTCAGGTTTTAATGCACAGGACAGATCTGTAATGCTGGGTTCGATTTTTTTAATTTCAAGAAGCAGTTTACCGAGTTCTCTCATTTTTCGAGAAACCACGTTAATAAAATGTTTTTCTTGGTGATTTTTTAAATACTGTGAGCCAAAAGCGCAAATCAAGCTGTCATTTTTAGAAATCAGAGATATCCGATCTGCTCTCATACGAGGAAATATCAATTCTTTTAGTTTGGGATCGATTTTTAAATTTCTTATTAAAAGATTTTGAGCCTCGGCCTGGGTAAACTTATCGGCATTATGGTTGCAGACTTTTCCATGTTTCAACAGATGTTTCCTCGAATAAAATCCCAAGCATTTGGGGCACGGCAAAAAGTCAGTAGATGAGGAAAGCTGTTTTCTTTTCATAGGTTTAATGCATTCCTGACAATTTTGTGCATAATTTCCTTTTTTCCGCAATTTCGTAAGTAAAACTTTTCTTTCCTTGCTATGTTTTTGTGTTGATAAGATTTTTTGAACTTCACATTCTATCTCGTGGTTTCTGAAAACATGTCTTGAAAAATTATGTACATCCTTTTTGCAATAAAAACAAAAGTCTGGCAGTCGAACTCTTTTGTTTGTAATTTTCTTATCAATTTTCTTCTTGGATTTGGTCAATACGTCGAAGTTTTGTGGAAACGATGTACTTGAGGCAGTGTCAGATGAATCGTTTGCGGAAATATTTTCAATAGTATGCCCACGATTAAAATTAATTGATGAGCTAGGCTTTGTTTCATACATTCCGCTGTCTGAAATCTGTGCAGATTTGGGAACAAAATCCCAAACGCTCTCATCAACTGTCATATCTTCATCATCCTGTAAATAAGAAAAGGGAATATTAGAGAAGTCAGTACACAAGTTACCTCAATTATATTTGACCATTAAAAACGATGGAATGGGAGAATTATTAATTGAAGGCACGTACCTCAGAGTATCTGGATTCTGCGTCAGAGGGCTGGTGTGATTCCGAGGAGAAATCTTGGTATGGCTGAAATAGAAAACAGCTTTTATCAAACTATATAAAATTTAATTTAAAATAAAATATTAATTTAAATGTCACTAGTAAGGAGTCATTTAGAATACAATTCCACGGTTTGTCCCCAAATTATGAGGTTCATTCACACGCGATTGAAAGAATCTAAAATAAATTTTTAAGATATGTAAATTTTGAAATGGGCATTCCTGGTGAATGCCTAAATTACGTATTACTAAATTTAATAAAATTATCTGATCGTAGAATCATTTCCGATTTAACCTAGGGGCTTACTCTCTAACTCTCGTAACAGCCAGTATCTGTGTTTCACACTCGTATTTTGACAGATGTTTGTCAGTTTCGCAAACTTGACACTCTTTATCAGTCGGAAGCCCGAAAGTCACAAACTAAAAATGTATGTTTTCGTTATTTGTTTTTGGGGTGTTATGCCGTGTTGCGCTACCTCCTTCTTTAGCCAACGTTTCTGCAAAGACTAAGTTTCCTCTGGAAGCAGATGGAGTGTATAAACTCAGCTGTTCCGGATGTGACAAGGTTTATGTAGGCCAAACAGAGCGGACGATCACCAAAAGGACAGCAGAACACTTTCGTGCTTGCAAACTCGGCCACCCTGATAAATCGGCAATCGCTGAGCACTTAATCAAAACCGGCCATTACTTTGGATTTGTTCCTGAGGTCTTAGGAAGACCCAAAAGTTATAGAGCACGCCTAATTACGGAGGCAATTGAAATCTACAAAAATCCTTTTAATATTAATAGAGACGACGGAGCTAAGCTCAATAGCTCTTGGTATCCGGTGATTGACGGCTACACCAAAGCTAAACGCAAAAAAACATGTCTAAGTATACAGTAATGCCAGCTCGTGGTAAACCATTTTGTGGTATAACTTTATATTAACTAAACTCGCTTTAACCAGTGTAATTCTAATTCTAGTAAAATTTCATTTAATATTAATAGAGCAAAAAACCATGTCTAAGTATACAGTAATGCCAGCTCGTGGTAAACCTTCTTCTTCTTCTTGTGCCCTGTCCGTTCAACGGACGTTGGCTATCATGTTGGCTATGCGGACTTTGTTTACTGCAGCCCGGAACAGCTCCACGGTAGACTGGCCATACCACTGTCTCAGGTTTTTCAACCATGAGGTTCTCCTTCTTCCAGGGCCCCGTCTTCCGGCAATCTTTCCCTGCATTATGAGATGCAGGATCTCATACTTCTCTGGATGTCTCATCACATGTCCAAGATATTGAAGTTTTCGGATTTTTATAGTTTTAATTACTTCCTTTTCTTTATTCATCCGAACCATAACATCTTCGTTTGTAACCCTGTCCATCCAGCTTATTTTAAGTATTCTTCTGTAGATCCACATCTCGAATGCCTCAAGTCGCCTAATAAGTTCTTCAGTAAGCGTCCATGCTTCCATTCCGTAAAATAATATCGAAAACACGTAGCATCTGACCATTCGCATTCGTAATCCAAGGTTGAGATCATGACTGCAGAACATTTTTTTCATGCGGATAAAGGTTGCACGAGCTTGCTCAATGCGGCATTTGATTTCAACTGAAGGATCCCATCTATCATTTACATTGCAGCCCAAGTATACAATACTCTGTACCTTCTCTAGTTTTGTTCCAGCAATATAAAGATTTTCATCCAATGCGTTATTTTTGCTTATGAGCATGTATTTTGTCTTATTTATATTCAGTTCCAGCCCAAAATTCTCACAAGTCTTCACTACTTGATTCAGCAAAAGTTGTAAATCCTCAATGTTACTTGATAGAAGTACTGTATCATCTGCATAACGCAGGTTGTTCAGAATCTTCCCATTTATAACAAGTCCTTGAGTAGCCTCTTGCAGAGCTTCATTGAATATTTCTTCTGAATATAAGTTGAAGAGCATAGGTGAAAGAATACAACCCTGTCGCACGCCTCTCTTTATTTCTACTTCGTCTGTTAGACATTGCTCGTGGTAAACCATTTTGATTTATATTGACTAAATTCGCTTTAACCATTGTAATTCTGTTTCTTAAATTCTTACCATTGTGATTTCTAATTTTAGAATTCATTAAGAGATGGAGCCACTTCGGTCGGCGTCTCGCAAACGGACTTGCCCCTGGCTAGCATAAACACCACGTTTTAATGAACTTTCTATTCCGTTCCGCGGCGATGACGCCACTGCTTTGTATGGTGAAAGTTAGTTATTTTGTACTGGTGAAAGTTAGTGGTGCTGGCGACACGGTATCGCTTCGAAGTAAATAAGCACACACTTCACGACTAAAACTTACACATCTACCGGATCTGCCGGATCTGCCCTGATGATGGACACTGCAAAGATGTCCGAAACGTTGGCTAAAGAAGGAGGTAGCGCAACACGGCATAACACC
The DNA here is from genome assembly GCA_929108145.2 of Limnephilus rhombicus. Taxonomy (NCBI): domain Eukaryota; kingdom Metazoa; phylum Arthropoda; class Insecta; order Trichoptera; family Limnephilidae; genus Limnephilus; species Limnephilus rhombicus. Next base: position 18,564,406 of record OV815289.1, on the reverse strand, counting down.
CCAAAAACAAATAAAGAAAATGCTTTTGGCCGTGAAAATCTTAAAACTTATCTAAAAATGTATGTGTTTGCTTCTCACAGCGACGCCCGGTTACGTCCCTGTATTGTCATTTTTGGTACTCCGTATCGCCGTTTGTGAAACTCAGTCATATAAATTTCGTGTTTCCCAAGCTGGATCGGAGTACCTCCGTTTTATGAAACTTTTGACATTTCGTCTAACGACACATTTCTATAAATTAATATACCTATTCGAATTTCTCGTTTTAAAAGGTAAGTAATATGATTTATTTGGAATTAAACGATACCGCAACCGGATTAGTAGATGAGTAACTAACCGCCATACTTTTAGCCACTTATTCGTAATTGTTATCGTAATTACACTTCGTTTTAGCAATTCCTACAACTGACAACTATGTATTTGCACAAAATAGGTTCTTACTTTGGGTTAGTGTTTTGTGCGTATTTCGATCGAAGCGAAACTTTTGCAAACGTCAAAGGGCAAAGGGATACTGTTGAAAATTTGAATTTGAATGCTATGTACCAAATAGGTACGAGTCTGTTACAAACATATTCGTAAATTATGTGTTATATTTTAGCCACAATGGAAGGTTATTTTCGCCTGGAATTTGTTTTGCGAATTTTACGCGAGGACGAAAACAGGGTAGAGGCAGCCCGAAGAAGACAGTTGAGGGATCTGTCAGACCCCATGAGCATTCCGGAAACATTATTTATTGCTCACTACCGCCTGTCGCAGGACCTCTTCAAAGCGTTGTGTGACGAGTTGAGGCCGTTACTCCCTGTACCTAGGAGAACAACCGGAGTGGCCTTGTGTGACACTAGTCCCTCGGAGCATCTTCCAATAAACTAATGGTAGAACAAGGATAGCATTCCCACCCGACGCCTGTGCTCTAAAGATTGCAATACGTTTGTTAAGTTAGGAGAATCTTTCAAACGGACCGCATGTTTCTGCACAGAGTCAAGGGTTTTTTCATGTAGATTTGAATGGAAAGCAATGTCACCACCTACTTAGCGCCTTTTGGTTCTAACCCTTTTACCTTTGCTGTATTTTGTACACTTACTTGAATTTCATAATGATGATGAAACACAGTGCGTTTTAGAAATTTACGGTCTGACTTAAAGATTACAGTAATATTAATTTTATAACACGTCGTCTCTATCGAAGTTGAAGGGAGGAACAATAATAATAACAATAAAATAAAACAACAAAAATTATGAATGTGGGGTGATGTTTTATATTTGTTAACCCCTCCGCAATGTAAGCAGATATAAGCGTTAAAAATAGGACAGCAGTCAAGTACAATAAGCGTGTTTATATGTCAGCGCGTGTGTTTCCATAGAAATCGTTATAACTCCGTTATTGTTTTAGTTACATTCCTAAAACAAAAAGTCAAAGGTCGATAGTAGATCAAGCTGCACATTTCTATCAAGTTGTCTACGAAAATACATAACAGGAATCAGCTGTCAGTCGTGTAGTTGACAAAAATATTTACCCGCGCAAATTTGCTACCGGCAGCTCCACCGCGCTCCACATTTAAAATTTTTATTAAATATTTTTATATGAAATGATAAAAAAGTGAGGTGACAAAAGTGTTTATTACACATATATACAATAGAATAAGTATTGTTGTTTACATAATCTGTGATTTTAGAACCGTTTTCACATAAAAACATCACGTGAGTCATTTTTACCTATTTGTAATGTTTGCGTTCTAAATTTTAATATTTACAAATGCTAATATTTATTTGTAATATAATAATTAGAAAGCCTATTTTGTAAACTTTCTAAAACAGTTTTTACTATTCGGCTACGTTCAGAAATGTTTCATTTATAGAGCTTTAATTGTGAAGCGGTAATAACTAAAAGTTTTCGTAAAATGTCATTTCATTTAAGACACCAAAAGCTAATATTCTCGAAAATTCGGAGGGGTTAATAGAGGAAAACTTAAGTCTCCATAAAACAGTTAGCAATATATTACAGAGAAGATTACACATTTAGAACACATACAATAAAGGCGAAATGGTAAAATATATTTTGATAAACAAATACGTAGTAACAATAGCAATTACATGGTATGATACATGTATATTGCAATAACAGTATTAAAATAATACTATATTTATTCTAATTGAACAAAACTTTATATTTTTACTTAGCTTAAGAAAAGCATAGCAATTCAGGGAATATGTGTGTACAAAATATATAATGTAATAGTTATATGAACAGCCCACTGAATTTCGACTGGCCCTCATTCAGTGATGTGTTTTTGTCTATAACGTATGGTTTATCTATTAATCTCCTCTAAAAGTCTATGCCCACTACACCGTTCCATACCATGTCCAATATTCTTTGTATCGATCAGTATGAAACGCTGCCCACTACCCCGTCGCATCACCGACCAACACCGTCACGTACCATGACCGGAATGACGCCGAATTCTCGATGACAATATTTTGCAGGTGCCGGTCCGCTCTATGCATGGCACGCGACGGTGTTAGAACGGGGATCATACGCGGATGATCCCCGTTCTAACCGCGTTGCCACTCTGTCAGTTCGTAACTTGTGTTCAGTTCTGTGAGACGTGCGTCAGCGGTAGACAGACATTTGAACGGGGATGGTACGGACACTAACTGCAGTGTGTACGGTTATCATACGGTCACTATACCCGTTACGTATAGGTATAATACGGTGTTAGCACATTCTAGTGGGCATAGTAGGGCGTAGCGTGTTTATTTCGTGTCTGATACGTTCATAGTACGGTCATGGTATGGAACGGTGTAGTGTACTTAAGGTTTAATACAATCTAGAGAGTGATGAAATTGTATAATTCCTCATTTGAAATTTTAAAAAAATGTTACATTAAATACACATTTAGAAAACATATTGTAAAGGAGAAATGATAAAATATATTTTGATAAACCAGAACCGGCTATTGTTGGAACCAGTTGCTATGGATATTATAAAACGGACACCAACACCCAAACTGGGCGAAGCCGAATCAAAAGTCACCCGCAGGGCCTAGCAGCAAAAATCTCCCATTCGACAAGGGCAGCTCTCAGCTTGTTGTTCTGAAACAATAACAAAAATAAATAAAAAAAACTGTATTGATAGTTTAGTACCTATATCTATTTTAAGCATTAAAATTGTACATATTTCAGATTTTATGAGAAATATCATTTTCCCGGAGTTATTGGGTGTATAGACGGAACCCACATAGCCATGGTTAGATCGAAGGAACACGAAGAGGCATACTTCAACCGAAAAGGTTTCCATTCAATGAATGCTATCATGGTAAATAAATATTTCGTTTATTGAAATGTATACTGAATAGCTGATCATACAGTCATATAATATATCATACTATTATGTATCCTGAACCGTCATTTAAAACCTATATTGAGAGAAGCATTCTCAAATCCCCTTTCGCGTGGGCTTCCCCGATCTTTTTTAGTACCTTGTGACTGTCAAGTGGTCACCCGATGCTATACAAAGGTATCTACTTACACCTAACCTTTGTTTATGGCATTTTTTTTCTCATTAGCGTTTTAAATTCCGTCGCTGGCTTTTCGTTGTATAGTAGCTCCGAATTTATAACGATTTTTCCCCATAAAAGAAAGAATTATTTGAAAATAATACTTTATATTAAAACAGCGAGGCTGTTCGAAGTATTTTAAAATTAAAAACAGTGTTTAAAAGACTGATAAACGACAATATATGTGGTGAACAAAACAAAGGAATTTGTCTGCATTTTGGTTCCTTTGTTCTTTGTGTGTTATTGTTTCTTTGTTCGTATCTTGTGTTGTGAGTGACTTTTGTTGCGTTTGATAAACAATGAGCGAGTCCGAAATGTCCTCATCTGATTCAGTAGAGATGACGGTAGAGGAAATCAATAAAGTCATTTTGCCAAAAGAGCCGAAACGAAAATTACCGAGATTGGCGAAAAAAGATCGCATCAATCAACTTTCGGCCAAAGTAGAGCAGTTAAGTGCGTTTATTCAGAACTTTATGACTTCCAAAACGGACGACGATAGAGACTTGGAATCTGAAGTTGACGGATTTTCAGAAGACCAGGAGATGCATGGAGAGAGGGATGCATCAACTTCTCTGGGAATTGGGCTAGTTAATCCCATCCAGAAAACCCGGGAATTAAACCTATCGATGGCGGAAACTACTTGTAAGGAGCCAACAGTTCCTACAGCTGACGTTAACCGTTTAAAAAAGATCGAGAGTTTACAGCACTTCGGTTCGCCGGAGTGGAACGAAGTGAGGTATGGGGATGTGGTAAGGAGATACCTTGCCAATCCCATGTTTAACCAGTTGGAGGTGAATGGAGAGTTTCTCCATTTAAATAAATCGGAACAATATGCGGGTTCTTTAGATAAATTCTGCGGGGCACTGAGCCATGCCCTCTTGCAGCAGAATGAGTGCCTTCAAAAATCTCTGCAGGAACTAGTAAACTGGAGTGCAGAGGAAGGAAAGGAGTTAACCGCAGGCTCCATATTTAATAAAGTGGAATCACTGTTTGCTCCAGATACCGAGTATCAGGCAGTAACAAAAGATGTTCTGCAGATGGTCTGCGGAAGGAGAGCAAGCGCAATCCAACATCGTAGGGAGGCAATCCTTAAAGAAGTGAAGAGCAGTTACGTACGGGAGGCTGTTAAAAATATTCCTCCTGCAGCGGGTCATCTTTTTGACCCAAGCAAGTTAGAGTCCCAGATTCAGCGGATGGGAGGACTCGATAAATGCCTCCCACATTCGAGCTTTGACCCTCAGCCATCAACCAGCACGCAGCTACCCAAGTATAAAGGTCCAGTGAGGAAGCCTTTTCGCGAGAGCAGGCCCTTTCGGGAAGGCAGAACGTTTCGGGACAAGCCCTTTCGGGATAGCAAAGCCTTCCGTGGTGGGCGAACCAACCAACAGGAGTCCAGAGGTGCTGACAAGAGAGGTCCAACCAAGCCAAGAAGGAATTTTGGTAACAAGGATAGACTATGACTATCCGGAGAGGGCGTTTCAGGGGGGGCAGTTAGGACAGTTTCTAAGCAATTGGGAAGACTTAGGAGCACCACCAACGCTGTTAGCAATGTTGCGAGGGTACAAGCTACCCTTCCGGCAGAAACCTCCTCTAAGTATAGTGGCAGACACGGTAAGTTCCACTTATAAAACTCAAATCACAGAAGAAATGACGCGACAAATAGACAAAATGAAAAAGGAGAAGATATTGGAATCAGCATCGATATCTCCTTCCTTTCTGTCTCGGATGTTTCTCATACCGAAGCAAGACGGTTCATTTAGACCGGTTTTCAATCTTCGTCGCTTGAACAGTTTCTTGACTATAAGTAAATTCAGACTTATTAATGTTAATAAGGTTGCATCATTTATTCAACCGGGGGACTGGATGGTTAAAGTGGATCTTTCTCAGGCCTACTTTCATCTGCCAATTCACAAGAATCATCGCTGTTTCTTGAGACTCATTTTTAATGGAGAACTACTTCAAATGACATGTTTGCCTTTTGGGCTAGCATCTGCTCCAAAAGTTTTTGCTTCTCTTACCAATTGGATAGCGAAAAAATTAAGAGACAAAGGTCTCAGAATAATTGTCTACTTAGATGATTTTTTGATAGTACATCAGAATGAAAATATTTTGAAAATACATATATTTGAAACAATCTCCATGTTACAAACTCTGGGATGGATAATACAATTCAGTAAATCCACTCTTTGTCCAGTTCAGAAAATTGAATATCTGGGAATTATGTGGAATTCAAGGGATGACTTAAAAGGTCTCCCGCAAGATAAAATAGTGAAAATAACAAGGTTACTGAAACAATATATTAATCTAGGAAAATGGTCACTTGAGCAGGCCCAGAGCCTCTTGGGTACCCTCAATTTTGCTAGTTTCGCCATTCATAGAGGCAGGCTTAACCTTCGCATGTTACAGTGTGCCAGTCGCAAGCTACCTGCATTCAAACCCAGACGACTTCATCCCATACCTCGAGCAGCGATAGAGGAGCTGAGGTGGTGGGGCAGGTCCCTGCAGACGTGGTCACTAATGCATCAAGCAACAACTCGCCACACCCTCACGACCGATGCATCGGACTGGGGATGGGGCGCGCAGCTAGACAACCTCAGGTTGAATGGAGCTTGGTCCCAAACACAACAACCACTCCACAGCAATGTCAAGGAAATGCTCGCCGTGCTGGCAGCACTTACTCCTCACGGGCCAGAGCTGTCAGACTCGGGTCTTCTTATCCAGTCAGACAACAGATCGGTGGTCGCATACCTTCGCAACGAAGGCGGCACACGATCCAAGACATTGCTCGAAGCGACTCGTCAAGTCCTTCAAATGGCAGACACGTATCACATTTCACTGTCTGCCCACTACTTACCGGGAAGGTTCAACGAGGTAGCAGATCAACTCTCCAGAAAACGCGAACCTTCGGAATGGCATCTTTTACCGGCAGCAACAAAATTAGTTTTTGCAAAATGGGGGAGGCCAACTATAGACCTGTTTGCATCAGAGACAGCCCACGTCGTAGAAGATTATGTGTCCCTAAATGCATTCGACAAAGAGGCAAAATTTGTCAATGCTTGGACTCAAGAGTGGGATTTTCCCCTAGCTTGGGTGTTCCCCCCACCGTGCCTTATGCCGAGAGTTTTAGCACACCTGAACCGGGCCAAGGGCCTATACTTGATTGTAGCCCCGAGATGGAAGAAGGTATTCTGGAGACCAGACTTAAAAAATCGAGCAACAAGTCCTCCGTTCACCATATTGAAACTGACAGAAGTACTGATAGACACGAGAACCTTGAAACCCCCACCACAAGTAGAGGATTTCATTTTGGAGGTGTGGAAGTGCCGGGGTGGAGTCAGTCATTAACAGATTGGTCGGACAAACAGAAAGATTTTTTAAAGTCAGGTTGGAGAGAATCCACCCTCAAAACATACAAACCGGCATGGCTTAGGTGGCAAAGGTGGGCATTAAATCATGGGGTAAACCCGAATGTCCCTACAGGAAGCAACCTAGCACGATTTTTAACAGATCTTAGTCTAGAAGACAGTCTCTCTCCCAGCACAGTTCGACTCCATAAATCTGTAGTAACAACTTTCAGTAGCCCTGAAGAAGGAAACCTAAGTTCACATCCTCTAGTCAGACAAGTACTCAAAGCCGCAGCATTAAGACATCCTAAAGTGGCTAAACCTCCTATCTGGGATCCTCGAGTGGTGTTGACCTGGTTAGAAGCTAACCCACCCAAAAAGTTGAATCTCTTTGAAACATCAAGAAGGGCAGCAACTTTACTTTTATTAGCTTCGGGACGAAGAGTGCATGACCTGACCTTGTTACAGTGTTCACCAGACAAATTATCCATAGATGAGGAAGGGGTCTCGTTATGGCCAGTTTTCGGATCCAAAACAGACTCCGCTACGTACCAACAGTCAGGTTGGAGGCTGATAAACGGCAATCAACCAAATATAGACCCAACATACTGGATTAAGAAACTGGTTGAAATCTCCAAAGAACGGAGAGAAACAAAGCAGAATTTAACAGAACTCTTCATCACTACATCAGGAGGAGTTAAGGCAGCTTCAAGAACAGTCATCGCCCGTTGGGTCAAAACGATTCTAGAAGAAGCTAAGATCACAGCTGCCCCGGGAAGCGTACGAGCAGCTGTGGCATCACTTAACTGGCTGGATAATTTTAGACTGGATGACATCCTGGCTCGAGGGAACTGGAGGAGCCGGGACACCTTTGCCAAATTCTACAGAAGAGAAGTTAACACTTCTCTAGAGGTAAATAGGGCATTGTCTGTGACTTCCCTATTCCACCCACTGTAACACGTGAGTAGGTATTCCAGTGTTTAACATATTTTAATATCATCACATTAGCGTTAGTGGTCACCAGTCGATAACAAACAGATCTCAATATAGGTTTTAAATGACGGTTCAGGATACATAATAAAATAGTTTTACCTACCAATAAAACTTATATTATGTACCTAACCTCATTTAAAACGTAGGCAATCACTGCCTGGTGAGAACCAATGAGAAAAAAAATGCCATAAACAAAGGTTAGGTGTAAGTAGATACCTTTGTATAGCATCGGGTGACCACTTGACAGTCACAAGGTACTAAAAAAGATCGGGGAAGCCCACGCGAAAGGGGATTTGAGAATGCTTCTCTCAATATAGGTTTTAAATGAGGTTAGGTACATAATATAAGTTTTATTGGTAGGTAAAACTATTTTATTATTCCACCCTACAGATTTGCGATTCCAACTTAAAAATAATTGGGATAAATGCGAGGTACGGAGGTGCCTCGCACGATGCACATGTATGGCAAATGATGGCCATAAAACCATACTTGGAAGAAGAAAACAACCGAGAAACTTTCTGGCTTTTAGGTAAATTTCTTTTATGTATACATAAATATTTGTTAAGGTTTGCAATTTTTAATTATATTTGTTTTAAAAAAATACATATTTAAAAATAATTTCAATATTTCAGGCGACTCAGCTTTTCCGCTCAGATCGTACATGATGACTCCAATTTTAAATGCGGCACCGGGATCACCAGAGGACCATTATAACAAAATGCAATGCAGAGTCAGAAATTGCATAGAACGCTGCTTTGGTATTTTAAAAGCAAGATGGCGCTGTCTCCTAAAACATCGTGTTCTACACTACACGCCAGAAATGGCAGGGAAGGTAGCCAATGCATGTGCTGTTCTTCATAATATGGCCATTGAAGCTCAAATGCCAGAACCAGAGGATGTGATCATAGAAGATGATTTTAGAGAAGTGGTTAATGCTATCGATCAACACAACGATAACCTTAGGCAAGGTCGAATAACTCAACGAGAGCTCGTTGAGACTCTCAATCACCAAATTTAAATATCTCTAACCATCTATCCAAGTTCATTTTTTTTTTTAATCCAATTCATTTTTATTTCTTCAATAATCACATCCTCGGTTCTGGCATTTGAGCTTATATTATCTGCTGTACATGTTTACTTCCTACATTCACATAAATTATACATCTACACATTGTCATTTACATTATTGAGGTTTCAAACTCAGAATGTTGTCATTTTTGCTTCATCCCATTGTTTATTACTAACCTTTGTGTAAATTTTTTTAAACATTACCCATTACAATTATAACACTAGATATTTCAGCATGTATTTTCAAATGTCTTTTGCTTACAGAGTAATTAATGGATTACAGGATTTTGACGTATAATGCTGGACATTATACGTCAAAATCCTACATTTTACAAAGGCAAGATGTCAATACCCGTTGGCGCTGAAGTGCAGGATGAGTTGGCGTTGATGCAGGATCAGTCAAATCTAATTGTATACTTCCAATATATGATGGCTATAATTATGTAAGTGTATTATATGATATACTAGCAGACCCGGCCACACGTTGCTGTGGCTAACGAAACACAACGCTATTACCCAATCTTTATAAAATCCTAAAATCCACACCACCCGCTTGCCAGCTGCCCGCTGCCTGAATTGAATATTTGAATTTATCGGCTTTTCTCTACTATAATAAGCATGTATTAACTCGCCACTAATTATACAATGCTTGCAATGCAACACTGGATATTTGAAAAGGGAAAATCAAATACCTACTTACTCTAGGACATCTATTTTCCAATTCCTTCCGTAGAACGAATTTCAAAAGTGACTATAGTACGGCCCGCCAGCCGTTTTAAATCGCACAAAAATATGTTTTCTTTGAATTTCTCGGCTTTTCTCTAATATAATTTACATATATTATACATATAAACATTCCTCTTCAATCACTCTATCTATTGGTGAAAACCGTATGAAAATCCGTTGCGTAGTTTAAAAGATTAACGCGCACATACATTTTGAGCGACTTCATTTTATGCTATGTAATGATGATATTATTTGTTCAGACGCTTTTCAAAATAAAATACTTTATGTACCTAGTGAATGTTTTTAAGGCTCTGGAAGTAATTACTTAATAAGACAGGAGATGGGAGCCTCGCTTCTATCAGGTATTAATATTTCCAAATGTCTTTTGTTTACAGACTACAGAGTGAGGACGCTGGACATTATACAAAACTGACTTCACCAAGGAAGGAACGCAGGCGGATTATTGAGTTCGGCTCAGCCCAAAAAGCCAACATGCTTGTCAGCATAAATCCTATGATAACTTGGAAAAAAATATGCTCGGCAGATCCGTCGGAAGCTGATTTTATTGGGAATGTTAAACTGGGATCTAATAGTAATGAAAGATAAAATACATGTAGGATTACAAAAGATTTTTTAAATATTTACGAGGGTTGTCCCAAAAGTACCCGACCTAAAGAAGAAAACACAAAAAATTTGGGAAAATTTTTTGTGTTTTATGAACATAGTCTCCTTTCAGGTCGACACACTTTTCCCAGCGTTGTTCAATAGTTTCGATACCCTGTTTATAGTGAGAACCATCGAGCACCTCAAAATAGCCATCTACCGCAGATTCCACCTCTTCATTGTTGGCAAATCTTTTACCACCGAGACATTTTTTCAAGTTTGGAAAAATAAAATAATGCGATTGGGTTAAATCTGGCGAATAGGGGGCGTGAGGAAGCAATTCAAACTTTAATTCATTGATTTTGGCCATCGGGATAACGGATGTCTGAACTGGTGCATTCTGCTGATGAAACAACACTTTCTTTTTCGCCAAATGTGGCCGTTTTTTCTTGATTTCATCACTCAAATGCTCCAATAAGTTCGCATATTACTCGCCGTTGATTGTTTTTTTCTTTTTGAAGATAATCAATAAAAATTATCCTATGAGCATCCCAAAAAACTGATGCCATGACCTTGTCTGCTGATGGAACTGTCTTTGCCTTTTTGCAGCCGATTCTCCCCTTTTAGTCCATTGTTTTGACTGTTCGTTCATCTCAGGTGTGAAGTGACGACTCATGGTTTTGAATCTATGCAAAAACTCGGCTTTATTGCTGTGAAACATCGCCAAACACTCGATTGAAACATCCTCACGACGCTGTTTTTGGCCATTGTGAGCAAACGTGGCAGCCATCTTGCGCACAGCTTTATCATATCCAAATTTTCAGTCAACATACGATGTACAGCACTTTTTGAAATGCCTACTGTGTCTGCTAGCTCGCGCACTTTCAATTGATGGTCATTTAATACCATTTTGTGGATTTTCTTTATCTTTTCTGGCGTGGTCACCTCATTTGGTCAACCACTGAGATGTTCGTCTCGGCAGCTCGTACTTCCTCGTTTAAACTCTGCCACCCAATATTTTATTGTTGTAAACGAAGAAGCAGACTCCCCCAGAGTAGAATCTAAACTCGGCCTCGATATTGGTTGGACATTTAAAATTAAAGTTTTGTATCACATAAAAATGACCAATTTTTCCATGTTTACAAATTAACTGAAAGGGTTCGCTATTGATGGCTGCCAAAAAAAACACTAAACAAAGTAGCACCTTGAAACTTGAAACTTAAGCCTTATAAGGTTGGTACTTTGTACCATAATTTTTTTTTAAAGCAACAACCACCAGAAGTACGTCAGGTCGGGTACTTCTGGGACAACCCTCATATATTGAGGGATCATTAGGATTTATAGGTCAAATTAGGAGTTCCACAGAGCCGAACCCTCTGATAAGAAAATATCTGGAGTCGGTGAATTATTTTCCCATTTGGTCTCTGGTAGGTTGACATGTTGTTCTTGTATTGTTTTGTATTTAGTATACTTATACTATAGTGCAATTGCATAGCGTGAATTGACTAGATGATCATTTGAGGATGTGTGTGCTCTATAAATCATCCAAGTATTTTTATCATTGTAAGTCATGCAATTATTTATTAACTATATAATTATTTATTATTATTTTTACCAGTCCACATTCTGCTTTAGGTATTGTACTTTGTATGGCATTACAATCTCTGTAATAATATTTTACCCTTGGTAATTTGAGATTTGACATTAGTTGAAATTTATAATTTATATAATGTCATTTGTGTGAGTAATTAAATATACAGTGTATAAAATTTCATTCTTTATGAATTATTATATAACAAACCTTCGTATTCCCTATCTCCTTCCCGCTCCCCAACCCCTTCAGCTTGGCAACATACTCCAAATGGGACAAAAAGCCATCAAGGAGTAAAAACAAACAAATAAATACATGCAAAAGCCCCATGGGCTTACAAAATAGTAAATAAACAAATTATATCTTACACTTTCGTTTCAACAGCTCTGCCATCAGCGCCTCTCTAAATTTGACCTCTTCTTGCCTTTGTGCGGCCATGCTCGCCAGCAAGGCCGCACCGAGCTCTTCCACTTTCTCCCATTTCCGCTTCTCGTGAAGGAGTCTCTCCCTCTCATTTTGATTCTTCTCCCTTTGTATTACATTCTTTTCCTCCTGCTCTTTCAGGAACCTGTCCGAAAAGGCTCTTTTAGTAACTGAAAGTAAAATATTAATAATAATATCATGACGAGAGATGGGAAGGCTGATAGAGATATTGAAAGAAGGGTAAATGCAGGTAACTCTATTAATAGAGGACTGAATGCCGTTGGCGCTAATAAAAAACTGTCAAAAGAAGCGAAGCTAGCAGTCCACAATGGAGTCCTGGTACCCACCCTGATGTATAGCAGTGAGGCATGGAACTGGCAGAGGAAGGATGAAAGCAGACTGAATGCTGTTGAAATGAGATTCCACCATGTATGATCGTGTGAGAAATGTGGAGATCCGCAAAGAATGCAAGGCTGATGTAAGCGTAATGAGTAATATTAAGAAAGGGACCCTCAGATGGTTTGGGCATGTATAGCGAATGAATTAAGAAAGTGGTGTAAGAAGAATATACGACACAAATGTGAATGGTAGAAGTCGGGGACGCCCGTGGAAGACATGGCATCATCAAGTGAATCAGTTGAGACGGGCCATGTAGAGTAGAATAATATAAGAGTATGTTTGAGACGATGTATGAATGTGTGCCAAGGCCGAGTTGTTTGACGGTCCGTCCTCTCTGCCCACCCTTGCGGTGAAACGGCGTGATGGTTAGTTAGTTAGTTTTTTCATAACATTATTCCCATTCACCCTAAGATATTTCATTGTAAGTACTTACAAAGGCCTTTGTCGGAGGCCTTTCTTTTCACGCCGGACGGTCCAGGCGTTGCGGGCAAAAGGTCTGTCGGCACCGACCCAGGCATCGCGGACAAACCTTCCTCATCCGACTCTGGTAATTGAGGAAGGTCCTCAATTTCATTCTGCAAGAAAGTAATGAACTGTTTATTAGGTTTTTACCATCCATATTAAAATATAAATTAATAGTCTGAAACATACAATCATCCCAGGTATTGTTTCTACTATCGAAGAAATCCCTTCGACGGTTTCTGGCCCGATGATGGCCAAAATCTTCTCATCGAGTGGAGTTAGCGGCGGGATCCTCGCAATCCCGCCCCCAGTTCGGCCTAACTCCACTCGATGCCGCGATGCCTTCTTTTCGGTGTTACCCTTAAGGTCCCGCCAAGTCTGAAACAATTGATAAATGGTCAAACTATTATTCAGAAACCGATAAAAATAAGATTATTTTGAGAAGGTGTTTGTTTCAATTTCAATAAAGTATTATTATATTATGTACATACTTGCTGCCATTTTTCTCCCGGTTTCCGGGCTCCAAACCTGATGGCGTTCAGGGTTTGGGCCAATTCATCCCACTCTCTCTTGCTGGTTACACGGCCCTCCAGCCCCTCACATCTTCCTGATGCCATGGAAGGCCTGTCGGCCACCCACGACACCGGTAGCTCCGACTGCTGGCTCGTAGCCCTTTTATTCTGTAGAAGAATTATTAATATGCATTATTATTATTTATTTTTAAACTAACAATGCAATCAGAACGAAAATTCATATCGCTCGCCATACAGTCGATAATCGTTTTGGTAAATTTTTACAAAGCCGGGACCAGCTTCTAGCGGGCTTGTGTATGTTATCTTTGCTTTAAAAAATAGCCTACGTTTTTGAATGGTTTGTTTGGCTACGCAGGGTTTGTCTAGCGGGATTGTGTATGTTATCTTTATTCAACTTCTGCAAAGTGTTTTTTCGTGAAAAAGTGCATATTTACCGCTGTAATTTACAACATGGAGGTCATTGAAAATTGACATTCGTATTTTTAAATTTAAGAAATTAATGATAATATACATTTTTTTCAATTTCCGCTCACGGAATTAATTACATCTAATAATTACCTCTACTGGGGTAAAAAAAAAATTTTTTTAGTGTAAAATGAGCTGGTCCCGGTTTAGTAAAAAAATAATATCGTTTTTTGCCACCGTCAACCCGAAACTATAATAAATAATCACGTTTCTTACATAAATAATTCAAATGACACAATTTTAAGACCAAGAAAAGAACACAATAAACATGAATGTACTAAATAATCATATAACTTACGTTCATTGCTGAGTAGACACAAAAAACATACGAAACGAAAGACAAAATCGCGCTTTTCCCGCTTCTCAAAGTTGTGAATAGCGAACCATAGACTTCATAGGCGCATAGATAATCCACATTATTTCTATATAGATTGTGAAAGTCAAACATAGTATATTTATGGTCAAACATACGACGCCCATCGACGCTTTTCTAAACCGCTTTGTGTCAATAGAGATACAGAGTGCAAATTTCAGTCCAATGTGATAAGACACGGAAACGGTCGACTGTGAAACCGAAACTTATTGGTTTGTGTGAGTAAGTTAGAGAGTAGGCCCCCTGTTTGTATAAAATCATTAATTCAATGTTTGATACCCCTGATTTAATATGTAATCTCTTTTCATACTCCAGGCAGGTCAGTCACAAGATAGTACCTACCGTATTATTTTAGCAATTCTACATCAACATCCCAATATTACACTCCTATGCGACGGATTCAACAGCTTGGAAACAAATACTCCGATGTTGTTGATATATTTAGTACATCAATTTTAATAAATAAGCATACCTTAAAACTAGGGCAGAGAATGCTAAAATGTTACGTGTGGTCAGTCTTGCTGTATGGATGTGAAACATGGACCTTGAAAGTAAATACCATGAACAGGTTAGAGGCTTTTGAAATGTGGCTTCGCCGGAGAATGCTCAAGGTCCCATGGACCGACATGATCACCAACACAGAAATTCTCAGGCGGGCTAGAGCAGATAGAGAACTGCTTACATTAATAAACATCAGGAAAATTTCATATCTGGGTCATATACTTCGAGGGGAGAAGTATCACTGACTCCATTTAATATTGAAAGGCAAGATAGAGGGTCGCCGAGGGCCTGGTAGGAGACAAATGTCTTGGCTGCGAAATATAGGAGAGTGGACCGGCATTAGAAGTGTGGAGGAGCTATTCCGGGCAGCGCAAGACAGAGAGACATTTTCAAGAGTGATCGCCAACGTCGGGGGGACCTGATACGGCACACAAAGAAGAAGCATACCTTATGGAAGTTTTTTTTCATCAAGTAGGGGAATATTTTGATAAAGCTATTTAAATTGACTAACACATTAACAGTATTTTGTCGGCTGAAAGAAAAAAAAACTAATTTGTATTTTTTATATTTTGTACTTACATACTGTGTGGATCAAATTCAATAATATTTTTACATTATATTTATTTTTGTGTAAGTGTTTAACCCTTTCAATACCAGAATTTTTCCAGCCATTGAAAAAAATGTTTGTCTACGTTTTCTAGTTCTTTTATTTTTTTCAATATTTTTACAAAAAAAAAAATTTTGTCATACAGCTTTGGAAATATTTCATGTTCCTGAGGAAGAACATTGGAGCTTCGGGGGTGTAAATCAACCTGTAATCGGCCAGAGACGCGCGGGCGCGCGCAGCTAGCGCGCATGCGTGAAAAAAATATTTCGATAAAAATATGTTTGTCTGCGATTTTGACCCTTCTATGTTCAGAATTTGTATGAAGAACAAGGTCAGAATCGCTTGCGCCAACATTTCCCCATAAGACGGGTAAAAATTTCATTCACCTTGCAACCCCAGAATATTTTTAAACAATTTTATCTGTGGCATGAAAATGTCAAATTTGCCGCGAATTTTGTCTGTCAAAGTAGATGCGTGTTCCTCGACTAAAACATGGTAAAACCTATTAATTTACGTAATTAACGCAAGTAATGTTGTTTTGGTACATAGTTTATTGTTCTAGGAATGTGTTTCGGTCAATAAAATATAGGATATCTCAAAATTAATCCACAAAGTATTCAATTCAAAATCGTGGTTTTTTATGAAATTTCCGTATTTTTCCTGGATTTTGATGGCCTTTCACAGGATAAAGAATGGGTAGTACAAGAAGCATACATAATTTTTAAGTTTTTTTAATTGTTCTAATGAAAAATAAATGTACAAAATTCAATACTTATAAACTATAAAGACCAACATATTAAATTACAATATAATATTACGCTAAAATAATTTGAATACACAATAAAAACTCAAAATTATATATATATTTTTTTTACTAAAACCATTTACCTAAATTAACACAAGACAAACAAATGCAAATAAAATAGAACATATACAATTAAAATTGTTTTGTTTTATACCATCATTAATGGTGGAATAAAACAAAACAATTTCTTTCTCTTTGGAGACAAAGGGCTACGCCACATTTCTCACACTTTAGAGATGACTTCATTTTGATGCAAAGTCTACATCGCTGTGGCTTATCCATGAACGTTGGTTCATGCCCAATACCATCATACCTGAGATCAGCTACTGGACGTGGTGCAGGCAGGGCACGTTTTTTTACCGTGATAGGCTCCGCTTCATCCACCAAAGAGCAAGGTCGACCCCTTTTTTTATTTTCAGAATAATTATCATGCACAGACATTAGAGCCTTGGCGATTTCCGCACGAAATTCAATCAAGGTCTTGTGTTTCATACCTAATTGATTTGAGTGTCGTTTATGCAACAGCCATGCATTGACGACACTCATGTCAATTAAATGAAACACAATTCGAAGATAAAACCTCTTGGTCCTAATGTCTGTGCGATATAATTCCACCAACATATTATGAAGGTCGACCCCGCCCATGTATTTATTATACTCAGCGATGATAGCGGGACATGGCACATCAACGTGTGCTGAACCTGCCTGGGACCATCGCTTCACAACCGTCATGGGATTACGTCCCAGATACGATGATACGACGTGAACAGGCTTCCGATCGAACCATTTCAGGGCAAAAACATTTGATTGCCTCTCACATCGGTAATCATACGAGCCGCGGTTTTGGGATTTCAGTAAGGAGTCAGCCACAAACACACAACCAGGCAAGCGGTTAATCCTTACTGTTCCCACAGCTAATATGCCTACCGATTTCAAGGCAACCATAAGTGCGTGAGAAGTGAACCAATTGTCAGTGGAGACTTTGAAATTACGGTTTGGAGGGATTCCCTTTACTAACCTCAATACAATGTCTCCACTAATACCGAGGGCACTTTTCTCAACCGCATTAGTGCTTTTGCCCGTGTAGATTTCAAAATCATAGACGAGCCCACTGGCTCCCGCTCGAGAGAAGACTTTGATACCCAACTTATGTGGCTTATTTTTTATGTATTGCTTCAAATTACTCCTCCCTTTAAACGGTATCATGAGCTCATCTACAGAATTGAACTCTTCAGGTTCGATCTTGGCCATATTTTCCTGCAGGGCATTTACCAACGGCCTTACTTTGAATAATTTGTCATAGCCCTCGTGTCCTCTGAGAATCATTGTATTATTGTCGTTCAAATGTAAACACGACCGTAACTTTGTAAAACGATTTCTAGGCATGACATCAGCGATGAGAGATAGCCTCGTATCATTTGCCCAGTACAGGTGAAACGCCGGATACTTGAGGATACCCATCATGATGTGCATTCCTAGAAATCGTTTCATTTCGTTAACTGAAGTGTTTACGTTATTACTATTTTTTTGTACAGAATACAAATTTGTCTGCTCAACAATATTTTTTATAATACTTTCATCTATGAAACATGAAAAATATTGTAGAGCAGACATATTCAGCGGTGGATTTGAGAATGCAACATCACAGTGCGAGTCTACGGGCTTGTGATCTTTTTTAATCCACAGGAGATCTGCTCTCCGTCCATGAGAAGTTGTAGCTTCACCGGGCTGACCTTGGGGCAAGGTGCAGGACTCTGGCTCGCCTCCCACTTCTCCCTCTGGCTGCTGCCTCTCTTCAAAACTCTATAATTGAAGAAATAATACTTTATAGTTTCATTTAAAACCCACCTATGTCCATATTGATAACAATATCAAACACAATAATCGCTGTAAAATAACAACAAAAGTCCCTGCTGAACTCAAGACCAATAGGGCGAAGGAGCCTGGGAAGACCCAGACCCACCAGGGGTTTTAGAGCCAATAGTGATGATGATCATAACAATAAGAAATAATGACAAAATTACTTACATGGATTTCCACGTCCATTCTCAGAGCTTGGCTCAATGCCCTTACATTGGATTCCACTGCAGGATCCTGGTCATCTTGTAGACACTCCACTTGCCAGCTCTCTTCACCTTCACCATCAGACTCCCATTCGACATCGGAAATGTCTCCTTCCAGTACAACAGTTATTTCATCATGTGACATACCTCTAACAGCCATCTATAAAAATGATAACATAAGTCACAGTCTACCGGAAAACATTATAATGCATCTTGAAAGAATCAAATTAACCCCTCCGCAACTTAACCCCTCCGAATTTTCGAGAATATTAGCTTTTGGTGCCGACATTTTTAATTTTTATTAAATATTTTTATATGAAATGATAAAAAAGTGAGGTGAAAAAAGTGTTTATTACACATTTATACAATAGATTAAGTATTGTTGTTTACATAATCTATGATTTTAGTACCGTTTTCACATAAAAACATCACATGACGTCACTTCATTTGGATAGGGTTCTAACTTCCCTTCACCTTGTTCTGAGATATGAGGTGTCAAAGTTTGCAAAGATGATTTCTCATAATCTGTTTACAAATTTCCGATTTTGATGTTGAACCTTGTGTAAAGTATTTTAATTGAACATATTTTAAAAGAAAGTATTTAAAGAGGACGTAAACTCACCCTTTTAGAACATACCTAAATGTACAAATAGAACCCTGTGCAACCAGCTAGAGCAACGATACTCAACCTGCGGCCTGCGGGCCGCATGCGGCCCGCCAAGCTTTTGTGTGCGGCCCTAACCACTTTACCATCAGGAACTTGATTAAAAAAAAACTATCATTCTAAATTTCGAATATTCGATTCGATTCGATTTATAATCTTGAGATTCGTTTCGACTTTGACGCACAGGCCACAGATAGTGACACCCGAAAAGGATTGTCATTATGGTCCACACGATCTGGTACAAGAGTAAGATACTTGTTTAGATATTCACGGCCAAAAGGTTTTTTTTTGTTATTTGTTTTTGGGGTGTTATGCCGTGTTGCTCTACCTCCGGGACAGCGTTACAGTGTCCATCATCAGGGCAGATGTGTAAGAGTGTTGCTATTTACACACGCTAGATTTAATCCCAAAAAACAAATATTTGACACACCAAGTACGCGCGCAAATCTATAATATAAATATGAATCTCTGAATGTGTTGCTAAGCGCATAACTTCCTAACGACTGCACCAAATTGGATAATTCTTTTTTTTTTGTGTTCGTTATTGTCAGGACAAGGTTTGTATAAAACCACTGGTGAGCTCTGACGTTATGAAATTTGTATACAAGAAATTGAATAGGTGGCACACGAGCTATTTGAAAACTGAATGTACCGGGACTGAATGTAAGGAGTGCGGGAGGGTTGGAGTGAAACCAGGGAAAGGGGAGGGGAATCTGGGAGGGGGGAGGTGAACTTGGGAGGGGAAGTCGCGGGATGGGGAAGGGGGGGAGTGGAGTGGGGAGAGGTAAGGTGGAGGAGGCGGAGTGGGAACGCGAGAGGGGAAGGGGACGCGGGAGAGAAAGGGGAGGCGGAAGGAGAAAGAGACGAATGGTAAAGGACACGCAGTGAGAAACTATTTCCTTATTAAACGGCATAGCAACGCATGCCGTGTACCAGCTAGTAATTTATAAAAGTGCCACTTCTAGAAACAACCGCATCAATTATAATACATAAAAACTGGTTAATGTCAATGGTTAGTCAGGTACCTACTAATTTTAAAAGCATTTCTTGCTGTCGTATAAAGTACTATTTTCTTATAATATAAATACGCATAATTAGGTAATTTTTCACAAAAAAAGCGGTCTACAAATTATCCAAATATTATTATTATTAATGGCGGAGTGTCTTCAAAATTAAATCGAAAAAATGTTGGGGGGGGGGGGTTGATGATTTTTTTTCGTCATACCAGTATAGTGTTGCGGCCCGCGTAACTTTACAAATACATGTATGTGGCCCGAAGAGAAAAAAGGTTGAGTATCGTTGAGCTAGAGCATAATAATTCATTGCACAAAGTTCTAATTACATGACCCTAATGCTATTCCTAGCTAGGGCCAAGCCCTATTAAAACATTTTGCAATAAAATAAGATAAACTAAAATTCTTACATAGATTTCTAAAATTCGTCTTTGAAAACTTCGAAACCTTAGAAAATGGTAAGACGTAGTTAGAACCCTATCCAAATGAAATGACGGACCATAATGCGCCTCGTATTTAAGATCAACTGCCAGATACAAACAAATAGAGAGTGTAAGTGATGTTAGAACCTTGTAAAATGAATTATTATTGAAAAAGCTTGATGTTAGAACTTTGTCATTCTTATATCTACGAAAATACAACACAGATGGTTCTGAAAATTGTTTTGGCATTCAAAGGTCATTTTTGAAAAAAATGTCAGTTAGAACCCTATCCAAATGAAGTGACGATGAGTCATTTTTACCTATTTTTAATGTTTGCGATTTAAATTTTAATATTTACAAATGCTGATATTTATTTGTAATATAATAATTTGAAAGCTTATTTTGTAACCTTTCTTAAACAGTTTTTACTATTCGGCTACGTTCAAAATGTTTCATTTATTGAGCTTTAATTGTGAAGCGGTAATGACAAAAAGTTTTCGCAAAATGTCATTTCGTGACATTTTAAGGGCTTAAATGATGATTTTCAGAGGGGTTAAAACAAGTAAAACAATACAAAAGGCCAAAACAAGATCTCCATAAAAAACATCCACCGACAACCAATGTGCCACCTCAGGAACATGAACGTTTTTAGCGAAAACAAAATGAAAAAGCAATGTTTTTGAATGGAAATCATATTTTTCGATCAGATAAGACATGTATATACAATATAATAATTATTTTCAACAGAAAAATGCTATATCTTACCTTTAATGTTATACAGAAATCCAAGATAAGTCAAACCGTTAAATGCTGTCAAAGACGCCGTTTGAATTCAAAATAATAGAAATATTTTGTGATGCCAGTACGCGATTTGATATATTCCTTATAAAACATATCTTTCACGAGCGATACGCAAAATACGGGGCTGTTTGTTTCATAAAATCAAGAGATATTTATTTTTTCCTTCATGTTCCTCAGGAAAAACTCTGGTATTGAGGGGTTAAACATTCATTTCCTGCACTATTTACTAGTATAATTTCTTAAATATTGTTATATATATGTATGTAAAAGCCTAAATAGATGTAAATAAATAAATACATATAAAAATATTTAACATGTCGTCGCCTTAGTTTGTATTTGTCCAACAGACCATTAGAAAATTTTACAGGAAGAGAAGGTTTTCTTTCATTATTTCAATGAAACATTATGACAGGTGTAAGAAAAAGCCATTTCCGTAAAGGTCTCATGAGGTTAAATAATTCTTAGTTAACCCCTCCGCAACGTAAGCAGATATAAGCGTTAAAAATAGGACAGCAGTCAAATACAATAAGCGTGTTTATACGTCAGCGCGTGTGTTTCCATAGAAATCGTTATAACTCCGTTATTGTTTTAGTTACATCCCTAAAACAAAAATTCAAAGGTCGATAGTAGATCAAGCTGCACATTTCTATCAAGTTGTCTATGGAAATACATAACAGGAATCAGCTGTCAATCGTGTAGTTGACAAAAATATTTACCCGCGCAAATTTGCTACCGGCAGCTCCACCGCGCTCCACATTTTAAATTTTTATTAAATATTTTTATATGAAATGATAAAAAAGTGAGGTGACAAAAGTGTTTATTACACATATATACAATAGAATAAGTATTGTTGTTTGCATAAACTGTGATTTTAGTACCGTTTTCACATAAAAACATCACGTAAGTCATTTTTACCTGTTTTTAATGTTTGCGTTCTAAATTTTAATATTTACAAATGCTAATATTTATTTGTAATATAATAATATGAAAGCCTATTTTGTAACCTTTCTAAAACAGTTTTTACTATTCGGCTACGTTCAGAAATGTTTCATTTATAGAGCTTTAATTGTGAAGCGGTTATAACTAAAAGTTTTCGTAAAATGTCATTTCGTTTAACCCCTCAGCAACGTAAGCAGATATATGCGTTAAAAATACGACAGCAGTCAAGTACAATAAGCGTGTTTACACGTCAGCGCGTGAGTCTCCATAGAAACCGTTATAATTCCGTTATTGTTTTAGTTACATCCGTAAAATAAAAAGTGAAAGGTCGACAGTGAATCATGCTGCACATCTCTATTCAAGTTGTCCATAGAAATACATAAAAGAACATTCTGTCAGACGCGCAGTCTGACACATAATTTATTCCGCCAAATTTCCTACGGGCGCCCGACATTGTTAATTTCTATTAAATATTTTTATATGAAATGATAAAAAAGTGAGGTGACAAAAGTGTTTATTACACATTTATACAATAGAATAAGTATTGTTGTTTACATAATCTGTGATTTTAGTACCGTTTTCACATAAAAACATCATGTGAGTCATTTTCACATTTTTTAATGTTTGCATTCAAATTTTAATATTTACAAATGCTAATATTTATTTGTAATATAATAATTTGAAAGCCTATTTTGTAACCTTTCTAAAACAGTTTTTACTATTCGGCTACGTTCAGAAAAGTTTCATTTATAGAGCTTTAATTGTGAAGCGGTTATAACTAAAAGTTTTCGTAAAATGTCATTTCGTTTAAGACACCAAAAGCTAATATTCTCGAAAATTCGGAGGGGTTAAGTGATTAACTATCATTTTTCACACCTTATTTTTAAGTTTAAAATGGAGATTGAACAAAAACTAAAATGGTCTGTTGGACAAATAAGAACTGAGGCGACGATGTGGTCGTAGATGTAGATTGCAAGTGTATTTACTTCACTTACCAGGGAGTGCTCTTCAGCTGTGAAGTTTCCATCTTCATTATTATTTACAGTGTTTGGATCTAAAATAAAAAGGCGAAAAGTTAATGGTCGCATCAAGATATAATAATATAAAATTTGTAATCCAACATTGTAATTGTATATAGGTACCGCTTATGTGATCATGAAAGAGCTGAAAAAGGTTGGACCGCCAAACAACTCGGTCTTAGCACACACTTCTTGCCTTATTCACATTCACACTTTGTCTTATATATAAACTCTTCTATTATTCTGACCCTTGACATGGCCCGACTCAAGTATCTGATCTGAGTCATGTATTTCTCGTGCGTCCCCGACTTCTCATACTATTCAAATTTGCATCATATATTCTTCTAACACTCCTTTCTTCGTTCATTCGTTCATTCTACGTGCCCAAACGACCGGATCATCCTTTTCTTAATTTCACTTGTTACATTTACTCAGCCTTGATTATAAAATTATATTTAATATTGATGAATGTGTACATAAGTTGTTTCATTCCGACTTCATTGTAAGTAGTGTTTTGTTTCGATAATATAAATAAAATAGTTATTTTTACTTATTCCTGGTAATATTTTGTGAAATAGTTTATCAGAATTTATGTGTGTAAACATGTGTGTAAATATGTGTGTATACTTAACACATTTTTTTATCAATCTTCTCTATAAAGCGGCCGATTTTTTTAGATTCGCACGCAAAATTACTTTTCGCCTAAAATAGCAACTTCTGAAGTATGGGTCATGTATATACTATACAAAAATCTCAAGCCACGATTTTTGTTAGAGATAAACTCCGAAACTACTTAACCGATTTTGATGAAATTTGGCTTACCATGTGTAATTAACCAACTTAAAAGATAGAATAGTTTTTATCTCGATTATTGATCTCAATATTGATTATTGCAAATTAAATATTTGTCATAGAACAATGCGTTGTAATATTTGTAAGTTTCTAACAGATGGCGGTGCGAGTTAATTTATCGACACATCACTTGGTTATCTAGTTTGGGTAACCATCCAGAAGATGGTGTTGTGTTTCGTTAGCCGTGGACCGGTCAGCTAATCTATACATCTCTACACATTATAAATTAAAGTCCCCCGCGTCGTCTGTCTGTCTGTCTGTTCGCGATAAACTCTAAAACTACTGAACGGATTTTCAAGCGGTTTTCACCAATAGACTGTTTTCACCAATAGAGTGTTTCGTGAGGAAGGTTTAGGTATGTAATTTGTCAAGGATTTGTGTAAATTGGATGAAACATAACGATAATTGTTAGAAGTGTCGGAAAAAGTCAAGCCGCCTGGTAGCTTTCATCGAAAACACTGCCTAATCCATTTGAGATATAACAAAACAATTCATGGTGGGATATTCCTCTTTTATAGATCTACAAAAAAGTCCGCGAAGGCATATATCTATTTTTTACGGATAGCTTACTATACCCATTATATCTTCTAAAAAAATGGTCACGTGCATTGCGGTAATTGAAAAGTTATTTAGACGGATACAGTATTAATCCTTATTAACTTCAATAAGTTAGTTACCCCAAGAATTTCATGTACATTATTATAATCTTTCACACCATCTCTACGTATTATAAATTAAAGTCCTCCGCGGCATCTGTCTATATCTTCGCGATAAACTCAAAGACGGCGGTGGTTATAAAGGTTGGATAACCATCCAGTAGATGACGTTGTGTTTTATTAGCCACAGCAACGCGTGGCCGGGTCAGCTAGTATTTTAATAAAATATTCAGTGTCTTTTGTTAAATAAAATCTTTTATCATGTCTTGTTACAATTTTTCATTTTCGGATACAAAATCATGGTATTCTTTTTTTTTTTTTTTTTTACATGAATTCCACACAGGAGGCCCTGAGGAAAATAATTTCCCTCAGGGCCTATGTCATCTTTGAGGATGCTGTGTGGAGGGTTTTTTTTAAGGAAAGGGAGGAGAGGAGAGTTCTGGGAAGGAAAAGGGTTTAAGGGGTGGGTAGGAATCTGGGGTTCAGTATGTCCTGGTCATCCGCCTCCAAGACCTAGACAAACCTCACCCCATGAACCCGGGCACCCCTGCTAAATCACCAAACGTAGCGAACCACTTGGGGTGACCTATGACAGAGGTGTTGGTTATCCAATAAAGGTTCCCGGGGCGGCGGTACCCATTCCCGCCTCCCAAATTGTATTCAAGGATAAATTAAAATTTTATAAAAAACTGCACTTTTCGGGTATCGTCTAATAAGTAGTCACTTTACGCACATTTAACATAATATATATTGTGTAAAATATAAAAAGTTTAACACTAATATTGTTTCAAAGTGTGATATAGTTAGAAACAATTCACTTTATATAATGGGTACATCACAGAATTTAAACATACACCATGTTTGGCTACGTACTTTGTGGATATATATACGGTGCAGTTCAGACATTCACACGCACAACTGCAGGGTACCTAGTACAAGTCTCACGAGAGTTTGCGCCTAATTTTAACTTCACTGAATAACAACACGTCTTTGCATTCCACGCCGCCTACCAATAGAACGTAAATACAAAAAACGCCTTTAGGCGTCTCTCGCTGTTTACCAACAGTATGAAAAATACACGCCTAAATATATTATGTCTTTTGTAAGCAATGATATATTACACCCTTGAACGAATCTTCAAGTAAGCGATGACTGGATTGAAAGGTGCACCCAATATAGTATCTAGGTACAGATATCAACATCTAATTCTTTTTATTATGGTAAAAATAAACTAGAACCTAGATCTTACGAAAGGGGCAGTTTGGAGTGCTATCAATAGATGAAGAAATGTTCGGAGATCATTCAACAACTAAACAATAAAAATAGCAGTCCATCAAATTTAAAAGCAGGTACTTACTTCTGTTTTAGACGAGTTCCATTATTCTTTCAATTCTTATGCTACACTTCATTGTATCGACAGTAATCAACGCTTTTTGTATTTAACCCTAGGATGGTAACAGGGGTGCCCCACCACCCCACACGAGCAATCACGCGCTGATTTATCGAAAAATATACGCTGTCTCGCTCTAGCATTTTGTGTATTCTTTTGTCTTACGATATACACGTCGATAACGTTCTGCAGGTATGTGTGGGGTGTTTCGTCACCCCCCTTACTATTTACGTTGGTATTTCTCGATAGAAAATACCAACGTAAATAGTAACAGGATAGCTCGATGGAGGACACAACGCACACAGATAGCTCGATGTGCGTTGTGTCCTCGAAAGAATGACAAAAAAGTGAAGATTTTTTGTTCAAAATGCAAAAAACCTGCGTGCCCTGAACATCGTGTGGAAATTTGTCTCAATTGTATTTAAATTGCCAAAAACATTATTTTTTAAAGTCTAGTATCCTTTAGTTCCTAATAGATCTCAAGAAGAGTGTTCCTTTAGTTAGTATCAATAATAAAAAGTTTGATTTTTCATTAAACAAAATTTTTTATTCAATTTATTATTACGGGGTGACGCGGCACCCCTGTTACCATGCGTGATAATTTAAATTATGTTACCATCGTAGGGTTAAGTTACTAAAATAGTCACAAAATACACACCGAACTGCAAGGATATCAATACTCGGTGTACGATTGAACACAACTAGTTTTGAAAAAGGAAAACATTCGAGACAATCGGCAAAATATGTGCCGCAATATTGCAATCAAACTGCCTCCCCTTGCCCCTCAACCCTTGTACCGAAGAGTTGAAACGAGCCGGCAACGTTGTTTCTGGTCGCCACTTTAATCTAGTTGTGAAATACAGAATACGTTTTACTCTAACTTTTAGCCTAACTAGCCTGAAGTGGCAACCATGTAAGGCGTTTATGAAAAGCATAAACGTCTTACCCTTCACGGTCGCCACTTAAGGGCAATTATGAAATGCAAAATACGTCATTCGCAGTCGCCACTAAAAGCTACGAATAAAATGCAGAATACAAGCGCCTATCGACAGAATCAGAACTTAAATATTTCCTAATAAGTCCTACCAGACCAATTTGACGACCAAGACTAATTTCTGTTAATGAACTGTGTAAAAATTCTGGTCACCGAATGTCGGTGGTCACCACATTAAATCCATATTTGTCGATGATGGTCGTCAATGATGGTATAATATTTGCGGCACATTCCAGAGTGGAAGATGCTTTTAGTATCGCCCTGGTGTAAGATCACCATTCAGAATTGAAAAGTTGCTTTAGCCGTGCTTGGTGACCAGATCTGAAATCTGAATAGCCAGATACATCTCCACCTTCCCTTTCCCTCGTCTCCTTCCCCTACCCACTATCTTCAGCCTCGCAACATACCCCAATTGAGGATGCCATAGTTTCACTGATTCCAGGTTGGGAGCCGTTGGGACTCTTGTGCGGTATTTACATTAAAAGAAAAGAGTTGACGGTCTGGGAAGTGACGTAGGCTATTTTTCATCATGGAAACATTTCTTTCCCATGGGAAAATTCATTGTACAGTAATTTCTCCCTAATACTGCGCGAGTGAAGCCGCAATTATAAACTTATAAAAATAAATAAATTTAATATAATGGTTAACCTCTAGATATGAGGAATGGTAAAATATTGGGCGCGGGCTCTTTAGTCATTATTTAAAGGCAAGGTGGGTATAAAAAAGCATATTATGGGATTGGGCTCAAAATTGAGTGCATGAATCACATCTGAAAGCATGTTGACTGTTGTATGTTGATGATGCAATGATGATTTCTAACAGTATGGAAGATCTAGTCTCTCGTTTCTAGGGTGAAAAAGTACGTACGAAGAATGAGTTATTGATGAATGTAAATAAGACTAAAGATTGAAAGAGAGAGTACGAAAGCAGTGTGCAATGTAGTTGTGAATGATGCATACTTGGAGCAGGTAGATGAGTTTGTGTATTTGGGAAGTGTGTTTACGAGAGATTGGAAAGCTGATAAGAGATTTTGAAAAAAGGGTAAATGCCGGTAACTCCATTAATGGAGGACTGAATGCCATTGGCGCTAACAAATCACTGTCCAAAGAAGCGAAGCTAGCAGATCACAATGGAGTGCTGGTACTTACCCTGATGCACGGCAGTAAGGCATGGAACTGGCTGAGGAAGGATAAAAGTAGACTGAAGGATAAGAGTAGAGAAAAATAAGATCCCTGAATAGTAAGTGTGTAAAACCATGTATGATCTAAGATCCCTGAATAGTAAGTGTGTAAAACCATGTATGATCTAAGATCCCTGAATAGTAAGTGTGTAAAACCATGTATGATCTAAGATCCCTGAATAGTAAGTGTGTAAAACCATGTATGATCTAAGATCCCTGAATAGTAAGTGTGTAAAACCATGTATGATCTAAGATCCCTGAATAGTAAGTGTGTAAAACCATGTATGATCTAAGATCCCTGAATAGTAAGTGTGTAAAACCATGTATGATCTAAGATCCCTGAATAGTAAGTGTGTAAAACCATGTATGATCTAAGATCCCTGAATAGTAAGTGTGTAAAACCATGTATGATCATGTGAGAAATGTGGAGATCCGCATATAATGCAAGGCTGATTGTAAGCGTAATGCGTAAAATTAAGAAAGGGACCCTCAGATGGTTTAGGCATATAGAGCGAATAAAGAAGTGCAAGTAGAATATATGACGCAAATGTAAATGGTAGAAGAAGTCAGGGACTCCCGAGGAAGACATGACATGATCAAGTGAATCAGATACTTGAGTTGGATCATGTCAATAGGTGAATAATAGAAGAGTATATGAATGAAACAAGGAGTGTACGCCAAGACTGAGTTGTTTGGCGGTCTATCCTCTCTGCCTACCCTTGCGGAGAAAAGACTTTATGATTAGTTAGTTACATATTATAATAGAATATCCTTCATACCTGATAACCGCTCAGAGTATTCCTGACATTCCTTCTTTACATCCTGTAGGTCTATATCAATATACGTGTAGGACATTTCCTCTGCGTCTGTTCCTCGGGGCTCTGGTTCCTTCTTGATGGCCACACTGACTGCTTCGGGGAGCTCCATAGCAACACTATTAGAACGAACAAGTTAGAAAGATGAGTCTTTAAAACTTAATTTTATTTATATTATAGTAACAAAACAGTACTTACCCTAGAATACTAAACTATCGTAAAATTACAACGGCAAAATGATTCATGGAAAAAACAACGCCCCCCGCTTCACAGTACCTTCCTAATTTGTTCCAACAGTGTGCCACGTGCTGTCATTGTGGTCGGGTGTCATTTATGTGTTGACTTATAGCATGAGTGTCTTAAAATTTACGAAAATTTAGTATTTACAGTAGTTTACTATTCTAGGGTTAATATGTATGAAATAAAAGAGCCCATAAAAAGTATCTTGTTTGTTGAATCTGTTCCTGAAGCGGCAACTATTCAAGTACCAAATTTAAGAAAAATATGTGCCTTTTGTCCACTATTAATGATTTTGTACGCCGATACTGCAAGAGCCCCACTCCTCCTCGACTGGAGACTTTGGCAACGCGTTTCTGTGAGCAGATCTTGATGATGCATGAATCGCGGGTACTCTCCGTGCATTCTCATATACAGGTATCTAAGAAACTTTTTTTGAATCTGTTCCAATTTCTTAATGTATTTTTTCTGGTATGGGGCCCATACAGCAGAGGCGTATTCAATTTTAGATCTTATAATGCAGTTACACAAAGCCATCATTGCTTCAGGATTTGAAAACTGTTTGCACGATCGGTAAATATGCATAGAGTCCACCTCACGGATAATACGGAACGTTCGTGTTGAGATTCAAACTATGAAAGCTGAATTTTTTTTTTTTTTACATTAACTCCACACAGGAGGCCCTGAGGAAAATAATTTCCCTCGGGGCCTATGTCATCTGGGATGCTGTGTGGAGGGTCTTTTTGAGGAGAGGAAGGAATGAACATTGGTCTTGAAGAGACCCATCTTGTAGGAAGGAGGAAACACAGAGGCCGGCAAATCATTCCACAGCCGAGCTGTTGAACACAAGAACGAGTCGAAGAAACGACCCGTTCTCATGTGACAAATGTCAACTGTGTACAAATGTTGGGCACGCGTTTGGCGTGTTTCCCGACTATGCACCGGTGCCGAAGGGATCAATGATGCTAGTTCCTCGGAGCATCTTCCATTGTAATACCGGCTGAATAAGGATAGCATTCCCACCCGACGCCTGTGCTCTAAAGATTGCAATCCGTCTGTTAAGATGGGAGAATCTATCAAACGGACCGCCCGTTTCTGCACAGAGTCGAGGGTATTTTTCAGGTATTTTGGAGCTCCAGACCAGAGGTGGCTGCCAAATTCAACTGTGGGGCGCACTTGCGATTTGTACAGGGTTAGCAGTTGTGTACTATTAAAGTATCTGCGGGCCCTGTACAGTACGCCCAGTTTTTGGGAGGCTAACTTTACTCTGGCTTCGATGGAGCCCCCATACCTGAGCTGGTCACTTAGGGTTACACCAAGCATATCAATGGAGGGCCTGTTCGGAAGATTGCTTCCGTTGAAAGAGACTAGATTTTCATTGCGATCCCTTTTAGACGTAATCAGACAAGATTGGGTCTTTGAAACATTAAATTCAAAGAGATTATTTTTACCCCAAGAGAAAACACTCTCGAGGTAACCGTCCATTCTTTGCTTCAAAGCCTTACGAGCTGTTTGAGTTTGTGAGCCCTTTGGGGGCTTGTCAAACAAAAAGCTATCATGAACTGTACTGTCATCCCCGTAACAATGAATTGGTGCACATGACAAAAGGTCGTTGATGTGCAACAAAAACAGAGTCAGAGGCAGAACCGATCCCTGCGGGACGCCAGCATTTATCGAGTGAGAGGAAGAGGTGAAACCATCGACTACCGTCTGAATCGATCTCTCCCTCAAGAAGTCGGCAATCCACGTACACAAGGATGCGGGAAGTCCGTAAGAATGTTGACAAGTCCTCGGTGCCAAACCCGGTCAAAGGCCTTGGATATGTCCAGTGCAACCGTTTGGGTCTCACTGAAACGTTCCAGGCATCGCCCCCAAACATGCGTCACGTACGCGAGAAGATCACCGCACGAGCGGTTCCGCCGGAATCCGTATTGACGGTCGTTAATAATTTTGTTCTTCTCGAGGTATGTGAGCAGTTTGTCGTTGATCACACGTTCCATCACCTTAGACAGAACTGATGTGATCGCTATGGGGCGGTAGTTGGCCGGGTTGGAGCGGTCACCCTTCTTTGGAATAGGATGGATAACCGTCATCATAATTTAAAAACACATCCCAGGTTTTGAGTGATTTGTTTGGAAAAGCAGGGTTTATCTAGCAGGAATGTGTAATTATTCTAACACATTTCTTTCCATGTTCTGCTGTTATAAATACAGTTACTAACTTGTCAATAATGCATTCACTTTATTTTACATGGCATTAATATTTTTTCTATGATTGGCAGCATTGAATGATTGTCTATGAAATGTTAAATAAAAACGATAAATAAAAAAATGGCATTACCGCGTAAGTGAATTAATTTAAACAAAATTAAAATGTTAAATGCATATTTTTTCCATGTTTTTTTTGCCTCCCCGACATAAATACTCACTTTTCATAATAACAAGGCTAAATCTAACTGTTTGAATAAAAAATATTCCGTATAAACGAGTAAGCGGTTCAATGCATAAATAATGCATGATTTTATGACAAACCTTAGAAGCTTGTAGCATTATGCAATTATATGTAAAAGTGTACCCTATATCTGGTAAATAAATGACGAATTATTACAGTTAATTACGCAAATTATACATCAGTCGAATTATTACAGTTAATTATACAAATTGTTCTCATGCTTTCTATTATGACTTCATGATTTGGTACAGTGCTCATATTACTCATAAACACCACCAAATCATTATAATCACAAAAACTAGTAGTAAATAAAGCTAAATTTGATGTTTTCTCGGTCACCAGCAGGATTTTTCAAAATGTCACACTTAAGAAAATTAATGTAAAGTTATTGTAATTTACCGGACTTTTAGGCCTCCCGATATTATTTTATAGCATTTAATATGCAAAACACATGGTACGAGTGAATAATATTAGATTTGTGGTGAACTTTCGAATACTTATTGCTTTCCTCAACTCAAAACTTATTATTTGGAGATGTCTGACTAATCAAATGGACGATCGTTATATAAAACAATGAGCTGCTGTTTCTAACAATTGTTAGGTTTGGGTGAACATATAAATAAACCATTCACGGTATACAATAATATTAGGTACCTTACGATATTTTAGTAATTATGCGTGCAAACTTCGCGTGCCGTCTTCCGAGCTGCTGTCAGTTTGAACATGGTTTGAACCAGGGCAACCAGTGTAGTGTTGCCAACTCGAAATCTTTGTTCCCGCTAAATCGTGACGGATCAACGGTCAGAAATCCGTCAGATACACAAATTTTCGTCCATTCTGGGGGGGGGGGGGTGGCTAGAGAATTTCAGGGATCAAAATTTCTCCATAAATCCATAAATATAGGCGATTTTCGCCTATAAAAGTATGTAATTTGGCACTTTTTTCGAATCCGCCAGAAAATCCGTCATACTGTAAATTCCGTTATACACAAAATTTTCCCGTTTCGGGACACTCCAATCCGCCAGATATGACGGGAAATCCGTTAAGTTGGCAACACTGAACCAGTGGCAACCAGGGTACCAGGGACGTGATTGGTTTATTTATGCAGGGACGTATATCTTCGTTCAAATTTTTCAACCGTGGTTCGTGACGCTAAGTGCTAAAAGACTCATAGATAAAGTTTCATAGATGGAGCTGTAAAGATAGGTTTGTAATTTTGATTTTCGCCAACTCTCGCTAAGGGTTGCCAACTTAGGGGGAAAATAAGTGAGATGGGATTTTTTTAGAGGTTTAATATGTTTAGGGGTATTTTTGGGGGTTTTGTGATTCCATATATTTTTTAAAAATTTTATTACATCGTATACACGGAGCACTCACACACTTCTTATTTGAGGATTTATTTTTATTGTACAAAAACTTGCTGCAACGACTTGTTGTGCCTTCACAATTGGAAAAATCGGTGGACTCTTGAACTTGTAGAATTTAATGTCCGAAAACATCTGATGCATACAGCTTCAATGTGTTTTGGTTTTGATTTTCTAAATATATCACAAGATCTGGAAGAAAAGGATTTGATGGATGTCAGGGAAAGATGCAAGAGCTTCTTATATTTTCTGGCCGATCAAATTCAAAAAAGGCTTCCGGATAATTGAGGGGTATAGAATCAAAGGCAGCATTCTCCAAAAAGCGTTATTTTGAGAAAACCAAAAAAACCTTTCATTTTAACAATTCGCACACATTTGTAAGTTAATAATTTTATTGTAAAAGGGAAACTGCTTATCTATTATAATTTCCAATGTTGAATTTGTTTATTGTATTGATTGATTAGTTATAACGGATTTAATTTTGGAAAATGCTGCTTTTGTTTCTCACACGTGTGGAGATATCTGACTTTGATACTGACAAATAAATATGACGTCACCATAATGGACCGACGAAATCACAGGGAAGTTCGTGATTATTATTACATTATTATGATTTTAATTTTAGTATAATTAAAATAAAAATAGGTTTTGTAATGTTCTCATACAGTATAGAATTTGGGAGGCGGGTATGGGTACCGCCATCCCGGGAACCATTTATTCGATAAGCAATACCTCTGCCATAGATATGATTTTAGATTTTCACGGCCAAAAGTATTTTCGTTATTTTTTATTGGGGTGTTATGCCATGTAGCGCATCCTCCTTCTTTAGCCAAAGTTTCGGACACTGAAACGCTGTCCCACACGTTTGCTTTGGCACTTTGGCTAAACAAGGAGGTAGCGCAACACGGCATTATACCCCAAAAACAAATAATGAAAACCTCTGTTCAAGTGGTTCGCCACGTTTAGTGACTTAGCTGGGATGCCCGGGTTCATGGGGTGAGGTTTGTCCGGGTCTTGGCGGCGGATACATCTGCCCACCTGCTGGATTGCAGGCCGGATCGGGAGAGAATAGTTGTGGGAGTCCCTTTGACTTCTCCAGCTGTGGTCTCTCGAAACATCGAAGTGGGAGGGATAGATTTATACGTCCGTCACTTCTGGACACACTGACCCCCAGATTCCTACCCACCCGTAATACCCTTTTCCTTCCCAGAACCTTCTCGCCTTCTTTTCCTAAAAATACCCTTCACAGTATTCAAGGAGATGACAAAAGCCCTGAGTGGAATTATTTTTCTCATGGCCTCCTGTGTGGAGCTAATGTAAAAAAAAAATACAAGTGTGCAGTTCACACGCGGTATACATGAAACCTGCAGAAAACTAATGTAGACAAGAGTGGGGACAAGCACTGCACGAAGAGGAGAACAATTATTATCTTATTCTTTCGCAGCCTCAATCCTATAGATGTATGCGTTTGTCTCTTTTTAGTGTCGCTTTTTTGTTTCATCGAGTTTTAAATCACAACGGTGCTAAAGAAGCTTTCACTTCAAAAAATAAAAATATTAAAAGAGAAAATTTTAAAAAAAGAAGAAAAATAATGAAGGTTAAATAAAATTGGCTTGAATAATTTTTTTTTTTTTATCAAAATTTGCTTGAAACTCGCAAAACTTTCAACACTATTAACATGTTATTCAGAATGTTTATGTGCAAGGCTATGAATCCTAGATTTAATTATACAACTAAAACATGTTTATATGCATATTAATTTAATTTATGAATTTTAATTAACACCAAAAAAAATCTTTTGCCACTCCACGCCTCTGAAATAAACGGTATTTTATGACAGCTCATCTTAGAATTTTGACTACTTTTGCTTTCCATTTTTGACTTCTTCCTTGCGTTTTTCTTGGGCACTGATGAAGGGTGAGGGTCCATAATCACACTGGCATCATGTTTTTATTTCTAAATTCACTCCGAACTATTTAAAACAGTAAAATTAGAGCTACAGATTCAACACACGACTATACAATTTTGTATGGGCGGCCATGTTGGCACGTGATCAAATGGAGGCTTACCATTGGTCAAATTGGAGAATGCTGGTTTTTTTTTCTTAAGTGAGTTGGAGATTGCTGCCTTTGATTGGCAACACAAAATATTTGTATTTCGAACGGCGTCTTTGACAGCATTTTAACGGTTTGACTGGGATTGGTATATTTATGGTTTGACTTATCTTGGTTTTCTGCATAACATTAAAGGTAAGATATAGCATTTTTATGTTGAAAATAATTATTATATTGTATATAGATATGTTATCTGATCGATAAATATGATTTCCATTCAAAAACATTGCCTTTTCATTTTGTTTTCGCTAAAAACGTTCATGTTCCTGTGGTGGCACATTGGTTGTCGGTGGATGTTTTTTATGGAGATCTTGTTTTGGCCTTTTGTATTGTTTTACGTGTTTTAATTTGATTCTTTCAAGATGTATTAGTTTATTTTAATGTTTATTATTTATGCATTAAACCGCTTACTCGTTAATACGGAAAACTTTTTTTATCCAAACAGTTATATTTAGAGTAACAATTATTATAAGCAATAATTATCAGCCTGAAACACTCATCCACATTGAAAAATCTTCCGAGAAAAGATACATGACGCCAACGGGACTTGAACCCGTGCCCTTCTGATTGCCGGTCAGCTGCTCTCCCAATTGAGCTATGTCATAATTTGTCTCGACGCCACCTAGCGAGGGATTTAACACTAACAGTGTCTCTCTCGCAAAAATAAAGTTGGTTGTTTTCAGGTGGAAAAAATATAATATGCAGTAATTGTTGAATGAAACACTAGTATATATTGAATCATTTGGCGGGTATAAGATAAGCCGCCATAGCTCAATTGGGAGAGCAGCTGACCGGCAATCAGAAGGGCACGGGTTCAAGTCCCGTTGGCGTCATGTATCTTTTCTCGGAAGATTTTTCAATGTGGATGAGTGTTTCAGGCTGATAATTATTGCTTATAATAATTGTTACCCTTTGTGCTATGCATAAAAATCTTGTCTTAAACGTTAGTTTAACAATTAAAAATAATAGTTATATTTAGCTTTATTATTACGAAAAGTGAGTATTTATGTCGGGGGAGACCAAAAAACATAAAAATAATATGCATTTAACATTTTAATTTTGTTAAAATTAATTCACTCGCACGGTAACGCCATGTTCATTCATCGTTTTTATTTTAACATTTCATCAATGCTGCCAATCATAGAAAAATATTTTTGCGTAAAACAAAGTGAATGCATCATTGACAAGTTAGTATTTGAAACAGTAGAACATGGAAAGAAATGTATTAAAATAATTACACAAACCCGCTAGACAAACCCTGCGTAGCCAAACAAACCATTCAAAACCTGGGATGTTTTTTAAAAGTATGATGAAAAGCGAGTTTATTTTAGAGAATTTATTTTATAAGATTGGTACTTCCGACAAATGTCATATTTGATTGTCTATTAGCTAAAAAAGGAACATTCCGTATTATCCGTGCATCAAACTTCGACTACACGAACGTTCCGTATTATCCGTGAGGTGGACTAACTGCATAGTTACCTAATGTTTTCCGGTAGACTATATATAACTTAATGTTATCATTTTTATAGATGGCTGTTAGAGGTTTGTCAGATGAAGAAATAACTATTGCACTGGAAGGAGACATTTCCGATGTCGAATGGGGGTCTGACGGTGAAGGTGAAGAGAGCTGGTCAGTGGAGTATCTACAAGATGACCAGGATCAGAACCAGGACCATGTAATGGTTCGACACTCCTGGCTTTTGACACCAATTGTGATGAGCCCTACCTAATTGATTTATTTTTCTAAGCTTCTACCTCGTAGTTCAAATCTCGTAGCTACGGATTTTCTCACAGTAATCAAGATTTAAGATTTTTTTTTGTTCACATTATTTCTATATTCTTCGTTGTGTACTTTTTTTTTAGAATTTACATCTGTTTGCATACTTAATATGCACACATATGTAGAGAAGATAATGTATTACGTGTGGTAACCCCTAGATTCTTTTAGAGAAAGTGTGAGAATTTTCCGATCTATTTAGTTATTATTATTTTAGTATCTTTTGCCGCGTTTGATAAACTAACCCCGCCTTAAACTTCGTGTCTATTTGATTTCCGTAGGAATTTAGTTTGTTTATTTAATTTTTCCTATCACCGCTGCTACATCGATAACATAAACAACATTTAATAATTTACAACATTTCAAGAAAGAAAACCTTACCTTACCGTTGTAGAATGTTCGTACTCGAGGGTCCGGTTTTCTCAATTGAAGTCCTTGTCTGCAACTTCCCTTTAACATAATGTTTTTTATTCATGGTTAGTATTCGCGAAATTGTTGGAATAATAGGAATGGATGGATATGGGGAGGGGATAATATGTTTGCTGAAAAGTCGGCTCCTCCGCTATCCAAGTGAAGACCGATGAACAACAATTACAAACCGGATTCTCCCAGTACGTTTGCTAGGCTTATCCTTAGATCCGAGTTTTACCCTCTTCAACGGGCGTCTCATGCTATGAAAGGGGCCCTTCACGCCAGCAGGGGGAATACCAAGTCTTCATGCCGTTTTTCTGTCTTACTCCGACTTCCGTCTCCTCCGGATTGAATTTAACTCTACTGCGTCTAGAAGGGGTATTTCATGTCTTCCCTTATCATGTCTCTATCCGTTGAATGTGGCACGCAGCTGTTTTAGGCGAATCCATACTCCCACGTGACTAGCCATTATCAATACGCTCCCCCACCTGTGACTAGCTGACATAAAACGCACCTTATGAGCCTTAAGCAAGGATCATACTGAGCAGACGCAACGTTCCTGTCCCGTTCACGCTGGCCGACGTACGTACGCGTCACTGTGACCACGTGACAAGGGGTCTCTGGTTGTGCGCAGGCGCGTTTGATTTTACACATTTAACATTTATTTTTTAGGTTATGTTTATGTGATTCTCTTCTCAGCAGATGACAGCTTTGCCATGTCTTGAAAGTGAATTTGAAGATGATTTGCTACGATTATTATTATTAAATCAATATTCTCGTAAAAAGAAAAAAGTGAGAAGTATTTGGGTCCACAACATTAACAAACAAAGACAAATGTTTGGAGAGTTCCATACTTTAGTAAAATCTAGTTAACTAATCTAATTAACTAGAATCTGATGACGGACGATTCTTCATGTACTTCCGTAAAGTGTAAAGTGGTATTTGAAGAGCTTCACAGCATAATTGAATACGACATAAAAAAAGAAAACACGAAAGTCCATTCGGATCAGAGAAAGACTGGCAGTGTGTCTATGTCATGTTTGATTGTCATTCATTATAGGGGTATAATATTGAAAGTCATGCCATGAATGGCTGAAATTTCCTCCCAAGCTGCACTGCGTATGCAGAATCTCTATAATCCTGTAATTTGATTTTATAAATAACTTCGTGCCGTCCAGTTTCAATGAACTGTTCGTCATCCATTTTTGAATAATATCTGTCAAAAAAACAACCACAGATATTGCGAAACGTAACGTTAGATGCTTAGATAACACCAGAAAGATGTAAAATCATCTCGTAGTAGGCGTGATCATACCCCCTCCACCTTCCACATGGACCACGCCGATCTGGCTGCATCAGATCCGCGTCGCGTAGGGGGCGTCGGTTTGCGTTGCGTGGGGCTAGTGTGATTCTAAAGCACCCGTTTCCATAGAAAATGTATGGATGGTAAGTAGTCCAGATATGGAAATGATGACGTCTACCTACGTCGCGTGGCGTGGCGTGGGCCTAGTATTTTTTTTTTTTTTTTTTTTTTTTTGCCGGCAACCCGGTCGTTTATTGTAATAATAATCATATACACACAAGTTAGTAGCCCGCCTCACTAGACTAAGTCTGTTCCGAGGCGGGTACATATATATATATATACATAAACTTAGACACATATACATTTACATATATATACATGCATATACACAATTATGTTCATACACACATACACGCATATACGCACATACTTACACACAGGTATTCGCATACGTGTACATAATCAAACTCATAGATACAAATTTAAACCTAAATACATATAATCAAATAAGAATTATTGGGAGTTGAAATACAGTTATCAAGGAATTGACAAATTTCCATGAAACCAAAAATTCATCAAGTACACATAGTAATGCAAGCGTCTAAATCTAGAACTATAAGATTTCAACAAAATAATATACATATGAGGTAATAATAATATAAACTATCGCAAAACAAAAGCAGTATTAATAATAAAAGCATTCGTAATACAAAAGCAGTATTAATAATTAAGATAAAATTTCTATAAGTAACCAACACATATAAGTAAATAAAGAGTGAGGATTAAAGACTAAGATGAGATTACTAATAACTTGGTGATGCTTGCCCTTTTTTTGTGTAGTAACCATGTATTGAAATGTTTGTATAACCAGTTTAGGTTGTTTTTTGTGGTACAGTAGGTGGTTTCTTTTAGGAAGGTGTTGAAAATGTGAGGTGCGAGGTAAGATTCGTGTTTTTGGGCAAAAGTTGATTTAGTTTTAGGCACTAGAAGTAGGTTACACGATTTAGCTCTTGTGTTTTTCGGGTGAGTTATGTGGCATGGAGAGGAATTTACGCAGTTTATTTGTATGATCTTTTTAATGAACAGCTTCCTGATATCTAGTATGTTATTAGTAATAAGTATGTTTTCCGTCGGGTGAAGATAAGGTTTTTTGAACATGATCCTAATTAATGTTTTATGAGTTGTGTTAAGCGGTTTAATGTACTTGTCGGCAGCTCCCCCCCAAGCAGAAATTCCATAAGTTAGGAGGCTTTGACAAAGAGCGTAGTAAACATTTTTTAATTGTTTTAGTGGCATAATGTTTCTAATAGTTTTGAAAATAAATGTTAGTTTACGGATTTTTTTAGTTAGTAAGTTAATATGAAGTTCCCAGTTTAATTTACAATCCACTGTTAAGCCTAGATACTTGATATTATCAGTATGTTCTATTTTTTCGCAGTTGTGGTTTGAGGGATTTGAGGTAATATCAGGGTGAAGGTATAAAGGCGGAGTGATTTTTGGTTGCCCGGTAGTGGTTTTGCTGAATGTTAAGTATTTTGTTTTGGAGATGTTTAAGGTAAGAAGATTTTCGTCCAGCCAATTTTTTATTTCTAACATACCAGTTTCCGCACTTTTGAAGGCCTTTTCCCAACTCGGTGCTTTGAATAGAATTACCGTGTCATCTGCGTAACTGATTACCTTGTAGTCGATAGATGCCATTTTAATATCGGTAAGTTCATTTATGTAAATGAGAAATAGAAGGGGACCAAGTACACTACCTTGAGGGACGCCATACTTGATTTCTTCCGGATCACTGTAGCATTTATTAAGTTCAACTATTTGTTTCCTATTTTTAGTATAGCTAATAAACCATTCGAGCGGCGGACCGTTGATACCATTATTTTTAAGTTTTTCGTACAGAATGTCATGAGAGATAGTATCAAAAGCCTTAGCCAGATCTAGAAAAACTCCGATGACTTTGGATCCTACATCTGTATTTTTGACAATGTAATCAGTTAATTCGGATATAGCCTGTTCTGTGCTCATTTTAGCTCGAAAACCGAATTGACAATCTGAGAGTAAGTTGTGTTTATCGAGGTAGGATATTAGCCTTTTTTTCATTGCTTTTTCCAAAACTTTCGATAAAGAATTTAATAGTGAGATAGGTCTGTAGTTAGATATGAGAGATTTGTCCCCTGACTTGTGAATTGGAGTTATAATGGCAATTTTTAGTTTATCCGGGAAAATCCCTTGGCTAAAGCTTTGATTGAAAATGTGTAGAAGAGGTATAACAATAAATTCTCGCAGATTAATCAGAATTTGGTTTGAGATTTTGTCCGGGCCCGGAGCGCAATGTGGTTTGAGAGATAAAATAAAGTCGGAAATTTCTGTTTTATTGAGTTTATATATATTAAAAGAGTGTAATGGTTGATTGGTAGGGCTGTGTTTAGATGAAAGTTTTTTTGCAGTGTGGTGATTGTTGAGGATTTTGCTTGCTAGATTTAGGCCTACGTTGGAAAAATGAGAATTGATATAATTAGCTAGTTTAAATGGTTCGTTCTTAGTTTCAAGGATTTCTCCATTAATTGACAGTTTCTTGATATTATTATTCTTCTTGGGTTTTAAATATGCTGCTTCATTAATGACTTTCCAAGTTTTTTTTGGATCCGTTCTGGCATTTTCAATTGCGTTCCTATAAAATTTGTATTTGGCCTGCTTAATTAATTTGTTACATAGATTTCTATATAATAAGTAGTCATGATTAAGTTTACCGTCATGTGGGTTTTTATGTACTCTCATGTGCATTGCGTTTCGTTTGTGAATACTCTTTACTAGCCCTGCAGTGATCCATGGTTTAATTTGCAATGTTTTGTGAGCTTTGTTTTTATGTGTTTTTATTGTAGTGTGCTTGTTAGTGTACTTTTCCATAGTTATTAGGAAAGCATTTAGAGCTTTGTTCGGGTTTTTTTCTTTTAGTGTTGAAGTCCAGGATTCATGACTAATTTCTGCCCTAAGTGATTTGAAGTCTATGACGTGTTGTGTGGTGTTTGTAGGCATTTTCGTTTTATTTTTGCAGTTCGATCTAATGCCGAGTGAAGTAGTGTAGTGATCGGTGACCGTTGTGTGAATAATGGATGAGATGGTTATTTTCTTGGTTTTAGCAAAAATGTGATCAATGCAAGACTTGGACTCAAGGCTTATTCTTGTGGTAGAATTAATAGTTGATTTAAGGCCATAATGACTTAAAAGACTTAGATATTCGTTAGTTTGAGGATTGCAATTCAAAATGTTTATGTTCAGATCACCCGCTAAGATGAGTTGTTGGGTATTTGTGTTGTCATTCAGAAGTTTTTGTAGAGAATTTAGGAAAGGTGTAAGATTTTTAAAGCACGGAGGTCTATAAATCGCAAATACAGATAAATCAGATCCAAGTGATATTTTTATGCAATTTGCTTCCGTTAAATTTATTTCAGAGATAAAGGGATTCAGCGATTCTGTTACGAAGATAACTATCCCATCATTTTGGTTGAGTTTAGTAGTAGTATGAAATGTCGAATATCCAGGTAAGTAGATATCGGTGTAAGAGTCATCTATCCAGCATTCACTTAAAATTATTATATCAAAGCGGGAGTCGAGGTCTTGTAAAAGAATTGTAAAACTGTCTAAGTTCTTGCGAATGCTTCTAATATTTTGGGATATTATATTTAAAGAGTTATTTGTGTGGAATACTTTGAAATCTTGAGAATTTTTGAATATATGTTCTTCATGATAGGGTGGTTCAAAATCAATGTTTAGTAGTGAGTCCATTTGTAATAGATGGAGTTACCTATACAGTAGACAGTTAAAAATAATGTAACCAATTAGATTATGAGCTGTAAGTCGTTGACATGTTTTACGTTTATTATTTTTGAAGTATGATCAGAGTTCTTT
This sequence comes from Limnephilus rhombicus, assembly GCA_929108145.2. Classification (NCBI taxonomy): domain Eukaryota; kingdom Metazoa; phylum Arthropoda; class Insecta; order Trichoptera; family Limnephilidae; genus Limnephilus; species Limnephilus rhombicus. The sequence continues at coordinate 18,521,586 of OV815289.1, read as the reverse complement.
TTTGTGAGGATTTTATTATTTTTGAACCAAGTATACATATAATATGTTCTCAGCTTTATGTTTGCTTTCAGGTTTGACAAGGACTTACGGTATGCAAATAACCTGTAGCTTTAATGCCGCGTCAGCGTACTGTCCGCATACGTCCGTCCTCTTCCCCGCATGCCTCATCTCGACAATACCGCCACAGAATCAAAGCTACTCACATACTCACATACAGCAGCCTTGAAATTTATATGCGTGAGCAAATTCGGGATTTAGGACTGTATGAGTGTTTGAACACCAGTGTTTTTTAGATGAGGTCACTAGCCCCTCGCGTGTTAGGTATTTAGGATTATGTTTAATTATGGATTCTTGGATACCTACTTCCTATAAGAGAAATTAAAAAAATGAGATAAATCATGTTGTATTTTTCTAAGTCGTCATTGAATCAATGACCTCCTGAATGATTATGATAAACTCTCTTTGAGTTTGAAGCTATTCGCAGTATTTTACTTTGCGAAATTTTGCACGCTGAATCAATGCTACCAATTGGCGATCGCTCTAGTATAATCAAGTTGTTTAGAATTGGGTGAATTAACGCCGATATTATTTTCACATATTAATTAAGATTTAATTGATAAACCTGCCCCTGACATTTATACCTTTTTTGTTTATTCGTTGATGGAATCTAGGTGACTGTGTCAATGGATGACATTGAACTCCAATCGAAATTTTTTTAGATACACAATTGAAGGTCATATAAACACACCCTAATCACGCCGGTGAAAGGAATCGGTAGGTATTTGTTATACCTATCAATTGGCTATTTGCATTGATTTTTGTGTTACGTATTTCATTTCTCATGCTTATTTGTTTTATTTAATTTTAAAATATGGAATGTATTGCATTGCTCTTCAAGTATGCCAATGTAATTACCTAAAATTGATTGAGAGGCACATTTCTATCACATCGTGTAATACCTAACCACATTGTGCCAATAGTTAATTAACTCCGATGAACGAATGAACGATAAGGGATAGATACATCATTTTCTATGGTTTATTTGTTTACACTTCACATAGACGACCTTCGGTATACTGACCTACTTTGGAGATTGTTTATTTCTACGGTCATTGTCCTTTTGAAACACGATTCATTGTTTAACTAATTCTTTTATATTTTATTTATCCTAGTTTTTACCCAAACATTGGTCGTTTAAGTAGGTACTTTGCTAACCTAAGAGGTATCTGGATGACCTAGTTTCAACTAAGGTATAATTTGCTTAACCTAGTTTTGAGAAATATAGGTATTTCTGTTACGAATCAAACTGATATCCTACGTCACCAATCCTTTTACGCGCTTAAATAAACAATAGACCTACCTAACTAAAACAAGTACTTGTATGACCTAATTTTTAAGTAGGTATTTTTTTGTTTGACCTGATTTTGAGACGCATGGATACTCCCGCACACGAAATATAGAATAAAGAGCTTCCTCAATAGCCATTCATTACGTTCTACGCGCCTCGATTCGTTTTATATGAGTTATAATAAATTAGCGTATTTACCTAACTGAAGAAAATACCTTCATATGTGGCCTAATTCTAAAGCAGGTATTTCCTATTTGACTTGCTTTCGAGCTGGTGGGCATTGTTGTCCTGCGTGGAAAATAACATAATCTTTAATTAGTGACATTGTGTTAGTGACAAAACTCTAAAGCTCCGATTGATTTATTGGTGATGCCGCCCGTCCTTTTCTTCTTTGTCTCTGAAAATAATTTTATTTATTTATTTATCTATAATAAAATATGTTTACAATGGTTTTATTTGTATGCCTGTCTCACTAGGGTATACCTGTGTCGAGACAGGCGTATAATAATTGTTTAAATCTTACCAGCCTCGATCGATTACAATTCTTCCAGTCGGGAATTTTATGACAACGACATGGTGATCGAGGCCTCCTTTTTTGTTTCCTAGCTAATGGATTCCTATCGACCTTTTGAGGATTGACCCTACCCTAAACCTTTCAATTATCTGTCTATTATAAGATTCACTTCGGTATTTAACTAAGTTTTCAACCTCGTATTAACTATTGTTTTTATTTCATTCGATTCGAAAAATGATTTATCAAATTGCAATTCAGATGTTTTAATTTTAAAATCCGGAATTAGGTAAATTATTATTTATTCTGAATATTTTAATATCACTTTAGAATTAATAACCGTAGATACGCACGCTTTCTAAGTGTTCAAATTATTATCACTACTGTTTATTATAATTCGTTATTTAATTCACAATGAAATTTTAAGGCATCTTATTATGGAAATACTGTCGCAAAACCATGACTCGAGAAATTCGTTATTGTTATCTATTTCACTGATGTTAAGTAGTTTAAAGTAAAATTATTGTTTTAATTATTATATCATCTTAAGTTAGTTTTTAAAAAAATTGCGCGATGTGTTTTCCTTTATCCGGTAAACAGTTTTTATTTTAAGACACTGTATTTTTGTTAAATATTAAAAACCCAATAACTATATGTAGTAAAAGAAACCCGAATATTATTAAATTCTTATTTACTGACTTTAAACACTTTCATTATAAAACAAAACACCCAAACTTTCATCAAGTATTATTTTTAAGCACTTTTTCGGATTTTTTTATTCGTCAATTTAAAAGGGAGATTATATACCGAATTTACTACTTTTGCAGACACTTGTAGAAATTTCAACTTTCAATAAAGAGTTTTCCACGACGACTCGTATAACCGCGCACTTTGGGATACAGACCCCGGTCTGTATCCCAACTGCCAACGGACTCCCCCTTCTTTATCAAACCATGGTGTTTTAAAGACTTCTTAGAGCTCCCCTTTCGTAGGAAAATGACTTCTGATCACCCAGACTTTCATAGAAAAAAAACCAAATTTGGTTCCTCCGTATACGACCTTTTGTCAAATCTCTGATAATCTTCTATCTCATGTCTTAGACCGAAATAAGTCTAGCATCTCTCTCTCGTAGTAAATCACATAAATTTTCTCATTGACATGTATTTATTTTAAAATTTTACGTACTTTGGTAATAAATTCCTTTTTATGTGTTTGTAATTTAGTTTTATGTCTTTTTCCTTACCTAAACATTCCATAAGGCTTGGGTTAATTTTTATTGCCTTTTTAATGGATAATGGGCCTTGTATGAATAAAAGGCATGTTCGGATCTTCATTGTTTTTTAAAACAAAATACATGTGTGGTCGACAACCATTTCCCGCGTCCACTTTGTCAGTAACCAAGCTCAATTATGTGATCCTTTCAACGGCACTAATGGCATAAAACGACCATTTCTGTTGAATAAAATAATCCGTAATTTGTCCGGTATTGTTACTCGACCCAGACACTTAACAATACTAATTGTATTTCCTTTGAGATTGCAATTAGCACACCGAGCCATCCTCTCGCATGCTCTACGCCCCCAACGAAACCACCATTTTTTATTAAATTTTCTTCTAAAAATCGTCTTTCTAATATCTCCGCTTAATCTGAAATTAATAACAATAATTTTCCATTGTTTCATTCCTTTTTCATTTTCCTTTCGTGAGACTACGTTAAGCATCTTTTCCTGTGATTTGATTTAATTGTAGTGTGACCAAAATGTACCGCGGTCTTAGATATATAATTTTCTCAATCTCCTGTTTAGGTATTGTGAATGGTGTTGTCAGATCAGAGTAATCCTTATACCGGTACCTATTCAAGTAGTTCCAATTAGTTTTCTTTTGAGATATTTGGTTCTAATAACTTCGTTCCACCGTTCCATTTCCATATCAATAGGTTTTCCCACTTTTTCAGGTTATTATCTTCAGTTTGTGAAATTTTCCGAGATTCTACCCGTTTTTTGTGATCATTCCAGGTCGGTTTTAATTAAATCGTCCCCTGGGACCATTCATGTTACGATTTCCGTGCCCTTATTGATGATATTTATTTTCAACATTCCCGTCTAAGATTTTTTTGTTTCCATTTGAAACTTTAGGCGTCCAAAACCTCCAGTTCTCGATCGCGCCTTATGTAAACACGATCCGGGGTCAATAATCCTCCAACTCTTTGTCTCCAGGTTTGTTTATTATACAGTTCGTTCACCCTTCGTTCCTGTGAGAATTAATTCAAGGCCGCTCAATCTGATCAAAGTCCACTAAAACTCTACACGCCTCTAATTTCTCTGATTGGTTCAGATTATTTTTAATCGCCTTACTCAATCCCTTATTGGTAGAATTTAAACATTCTTTGTTCTCGAGCTAACTATGGGGCTTCCCTCGCTTCAGTCTTTATTCAGATCTCTGTAATAGTTCCCAACTGCTCGGACAGATGTCGCCGAATGTACCGAATTCTCTACATAATATTTAGGGGAAAAAAGAATTCTTGTAGGCTTCTCGTAGGTTGAAGGTTGGCATTCATCACAACTAGGACATCAACATTCAGCATTCGTCCGTAAATTAATTTGAGGTTAGGTCGGTTAGGATACCTTAGTTTTTATGTGTTATTATCAATTGTCTTCACTGAAAATAAACATATTTAAAGATGTTCCCTGAGTGTTTCATTTGTCCAATGGCGATATTACACACTTCAACCACATTGATGCGATTTGGTTGAACGGCGAATAATTGAAAGGGTTTGCTGTTTACACGTACTTGACAGAAGTGGACCATTCAATCACATTTCTGTCATAGAGTTTAGAATGTCTTCGAAACAGGTCGTGCGCGCGGGAATTATATCCCTCTGATTTAATGTTCCACAGGCTTGGATAGTTCTTAAAGTGCTCTAAGAACAGAGGCGTATGCTCTTCCCTCCATTTAAAAACCATTTTATATGTTGAAAACTCATGAATAATAATAAAGAGTCACAGTTTGACACTTCAATACGCGCGCACAGTACTGCGCGCGCATGCAACGCCGCATTCGCGCATGCGCACGAATGGACAACAGAACCAATCACATTGAAAATATTAAACAAGTTGAATATTTTCAATACGGTTGAAAGATGACGCGCAATGACATTGGAGCATTCAATGTCTTGTTTACACGGTGCAATTTGGTAGCTTCAACCAAATTGCGAGGCAGAATTGAACCGTATTATATGCCCATAATGTAATAAGAAACATTTTCTGATTCCAATCATTTTGTTTTTAAATAATTTATTGGGCTAATAGGTTGCAGTAGGTCGAGTGCAATTACATCGTCTATGGTAGATGAATAAACTTCCTCTATCTTTAGTCTATTAGCGCTATCGAAACAAATAGGCGTGGTTTGGTTAAGTTGATGACGAAACCGCTTAGGAGGAAAAGGCCCGAAGATATCGATCTAGGGGTTAGTATATTTATGGTTTGAACCCGTGTTGTGCTGTGTTGCAAGTTAAGTTGCAAGTTGCAAGTATAGAAAAAAATGTTAAAATTATTTCCAATTTCTCATTAGTTCCTACGGTATTAGTTCATTTATGGTTCCTACTTGTTGTGAGTTGTGATAGATGTCTGCGTCCAAAGGAGCGTCTCCTACGGCAAAATGTTTTCAAAATATCCTACAACAATGAAAATTTAACATTGAGGCAAGCTCACAATGTTTTGGTTTTCTCTGGTCGATGCAAAAAACATTGTGGTCCCGGCTCAATGTTTTTGTTTTTGTCAGATGTTTTGAAAATGTTTTGTCTCAGGAACCGACTTTAAATAAGTGCATAAAGAAAATCTGGTACTGTACTGAATCCACCTATGTTGCAGGAGATTAACCTATTATATGTCCTTAACGCGTATACTCGTGGGAGATCCCATGCACTTTTTCTGATTCCAATCATTTTGTTTTTAAATAATTTATTGGGCTAATAGGTTGCAGTAGGTCGAGTGCAATTACATCGTCTATGGTAGATGAATAAACTTCCTCTATCTTTAGTCTATTAGCGCTATCGAAACAAATAGGCGTGGTTTGGTTAAGTTGATGACGAAACCGCTTAGGAGGAAAAGGCCCGAAGATATCGATCTAGGGGTTAGTATATTTATGGTTTGAACCTGTGTTGTGCTGTGTTGCAAGTTAAGTTGCAAGTTGCAAGTATAGAAAAAAATGTTAAAATTATTTCCAATTTCTCATTAGTTCCTACGGTATTAGTTCATTTATGGTTCCTACTTATTGTGAGTTGTGATAGATGTCTGCGTCCAAAGGAGCGTCTCCTACGGCAAAATGTTTTCAAAATATCCTACAACAATGAAAATTTAACATTGAGGCAAGCTCACAATGTTTTGGTTTTCTCTGGTCGATGCAAAAAACATTGTGGTCCCGGCTCAATGTTTTTGTTTTTGTCAGATGTTTTGAAAATGTTTTGTCACAGGAACCGACTTTAAATAAGTGCATAAAGAAAATCTGGTACTGTACTGAATCCACCTATGTTGCAGGAGATTAACCTATTATATGTCCTTAACGCGTATACTCGTGGGAGATCCCATGCACTTTTTTATGCTCCGAAAGCGAGAACTTCTTCCTTTCAGAATGCGCCACTAAACAGAACAATTCAATTTCTTAACGATTCTGCATTGAGCATAGACATCTTCAATATTACCTATAGGGAGTTCAGTAACTATCTTTTGACATACGTCTCAACATAGTGAAACTGCCCCCTTGGACTTTTTTTCTCTTAAATTTTGTAATCTTCTCCGTAATAAATTGGTGTATAACTATTTTATAGAGAACCTGAAAAAAATTCAATAAATAAATAAAAACAGATTCTATTACTAAAGTGCCTTACAGAATAAAGAAATTCAATGAAGTCAAAAATTTTATTAAGATTTCTAAAAAACATCTAAAAAAATTATAATTAAGATTTCAAAAATTACGTTGTACCTATAGCAAAGATAAAAATAGGGTTGGGGTAAATTTAATACGGGGGGGGGGGGGGGTAGTATAAATTTAGTCCTCTCGCCTCCCAAAATGGCATGGGTGATGTTTGATAGTGGCGTCGATGTCTTAGAACGCCGATACAACTGTTACGATAATAAAATTTAAATAGCTACAATACTTGCGGAGCTTCATTATTAAATTCGGTTTACATTAGTGTTTTTTTTAAGAATAACAAACGGAGTTCTACCAAAATACAAATACATAGGTTTTGTAATGTTTTTAGCTTTTGGGTATATGTATTTTGATGGCACCGGTTCCAAAAAATAACCATCTCTCAGAATATGTCGATGGTTCCAGTGACAACAAATTCAACGGGACACAAATAATATCGGCCATCTCTTTGACTCGACTTTATAGTTATGCGCATAAATAAACCAATCATACTACGTCTTTGAACAACAGCAACGAGGTTGCCAACTCGTAGTGAATCCCCTAAATTGCAGGAAATTTTTAAGATTTATCAAGAATTATGCCTTTTGCGGGGAGAGCCTTTTTGTGGGGAAAATGAGGGAATTTTGAGCATTTCTTGATTCGGCGTTATCTTTTTCTGTGTCTTGTTCTATTTCGTATTTTCGTTTAGATTATTAGTGTTATCTTCTTCTTCAATGATATATTACATTTATGGGAATAATCTTCAAAAGTTATAAATAGAGAGTTGCTCTTATAAAAAATTAAATTTTAATCAATCTAAAATGCAAATTTCATTACAATTTAGGTCTTATTTTGGAGGCTGAATTATTATAAAGGAAACTTGCGGGGAATTTATTTTGTTTTCCCCGATTTTGGATTTAGAACATTTATTGCGGGTATTTTAAAACATAAACATTGGCAACCCTGTTGAACAATAAACGCGATAAACGTCAATGTGACGTTTCTCCTTCTCGTTCCGTGTTCCGTTTTTCGACATAATTTTGTTTATTATGGTCAATTTACACGTAAAACAAGTGTTTTCTAGGTTATTTGTGATAATAAGTAAATTATAACGTTTATACATTACGAAGTAGAAAAAACTCAGAAAGGCTCTGTGATAATTGTTTTAGTGATATTTACAAATCTATTGGTATTTTCGATAGAACATTTTGTGCGTCACATCCAAGGGAACTATTCAATTTTCAACGGAAAAACCTATAAAAGGTTTGACTCTTTGGTAAATTATCGACAAGCCGCCGCATGCCGCTACACTTTAAATAGGCATACAATTTGAAAATTGAACTACTTTTAAACTTAAGTACCACAAGAACCATCGGTTTCAGTCGAGATAGACGGGAAAATATGCATTAAAATACGATTTTCATTATTTATGCAACTCGTTAATACGGAAAACTTTTTATCCAAACAGTTATATTTAGCTTTATTATAACGGTAAATATCGGTTCGGACTGGCCACGCTTATTACGAATAATTTTTAGAAAAAAACTTTAGATTCGCCTTAATTACTATAAAAGGAAACTTTTTGGCTTTGGGGCGGCGGAAAATAATGCATTTTAATTTTCAATTGCATAAAAACAAAATTCGCTTCGCGACTGACACAGCGAAAATCCGCGGCCGTACATGTCACTGTGATGTTGGTATCCTTGATAAATTAACAAGAGCTAATACGACTGTAGCCGACTTCGCGGGATACCTACATGAAATACCGCGAATCACAAACCATGTTACACAAACCTAGCGTAGCCGCTAAACCACTTGAAAACTGGGATGTTTTTCTTGCCTTGACGCGAGTAGGCGTTATAAAGGGGCACTTTCTTTTGAATCACAAACCATGTTACACAAACAAGCCCGCTAGACAAATTTCATAATTACGCGCCTTATCCCACGAAGTCAGCTACAGTCGTATTAGCTCTTGTTAATTTATCAAGGATACCAACATCACAGTGACATGTACGGCCGCGGATTTTCGCTGTGTCAGTCGCGAAGCGAATTTTGGTTTTATGCAATTGAAAATTAAAATGCATTATTTTCCGCCGCCCCAAAGCCAAAAAGTTTCCTTTTATAGTAATTAAGGCGAATCTAAAGTTTTTTTCTAAAAATTATTCGTAATAAGCGTGGCCAGTCCGAACCGATATTTACCTAGCTTTATTATAACGAAAAGTGAGTATTTATGTCGGGGGAGGCCAAAAAATATGCATTTAACATTTTAATTTTGTTAAAATTAATTCACTCGCACGGTAACGCCATGTTCATTCATCGTTTTTATTTTAACATTTCATCAATGCTGCCAATCATAGAAAAATATTTTTGCGTAAAACAAAGTGAATGCATCATTGACAAGTATTTGTAACAGTAAAACATGGAAAGAAATGTATTAAAATAATTACACAAACCCGCTAGACAAACCCTGCGTAGCCAAACAAACCATTCAAAACCTGGGATGTTTTTTAAAAGTATGATGAAAAGCGAGTTTATTTTAGAGAATTTATAAGATTGGTACTTCCGACAAATGTCATATTTGATTGTCTATTAGCTAAAAAAGGAACATTCCGTATTATCCGTGCATCAAACTTCGACAACACAAACGTTCCGTATTATCCGTGAGGTGGACTAACTGCATATTTACCCGATTTTCATTCAAAGTTTAAAAATTACCATCTCCATTACGGCCATGTTTTTTTTTGTATGGATTTGACATTTGCGAAGTTTCGTTTCAAACTAAAAACGCATGAATTACTTAATTTACCTAAACTAAGAACCTAATATCCTATTTTGTGTTCGTAAATAGTTGTTTCTTGTAATAATTGTTGGAATTAAGTATAATTTCCGTAATCTGTGCATAAAAATGCGGCGGCTTATCGATAAATTAATGACTCTTTTTGTAGCAATGTTTAACGTTATTTATTTATACATAAACCTACGGCAAATACTTAACAAAACTAACCGACTCCAGATACTAATATCTACAGCCTGTATGTCGGATGAATATCTACAGCTCATATGTTGGACTAATATATATGAACTTCAGAGTGAGGACTAATATCTACAGAGATAAGAATATCTATGACGGTCCCAGTGGTGACTAATATCTATGGAGCGTAGGTTGGACTAATATCTACAGAGGGCAGCTGAGCAAGAGGTTGTACGGTAAAGCATAAATTACTTCAATTATGTAATTACTAATTACGTAAAGGCTTAAACGTTTAAAACAATATTTTATTGAACAAACGTGGAGGTCATAATACAAAGACTTTTATTTATTTCGAAATACACGGCACCACAACCTAACCTAACCTAACCTAACTGACATAGAAATGGTCATGGTAACAGACTAAATCATTTAGAAGCACTCGAAATAAAGAAAGCTGTTAAAACAAAAACCCAAATCCTTAATAATCAGCTAAATGTGTCCAATAGTCCGATATTAGGGATTTTTACATACATATATACATAAATTAAGTTTTTTAAACTGCATACACAATATTACGTTATTCCAATATGCTATACATAATTGCAAATCCAACCTCTGCCAGTGCTGTAGATATTCGTGGTTCTCATAGATATTAGGTCAGCAGTTTGAGCTGTAGATATTCGTCCTTACTTTGGTTCTCATAGATATTAGTCAGCAGTTTGAGCTGTAGATATTCGTCCTTACTTTGGTTCTCATAGATATTAGTCAGCAGTTTGAGCTGTAGATATTCGTCCTTACTTTGGTTCTCATAGATATTAGTCAGCAGTTTGAGCTGTAGATATTCGTCCTCACTTTGGTTCTCATAGATATTAGTCAGCAGTATGAGCTGTAGATATTCGTCCTTACTTTGGTTCTCATAGATATTAGTCAGCAGTTTGAGCTGTAGATATTCGTCCTCACTTTGGTTCTCATAGATATTAGTCAGCAGTATGAGCTGTAGATATTCGTCCTTACTTTGGTTCTCATAGATATTAGTCAGCAGTTTGAGCTGTAGATATTCGTCCTCACTTTGGTTCTCATAGATATTAGTCCGATTTGTTCAGTTTTTGGAATTCCTGTAGATATTAGTAGACGCCTCCAACTAACCTACATAACTACCCGCCGCGCCTTTTGATCTCAGATTTAGGCAGAGAGGATGGCTCACCACACCTATCTATCTTTGCAAACACTCCTTGCTTTATGAATAGTCGAAATGACAATCTAGTCTCCTTTAACGGAAGCAATCTTCGAACAGGCCCTCCATTGATATGCTTGGTGTAACTCTTAGTGACCAGCTCAGGTATGGGGGCTCCATCGAAGCTAGAGTCAAGTTAGTCTCTCAGAAGTTGGGCGTACTGTACAGGGCCCGCACATACTGCAGAGAGTACACAACTGCTAACTCTGTACAAATACATCTCTTGAAAGAACCCTTGTCTCTGCAAAAAAGGGCATTCCGGATTTTTTTCTGGGGGGGGGGGCACAAGGGGCGGACGGGCAAAAAAATCAACAATTACTGTTAGAAATAAACTTGAAGTATCATACTTCAAGTTTATTTCTACAAGTTCAAGTATGTATAGGAAGGTTTATGAAAATGTCAAAACAATAGAAAAATTAAATGTTTAATAAAGACAGTTTTTTGTACTGTGATGAAATCTCCACAGTACACAAAAACACCGTCTGGGGGGGGCACGGGGGCACGTGCCCCCCCCAAACCCTTTAATCCGCCCTTGGGTGGGAATACTGTCCTTGTTCTACCGGTATTTCAATGGTAGTTGCTCCGAGGAACTAGAGTCGTGGATTCCTTTAGCACTGATGCATTGTCAGGAAACACGCAAACATTATGACGTTGACATTTGTCACAAGCAATTCCATGCATCATGGAGAAAAACAAAATGTTTTATAAGTGCAGAATTAACTACCACATTTTTTTATTAGTATCTATAGCAAAATTTGTACATAATGTATTCATAAATTATATTATATTAAGGTATTATAAAGTACTTTTTTTTTTTCACAGTCTTCCTCACTAGGGTTTCCTGTTCTGAGGCGGCCTGTAGCTTTTCCACATTTGTATTTAGTATCCAGTTGTCTTTACATGGTCTTCAGTATGTTTGATAGTTCATTTTCACATTGTTCTAGTTATAGTTTAATATAGTTTGATTTGTATTTTAAATCAAGAATTGTGCAAATTATTTTGAGTTACTGGAGATTTATATTTTTAAAAATTAGATTCAGTTTCAGTTTCAATGCCGGCAACCCGGGCGTTTATTTATTTTTCATTTATTTACAAAGTTTTATTTTACCCACCTCACTAGACATAGTCTGTTCCGAGGTAGGTAAATAACATTTTATATTTATTAAAAAGGATATGAATCAGAGTAGATATAATATTATAAAAAGATAAATAGTAGTATAAAAAGATAAAAAAATGATGTGATATTAAAAATGATAAAAAATAATAATGATAAAAAAAGAAGTATAAAAAGATAAAAAACAATGTGAAATTATATGCCTATATGCACTTTGCCTATTCCTATGCCTACTATGCTTATACGATAAAGAAATATATATGAAAGATAAAAAATAAAAACTATGAAGATATATACCTATAAGTACATACATGAACATTCATACATGTACATTTTCTTTTCCATATATCTATACATGTATATATATATATATATATATATATATATACAAACACGCATTTATACTTATACACATATACACATATACACATACACATGCATACATGCAAACATGCACACATGCATACATGCATACATACATATATACATACACAAACATGCATACATACATAATGTTGTTATATTAAATATTTACGTATAAATTTTGTTTTTGTTTTTGTTAGTTGACATGTTTTTGTAAAAAAATTATACATTTAAATAAGAGAATATAAATACCGTGGGTAATAGTTAAAATTGTATGCTGTATTACATTAATTTATTACATTACAACACAGGTACATGATAGTTAATATTATGTACAATACACTGCATATAGACGATATCTTAATATATAAAACAAAGTCGGGTTAGTTACACTATTTATAACTCGAGAACGGCTGAACCGATTTTGATGATCTTTGATTTGTTGGATTAGTCTCCGGCCCGGATAACAGAATAACTATTAAAACATCGCAAAAATTCACAAAAAGAAAGTTATAAAGCATTTCTTTATACATTTTGTATGGAACGAATTTTCATCTTTTGAAAATTGCTGTGGCAATGTTGTGTCAGTTGAAGTTTGCGTGAATTCCAAAAATTCAAAAACGTCAAATGTCAATGCGCTGATTTTTTCGCTTTTGTTCTTTAACATATAATGCTGCCTCTCTTTCTTACACACTAAATGTCAACAGTCAAAAATGAGACAAACGGTTAACGCGTGTCTTCACCCTTCCAAAGGAAAAATACAATAATTATAATAAATTTCCCTCACACGCATAAAGAAAATGAAACTCCATCCCCATAAGGGGCCATCCATAAATTACATCACACGAATTTCAAGATTTCTTGTAAAAGTAAGAAAATCACCCGTACACAAGGTCATCTCTGATATTGCAAAAACAAAACACGGAAGTTACGGATCGATAATTGCTTCATTTTTAACTTAATAAAAAAACTGAATTTAATTCAGCTAATAAATTAACACAACAGTAATTGATTCTGAGGGGGTACGAAGTTTGCCGGGTCAGCTAGAAGAATATAAATATAAAATAGAATACTTATTTTTACCACGTTTATCACAGTATAGGAAATAATTTCAGATGGCCAGAGCTTATCTTATTCTTATTGTATACAGGGTGTAACAGGACGTACCTGAGGGATTTTAACCAGTGATTCCTGATCCTTGAGCATATTTGGTGTAAAAAATGTAAATGAAATTTTGGTCTCCGGTGACTTTTTTTGTGACATTTTTTTTTTTTTTTTTAAATTTTTTTCTTCAAATTCAAACAAAAAAAAATTTCTTCCGCTTGTTGTCATTGGTCACTCAGCCGAGTAACCGACCAACCCCTCAACCCGCCTCCAACTGTTCAACACTTACCATTTTTTTTATGTTTTTGTAGAAAAAATAAATAAAGAAAACATCAATAATATCACCGGAGACCAAAATTTCATTTACATTTTTTACTCCAAATAATGTCAGGAATCGATGGTTAAAATCCCTCGGGTACGTCCTGTTACACCCTGTATATATGTATATATACATATATAGAAACCTTCGTTGAGTGCTCGCAACAACTCACCAAACTTTCATTGCAATCGGATGAACGATTTAGCTATGCATAATTTCATGATGCCAGAGCTCACTATTGTATACAGAAACCATCGCGGGCATGCACACATCAAATCCCCAAAACTTCATTGCAATCGGATGAACGGTTTAGCAATGCATAATTTCATGATGCCAGAGCTCACTATTGTATACAGAAACCATCGCAGGCATGCGCACATCAAATATCTAAAGTTTCATTGCAATCGGATGAGCGGTTTAGCAATGCGTAATTTCATTATGCCAGAGCTCACTATTGTATACAGAAACCATCGCGGGCATGCACACATCAAATCCCCAAAGTTTCATCACAATCGGATGAACGGTTTAGCAACACATAGCGGACATACATACAAACATTTTTAGATTTTTATACATATATATAGAAGATTGATACGTTCGATGTTGCAGTCACACTGTCTTCCCACGATCACGAGCCCTCCATGGAGCAGGAGACGCGTCTGACGGAACGCCAGCAACTGGTCTGCGAGGACGAAGACCTAGGCGGGGGCACCTCAGTGTCCCCCGCCCTGTCTTCCTCCATCAATTCAGCCCGGGCGGTGCAGCCAACTCCCCCGCAACAGAGCACCAGGTAACTGAAGTGCTTGCCATATCAAATCCATTGATATGCTTGGTGTAACTCTAAGTGACCAGCTCAGGTATGGGAGCTCCATCCAAGCCAGAGTTAAGTTAGCCTCTCAGAAGCTGGACGTACTGTACAGGGCCCACAAATACACAACTGCTGACCCTGTACAAATACAAGTGCACCTCACTGTAGAATTTGGCAGCCATCTCTGGTCTGGAGCTCCAAAATATTCTTGACTCTGCGCAAAAACGGGCAGTTCATTTGATAAATTCCCATATCTTAACACGACACAATTCAATCTTTAGATTATAGTCATCAGATGGGAATGCTGTCCTTGTTCTAGAGGTATTTCAATGGAAAATGCTCCAAGGAATTAGCGTAATCGATCCCCTTCGGTATCGGTACATAATTGGGAAAAACCCGCACCCAGCATTTGTACACAATTGACATTTGTTACATGAAAATAGATTTTGTCTACAACTTGTTCTTGAAATCAACAGCATTTGCCGTGGAATGATTTGCGGGCCTCTGTGTTTCCTCCCTCCTGCAACATACCCCTAAAGATCACCTACACAGCATCTCCAAAGATGACATAGGCCCTGAGGAAAATTATTTTGTGGAGACCCAATCAAAAATACCTTCCACACAGCATCCCCAAAGATGACATAGGCCCATGCCTCCCATGTGGAGACCCAATCAAAAAGACCCTCCTCACAGTATCCCCAAAGATGACATGGGCTCTGATGGAAATTATTTTACCCAGAGCCTCCCATGTGGAGACCCAATCAAAAATGCCCTCCACACAGCATCCCCAACGATGACAAAGGCCCTGAGATAAATTATTTTACTTACAGCCTACTGTGTGGAGATCCAATCAAATAGACCCTCCACACAGCATTCCCAAAGATGATACGGGCCCTGAGGAAAATTATTTTCCTCGTGTAGAGATCCAAACAAAAAACCCTCCCCCAGCATTCCCAAAGATGACATAGGCCCTGAGCGAAATTATTTTTCTCAGAGCCTTTCATGTGGAGACTCAATCAAAAAGACCCTTCACACAGCATCCACAAAGATGGCATAAGTATTATTTTCTTCATAGCCTTCTAAAAGGAGTTTTTTTTACATGAGCTCCACACAGGAGGCCTTGAGGAAAGTAATTTCCCTCGGGGCCTATGTGCCTATCTTTGGGGATGCTGTGTGGAGGGTTTTTTTAAGGAAAGGAAGGAGAGGATGTTCTGGGAAGGAAAAGAGTTGAAGGGGTGGGTAGGAATCTGGGGTTCAGTGTGTCCTGGTCATTCGCCTCTAAGACCTAGACCAATCTCGCCCCATAAACCCGGGCACCCCTGCTAAATCACCAAACGTAGCGAACCACTTGGGATAACCTACGGCAGAGGTGTTTATCCAATAAAGGTTCCCGAGGCGGCAATACCCATTCCCGCCTAAAAAAAAAAACTCCTCTTAAATCATTAAATTAGCATCATATTTTCTTTCTTCAGGATAGCCTTTGTGAGTGAGCGTCCCCGCGCGAGACCGCGCCGCGCGCCCGCTCCCCCGCCCGCCCCGGCCGCCACGTCAGGCGCGCGAGCTTCCCGGCAGGACGCACGCCGCACGCAGGCCGACCTTCTCCGGCTTCTGCGCGCATTCGGCGCACCTGAAGCGTCACGCGCAACCGCACACCTCGCCGATATTCGCCAACAGCAGGATGACCTTGCGCGCTTGCACTTCAAGTAATTTAACCTGCTTCTTAGTCTTAGTCCTTTCCACATTGCTAATGATTGTGACACCAACCAACGACGAACCCAGTATTTATTTTTACATATCAACGACAACATTGAAATTTCTCATGTAATTTTAGAATGCATCCAAGATATATTTTAAACTAGCTGGTACCCGGCACGCGTTGCTATGTCATTTAATAAAGACATTGTTTCTCCCTGAGTGTCCTTTCCCATTCGTCCCGTTCCCCTTCCGCCTCCCCTTCTTCTGGGTCCTCTTCCCCTCTCGCGTTCCCACTCCGTTACCTCCACCTTCCCTCTCCCCACTCCTCTCCCCCCCCTTCCCCCGTCCCGCGAACCCCCCTCCCGAGTTCCCCTCCCCCCTCCCAAGTCCCCCTCCCCCCTCACAGGTTCCCCTCCCGCTCCCTGGTTCCCCTCCCCCATCTCTCCCTCCCTCCCGCTTTCCATAGCAATAGCCGCTTCCTCGCGTGCCACCAATAGCAACTTTTTTATACATATTTCATAATGCCAGAGCTCACCTGAAGTTTTATAAAAACCTTGTCCTGACAATAACGAACACACAAAAAAAAACAATTTGGTGCAGTTGTCGAAAGTTATGCGCTTAGCAACACATTCAGCGATTCATTTTTATATTATAGATGTGCTGTAGGTAAATTTATTATTTTTAACCTAACTAACTAACTAACTAACTAACCATCGCACTATTTCTCCGCAGGGGTAGACAGGGACGACGGACCGCCAAATAACTCGGTCTTGGCACACACTCTTTGCCTCATTCACATTCATACATCTTCTCACACATACTCTTCTATTATTCTGACTCTTGACATGGCCTGACTCCAGTATCTGATTCACTTGATCGTGCCATGTCTTCCTCGGGCGTCCCCGACTTCTTCGACCATTCACATTTACATCATAAATTTTTCTTACACTACTTTCTTTGTTCATTCGCTCTACATGCCCAAACCATCTGAGGGTCCCTTTCTTAATCTTACTTACATCTGCCTTGCATTCTTTGCGGATCTCCACATTTTTCATACGATCGTACATGGTTTTACCACACATACACCTCAGAGATCTCATTTAAACAGCATTCAGTTTACTTTCATCCTTCCTCTGCCAGTTCCATGCCTCACTGCCATATATCAGGGTAGGTACCAGGACTCCATTGTGAACTGCTAGCTTCGCTCCTTTGGACAGTTTTTATTAGCGCCAACGGCATTCAGTCCTCCATTAATTAATGGAGTTACCTGCATTTACCCTTAAGTTTTAACCAAAAACGTTATATACTGTAGACGAGGGGTAGAAATCACAAAGTGGGAAGTCAAAAGCAAGACAATTGCACTGGTCTTGATTTCTAGTATTTTAGTACTAAACTGTCACTCGTCGAGTAAGGTCGTGTCTTACCAGTAGGAAAATTGCATTTAAAAAGCGCTAAAATGCCCTCCTGTGTGAGAAAATGTTTCCAAACACGGCAAACAGTAATAAAGTGAAGAAATAAGATTTCATTTATATGTACGCACAAATTACTTATTATTATAAGCAATACAATTAATTTTCATGCTCCCCGTCCGACGATTTTGTGCGTCATTAGAGAAAAAACACACATTCTTTGATTGTCTTATGGTACGGCCACACTGAGGCCAACTTCCAACTTCAAACTTTCGGACGATTGTGTAGAAGGGTAGTTCTTGCATTGAAAGTTTGGCTTCAGTGTGGAAGTAGCATATCTTTTTAATACATTAATAACTTTTGAATTAAGAAATTACTTAAAACCGCTGAAAACAAGAGTGTTGCTTACTTGCCACATTATTTTGCGAGTATGTGAGACTATTTTTTTTTTTTTACATTAACTCCACATAGGAGGCCCTGAGGAAAATGATTTCCCTCAGGGCCTATGTCATCTGGGATGCTGTGTGGAGGGTATTTTTGAGGAGAGCAAGGAATGAACATTGGTCTTGAAGAGACCCATGTTGTAGGAAGGAGGAAACACAGAGGCCGGCAAATCGTTCCACAGCCGAGCTGTTTAACAGAAGAACGAGTCAAAGAAGCGACCCATTCTCATGTGACAAATGTCAACCGTGTAAATATGTTGGGCATACAGTTGTGTTTCCTGATCATGCACCGGTGCCGAAGGGATCAATGACGCTAGTTACTCGGAGCATCTTCCATTGTAATACCGGTAGAACAAGGATAGCATTCCCACCCGACGCCTGTGCTATAAAGATGCAATCCGTCTGTTAAGATGGGAGAATCTATCAAACGGACCGCCCGTTTTTGCACAGAGTTGAGGGTATTTTTCAGGTATTTTGGACTAGGTGGCTGCCAAATTCAACCGTGGGGCGCGAAAAACAATTTCCCTCAGGGCCTGTGTCATCTTTGGGGATGCTGTGCGGAGGGTGTTTTAAGGAAAGGAAGGAGAGAAGAGTTTTGGGAAGAAAAAGGGTTTAAGGGAGGCGTAGGAATCTGGGGTTTAGTGTGTTCCGTTCATCCGCCTCCAAGACCTAGAAAAACTTTACCCCATGAACCCGGGCACCCCTGTTAAATCACCAAATGTGGCGAACTACTTGGGGTGACCTATGGCAGAGGTGTTGGTTACCCATTCCCGCCTCCCAAATTGAGTAATTGAAATTTTAATGTGGAGACATACAAACTGATTATAGTTCTATATAACCAATGAATTCACTTATTTTTTTCGATTATCACATATTCGTAGGATTTAAAAAAAAAACAATTATAAAATCGTAAACTTCTACCTTATTACTTACAAATAAAGGGAAATTTGCCAAAATTGGCAGCAAATCAATCCTAGGTATTTTAAATAGTGTCTTATTGTGGCAAAAAGCAATCCAGTGGCTAAAGTATTTTAGTTTATCATATTTTAATGGAAAACATTTAAGAAGGAAGTGGCCCTAGCTTGGAATTGTGTTAGGCTACTTCCGCATAAACAGGCGGCTTGCTTAGTGCCTAGCGAGTAGCTTAGTAAAACAAACGTTCTAGAGTTTTCACGACCGGCAGCACCGCGCGCTTGTCGCCTAACTACTTGCCAGGCGTGTATCGAGGTAAACCAACGTGTTGGTTTTTTGCCACTAGGCGCGAGGCATTTTAGAAGAAAAAAATTGGATGAAATATTATTAGACAGTTGTCAGAAACTATGGGAAGATGTAGCAATCTAAATAGAAAAAGATGTTTAGTACTAAAAAGTGATATATTTATGATGATATTTTTTTACATTGAGAAGTTAATTGTTTTTTTTTTTTTTTTTTTTTTTTTTTTTTTTTTTTTTTTTTTTTTTTTTCTATGTTCTCCGTAAAACGGTTATTCACCAATACATTATGGAGAAGATTACAAATTAGACAACAAGTATAGCAAAACACATAAAAAGGTCAGTTTCACTACTTTGTGACATACGTCAAAAGATAATTGTTAAACTGCCTGTAGGTTACGTTAAAAATGTCGATGATCAATGCAGACTCTGCAGAAGTCCTCGCTTTTGGAGCATAAAAAAGGGTATGGGACCTTCCACGAGTATACTTGTCTGGGACATATAAGTTAATCTCTTTCAAAATAGGTGGATTATGTATAGTTCCAGAGATTATCTTAAAAAAATGTTTTCCTAAAAATATTTTTCGGTGGGCTTCTAATGTATTAAGATCGAGCATTCCTGCTAAGAATAAGGATGGATACAGGAAAGGGTAGTACATATATTCCCTCATATATAGGTAACGCGTGAATCTCTTTTGTACTTTTTCTATTTCGAGAATATGGTTTTGCTCAGAAGGGGCCCAAATAATGGAGCTATATTCTAAGATACTGCGAACAAGTGCTTCATACGTTCTTCGGATTGCGATTCCGTTGGTAAATGATCTTGAATTACGAAGAACAAATCCAAGCATTTTGTTGGCGCGGGAGACAATATCAGATATATGGGATTTGAAAGAGAGATTTGCTTCAAAGATTACGCCAAGGTCTCGAATCTCATTTTTACGTGTTAATTCATGTTTATTAATGTGGTAGGGGAACAAGAATGTATCTTTGGATCTTGTTAATGTAACGACACTGCATTTCTGAATGCTGAAGGGTAAGTTGTTCAGTTCCGACCATTTGACAAGAGAATCAAGATCATGACATTGTGGTTATGAATTTTCGTGATTTGTTTTTTGGGGTGTTATGCCATGTTGCAGCTCATCTGCCCTGATGATAGTGATGATGGACACTGTGACGCTGTCTGAAACTTTGGCTAAAGAAGGAGATAGCGTAACACGGCATAACACCCCAAAAACAAATAATGAAAATACTTTTGGCTGTGAAAATCTAAAAACGTACATGGTTATGAATGTATATTATGGTTATGGCGTTGGATTATGTTTTCAGGCAATGAGTTGTTCTGCCTGGTAATCAATCCAATTCCATTGAAATAATTCAACAAAATTTCTCTGGTTTGTAATGCACTGTTTAAAAATCTATATCGTTTATACAGAACATTTAACTTCCCATGACTTGACCGTGACTTATTGATGTCATGAACCCAACATGATGGATAAGACCGTGAAATTGAATATTTTAAATATGAATTTTCTGTAAGTAGCAGTTTTAGAACTATTTTTGAAAGTGACATCTCGTCAACGTGCCGACAAGCAAATGACTAAGGCACCTAGCGACCCACCACACAAACCACCTTCAGTGCGGCCACCATGTATCCTAGCAAGTAGCCAGAGTGCAAGCCGCTAGGCTCTAGGCGCTAAGCCAGCCGCCTGCCTATGCGGACGTAGCCTTAGGGAAATGTATTTAGAACTTTGTGCAATGAATTATTATGCCCTAGGTGGTTGCATATAGTTCTATTTGCATGTTTAGGTAAGTTCTAAAGTGGTAAGCAGACGTCCTATTTAACCCCTCCGAAAATCGCAAATATTCACTTATAATGTCTCAAACGAAATGACAGTTTTACAAAAACTTTGTGTTATTACCACTTCACAATTAAAGCTCTATAAATGAAACATTTATGAACGTAGCCGAATAGTAAAAACTGTTTTAGAAAGGTTACAAAATAAGCTTTCAAATTATTATATTACAAATAAATATTAGCATTTGTAAATATTAAAATTTAGAACGCAAACATTAAAAATAGGTAAAAATGACTCACGTGATGTTTTTATGTGAAAACGGTACTAAAATCACAGATTATGTAAACAACAATACTTATTCTATTGTATATATGTGCAAAAAACACTTTTGTCACCTCCCTCTTTTATCATTTCATATAAAAATATTTAATAAAAATTTAAATGTGGAGCGCGGTGGAGCCGCCGGTAGCAAATTTGCGCGGGTAAATATTTTTGTCAACTACACGACTGACAGCTGATTCCTGTTATGTATTTCCATAGACAACTTTATAGGGATGTACAGCTTGATCTACTATCGACCTTTTACTTTTTGTTTTAGGGATGTAACTAAAACAATAACGGAGTTAGAACGATTTTTATTGAAACACATGCGCTGACGTATAAACACGCTTATTGTACTTGACTGCTGTCCTATTTTTAACGCTTATATCTGCTTACGTTGCGGAGGGGTTAAATACTTTCTTTTAAAATATGAAGGTCAGTCAATAAGTAATGCCTCCTATTTTTTTCTACTTAAATAAAGTTGGTTTAGTGAATATTTTGAATCTGGTGCTATTCCTCAAACCTTCTTCTACAGGGTGCAGCAGTATAACTTCCTTTTTCAAAACTTAATAAAACCCATTGTATGAATCAGAAAATTTTAATTTGTTTTTTATAAAGTAGGCACATACTTAAAGTTTTGTTTTACTTAGTTTTGAAGATCAAATCAGGCAGGTGACGTCCCCCATTCTCCATGCACTGAGTAAACCGATTTCTGGCATTTGTCATGACTTCTTGCCAGCATATCTGGCGTTATCCTGGCAATTTCTTCCTGGATGTAGGTCTTCAAATCTTGTAGGGTCATCGAAAATAGTAGACAAATCGGGAGAGCGGGCTGGCCACTCCAAATCGCCCCTAATCGTGATGAGGTGCTCTGGGAAGTGTTCCCTCAAAACAGCCATCGATGCTCGGTGATCTAATGGGACAAGGGACTCCAGTTCTTCTTCTTGTCGCAATTGCAGTTTGTCTGAATGTAGTGACCCATATAACAATTGATTTCCGGTCCGGGACAGAGGCTACATTAAAGCGATTCCGAAAGGCGCGCTGGGTTGCGATCACAGAACATCCGTTCAAAAAGTAGGCTTCATCGGCAAACGTACGCTCCTCACTGTTCCAACGCATGATGGTGACTAAACTGTGTCGGGACAAAACTTTAAAGTTCCGCCTCTCGAACGAGATCACTAGCGCTCCGCTACGACATCAACCGACTGTATGGTGCGCATTTAAAAAAAGGAAGTTATGCTGCCGCACCCTATACAATCTGCTGCAGTATGTAGTAACTTTTTGCGTCAACAAGTGGCAGCACTGCAGTCGCTTGAAAAATGGCCGACATGTTCGTAATAGATAGCGTTCTGTGATTGATTCTTCACAGTAGAAGATGAAACGCAAAAATTCACAATCATGAAAGACTGAAAAATGTGTACCATGATGCAACAGTGGACGTCAGCACTGCTAGATGATGGGTTCGTTACTTTAACCAAGCTGAAAGACAAACACCGCTGGCTGAGGAAAAGCGTAGCGACGCAGGTCGTTGATTGCAGCGACTGCACTCATTCGTGATGACCCCAGATAACTACAGATGTCACATTCTCTCCCTCAGTAAAGGCAGTGTGATGAAAATTATTTGACAACTGATTTTTCAACAAAAGTTTTGCAAGGTGGGTACCAAGTAACCTAAGAGCGTTTAACCAGCCAGCGGACGAAAATCCACATTTCGTCGAAAGTTGTTCTTACGATCGTGCAGGGCGGTTACAATGAGAAAGATTAATTATTCTCCGTACCAGCTTTTTTAAATTATAACTGAATATCGAATTTATTTCAATTCAAATTAACTTTAATTTATACCTTCATCCAAAAATGTTGAAAGGCGTGATGATCAAACTATTAAAATAATGTACTTTTTGTAGTTATTTTTTGTTTATAAGTATTTATCATTTTTCAATAATGTCTAAATTTAATAAGAATGTTAAAAAAATCTGAAATATATTAGTTTGTAAGTGCGCAAATAAATACACAAATGGACCAATTTTAGTCAAGAAACACATGTACGTACATATTTTTTAATGATTTTATTGAAACTAAAATTAAAATTCTTTACATGCGTTTGCTAGATAATGTATTGATTTATTTTACTGCATGATTATATTATTTGAAATGGGTGTGGTATAATACAAAATCTTTTTTGAAAATTTAACAAATCTGCCAATGACCTATGGAATAACCTTATTATACTAAAAATTAAAAAAAAATCTCAAAATTTATTACATACGAATGCTAGATAAAAGAACAATCTTTCGAAATCCATTTATAATTTTTTGTGGAAAAGAGTCAATACGTCTAAAATCTGATTTGAAAATGACATATTTCTGGTTTTCTCTGGTAATGCCCTCTTAACAGGTCACAATAAAAAAACAATGGTCTCACAACACGTGCAGCTCTTAGTTTCTGGAAAAAATTGTGACCGTAGACGAAAAATGGTTTCATTTTTTTAACCCATCTTAACAGACGGATTGCAATCTTTAGAGCACAGGCGTCGGGTGGGAATGCTATTCTTGTTCTACCGGTATTACAATGGAAGATGCTCCGAGGAACTAGCATCATTGATCCCTTCGACACCGGTGCACAATCGGGAAACACGCCAAACGCATGCCCAACATTTGTACACGTTTGACATTTGTCACATGAGAACGGGTCGTTTCTTCGACTCGTTCTTGTGTTCAACCGCTCGGCTGTGGAATGATTTGCCGGCCTCCGTGTTTCCTCCTTCCTACAACATGGGTCTCTTCAAGACCAATGTTCATTCCTTCCTCTCCTCAAAAAGACCCTCGCACAGCATCCCAGATGACATAGGCCCTGAGGGAAATCATTTTCCTCAGGGCCTCCTGTGTGGAGTTAATGTAAAAAAAAAAAACCCGAATCAAAGAGGCAGTCAAAGTTATGGCGATGGTGTTCTGGATATGACCGTGCTTTTTACAACACTGTGATACATGCCCTTGTTAAAAGATGGACCAAGGCTGTGGAAATGGGCGGAGATAATATTGAAAAATAACAAATTAATCGTCAATAGTGTGATTTTCGACCCCTGTAATAAGGAACTCCAGTGAAAAATATTATGGCTTTAAAAAAATATGTTCATATAGACCAATAAACGCTGATTCTGATTATATAAGTTTTATTTCATAATATTAAATGTAGAGTTCTTAAAAAATTATTAAAAAGTGCATTTTTAAACCTCTCGTCAAAACACACTGCAAAGTTGGTATTACTGAATGGTTAGTGCTGACGTCACGCGTCACCAGTCATTGTATTGAAATCTTTGATTATGTAGGTATGACATAAGCCATCAGTATTAACAATATTTCATGTTATTCGTTATTTCATACTGTTTATAGAGATTTAGTTATTGTGTTTATTGAAACAATATTTAAGCATAAATAATTCAGTATCAAAAAAAGAGGAATCTCTATTATTTAAAATATTGAAAAATTACTTCACAAATAAATAGTAATGCTCCTTCTAGGGAGAATGCTTCGAATAACGCTATTCAAAATGGCGGCACTTGATCAGCTGATTGCCCAATCCTATAGTAATTTTTCAGGAGTGATGACGTCACACGATTCACCGTACATACGGTGGTCTTAGGGGGATCTTGAAAAATTAAAACTTTGACAATTATTTTAACTATTAAAACAAACTCTAAAAATAAAAATAAAAATGCAGTTATTTAAGTTAGAAGGTCATTATTCATTAAAAAAAATATAAAAAATTGGATTGGAGTTCTCTATTGCATTTTTTATTACTTGACAATTGACCCATTGGCCACAAACCCCGGCAGCCTGCCGGGTGTGCAACTCAGGTACTTAATCACAAACCCCGGCGCGCTGACGGGCTATAGTAGGTCTGCCAAAAAACGGAAAACGAGCATGACAGTGACATTATTAAAAAAAAATTTTAATGTCGAACGCTCTGTAAGCAATTAATCTATCATTTCGTAGAATTGGAAATAATATGTTTCTTATGTTTTTTCCCTGATATTTGTGTTCCAAGTTTGGTGTGCAGCCAACCGCCATTTAGTTTCTTCAAAATTGCGAGTGGTTCTAGGCTTTTGGTAGTGACTCTGAACGTCTCTGATTGCTTTGAGGACTATCATAACAAATTATTTTATTAGTTATTAGATTACATGTATGTAAAAAACAAAAATTATTATTGTTCGATTTATAAATATTACCTTTTTTTTGTAACTTCTCTACAAATTATAAATTAAAGTCCCCCGCGCCGTCTGTCTGTCTGTCTGTTCGCGATTAACTCGAAAACTACTGAACGGATTTTCATGCGGTTTTCACCAATAGATAGAGTGTTTTGTGAGGAAGGTTTAGGCGTGTAATTTGTCAAGGATTTGTGTAAATTGGTTGAAACATAATGATAATTGTTAGAAGTTTCGGAAAAAGTCAAGCCGCCTGGTAGCTTTCATCGAAAACACTGCCTAATCCTTTGAGATATAACAAAACAATGCATGGTGGAATATTCCTCTTTTATAGATCTACAAAAAAGTCCGTGAAGGCATATATCTATCTTTTACGGATAGCTTACTATACCCATTCTATCTTCTAAAAAAATGGTCACGCACATTGCGGTAATTGTAAAGTTATTTAGATAGATACAGTATTAATCCTTATTAACTTAAATACGTTAGTTACCCCAAGCATTTCATGCACATTATTATAATCTTTCACACCATCTCTACGTATTATAAATTAAAGTCCTCCACGGCACCTGTCCGTCTCTTCGCGATAAACTCAAAGACGGCGGAAGTGGCAAAGAAGGTTGGATTTTACAAAGGGTTTTATTAGCCACAGCAACGCGTGGCCGGGTCAGCTAGTTTTGAATAAAAATGTTGAAATTTTTTTTCCAAAAAACAGAAGGTTATATTTGTATCCTTATTTAAACATATTTTGATATATTTAAAATTTTAATTTTTATGTTTTTCTTTACTTTAATCCAATATGTAAACAAATTTAAAGAAATTAATTCTTTTCAATATACGGTTCAAAAGTTACAATAGATTAAGTACACCAATGCGGGTTTTCAATTTTTTGTACAAAATTAATTCAGTAGTGAAGGCAATTTTTTTAGCTCATTCATTCTGTGGCCAATTTGTGAAAGGAGTAAAAAATAGGAGGCATCACTTATTGACTGGCCCTAGTATGTTCAATTAATATATGTTACACAAGATTGAGGAGTATTCTCTGAGAATACTCCTCATCAAGACCTATGTATGGAGTATCTTGATGTACGGCTGCGAAACATGGTGCCTATCCGAAAGAGATAAACGGAGACTAGAGGCTTTTGAGATGTGGTCCTATAGAAGACTACTAGGAATTTCCTGGAAAGACCACATCACAAATGAGGAGGTTCTCCAAAGAATCGAAGGAGGAAGGCACCTGCTCAGGACCTTGTCCGAAAGGCGCGCAAGATGGATCGGCCATGCAATAAGACAAGAAGGCCTCTTGCATGCCATAATGGAGGGTATGACCGAGGGGACAAACGCTAGGGGACGCCCACGCCGAGAGTACCTGGAGGACCTGCTGGTGGACGTGCGCTGCTCATCATATGCAGACTTCAAAAGAGCCGCACAAGACAGGGAAGAGTGGAAGAAACGAATAGATGAAATTGCTGCAAACCAATCCCAGGATTGAAACCAGAGAGATAGACACAAGATTCAACCTCAAAATCCGAAATTGATAAATAGACTATGAGCGGAGTTTATCTCAAACAAACATCGTGACACAAGATTTTTATATGTATAAAGATTATAACCAAGAAACTTCTTCTTCTTGTGCCCTGTCCGTTCAACGGACATTGGCTATCATGTTGGCTATGTGGACTTTGTTTACTGCGGCCCGGAACAGCTCCACGGTAGACCGGCCAAACCACTGTCTCAGGTTTTTCGGCCATGAGGTTCTCCTTCTTTCAGGGCCCCGTCTTCCGGCAATCTTTCCCTGCATTATGAGATGCAGGATCTCATACTTCTCTGGATGTCTCATCACATGTCCAAGATATTGAAGTTTTCGGATTTTTATAGTTTTAATTACTTCCATTACTTTATTCATCCGAACCATAACATCTTCATTTGTAACCCTGCCCATCCAGATTATTCTTCTATAGATCCACATCTCGAATGCCTCAAGTCGCCTAATTAGTTCTTCAGTAAGCGTCCATGCTTCCATTCCATAAAATAATATCGAAAACACGTAGCGTCTGACCATTCGCATTCGTAATCCAAGGTTGAGACAGTGAATTTAAAAGACAATGTATTTAAAAGTGTGTTGGTTTTTTCAGGTTGGGTTCGGACCCTGATGCTCCCGCCAAGCCTGCCAGCGCTCGCGAGTCCATGGGGCGACTTGTGCGCAGTCTGGAACAGCTGTCCACCGCCATCGAACAGCTGCACCTCCTGGGAGACCTGCCTGCCCCCGCACCCACTCCTGTCCCAGGGGCTACCCTGCCAGAGGCGGAGCTTGCGTGACTTGTACTAACCTAACCTAACTTAACCTAACCTAGCTAATCTTAACCTAACCTAATCACAATGACTTGACCTTCTTTATATATTAACCACTGGAGCGATTATGGTCGAAAAATGGACCACTTTTATTTTTATGCAATTGATAGCGGTCCAAAATTGGACTACACTTTCCTACCATTCGTAAAACATTTATTGTAATTATTTAAACCATTTCCCGGCCAGTCATTTATTTTAAAACAAAGCTTTTGAAATGCTTTATCTATTTTGACGATGGATGTCGCTAATCTGAACTTTGTAGACTATTTTAGAACAATGTTAAAAATAATTTTTTTAAATACTTTTTTCACGTTGAATTTTTGATCAGCTGTTTACGGCTAAAATTAAGTCCTTTTTCCATAGATATGCAATCGAGTCTAATGTATTTATTTCGCATGATCACTCGAGTGGTTAACTTAATTTCATAGAATACTTTTAACCCGCATAATTTAAAAAAATCATAAGAGCGATTCTATATCTTTTGTGGGATCGTTATCGAGATAACGGACGTGATCTCCTGTCAGATTTGTGTGATTTTTACATATTTACTGTCACATAATTTAGCTTAGATCGTTTTAAACACCAATTCCTGCAAGTATGCATGATTATTTATTCATCTAATGTATGTTGTATATAGAAAAAGCAAATAACAGCCATAAAAATCACACAAATCTGACAGAAGATCACGTCCGTTATCTAATAACGATCAGACAAAAGATATAGAATCGCTCTTCAGAGTATGCAATTCACAAGCGGTTGAAGTTGAAACCTTCAGAAAACTTAAGTAGAAAAGAGTGGACGAAGCACCGCACAAAGAAGTTTCCGATTATACTATCTCATTCTCTTGCGGGCTAAATCTTATAGATGTATATTTGTCTCATTTTAGTGTCGCTATTTTTCATTTCATTGAGTTTCAAATCACTACGGCGCTAAACAAGTTTTCACTTCAAAAATGCACCTTAGAAATACCTCGCAAACCTTTTATAGAAGACGTTCAGTCCTCACGGAATGAATTTGTTATTATATATATCCACTGGAGTGTTTTTGGCCACATTTTGGCCAATCTGCAAACACCTTCGAGTGTTCGCTCGCCAAAATGTGGTCAATTTGAAGAGATGTTTTAAAACATTTATTGGAATTATTTCAAGATTTTCCACGCATTGTATACTTCGATCAAGGTGATTTTCAAAAGAATTCATATTCTACTAATTCATAGATGGCGCGCGTTTGATAATTTTACGTAAAAACGCTTTTTACAAGTTATGCTTTAAAATATTAAGAATAATTAATTGTTTGCGCCCGTACATATGCAAAATGAATATGAATAAATAGTTTGGTCAATAAAAAAACACAAATCTTTCAATAAAGGCTGACAAATACAATATTGCATCGGTGATTCAATCCAATATTGTATTTGTCAGCCTTTCTTGAAAGATTTGGGTTTGTTTATGGAAAAAACTATTTATATTAAATATGTACGGACGCAAACCATTAATTCACCTCAATATTTTAAAGGAAAATTATTAGGATTATAACGTAAGTGACGTTTAACCTTAGTTACAAAGATAACTTAGTTTTTATAATTTTCAGCAAGAGATGTCTCCTATCTCTTCTGAATTATTTGTTATTGACATTTCGCAAGCTGAAATTATTGAAATGTTTTTTCTTGCAAATCATTGATGATGTGTTACATACATACTAAAAAAATATATGTTCAAATTTATATTTGATTCCTTGCCCGGAAGAATGTTGTATCCAACAACATTCTAGTTCCGAGAAAAATTAAAAAAAACGAAATCAGTTATGTTTCATAACATTTTATATTTAAAATATATACAACGTGTCCGGAAACTCGTAGTACAAGCGGGTAACTGGTGAATCTACATCACGCAGAGAACCCAAAAAACTTATTTTTTTCGATCTGAGCATTTCGATTTTAATATATTTTTTTTCTATTTTTCCATTTTTTCGGCTACTAAAGGGTTAAAAAAAATTTTGAGCCCGGTTTACCCTACAATGCATTTTATAAGACATAACACAGCTGAAATCAACCCCCTAGTGAAAATTTTTTTCAAATTTAACCAAAAAAATTCCAAATTCGAACCCGATTTACTCGAAAATGAAAGCTCAAATCAAAAAAGTTATATCACAAATCGACTCCGAATGTGATGTAGATTTACCAGTTTCCCGCTTGTACTACGAGTTTCCGGACACCGTGTATAACATACAATTCTTAAAAGTTTTAATTGAAAAGTCATCTAAAAAGGCAATTAAATTAGAATTCATTCCTAGAATTTACGCTGAATTTGTGGAATAATGTTGTATATGAACACTTTCACATACAACGTTGTTCCACAAAACATTTTTTTTTTTTACTCTTCGTACCTTAGAGAAAGCAACATGCTCTTCTAACATAAATGTACACATGTCATTGATCTTTTTGAGCTTAAAAAGCGAAAAAAAGATATGAATAAATGAAACCATTTACGTTCTAACTATTGTCTTGAGAGCAACATACAACTGTATTCCACAAAAGTGTTTCAATGGCTAAAAATCAGTCCTAATAATATTTTTTCTGGATAAAATCTACTTTCCTGCATTCTTCAGCTTCTTGGCTCTTGAAGACTTTCTAGTTGAAGCCATAAGACGTTAGTTTTCTCCATTTATTCCCATAAATTAAACCATGTGGCAAGATTTTGATAAATGGCATTATTCAACATTCTTCCACAAGCCAAACTTTAAAAGGCTGCCACAGGCCTAAAAAAGTTTTCGTGATCATAATTCCTACCTTAAAAGATGTATGTATATTAACCTCTTGTTTGCCGGGGTAGGCCAGCAAAAAGCTCCACCAATTACGACACGGCATCCGGCATAGAAATGACACTTCATGTCCAGCGATTCTGACACTGTCCTTTACAAATTCGTAGGGTCAAAGGGTCAAAATCGTAGATAAACATGTTTTTCCCGCGCATGCGCAAGAACTGCGCACACTCCCGCGCTCTGGTAAATTATTAATATAAATTATTTGGAGTGACTAGGCGCATTGCAGGTTTCGCTATGGTAAAGGGCGATAATAGAGCAAGCGATTCTGACCGTGTTCTTCATACACTTTCTTTATACATAAGGGTCAAAATCGCGTGTAAAATCTCATGACACACCGGTGCACGAGCGGCAAACAAGGTGTTAATATGCCCAACATTGTTCCATCAATAACTCAATTTTGAAAGTTTTGTTGGATACAACATTATTCCGGGCAACGGCTCATTTATATCTGTGATTATTAATTGAGCTGTAGACAATACATGAAAGTCATAATATTTAATATTCTCCAAACAGATACTTCATACACCAATTTTAAAGTAAATAATACACAGAATTCATGCTTTTATAAATTTAACAATTTTTTATAATTTTTTTAAGAATCCCAAAACTATGAGATAAATTGTTAAATATAGGTGCATTCAGAGGCTTTCTAATCCTATAAGCAGTTTACTTGTCTCCAAATTAAAATTCATAGGTAAATATTTTTAATGAGGGCGGGAAATTTACAAATCCGGCCCTCAGAAATCCTGGACGCTGAATGTGTATTTCAATTGTTAACGCGTGCGGTTATAAGTACATTGACAGATTTTAAAAAATTTATCGATTTATACAAATTCTCAAAATGATAAAACCCTGATTTTCACTTCAGAAAGTTTTTTTTTTCAAAGAAAAAGCTTTTTTTTCAGTTTCTGCTTTGTAGGGTTGAACGTTTTTTGAAATATTATGAAGTATTCTTTTGTATAGAGAAACAAAATTGATTATATTGTTAAATCTAGTTTTTAATTTAGATTATAATAAAAATATATGAAAATCTTTAATTATAAAATGTGTGTAAATAAATAAATATTAAAAATTATATTTTATTTATTTGTTTAGCAGGTGTCGGTGGAGCTGTTAAAATCCTTGGCTCTGGATTAAAAATTGCTATTGTTAAACCTGTAATTGCTTTAGTTGTGCTTGGTGACTAGATCTGAATATACAGTTAATTGTCTTCTCCTCCCCACTTCTTTTAGCCTCGCAAAGTATCCCAAATGAGGATGCCATAGTCCTGCTTGTCTTATTAAAAAAATGTAAGTATGTACTGCAGTCTTTGGTTGATCGATGGCTAATTTTATACAATCCGGGTCGATCATGACCCATTAGCGAAGTGATCAGATCAAAAGTACCCAATCTTTGATCGGGTATTGATGTATTATAAACTAGCCGGCTAATAAAATATAACGCCATCTACTGGATGGTTACACAACCTTTCAAATCCAAACCGCCCACTTGCCAGCCCCCTCTTCACCACATCAGTCATTCTCCTTTAATTATATATTTCAACCAATTTACACAAAACCTTGAAAAATTATATACTTGAGGGAGCGGGCCGTATCGGCAGAGACGGGACGAAAAATAAAAAGCGTCAGTCAGTGAAGTGAGTCAGTCTTTATTGTTGCTACGTAGCGAGGTCGAAGCGGAGCGGAGTGACAGTGGTGCCGATAGTAATGCTGCTGCTGATGATGAGTGAAGAAGGTCAGGAGACTACGGCGGTGAAGATCACTGGTCTTCAGGGAGCCGGCGTGTTGCTCTACACCATGGCGGTGTAGAAGTGACCTTGGTCCAGGCGGTCGATTGTCGTCGTGTTGACGAGGTATGGCGGCTGTGTGGCCTTTGAGTCGACACACACACGTGACGCAGGAAGGAACCTTGAGAGGCGGTGAGGATGCTGGTTGCTGGCTCGTTGCCGGTTGTTGGTGCTGGCTAGTTGCCGGTTACTGGTTGCTGGCTCGTTGCCAGTTGTGGTTGCTGGCTCGTTGCCGGTTGGTGGTTGGTGAAGTTCCTCGAAGGTGCTGGAAACGTTCCTGGTGTCACACTAGACAAATGTTGTTCACTAGTTGCTGACTGCGCGGGCAAGCGCCCCGCGCAGGCACGTACTTAGTCGCGGCACTGCTCGGACTCTGTTGCTTGACCGATGAATGAAGACTGAACTGAGACTCAGCGAGCGAGCGCTTGCTTATATACTCGCGGCGAGTAATTACTCTCACGGTAGGCAATGCTGGGTGAATTAACGCAAAGCTGAGAAATCTCTCGAACCTTCGAGTGGCGGAATTATTATTTACGAGGCGGCGCGGCCGGCCGTAGTAACTGTAGGTACTTCGTAGTTTCCAGCGCGTTCGGTCGGAGTCCAGTGGCGGCGCAATTAATGCGGCACAAGTGGCCGCCACATACTTATACTTTCCTCATGAATCACTCTATCTTTTGGTGAAAACCGCATGAAAATCCGTTCAGTAGTTTTTGAGTTTATCATGAACAGACAGACAGGCGCGGTGGAGGACATTAATTTATTAAATGTAGAGATATTTTTTTTGTTAATGTGAGTGCTGCACAAGGGTCCCCCTGCTCCCAACCGTCTGGAGACAGTGAGACTATGACATCCCCAGGGGGGGTATATTGTGAGGCTGGAGGTAGTGGGAAGGGGAAGGAGATGAGGATGTACCTGTTTAATCAGATCTGGTTAAAAAACATTTTAAAGCCATTTCAATGTTTCAATTCTGAAAGGTAGTATTTAGGGCAATACTGAAAGTATCCACAACTCTTTTTATTATTATTTGTATTATTTATTTATTTATTTATTACACGCCCTACTGGGCTTTTCTTATAAATTTTTTACAAACTATTTGTATTGAATTAAATATTTAAAAATTTAAACAATAAAGAAAATGTAAAGATAATGACAAAAAAGGTTGCAACAAAACACAAAACAAAATACATAGATAAAAATGTAAACAGAAACTAAGAATCCTCACGCATATAATTAATTTAAGAGATTCTTCAAAACAAAATTGTATTTATTTATTTATTTATTTATTGATTTATTGTGAAAAACAGTATAATCCATTTACATTTCACAAATAACAGTTTATAAATTACAGTGTATGTAGTGGCATAGAAGTTATTTGGTAGGTACATAGGTCTATTTGTGTCAAGAATAAAAGTGATCAAGATCCTTAGGGCCTCCTGTGTGGAGTTAATGTTAAAAAAAAGTAGCTTGCAGTCTGCCGGCTGTAATGAACATTTTATTTATTTTTTTTTTTTTAAAGAAAGACAAACATTCCCGGGTTACGAATAATCCAACAATGTTTGAAAATCTCCTACTACCACCACAGAAAGCCGAAAATGTTGCTTGTGTTGTGATGTAGGACTTAGCCAGCCGAGGAATAGAACACGCGACGCTCGGGTGGGATCCAAGCGCTATGCCCACTCAACCACTGACCAGTCAACATATCATGTGTTTCATTTTACATAATCCCAACCATCTTGGTAAACCAATAGATTTGAATGTCTCAGATGCCATAAATAATCATTTTATCAGTCGCAGTCAAAATCTGCTGTAATAAAATATCCTATTATCATTCCTGTGATGTCGGTTAGTTAGCCATTCCAAATGTATGCCAGTTGTTGCCATAGTTATATCTGAAGGTTCATTTGCTAGAAATCATAGAATTCTCCACAAACCGATTTAAATTAATTCTTGTTTATAAATGATCTTACAAAAATATTTCATGATGTATTTATCTTACTTTTTGCTGATGACCTCAAAATTTTTAAAATTATTTAAAATATTTACCATTGCAACATTCTTCAAGATAATACAAAAAATTGTTAATTTGGTGTAACGAAAATAGACTTTACTTAAATATCTCTAAATGTCATTTGTGTCAAGAATAGAAGTCTCGGAATAGGAGAATTTTGATAAGCCAGTGTCTTGATGTTATTGAAGTTAAAGGGTAATAAATGTCGGCATGATTTTTTGGGAACATGGATTTTGATAAATTGAAGTAATTCGGGACAGTCAATTTTGTAATGCAGTATACACATAGAAATAAGGCTTTTGAAGGTCGATGCGCCGTCCCTTTGTTGACGTAGACCACCGATATATGTATAAATTGTATAGACCAGGTGTCTCAAGTCTCATTTTCGCGACACAAAAATGGGGTTTGGTTAATCTGAAATGAATTGTCACTGCGGTTTCAGGCTGAAACCACAATGACAGTCTATTTCAAGAACGAGGTTCGAGACGTCCAGTCTACAAATTTGTACATCTATGGTCGCTATCCGCACTCATCACGGATGCTGACTTAGCTAACAGCTCATCGATCAAGTGATTGAATCTCTTTTTGGAAAACTGATTCGATCTATCATTGGTGGTTCGTGATCGGGTCAAAATGATTGGGTCACAACGAATGGATCAAAATGATATGGTGAAAGTGATAAGTCAAAATGATTGGGTCAAAATGATTGGGTCAAAATGTTCGGGTCAAAATGATTGGGTTGAACATGTTTGACCCAGCACTAACATAATGAGGGATGAAGAAATAAAAAATAATTATTTTGTATAAATTTTTTATTATATGAGAAAATAAATGTATATTTAAAAATAGTGCATAAACATGTTTATAAAAAAAGTTACATAAATTAGGTTGGAGTGTATCGCAGATATTCAAATGTAACATTGCCATCAAATATCCAAATAGCACCATTTTGTTTTTTTTTTGTCATTTGAAAGGTCTTTGGAAAACTCTGAATCTAGGTCCGTTTCAGCTTTTGAACAAAATGTGATCAGCACGAAACCACAACTGTCATGTTGTTATGTTTGTCAGCTGATCAAAATTTGTTCAAAAACAGAAATGGATCTAGAATCAGCGTTTTGCGGAGACCTTTCAAATGTAAAAAAAACAAAATGGCGCTAATTTTCCATTTGCTGATGACATTGTTACATTTGAATTTACGTAAAACACCCATTGTATTATAAAGGATAGATTTTTTTTCTTAGATTAGTTAAAATTATTTAAATATTATATTCCCTAACCATCTAAAAGCGTGTTTACTAAAGGCTAAACTATAATACTAAATTGGCAAATAGATTAAAAAAGTTCCGGACATTTTTACAATAAGAACAATTTATTATTATTCAATACTAACTGGTGCCCGGCATGCGTTGCTATGCCATTTAATAAAGGCATTGTTTCTCCCTGCGTGTCCTTTCTCATTCGTCCAGTTCCCCTCTCCGCCTCCTCCACCTTCCCTCTCCCCATTCCACTCCCCCCTATCCCCTTCCCGCAAACCCCTCCCCTCCTCCCAGGTTCCCCTCCCCCCTCCCTAGTTCACCTCCCCTTACCACCCCTCCCGAGAACCCCCTACCCGAGTTCCCCTCCCCCCTCTCGCATTCCATACATTCAGTTCCAGTACATTCAGTTTTCAAACAGCTCGTGTGCCACCTATTGCAATTTTTTTATACAAATTTCATAATGCCAGAGCTGACCAGTATTTTCATACAAACCTTGTCCTGACAATAACGAACACAAAAAAAAAGAATTATCCAATTTGATGCAGTCGTTTGGAAGTTATGCGCGTACATACATACATGCATTTCGACGATTCATTTTTATTTATATAGATAGATAGATTCAATGTTAAATATAATGTCATTGTATCTAATATACGAGTGTAATATTTTCAAAATTGGAACTGATGTACTGACAGTCGGTAAACAAATTTTACATATTTATTAAAATGGAAAAAAAAAGTTATGTATATGGCAACACCGATTTAAGAATAAATATTTATAGTAGGTTCAATAGTGAGGTTATGTTTGATGTTTGGCTTTCGAATCTGTCATAGTTATGGGCAACAGTATAAATCTAATTTTTAAAAGTTTTTCTTGTAGATTATTTCTTTAACTCTTCAGGTCTCTGGCATATTCTGTCAGATGGTCAGAGTATTTTCGTTTTGCAATAAAATCCGAATAATTGGAAATTTGTGAACGCCTTTTAGGCTTATATGTAAGTAGTTATAATAACTGAATAGTAATTTGTGTTTTTAAGTAGGTAATTAATTCACACCAACTGACATCAGCACACGACAGACATAGACAAGCCATTGAAAGCCATAGAAAATCACAGAAATTTGACAGCCGATAATGCACGACGGATAATCCGATATCTGCAATGCGCCGATCGTTTTGCTGTTGTTCTTGAACATATAATGCTGCAGCGTTTTCTTACACACTTACAACAGTCAAAATTGAGAAAAGCGGTGATTGTATGTCTGCACCCCACCAAAGGAAACATACAATCATTATCATACATCTCCCTCAAACATATAAAGAAAATTAAATTAAAAAATTTCCATCGCCGTGACTGAGCCGTAATAAGATATAACGGTAAATATTTCCCTATCGAGTCCACGCGCAAAACACACTTTAAAAAATTAAAACAAATTGTGCTAGGTAGATAATGGTTAGTAATAAGTAATTCAGTAACCGGAATTGAAAAGTACTGCGTTTTAATGGTTTTTTATTTAAATTTTAAAAATGCAAAACGTCATTTTTCAAGGACCGCCATGTTAATTATGAAGATGAAATACGCATTTTTAAAATAAAAAATCACTTTCTGTCAGTTAGACAATAATACCTAAGTATGAATTGCAATCTTTGGAAATGATGAATAATGCATATTTATCATTATTTTGTTTGGTTTCATAAACACGAAAAATCACACGAGACGTTTGCCATCGTAATTAACAACATGGCGTTGCTTTTTTTGCCGTGACAGTATTGTTACCATAAATGATCACGGTAATTAAAAAACGTCTAATAACTGAATTTGAATATAACATTCACAAAACTTGAAAATTAACTTCGAAATTTGATAAATTGTTCAAATTCTGTGAAAATCAACTAACCCTAACTGTTGATAGTAACTTTGAAATCTCCTCTGTTCACTTCACCAGTCGAAGCTTGGTGAAGTGATGTTTCTCAGTGCCTCTTCGAAGGGTGTACTATTTTTGGTGTAGAACTGTTTGAACCAGTTTCTATAGGCCTTTAGACAGCGGTCAGTTTTGACCAGCAAGGGATTGCTGACAAATTGTTTGCTCGTCCAAACCATGACGTCTCGATGGAACTGCAAAGAAAAAAAATTTATTATTTACAAATTAAATCATTTTAAATAGAGACATGCGGTTAATATTCGACCAATTCCATGACAACTCAGAATATTTAAGACAATCCTCGCCCCATGAACCCAGGTAGCCCTGATAAGTTACCAAACGTAGCGAACGGGGTGACCTATGAGCTAGGGGTGACATATGACCATGGGGTGACCTACGACCTTGGGGTGACCTACGAGCTTGGGTGACCTATGAGCTTGGGGTGACCTACGACATTGGGGTGACCTACGACCTTGGGGTGACCTACGACTTGGGGTGACCAACCATATCTTTATCCTTATCCTTATCACTCCCCAAGTCAAGTGTGCGTAAAGGTGCGACCGTTCGCCTAGCAATCGATCACCGTTCGCATCGATTACCGTTCGTATCACATTTTTCGTAACAATCACCACTTTTTGTAACGCATTCACCAGCTTACCCCCCAAGTCGAGCGTGCGTAAAGAAGTTTACTTAAAAAAAAATACGTTCTTATTTTACTTAGACATTATTGGAAAATTATAAATACTTATGATCAAAAAATAATTACAAAAAGTACCTAATTTTAAAAGTTTTATCATTACGAGTTTGAGCATTTT
Source organism: Limnephilus rhombicus (assembly GCA_929108145.2). NCBI lineage: Eukaryota > Metazoa > Arthropoda > Insecta > Trichoptera > Limnephilidae > Limnephilus > Limnephilus rhombicus. The sequence continues at coordinate 18,482,869 of OV815289.1, read as the reverse complement.
TGAATGAAGGTAAATCAAAGCAAATTTTGAATGAAATAAAATCGATATTGAGTTATTATGTTAAAATGCTGGTACGGAGAATAATTATTCTTTCTCATCGGAACCACCCTGTACTGTTGCAAGGGTACAATCGCGAGATCATCGTTCGGCAAAATTTAAATTCTCGGCCGCTGGTTAATGGATCTTAACCATTTTTTAATATATTTTTTTATCACTTTGGACTTTTCAAAGAAGGTGTTGAAGTTGCTTGATTATGAGTTGTTCGGTCACCATTTTCATCCATAGGTTGTATATTTATGAGATATTATATTACGAGAAAAATAATTTCTCTCAGGTCCTATGGGGGTGTTCAAGTATTACGTAACGCAATTTTTGAAGATTTTTGACCCCCCCTCTCCCCCATGTAACGCGCCGTAACGTTTGTCCGTTTAATTGCGTTTGCTGTAGTAAATTAAACAAGAGATTTCGAGAACGAAAAGGATTGTCAACTTGGAAGATTTTAATTCCCTAGTTTTTTTTTTATCTAAATAGAGAAAAACATGTTACATAACGCGTTGTTCGAACCCCCCCCCCTCCCCCCTCGTAACGCACAGTAGCGTTTCACAAGACCCCCCCCCCCAAGTGCGTTACGTAATACTTGAACGGCCCTGGGTATGCTGTGTGGAGTGTCTTTTGAGGATGAGAAGGAGTGAACATAAATTTTAATGAACCGTGTTGTAGGAGCGAGGCAACACAGAGGCCGACAAATCGTTCTACAGCCAAACAGTTTGGACTTGAGGAAAAAAAAATCATCATAGCCTATATCATCATAGGGGATGCTGTGTCGAGGATCTTTTTAGAAAGGAAGTTCTGGGAAGGAGGTTCTGGGGCGTCATGAGTGACGGACGATGAATCCATCTCCACCACAAGGTGATGGGTGGAGAGAGTTCGGTCGGGGAGGTCTAGGTTATGATGAGCCACTGATTATGAGCTGTAGTAATGTTGATAGCTCACCATGACAGTCTCAGCCCACATGATGACATTGGCAAGTGGCTTCACATACCACGGGGCGTACAGCCTATGGATTACCCTCTGAACCAACGGGGTCAGCGGAGTCACTGTCTGCAAGATCATCACCTGCCCCAGTCGGTGACGGATGCTCATCAGGACGTAGCTGGCGCCCACCTGGAAGCAAATAAGATGTTAAAACACAACTCAGAAATGTGCATCACTCACACAACATCCCCAAAGATGACAAAGTGCTTTTATTATTACTATGACGATCCACGTCTATGGTACCGTGATGGAAAAAAAAGACAATAAACATAACGTTCCTTATCACTATTGTGGGAATGGTTTTAGTGGCACGCCTGTCTTTTCAAATATGCAAGAGCGAAACGGCAGAACTGAGTATGAAAGGTGATGAACGTACCTGCTCGCCTCCTTACCTACAGACAGCTCCGTTAGCTAGCACGTAGCATATAACTTGTATAGTACCAATAAATGTTCATCTCGTACATGCGTCTATTATTAAGATCTGCAAGATCATACATCACACGCCTACACACTAAATTCTGTAAAAAACAACTATAATGATGTAGCTCTTTCTTACACATTTAATAAAGTTGAGACAAAAGACACACAAAATACGTTGTATGACTGTCTCTACCAAATTACAACTTTTTTCCTTTGGAGGAAACAATTATATGGCTTAGCCACAAAAATGTGAATTGCATTTCATTTTCTTTATACGTTTGAGGGAGATGTATCATAATGATTGTACGTTTGGGGGGGTGCAAACATACATTCACCGTTTGTCTAATTTTCGACTGTTGTTATTTAGTGTGTAAGAAAGATTAGCATATGTTTAAGAACAAAAGCAAAACCATCAGTGCATTAAAATTTGACATTTTTGAATTTTTAGAATTCACTCACACTTCAATATTATCCTCGTAACTATATTGCATACTTTCAAAATGATTGTCACGTCTAGTAGTATTGTAGGGGTCTGCGGAGATGTTACGGAACGGTGTGTGAGAGAGATGCAAGAAAATTATCACGTTTTTCCCTTGGAGGAAACAGACGTACATTGTGTATCTCATCTTTTGAAAGAGCTGTAGCATTATTGTGATAAGGAACGCATGTTTATTGCCTTTTTTTGCTGTCATGGTACCGTAATTGTGAATCATAATGGTGTAGCAGCCAGCCTCTGCTACCACATGCAATTGTTTCCGAAATATATGGATCTTCCCAGAAGCGATGCCCATGTTAAAGTGTTCGAATACCGAACTAATGAGAATGTTCCGGCCGCCTCTCGTTTAATACACCTAGTAGATGTGTAGGTACCTATCGCATCGATAATGAGCTGCAGACCTACCTACCTCTCAGGCGTTCCAGAAAAGGTACGAACGATTGCGCGCCTGAAATGCACAGTTCGGGCGCTTTCGAGAAAGTCGCCGAGTGAAGAATTACTACCAGACAAAGCAATACTCCGACTCGCCGGACTATATAAAGGCATTCAGCAACGCACACAGTACAGTATTTCCAGTGTTTACATAGCGTTCAGTATTACCGCAAAAATTATACTGCAGTTAACCTTGACCCAGTAAAAATCCACATTCGTTTGTTTACCTTGTACCGGTAGTGTATTTAGTCTGTTCCGCTGTCCAGTTCAGAATTGATTTGTAAAATTGTAATCTTGTTAGAACACAATAAAGACTTCCAACACGCAACCTCAATCTCGAGTTCTACAATGGTAATAATAAAAGCGCTCAATAGGTTCTGAGGGAAATTATTTCCTTCCGGTCCTCCTGTTCTAAGTTAATAATAAAAAGGATATAAGTATATAAAAATAGAGTGAAGAACTCATAGCCAGTAAGGGTAAGCATCATAACAGGGTAGTAAGGGTAAAATTCAGTGGCGGATTTGCAGTCTTGGCCGCCCTAGGCCCCAGGCCATGAAGTAAGTACAAGCCGCCCTTTTCTCAGTACCCAATCATATAGAATACATAATGAATTTACATTATTACCAACTTATATTTTCTAAGGTTTCAAGGATAATTGTACATTTAAACAAAACATTAAAACGGTTTTATTTATTTAACTAGTTTAACTGCAGGTTTATTCTCTTACAAAAGTAATAAGTGTTTCACAATGTGTTACAAAACTAGTCTGCACTTAAGTGCAGCAAAATCATTAATTAACTCTTCGCAATCCTATTTCCTTAAAAATCTGCTTCTATGTTAAGCAAAGCAAGATCGTTTAACCTTTGTTCCGTCATTGTTGTGCGTAAATAAATTTTAACTTGTTGCAACTAAGAAAACGATCGTTCTGCAGAACAGTTACTGGCGGGAGTACAGACACACAAACGAAAAGCAATATCCACGTTTTGATAAATGGTGTGATGACCTTCAGTTCGTTACCATTTCACTGTTTCGATCCACATTTTTCACACTGCAGTGAGCACGAAAATGGAGACATTCTTCTGAAAAATTGTCTTCTAAGTCAGTAGAATGAACCATTTGCAATGCTTTGTCCTTTTCATCCACTTCAGATGCGCTTAGTTTCGTCAAGCTAGTAATTCTTTTTTATTTTTATTTCTTGTTATCATCAGTGACTTTTTTTGTCATGATTGGCCGCCCCTAATATCTGGCCGCCCTAGGCCCGGGCCTACTTAGGCCTTAGGGCAAATCCGCCACTGGTAACATTGTTTAGTTTACCTGAGTCGCGGTGACGTCTACATCCACCATAGACAGTTTGCCCAGTAACTTTATGTCATGCTTCAGTTCGACAGAAGCGATGTGCGGAATCTCAGAGGCAGCCCATTGACCAGCCCACACGTGTCTACCTGAAATGATACATTACATACATCAGTCACACATATCTGCCGTGATGATGGATACTGTAACGCTATCCAAATCGTTGGCTAAATAAGAAGGAAGTGCAATAAGGCATATCCGAAAATCTATAAACTACGACAATACTTTTGGCCGTGAAAATCAAAAATTCATATTCATCAGTCAGACAGAGGGCGCTGCAATCATTTGTATTTCCAGCACTAAGATGGTTCAAAGGTAAAAGAGTGTAACATTTAAAGGTGCTTTGATCCAAGTGGATATTTGTCACGTTATGTTGTGTTTATATTTAAAGAGTTGTAGATTTTATCAGTGGCGTCCTGGTGAAATAACACAATTTAAAAGTTGCTAGAAATGACCGTAGCCTTATTTAGGGCGCCTTCAATTTAGATGTTTCGTGTCGGACCGCTGCAGTGCCGAAGCGGTGCGTTTGTCGTATGGCGCAAGGACGGTCATTAGTTTTCATACAAAGTGCACAAAGCGGCAACAGTGCGGCGTCGGTACCGAGATAGCTCGACGACAGGACGGCAACGTCGCAAGCTCCACGTGTTCACATTTCGCTGCTGAATAGTGCGGTGACAAGACCTGAGAGCTGATTTCATTGAATTTTCATGTTTATTGTTTGCTTAAAATGGATGATATAAACGTGGAAGAATTTATAAATGAAATTGCTTGGATCTTGTTTTAACCTAGGGCAGTGTTTTTCAATCTGTGGGTCGCGAAGCTTTACTCGAGGGGTCGCCGGCAAAAGGAAAAAGGCGAGGTTCTAACTACAATAAAAACACTATTTCAGTGAGAAGGATAGGCTTGTTTATTTTTCAAAATAAAGAAAATAATTCTCTACCCGAGAAGCATACGGATGCATGTACAAAAGGGTAAATGTTCAGAGGGCCAAAAAACTATTTTTTTTGTAACCATGGTCTCATAACTTCTTCGGATATCCAAGCTGATAGTTAACAAAAAAAGTCATTATTAAATCATATTTTAAAAACGAGCAACTAAACGAAATGTTTTAAAAACCTTTAAAATATTGTTAAAAAAAACGCTGACTTGAGTCAAACAAAAACATAGACTTGAGTCCTTCTGCTTCAAAATGAAGTGGAATGTTGTGTTATGACATTTGGTGTATTATGAAAGGATCAATGTTTGAATATTGTTTACTTCCATAGAAAGCGTAGTAATGTATAATTTGAGTCATAATACTACATAATACGTAGAATTTGAGTAATAATACCCAAAATTAGGTTAGTTAGGTTAGTTAGTTAGTCGTTAGGCTTCGAAATAATGAATTGCTGTTCCTCAATCAACATTCTACTAATTACGGATACCATTCTCCCATAACCAGAATGTCGATACTTGTCAACGCAAGTCAAAGCATTGATTTTTTTGGTATAAAACTAAATGACTTTCGGCAGTCGATACGCAATATTTAAATGCTTCTTCAAGCTTTGACTTGTAGTGTCTAAATGTACTTTTTTATATTTTATATTGTCATTGCTATTAATTTATATGTGCTCTCCCTTCACTGTCATCTCTGTTTTTTTATTCGTGTTATTATTATGTTTTTAATGGACTGCTGTCCGTAAAGTAATAAATAAATAAAAATGCAAAAACCATAAACATGCAAGTCCATTTGTACATCTTTCTGCTTCTAAGATAATTGTTGCATCAAAGGTAGTTGCATCTCCTATACATTTTTGAAAATCCTATTTTTGTTCATGATAGGATCTGTATCTTTCTGCCACTGATAAACATAATAATTTACTTCAAGTCTGCATCAAAACTCATTTCTTCAAATTTTGGACTTGCATCCGCATGCTTCTCGGGTTCAGAATTAATGTATTTAACTTGTTGTCTGTAGCTATGACCAAAGGGGGTCGCCAGAATTTTTCAACTTGTAAAGGGGTCGCATACTCAAAAAGATTGAAAAACACTGACCTAGGGTAGAGATTATGGAAACCACTAAAATTAAATGTTAATGAAAACATCGGTGATGCTCTTATACGGGGGCGTCTTTTTTGTTACCGTTTCTGTTGGATGTTTTTCAACAAGAGCACTAACAGTAATGTTTCTTCGTCAGAGTCCATGGCTAAACTGCTGTCAAATGAATTTAAAATACCAAACGACCCACGTCTAAACATCACTAGCGTACAAACGCACGGCAGTCAGATACGCTTTCAATTTAGGCGTTTGGTATCGGACTGCTACCGTACTGCAGCGGCACGGCAGCGGGTTATAACCAGCGGCACGGTAAACATGCGGCAGCGGTCTTATTTTATTTTATTTTTTTTATTTATTTATTTATTTATCTATAATAAAATATATTTACAATGGTTTTATTTGTATGCCTGTCTCACTAGGGTATACCTGTGTCGAGACAGGCGTACAGGTATATAAATGAATATAGTAATTACAAGGATATTTCAGGTAAAATACATATTATGAATAGAATTAGAACAGAAGGGTGATTGGAAGGGTGGTAAATCTTTTAAAGAGAGTTATTTTATAAATGTTGGGGATGGAGTAATGAAATAAATTCTGCCTAGTCTATTTGTAGGTTAAATTTGACAGGATTCCATTATTTTCCTTTGTTTTATATGGGTTAGGTTGTATGTGAATAGTTATTTCTGTCTATGTGTGATTTATTTTACAGATATTTGTGATAGTGTGGCGTCCAATACTTATAATCCATTTTTTAATATCTTGTTTGAATTTTGTAAAGGAGTCACTTTGTCTGATCGTAGTTGGTAGTGTATTGTATAGTTTGCAAGCTATGTATTTAGAGTGTCTTTGCCCGAAGGTGGTTTTGAAAAAAGGAGTTTGGAGAAGTTCGTTGTTTTTGGCTCGGGTATTGTGTATTGTTTGTGTAACTTTGTATGGTGTTTTGTTGTTTTTGTGTAAATTAAGTAATATGGATCTTGAGTAAAGCTGTTTTATGTCCATAACGTTGAAGGAATTGAAGATAGTATCAGTGCTGGTAGTAAGCGGCATTTTAAGAATTATTTTTATGATTAGTTTTTGTGCTTTCATGATGGGATCAAGGGCATTGGAATATGCATTACCCCAGGCTAGAATTCCGTATTCGATGTGACATTGGCACAATGAGTAATATACTGTTTTTAAAAGTTTTAGGTGAAGGAAATTGCGTGTTTGTTCTGGCATGAAACGTCTAAATTGAAAGAGCCCTTAGTGACCATGTATCTGGAATAGTCAGGAATCTACTTCCCAACCTTCGTCTTCCCCATCTCCTTCCCGGTACCAAGACAGTTGATCCCCTGACAGAATTCTCCAGCCTTAAAGAGTCCTAAATTCTCCATTCTTTAAAAATAAATATCAACTCTACTTTTGACACTAATCTTCTCATAAATGTAACACTAACAGTGATGGGGGTAGCAAATGTAAAATCACGCAATGTCCAGTGTTTTAAATAAAATATAATGTCCTCATAAACTTTCTGATTAAATTGTATTCATCGGAAGTGACCTGTCAGGTAAGCATATCATCTGTATCTATTTGTAAATAATAAAATTATATGGAGCCTCAGAATTGATGAAACAGCGCCGTTGAGGTGATTTTTCACAAAAACGGCACTCTACAAATTATCCACCAGATTTAAATGTCAGGGTTAAATTTTCCCCACAAGAAAAACTAAACCCTTTCACACATTTCCCCAAATGATCATCTAGTCAATCCAAGCTATGCAATTGTAAATAAAATACATATATAAATCCTACTGATCTCTCAATATAAATATTTAAAAAATCTTTCGTAATCCTACATGTATTTAAAACGACTGATTTTTGCATTTTTATATAAGTATAGATTCTTTGACAAATCTAATATGCCTAAATTTTGAATGAGAGAGCTAGGTATAATGCCAGTAGCCGAAATGACAAATGGTAATATTTTTATAGTTTGAGAATGCCAAATTCTTTTAATCTATCTCATTTTCTAAATCTGTATATTTTCTTATTTTTTCAGAAACAGCTTTTTGAATATTACAGGAATTTGGAATAGCTACATCAATGATATAAGTTATTTTTTTTAATCTTGTCATGTAAAACTATATCAGGCCTATTATGACTAATTGTTCTGTCTATCAGTATAGTTTTATCATAATATATTTTATAAAATTCATTTTCTAAAAATGAATTTGGTTCATATTCATAATATGGTGCTATATTACGGCAGTCTATTATTGTTATTATTATTACTAGCTCCCCGGATTTAACCCATTGACCACAAACCCCAGCACCCTGCCGGGTGTGCAACTCAGGTTAGTCCTGGGTCGATCGTGAATGACCTGATCGTCGAAACCCGCTCACGAGCCGCCAAAGATCGAGTGGGTTATTTATTCGTCAGCACCCGGGTCTCAAGACCCGCGAACTACAACACATTCCCGCACCCCGAGACTCACGACACTCTCACGACCGGTCGCCGCGTCACCGGCGCGCCGGTTGCCCATGTGGCGGGTGGCGAGACAGCAAGAACTGCGAACTGCGACGACACATTCGGTCGCCGCTTGCCGATCAACACAGACGTTTGTGACGTAACAGTATCCTGCTTTATGCCCGTGTGTCACATCATCGCGGGATTGTTTAGTATATTCGATTTTTGAATATTCAACTAGACACAGAGTCGTTTTTAATTAGAGCGTATCTTGATATTTGTTCGTTCTAGAATGCGATTTTTTCTATTTAGTAAGTAAAATAATTATTCGTAATATTCATGTTATTTTAGTTACACATAGTATCTCCTTTGCAAATGAAATTATCCCACGGTTACTTCAAGTACGTTCCCAACAATGAAGTGTTTAAAGCAATTTTATTGTTTTATTGTGGGTTTTTCGGGTCGCTTATGACTTGACCGGTCTGAGCGAAAACTGGCGCGAGAAACTCGATTATCGAGTTTCGTATTTTGTGTCGCAAAAAGAGTGGGTCTTCACGACCCGATCGTGACGCCAGTGTGTCGTGAGCGACCCGGGTCGTGTAAAATGATCGATCGACCCAGGACTAACTCAGGTACTTAACCACAAACCCCGGCGCGCTGACGGGCTAGAGTAGGTCTGCCAAAAAACGGAAACGGACATTTAAAAAAAAAAGTTTAAATGCTGTACGCTCTTTATGTAACTAAGCATTCATTTCGTAGAATTGGTAATAATATGTTTCTATTTTTTTTCCCCTGATATTTGAGTTCCATGTTTTATATACAGCCAGCCGCCATTTAATTTCTTCAAAATTGCGAGTGGTTCTAGGCTTTTGGCAGTGACCTTGAACATCCACGACTACTTTGAGGACTATCATACCAAATTATTTTATTAGTTATTACATGAATGTAAAAAACAAAAATTATTAATGCTTGATTTATAAACATTATGTTTTATTGTAACTGTGAAAAAAACTCACGAAAAAAAGAGTCCTTATTTACACATATTTAAAAAATTTAAAAAAATACATTTGTATGTTTTTTTACCTTAATGAAATATGTAAATAAATTTTTAAAAAATTAATTAATTTGAATGTATGGTTCAAAAGTTACAATAGATTTAGTACACCAATGCAGGTTTTCAATTTTTGGTACAAAATTAATTCAGTGGTGAAGGTCAATTTTTTAGCTCATTAATTCTGTGGCCAATGGGTTAACTTGATTGTGTCATGTCTTCCTCGGGTGTCCCCAACTTCTTCTACCATTAACATTCACGTTATGGACTAATTCACCTTACACTCTGGCGGCTGGTGCGGTCCAGCGGTAAGGCTCTTGACTCACAATCTGAAGGTCGCGGGATCGAATCTCGGCGTGGCAAATAAATTTCACAATCATTTAAAATAATATAAAGTGTATTTGTGGCACATTCCAGAGTGGAATATACTCTCAGTATCGCCCTGGTGTAAGACCACCATTCAGAATTGAAAGGTTGCTTGAAATGGCTTTAGCCGTGTTTAGTGACCAGATTAGAATAGCCAGGTACTTCCCTACCTTCCTCTCCACATCTCTTTCCCCTCCCCACTACTTTCAGCCTCACAACATATTTTTAGGTTCACGAAGAATGAAGGAATGATTGTTCCAAAATATAATAATAACTACGGACGGCGAACCCTGGAATATAACGTGCCAAAAATATTTAACATGTTACCAATTAATATAAAAAATTGCGATTCTACAAATAAATTCAGATATATGCTGAAACAATGGCTGCTAAATAGAGATAGTTTATATTAATTCATATGTGTTAATTGTTATAATCTGTATGGTTATAGTAATAATATTATGTAATGTTTAAATTGTAACTGAACATTAACATCCTGTTGACAAACTGCTTTATTGCAGTTTAACGGGATTGTACCTTGAAAACCAATTAAAAAAATTTAAAAAATAAAACATACCCCAATTGGGGATGCAATAGTCTCACTGGCTCCAGATGGGAGCAGTTGTGACTCTTGTGCAGTATTTATATTAAAAAACAGAAAAAACACTCCTTTCTTCATACATTCGCTCTACATGCCCAAACCATCTATCCATCAAAACATTCCAAACCATTATATTCTTTGCGATACTCTACATTTTCTACACATATGTCTCAGGGATCTTATTTCTACGGCTTTCAGTTTATTTTCATCCTATCTCTGCCAGTTCCACACCTCACTGCCATACATCAGAGTATGTATTAGCATTCCATTATGGACTGCTGGCTTCGCTTCTACAGACAATGTTTTACGCTAACCGCGTTCAGTCCTTTAATAATAAACATTAACTTACCAAAGACATTATAAGAATCCGAAGTGGGAAGAGATTTTCCAGCAATAAGGTGGTCTCCATGAAGAGCGTTTAGGTGGGCAACATCAGCCCCGTTCTCTGGAATATCCTAGAATAAATTTATACGATTAAATCGTATGCGTATGAAATTTTCAGGAGAATCTGTTTCTTGGACATTAAAGCAACTTTAAGCCAAAAATATACTAGCAAACAGTTTGTCAAATAGGAGTAGAAAACATAGGAGGGCGCCATTGTTGGTAAAATGGCAATACTAAAAATATAATCATGGTGATAATCTAAAGCTGTGTAACCTACATTTTTATTAAAAATTATATAGGCGTAAGTACTGATCTCAAAATTAGAATTGAAAGTAGGTGTATTATTATTATATCTTTGCAATTATTATATAATTGCATAGTGAAGAATAACGATATTGTAATAAGATATAAAGAACACTTTAGAAATTGCTCACATTTATTTAATATTAGCTTAAGTACCTACTAGCGTTATCCAGGCTTTGGATCATATCTCTAATTTTAGATCTGAATATATTATTTAACTCATTCGATCTAAAAGTAGTGTAACTAAACTCACCATTCTTCCTTTCTTCCTACTGTTAAATTCAAATGTATGTTAAATTAAATGAAAGCCAATCACTTTGTAAAACACAATTTTATCAAATTTATGTCATTAAGTAGGTACCTTAACAACAGTGCTTCATTGATTATTTTTTTTTAAGAACAAAAAAAATTATTTTTATATGTGGATATCATAGACTTATGAATATTAGTAGACCTGCCCTAAGTGATAAAAGTGTATTATTTCCCCCTCCCCATACCGGTTCCTTGGAACCGGCTGGGATTGAGTATGGCTTCGCGTGAATCTAAAAAATGTGACATCATCATTCTTCTGCGAGCCAGCGTCAAGCGCTCTTCGGTGCATTTTTCGAAATAACACCGCAAAAAACATGGTTTGTGTTTTGAAAACGTGTAAATATATATTATCACTCGAGATACATGGCGTGTGCTCGACGATGTTTACAGGGTGAGTAAATTATGAAACATTTGTAAAAATGTCCTAACTAAATACGGCAACAAAATATTGGAGACTGAAAATAAACAAACTTTTCTTTGCCGTATTTTCGCAAATTTGTTCAATACGCGGCGAGCAATTCGCACTCCGTAAAAAGGTCTATTCATTCAAAAGCAGAGTTTATTTTTAAGAACTAAATGGTGATATTATAATGCGAGATGCCTATATACTTTCATATTGAGTTATCGACGAATTACATATCTCCAAAGTCATCTTCCCGCTCTGCGCCCCGCTGTAGTTGTTGTCTACCCCTCACCTTTATGTTCTGGTCTACTAAGATTCAAATGTCTATGGTGTATACAGTGTTCTGTATTTTTATTGTCAATTGGTGTTGCCAGCCTACAAATTTTATAGTTCCATTTTTTATATTTCCTACTCTTATTTGACAGACTCTTCCTCTTCAAACGCAGAACTACCTTTGAAAATGTCCAAACTGCTCTAGATAATAGAGCCAAAGGATATAATCTCTTACTTATCCCTTTTGCTAAACAACTTTTGGCCAAAGAAATTTTAGACACTTTGCAAAAAAAACTATACATTGCTATACTATAAGTACTAAAGGTACGAGGGGTGGATAGGAATCTGGGAGCTGTTGTATCCAGGAGTGACGGGCGTATGAATCTATACACTGTTTTTTTTTTTTTTTTTTTTTTACATGAGCTCCACACAGGAGGCCCTGAGGAACATAATTTCCCTCAGGGCCTATGTCATCTTTATGCTCACCTATGATGCTGTGTGGAGGGTTTTTTAAGGAAAGGAAGGAGAGGAGAGTTCTGGGAAGGAAAAGGGTTTAAGGGGTGGGTAGGAATCTTGGGTTCAGTATGTCCTGGTCATCCGCCTCCAAGACCTAGACAAACCTCACCCCATGAACCCGGGCACCCCTGCTAAATCACCAAACGTAGCAAACCACTTGGGGTGACCTATGGCAGAGGTGTTGGTTATCCAATAAAGGTTCCCAGGGCGGCGGTACCCATTCCCGCCTCCCAAACACTGTGGTGCATGGCAATGCTCCGAGAGAGTCCGGTTGTCAGATGTCTCCTTCATCCAGTCTCTATCGATCCGAAGAAGGCAGACGCATCTGCCGCCGCCTGTACAAACCTCACCCCAAGAACCCGGGCACCCCTGCTAAGTCACCAAACGTGGCAAACCACTTGGGGTAACCTACAATGTCAGAGTTGTAGGCTATCTAACAAATTGACAATGAACTATTTTTAGAATGCTACTTGGCGTTTGAACTATTTTTAGTTGCTTGAATACTTGGCAATAACAAAAGCTGTGGCAGAACCTTTGCATGAGAAGCTTTTTTTTTAAGTGTTTTCATGTTAAAAAATTATATGTTTTTGAAGTGAAAACTTCTTTTGCACCGTTGTGATTTGAAACTATCACTACAGCAAACAAACTTCGAAAATCTATATACCTTTATAGACAAGCTCGCAACTTTCTTAACTTGAACCAACTCAAAACAATTTACTATGCACTATGTTAATCTCTAATCGAGTATGGTATCATAGCCTGGGGAGGAGCAAACGCTGCCGCCATTGATCCGATCTCTAAAGCCCAGAAACTAATTATAAAGATTATTCTAAAACTTCCGATCACAAGCAGTTCGGAAGAAATCTTTAGGAGAATCGGTTTTTTGGACATTAGGCAACTTTATGCCAAAAATATACTAATTTATCTATTCAAACATAGAACTGTTTTTGGCAATATCCAAACTGTTCGTGATACGAGAACCAAAGGGCAAAATCTCTTACTTATCCCTTTTGCTAAAACAACGTTTGGTCAAAGAAACTTCAGGTACTTTGCAACAAAACTTTATAATACACTTCCACTGACCATTAGACAGCACACTAATCACGTAAAATACAAAACAGATACCAAGTTTTGGATCACTACCAAAGACAGATCATATATCAACAATATTTTTAGAACCTCCTAATGCATGCTAACCCATTGGTACGATGCTGATTGTCCTTGTACTTCTACTCTAAATGTAAATAAAATTGTTGTTGTTATCCTTTATAAACTATTTTTGTTTAAATACGCCTGCTCTCAACACAGGAACTCCTAGTGAGACAGGCACAGCACAATTACCTATGTAACATAAAAAAATTAAGATCATAATAAAAAAAAAAAAAGAAACTCGATAAAACGAAAAATAGCGACACAAAAAAGAGACAAACATATGCATCTTTAGAATTTATCCTACGAGAGAATGAGATAGTAAAATCAGTCTCCTCTTTGAGTGGTGCTTCGTAGACTATCAGTATTCTCTTTGTGCGGCGCTTCATAGTCTCCCCACTCTTGTCTACTTTAGTTTTCTAAAGGTTTAACTTCTACCGCATGTGAATTGCACACTCTGTTTTTTTTTCAAATGGTATTTGCACTGTACCTGCAGATGACAAGGCACCAGGAAGTCATTCCTGGCCATGTATCGCCACTCTCCGCTGGCTATCTCCGGAACTGAAGGAAGCTCCCATTCTGGTTCCAGTTGCTCGCAGTGGAACCACACAAACACCATTCCGTCCAGTTCTCGGCTCTCCCAGGCACGAACCGCGGCGCTCTTGGGCACTAACACAAGAAACAACCAATAAGCCAACTCGCATCAACTCGCCTCTTTGAAAAGTCATTAAATTCTATGAAAAAAATTATTGAAAAATAGCCCATAAATTAATTTAACATAACTATTTGACCAATTTTTTTCATCAATATTAATGACTTTTTCAAAGGAGGTGTTGCTTTGAATTCATTCTGAGTTCAATCATCCTATACAATATAGTATTTTTTATGTAAAGAAGTGTCCATCTGATTATCAATATAATAGCAAAGTTTCAAACAAATGGCAATTTTATCAAAATACAGGTTTCTAGGTGGTAAGAAGGGTCAATAATTGTTACTGTGCTCTTTCGTAGATGGCGCTAGTTAAAAGTTTTTAATTAAAACAACATTTTTTGCAAGTTAAGTAGTAGGTACATAGTTATGCTTTAAAATATTAAAAACGAATTATTTGTTTGCCCTACTGTATATCGCAATATGAATGAGTTTTGTACGCATACAAACTCAATTATTTCAAGAAAGTAGTTTAACAATAATAATTAATATTTATACAATATTGGATTAAATCACCAATACAATATGGTATTATTTGCTCGTGAATAAACTCCGCGGGTACCTATATTATATCGCTAAAAAGGCTTTGAAAAGTTATGACTATGAGGCGGATAGTGGCGGCAAAACGTAAAATTCCAGAGCCGCTCATTATTAAAGGCAAAACAATTAAATTATCGTTATTTAACCGGTCAAATTTGTTTTAAACAGAAGTGCCCTCCTCACCATCCAATGTGTAGCTCATGCACGTGGCTAGCGAATACCACGAGAGGTTTGGTGTGAACAAATTCTCAATTTTTTATTATTTTTTACGAAATAGATTTTCAAACAGTGAATTCGTACAAACAACACTTTTGCACATACAAATATATTGGATTTTCAGTTTGGAGGTTGTGTGATATCAATTGTGTTATTTTAATGAAATATTATACCAAGTTTGTAGGAAATAAATAGAAAATTTAATAATAACGATATTCCAGTTTTGTCGCTGGCATTAGCATGCAGGTGCAGAGCGAACTACTGTGATATAGCAGACAAAATATTACGACATGCAAAAGGTTGAGTTCAAATGGAAAGGTATAAATCGATTTCAATAAAATAACATTACATCTTATACTTCTCTTTGTCCTTTTTGTGATAAAAATCACTTTACTTGACTTGCTAGCTGCGGTTTCCCTCAGCGGCGAGTCGGGCAAAATGAAATATGATATCTTTATTTGGAATATTATAAACATATGTATATAATATTATTTTCGTCTCTTTCTCTTCAATAGAAAATATAAGGAAAAGAAAAGAGATATATTATCGGCTTGTTTTCTAAGAAAACAATCTTTCCAAATCTACAGCAGGACGTGAAATGTTTTTAATACTTTGAATATTACGAAACATTATTGACAATATACCTAATTTTATTTTTCGACAGTATTTTTTAGAAATCCATTTGAAATAAGATGTGAACAGATTTGTTTTTATTTAGGTAT
Source organism: Limnephilus rhombicus (assembly GCA_929108145.2). NCBI lineage: Eukaryota > Metazoa > Arthropoda > Insecta > Trichoptera > Limnephilidae > Limnephilus > Limnephilus rhombicus. The sequence continues at coordinate 18,467,104 of OV815289.1, read as the reverse complement.
AGTCGACTCAATTTGGGAGGCGGGTATGGGTACCGCAGCCCCGGGAACCATTTAATGGATAACCAACACCTCTGCCATAGGTCACCCCAAGTGGTTCGCTACGTTTGGTGACTTAGCAGAGGTGCTAGGGTTTATGGGATGAGGTTTGTCGGTGAGGTGTGAGGTGATTGGTGTATTGGGCTACATGTCATGTCACGTATCGTATGGGTCAAATGCAAGAGGTGGTGAGGCGTGAGGAGTGTGAATGAGATTTTTGTATAAGAACCGGGAGGTGGTGTTGGGGTGAGCCATTCATATAATAATACCGCACAACAGTACCAACTGCTCCAAATTTTTTTTTTTAAATATTTTTTATTGTAAATTATTGTTATGTGAATACCGCACAAGAGTCCCAACTGCTCAAAAAATTTTTTCTAAATATTTTTTTATTGTTAAGTAAATACCGCACAAGAGTACCAGCTGCTCCAAAAAAAATTATTTTTTTAAATTTATTGTAAATTACCTCACAAACGTCCCAACTGCTCCAAAATGTTTTTTAATTTTTTTTAAATATATTTTTATTGTAAATTATTATTATGTGAATACCGCACAAGAGTTCCAACTGCTCAAAAAAAATTTTTTTTTTAAATTATTGTTATGTGTTATGTGAATACCGCACAAGAGTCCCAACAGCTCCCAAGGGAGGAAGGTTGAGGGAGTGTTGAGATGAGGTGTAGGGGGTTGCTGAGGGGGGGATCAGAGGGTGGGTGCAGGGGGGGGTGGATCAGAGGTGGTGGTGGGGGGAGGAGGTGGAAGGGGGTCAGAGAGGGGGGGGGGGAACAAACACGGGAGGCGGGTATGGGTACCGCCGCCCCAGGAACCATTATTAGATAACCAACACATCTGCCATAGGTCACCCCAAGTGGTTCGCTACGTTTGGTGACTTAGCAGGGGTACCTGGGCTCATGGAGTGAAGTTTGTCCAGGCCGGATCCGGAGAGAGTGGTTGAGGGAGTCCTTTTGACTTATACGTCCACAGCTGATGACATAGGGTCTGAGGGGAATTTTCCTCAGGGCCCCTTGTGTAGAGCTGGAATTATCTAGCCACCCCCCCCCCCACCCCCCCCCCCCCCCCTGTAAGCGAAAATATTTTGTAACACCTCACCTCAACTACAAACTCATCCTGATGTCGTGTCCTACCCAACACTAAGTCTTTGGGGTTGCTGTGTGGAGTTTTTTTTAAAGAGACCCATTGGAAACAAAGAGGGAGGAGACAAAGAGGCCAGCAAATCATTCCATAGCCGAGCTGTTGAACTCAAGAACGAGTCGTTGGAACGAACCGTTCTCATGTGACTCGACTCGTTCTCATAACTCGTTCTCACTCGACAAATGTCGGGCGCGTAAATTTTAAAATTATTTTAAATAATATATGACATATTTTCGGCGCGTTTCAGAGTGGAAGAGACTCTCAGCATCACCCTGGTGTGAGACAACCATTCAGAATATAAGCGTTGCTTGAAATGACTTTGGCCGTGTTTGGTGACCTGATCTGAATGGCCATGTAATTCCCAACCTTCCTCTTCCAACTTCCAGCCCCAGCAATTGGGATTCTTGTGCGGTATTCACATAAACAAATGTTTTTAATTTTTTATTGTTGTACTTTCACTCCACACAGAAGGTCCCGAGGAAAATAATTTTTCTTCAGAGTCTATGTCATCTATGGTGATGTTGTGTGGATGGTTTTTTTTAGGGAGAAGAAGGGCCTTGAAGAGATCTATGTTGAAGAAGGGAGGAAACACAGAAGCCAGCAATCATTCGACAGCTGAGCTCAAGAACTCGAGAACTTGAACAAGCCATAGAAATGATATTCTCATGCGACATAAAAGTCAACCATGCACAAATGTTGGGTGCCCGATTGGTGTGTTTCCCAATTATGCAACGGTGCCGAAGGGATCACAAACGCTAGTTCCTTGGAGCATCTTCCATTGAAATACCGGTAGAACACGGACAGCATTCCTAACTGATGCCAGTGCTCTAAAGATGAAGGGATCCAGTTGTAATCGGGGAAGCTATCAAACGGACTGCCCGTTTTTGCGCAGAGTCATGGTCTTTTTTTAAAATTATTTTGGGACTCCAGACCAGAGGTGGCTGCCAAATTGAACAGTTGGGCGCACTTGTGATTTGTACAGGGTCAGCAGTTAAAGTATATCTGCAAAACAAACCGTTCCGAGAAAACTTTGCACGTCATGTATTTATTATAAGTCAATAAAATTTTATTTCCGACAACGTACTCAACTTGCTAAAACTGTGAAGTAATTTAAAACAACTATTTAATAGGTACCTACGCGTTTTTTGCGTGTTTAAAAATTAAGTTATGTCTTCCCTAGAGTTCGGCTCTGTAAAAGCCTCCACTTTGCCGCCTCCTAGTTATGACGAATCGATCAGAGATGTCGGTAACATTCGGTTTTCTTGAAGAAATCCAGTAAATTTGTAAGTCTTTCTTGAAAGATTTACAAATTTAGTCCCGGTTAGACGAGAGGTTCTGGGGGGTTCGAGTCCCAGTTGCGACTATTATTTTTTTTCTATTTTTCTGTCTTGTTCTCTTTCATATTTTCGTTTAGATTATTATTGTTATCTTCTTCTTCAAAAATAAAATTTATTTGCCCACGTCGGGATTCAATCCCGTGACCTTCGGATTGCGAGTCAAGAGCCTTACCGCTAGACCTTGCCGGCCGTCCGATGTCTCGTATAAAGAGGTTTTTTGTTTTTACCTGAGTCCACACCGGGGATAGCGACGCACTTGCCAGAGGGTCCGCTGAACCTCCAGCGATGGAAGGGACACTCGAGGCAGTCCCCGCGCACAGACCCTCCCGCGGCCATGTTGGCTCCCAGGTGCGGGCAGTGCGCGTCCAGCGCGTGCACCGTCCCGCCCTCTCCTCTGAACACTGCTAGAGATTCACCTGGAAACGAGAAACACTATCAAATTTATTTTTTGAAGCTTTAACCACTCAAGATAATTTGTTTCTTTTCGGAACTACCTACTCATAAAGGTCTCATAGAAATCATTGTATCTCTCTTACTATCATGGTTAGAAATATGATCTAAAATCTAAACGGTTTCAGAAAGAAAAAAAAACGAGTGTGCTTTAGACCACACGACTGAAGTAAAACTTTACTGACTTATATCTCACTCTCAACTTCCGTTTGCTTCGCCCGATCGTTCGCCTCACCACCAGCATTCACCAGCTTAGGTACTCCTCAAGTCAAGCTTGCGTAAAGGCCTGACCGTTCGCCTCGTCCGATCACCCTTTTCGTAACGCTCTCGACACGCATTCACCAGCTTACTCCCCAAGTCAAGCGTGCGTAAAGGTCTGACCGTTCGCCTCGCCCGATCACACTTTTCGTAACGCTCTCGTCACGAATTCACCAGCTTACTCCCCAAGTCAAGCGTGCGTAAAGGCCTGGCCGTAGGCCTCGCCCGATCACGCTTTTTGTAACGCTCTCGTCACACATTCACCAGCTTACTCCCCAAGTCAACCGTGCGTAAAGGCCTGACCTTTCGCCTCGCCCGATCACACTTTTCGTAACGCTCTCGACACGCATTCACCAGCTTACTCCCCAAGTCAAGCGTGCGTAAAGGTCTGACCGTTCGCCTCGCCCATCACACTTTTCGTAACGCTCTCGTCACGCATTCACCAGCTTACTCCCCAAGTCAAGCTTGCGTAAAGGCCTGACCGTTCGCCTCGCCCGATCACACTTTTCGTAACGATCTCGTCACGCATTCACCAGCTTACTCCCCAAGTCAAGCGTGCGTAAAGGTCTGACCGTTCGCCTCGCCCGATCACAGTTTTCGTAACGCTCTCGTTACGCATTCACCAGCTTACTCCCCAAGTCAAGCGTGCGTAAAATTAGTTCTAATATCATACTGTAGCAAATTTAGTCTACTTTACAAACGTCGAAAGAAAGTTTTTTCAAAAACTAGTATTTTAGGGTTATAATCGCAAAAATTTGAAAAAAAACGATTTTTTCCCGGTTTTTTCGATTTTTGACAATGTTGCGTTCGGCGCTCGAGGTCTCTCTCAAACTTGGATTATTCATTAGGCCAACATCATAAACAAGTCTGCAAAAAATCAGAACTACCGGATTTGACGCATGCTGTGATATATAAAGTTACTGGACTAAAAATTATCTGTGACAATTTTAATTGGCTTACTAGAATTCTTTCTTATGAAATCATTTACAAAATAACTAAAAATCACTTTTCCGCTTCAAATCGTGACCTTTAGACTCCGTTTGCCAAGCGATTTTAATGCTAATTACCTATATTTGTGGCGATAGAAGGCACATTAAGAATACATATATTTTTGCTTGTGTCTTCCCCTCAAGGACAATTTAAATAATTTCATGATAAGGTCGATGTAATAAATATTTTACACTTTTTCATAATTAGTTTGACATTTTGCACTGAATTTACGTAAATTATCAAATTTTGAAGAAATACTTTATTTTTAAAGTATTGCACTTTTATTTTAATGCTTATTTTTTTTGTTTGACAAGCCCCCAAAGGGCACACAAACTCCAATAGCTCGGAGGGCTTTGAAGCGCGTGCCACCTTTTACAATTTTTATTCAAATATCCATTTTTCATGTATATTAAATATGGTACCTATTTAAAATATCTAAAATTCTTGATTCGATTCAAACTTTTAGGGGAGTACCTACTTTAAATAAATTTATCAACTTAAAGATTTTCAAAAATAGAATCCTGATTTAATAATCATTGTGTTGCAAAATTTCATTCTCAAACACGCGAACTGTCAAACGTGCGATAGTCGTTAGGTTTTCTGAAATTATCCAATTTTCTTAATTTTCCTCTCCGTAAGAACCATCCTCGTACCTCAAGGAATATTCTAAAATAAGAATTAGCGAAATCGGTTCAGCTGCTCTTGAGATTTGCGCTTAGCAACACATTCAGCTATTCATTTTTTTATATAAGATGAGAAAGGCATTGTTAGTGCCAAATCTCCTAATAGGTGGCGTCGAAATTATTTTTAGTCTGTGATAGTTCTTCAGATAGTTCTAATTAAATTGAAGAAAAATAAGATTTGATGGTACTCACCAAAAGCGTGTATTTCCTTGACTTCTCCATCCTTCAGTTCTGAGGACTCCACCACTCCGTACCAGCCATTAGGGTAAGCGGGGGGTAACTTCTGGCCTATCTTCCTCAGAGTCCTTGACAGATTTACCATATCCTTTCTCTGGTCAGCCGCCCTGGGAAGGTCTAAATCCTGAAATAATTAAGTTCGCAGCCATTGTTCAAAAAGTTATGTTATAGCCAGTGGCGGCCAGCTCTAAGGTGCGGAGGAGCGCCGCACTCCCATAATTTCTGGTTATCTAAAAATTCCCGAGCGCCAAAAAAAACATACTTATTTCCGACACGTCTCATCACCAATGCATACATCATAGTTCATAGTACCTATAGGTGCCTGCTGGACTGCGCGCGTAACAAAGCAGATCGTTGTGTGCCTATCTTCAGTTTGGTGGTTCATTTCGCAAATCGATCACAGGAGTTCTTCCATAATTCTTTACTGAGGCAAAATCGTAGGTAGGTTGAATGCTTTGCAAATTTTACGAAACTTGGACGGCGCCCGAAAAATTTCCACCACATCAAAAGGAACGGTTCGATCTGTAGCATGTTAAACGGGGACACATTTGTGTCATATTATTATCCATGTCGTGTCTTTATTTTAATGTCTACTCTTTTTCATTCAATGTTTTACTCAACATCGACCAACGACAGCGTAACAACATAACAATGCCGACATTTGTTATGACAGTATATATTCATTCGAGTTTCGGAGCGTTAGGAAGACTTTCGGATGTGTGGATAAACTGAATTTTTTTTTCTATTTTCTGAACTCGATTTTCGACCCAGAGTATCTCCATACATTTTCTAGGTAAGTTTAAATTAAGGAATGAATTCTTATTGAATTTACGATCGCGGCGACTTTACAAATACTGATGGATCAATATTTATTTTATAACTCTTTTTCTCTTCTTTAACAATGTATTGCATGCACTCAGAGACAATGGAGGATCGACCTAATTTACAAATAGGTATGATTTTTTCATAATTGAATTTATTTTAATTAGAGTAGGTAGGTCCAAGTTTTATGGGATATCTCTATGAGATGTGTGGGATTGCACTCACCTCCCCACATCCTGAAATAAAGATTATTATTATTATTTTTATTTTAGCGCACCACCAATTTTTATGAGCACCAGCCGCCACTGGTTATAGCAGGGTAATTACATGAAATCAATCCATGCTTTTCTTCTGTAAACACAATGAGTCTATATTGGGTACAATCAATTTATTTTATTTTTATTTTATTTATTTTAGAGAAAGTTGACAGCAAATCAGAGATTACAAAATAATACAATAATAAGATGTTAATTATGCCAATTATGAACTTTCCACTGATGATAACTAATGACAAAGTGTGACATTGTAAGGGTATTTTCTTAATTAATTTATTTTTTAGTTACAATATATAAAAAAGGGGGGGGGGGGGGAGGAACATAGGAATAGGATTAAGAGGCAAAGGACGGGAATATATAGGGATTGAACTTTGTAGTTTGAGTCATGTTGCTTGGTGAGTTTTCGTTTTATGTTACGTAAAGTCGAGTTAAAAATGTCAATGTGGTACGTGTGTTACAAATGTCAATGTGTTATAAATAGTCAGTTCAATAATCGTAAAAACAGTAGTAATTTAACAGTACACACCATAACAGTAGCTTTATGGCTATTATTAGTGTTGCAACAGAACTCTGCTTCCGCTTCCGCTTCTGCAGAAGTTCCGCAAGTTTTTTCACTTCCGTTTCCGTTTCTGGTTCATCTCTACATTTTATAAATTAAAGTCCTCCGCGTCGTCTGTCTGTCTGTCTGTTCGCAATAAACTCAAAAACTTTTGAACGGATTTTCATGCTGTTTTCACCAATAGATAGAGTGATTCGTGGGGGAGGTTTAGATATATAAATTGTAAGGTTTATGTGTATATTGGTTGAAAAATAACGATAATTGTTAGAATCGTCGGAAAAAGTCAAGCCGCCTGGGAGCTTTCATCGAAAACACTGCCTAATCCCTTTGGGATATAACAAAAAAATGCACGGTGGGATATTCCTCTTTTATAGATCTAGAAAAAAGTCCGCGATGGCATATATCTATCTTTTACGGATAGCTTACTATCTTCCCTTCTCTACATCTCCACATATTATATATTAAAGTCCTCCGCGTCGGCTATCTGTCATCTGTTGACGAATATCTACAGCTCAAACTGTTGACTAATATCTATGAGAACCAAAGTGTTGACGAATATCTACAGCTCAAATTGCTGACTAATATCTATGAGAACCAAAGTGTTGAAGAATATCTACAGCTCAAACTGCTGACTAATATCTATGAGAACCAAAGTGTTGACGAATATCTACAGCACTGGCAGAGGTTGGATTTGCAATTATGTATAGCATATTGGAATAACGTAATATTTTTGTTATTAGTTTTTGGGGTCACTCCTTCTTTAGCCAAATGGTAGCGCAACACGGCATAATACCCCAAACAAACAAACTAATAACAAAAATATTTTTGGCCGAGAAAATCAAAAATCGTATCTAACGTAATGCCTATTGCATATGCAGTTTAAAAAACTTAATTTATGTAAGTATGTATGTAAAAATCTCTAATATCGGACTATTGGACACATTTAGCTGATTAGTCCAACCTACGCTCTGTAGATATTAGTTCAACCTACGCTCTGTAGATATTATTAGTCAACACTGGGACCATCATAGATATTCGTCCGACCTTAGCTCTGTAGATATTAGTCAACACTCTGAAGTTCGTAGATATTAGTTCAACATATGAGCTGTAGATATTCGTCCGACATACAGGCTGTAGATATTAGTATCTGGAGTCCGCCGGGATTCGATCCGGCGTCCTTGGGATTGTGAATCAAAAGCCTTACCCTTCGATCACGGAGGCGGTCGAAAAATGATAACATTCAACTGTTGATTTCCCAAGGAATAATAAATAAATCACTGATTTATAAGGTCTGGTTCGAAAGAAAATTGATAGGTAGATATTCAAAGCTAATATTATTATTTGCTACCGGTAAATAATAAATGGCAGAATTGCATTTTGACATTGGCCTTTAGACATGCCATTTGCTACAAATTCTCAGAAAAAAATCAATATTTGAAATATTTTTTCGATATGATTTCGTTTGATGCATTTTTATCATTCTTTATTATCACCCTGGTCTAAGACCACTATTCTCATAGACATCCAAATTTAATATACGAGAAGATACAGATGAGGGGTAAAACCAAACTATGGGGGACGAAGAGGGGAAAGATGACTGATTCGTTAAAAAATCAATCTATATAGGCATCTTGCATTATAATATCACCATTTAGTTCTTAAAAGCGATTCTGCTTTTCATTAAAATGAATAGACCTTTTTACATAGGAGCGCGAATTGCTGGCCACGCAATTAACATATTTGCGAAGTCCAAATACTGCAAAGTAAAGTTCGCCACTTTTCACAGACGAATATTTTGTTGCCGTATTTAGTTAGGACACTTTTACAAATGTATCATAATTTACTTACCCCTGTAACCAGCGCCAGCGACGAGCACACTGGAGAACCGCCCACATTCGTTATGATCGACATATTTTAGGGTATAATGTATAACACAAGCTACGTTATTTGCCGTGTTATTTCGTAAAATGTACGATGTGAGCTTGACGCTGGTCCGGACAAGAATGTTGACGTCACATTTTTTAGATTCAAGCGAGGCTCTCGTAAGCCCAGCCGGTTCCATGGAACCGGTATGGGGAGGGGGAAATAATACACTTTTATCACTTATGGCAGGTCTATACATATATATTCATATGTCTATGACCATTCTGGATTGAAAATTTGCTTAAAACGACTTTAGCCGTGTTTTGCGATCAGATCTGAATAGCCAGGTACTACCCCACCTTTCTCTTATTCATCTCCTCCCTCCCCCACTTACCTTAAGCCTCACATTGTGTATATACATATTATCTCATAATTGGGATGCAATAATCTCACTGGCTCCAGACGGGAGCAGTAAAAAAAGAAGGTTAGATTATGATAAATGAGGTCAATTTTTTAATAAGAAAAACTCTATTTTTATAACTTTTGAAGGTTATTCCCATCAATGTAATATATCATTGAAGAAGAAGATAACAATAATATCTAATCTAAACGAAAATATGAAAGAGAACAACACCCAGAAAAATAGACAAAGACAGTGGTCGCAACTGGAACTCGAACCCAGACCTCTCGTCTAACCGGGCATGTCTAGTATTAGGGTTGCTGCCCGTAATATGGAAAAATAATTAGTTGAAGATAATATTGTTAATTATTGTTAATTTCAGCGCCCTTGAGGTGATTTTTCACAAAAACGGCGCTATATAAATCATCCAAATATTATTCTTCAGACTTTATGCCCGGCTTAAATCTTCCCCACAGGAAAAACTAAACCCTTTCACACACTTTTCCACAAATGATCATTTAGTCAATTCACGCCATTCAATTGAACTATATAAGTATATTAAATATCTACAAAACAATACAAGAACAACATGTCAACCTACCAGAGACCAAATGGGAAAATAATTCACCGACTCCAGATATTTTCATATCAGAGGGTTCGGCTCGGTGGAACTCCTAATTGGACCTATAAATACTACTGATCCCTCAATATAAATATTAAAAAAATCCTACATGTATTTAAAATGACTGATTTTTGCATTTTTATATATAAATTCTTTGACAAATCTAATATGCCTAAATTTTGAATTAGAGACCTAGGTATAATGCCAGTAGCCGAAATAACAAATGGTAATATTTTTATTGTCTGAGAATGCCAAACTCTTTAAACGTCCATTAATCACGTGATGTTTTTTAGCAACTTTTTAACCCCCCCCCCCCTTGGTGATATGTGTGAGGTTTTAGACTAACCCCCCCCCCCCAAAATCACGTGTATTTTTTTTTAGTGAAAAGTTTATTGAAATTTTCAGAATATTATCACGAAAAATAAATACACGTGATATCTCATTATATTCCCCCCCCCCCATCGTGATATATCGTGATTTTTTCCGACCCCCCCCCCCTTTCGAGCCTCACGTGATTAATGGACGACCCCTAATCTGAATATTTTATTATTTTTTCAGAAACAGATTTCTGAATATTACCGGAATTTGGAATAGCGACATCAATGATATAAGTTATTTTTTTGTCTACTATTTTTTATCTACGATTATTTTCATTTAAAAATTTTGAAATATGAAACTGACAGATACGACGGTTTTGACAGAAGGTAGCAATAACGAAATTAGTTAACGCGCACGTCCCGGTTAGACAAGAGGTCTGGGTTCGAGTCCCAGTTGCGACCATTTTTCTGTCTTGTTCTCTTTCATATTTTCGTTTAGATTACTATTGTTATCATCTTCTTCAATGATAAATTAGGTCAGATTGGATACAAAATTAGGTCAGATTATATAGGTAAAGAGCGTTACATACACGGTGTCCCGAAATTAGAGAGACAATAAACAACTAATGGTTTTATTTTTGTTGTGACCTATTTTTTTTTCAAAACTGACCTAAAAAAAATTAACTTTCGAATCGATTTACTCGAAAACAAAAGCTCAAATCAAAAAAGGTATTTCACAAAATTCACTGAAAACGTGTTGTAGATTCACTAGTTTCTCGCTTGTATCACCATGTATAATACTGTACATTATACATGGTGATACAATTTGTGATTGTGATGTGATTTTGTTGGAAGGTCTAAATAATAAAATCTAAATAAACGGAATAATTCTGAACACATCCGAAAACTAAAAGCTGTTTTTGAATGCTGATAAAATACGCTTTCAAATTTATAATTCGACTAGCTGAAGTCCCCGGCGATGCCCGGGCTTTACAAAGAGTTTTTGAAATAAAATGTAGATAGTGACCTTCCTTTGCATACAAATCAAATCCACTCCGCCCGCTTGCCAGCCCGCTCGTCCACCACATGTAGACATTCTCTTTTATAATATTACATTAGAATTTACACAAAACCTTGACAAATTATATACTTAAAAACCTTTCTCATGAATCACTCTGTATTGGTGAAAACCGCATGATAATCCGTTCATTAGTTTTTGAGTTTATCGCAAACAGACGGAGCAGATGACCTTAATTTATAATATGTAGAGAAATAAACATATATAATTTTTTAATATATAAAAATTAGCAAACATAAAAAGTTTTTTTTAAATAACGAAAAAAATAAGAAAATTCACTTGTTTTGTTAAAAAACGTCATCATCATCTCACTTTTTTGTCGTTTCATAATAAAATAATGATTAGTTAAAGTAATTAATAAAAAATTTTCAGTTTAATTTTTTTTTGAAATTTTGGATGCATAAAGGTGTACATTTTTATTTTATGCGGTTAACTTTTATATTTGAATATAAAGCATGGTGTTTTTCTCTTTCTTACGCCGTGTACATCATATTTCTAACCATGCTAGTAAGGGAGTCACAACGATTTCCTTGAGAACTATATGAGTTTTTCCGAAAAGTGAACAAATTAACGTGAGGGGTTAAAAAAATGTGTTATTTTTATTTACCTGAATATAGCTAAAAGGCACGTAGACTTTCTTGTATATAAACACGACTGTCACAACAATCAGGAACAAACTGAAGACCCCCAGTCCAAGAAACTGTGCAATTGACGACAGCGCGCTGCAGATTAGGACAATGCAGGTCACCACTAGGTCAACCAGCCTCTTCAAGGTTAAAAATTGATCTGAGGACAACAGTTGACCTGAGGCCAATGTTGCCCAGATGGTGGAACCCCTATCTTCGCCTGCAGTCAACACGGAACAGGCAGGAAGTTCGAAGAAGTTGGTGATGCATTTTTGTATGCAGGTCATGTTTGGATTCCCCTCGTCTGTCATATTGATGTTTCTGTAAAAAAAAAAAAGTATTTAATTCTATGTACATAAGTTGTGTTGTATCCGGCGTTGCTCGGGGCTATAAATGATTGGGAGTAAATTTTGGGGTGTAATTTTAGTGTGCCTGAAAATTGGGGGCATTTTTAAAGCGTGATTAATTTATAATATAAAAATGAATAGCTGAATGTGTTGCTAAGCGCAACACTTTAGAACGGCTGCACCAAATTGGATAATTCTTTTTTTTTGTGTGTTCATTATTGTCAGGATAAGATTTTTATAAAACTTCAGGTGAGCTCTGGCATTATGAAATTTGTATAAAAAATTGCTATTGGTGGCACGCGAGGAAGCGGCTATTGCTATGGAAAGCGGGTGGGAGGAAGAGATGGGGGAGGGGAACCAGGGAGGGGGGGAGGGGAACCTGGGAGGGAGGAGGCGAACTCGGGAGGGGAGTTCGCGGGACGGGGGAAGGGGGAGGGAGTGGAGTGGGGAGAGGGAAGGTGGAGGTGACGGAGTGGGAACGCGAGAGGGAAAGAGGACGCAGGAGAAGAAGGGGAGGCGGAAGAGGAACGGGATAAATGGGAAAAGACACTCAGGGAGAAACAATTTCTTTATTAAATGGCATAGCAACGCATGCCGGGGACCAGCTAGTATTATTATAGAAAAATGAAACTTTTTAAGTATTCGTTTCACTTGATCGTGCCAAGTCCTAAGTCTTCCTGGTGCGTCTTCGACTTCTTCTACCATTCACTTCCTTACACTCATATCTACATTCTCTTTTCATAAAGGAGACCCTGAGAAAAAAATCAATCAGGGCCTATTTAATCTTTAGGGATGCTGTGTGGAGGTATGAAAAAGGTATGTGGAGTAAGTAGGAATCTGTGTCTAGGAGTGACGGACGGATGAATCCTTCCCTTCCACCGTGATACAAGACGTTGGGTCGAGAGAGTCCTGCTGGAGACTCTTTTGTCTCATCAGTCGACTCACTTTATCGCGCCATGTAGAAACCTTCGCGGGCATGTGTACATCAAATCCTCTAAGATTCGTCGCAATCAGATGAACGGTTGGCAACGTATAATTTCATGATGCCAGAACTCACTATTAAGAGTGGCCGAAAACTTCTTTGAAAGCCTCAATATGTGTATTGCTCGCCAAGGCCGCCCATGCCAGACGACAGCATTTTAAAAATATCTCAAAAACGGCATCATTTCCCCGACCTAACAGCACCCACCCCTCCCCTTTGCTCGGTCTGTGGGGCCTTCAGTGATTTTTTGAAACTAGTAACTCCTCTCTGCCCCACCCTGTATATAGAAACCTTCGTGGACGTGCTCACAACAACTCACCAAAGTTACATCGCAATCGGATGAACGGTTAATAAAGCATAATTTCATGATGCCAGAACTCACTAATTTATATAGAAACCGTCGCTGGCATACGCACATTAAATCCCCAAAGTTTAATCACAATCGGATGAACGGTTAGCAACGCAGAATTCATGATGCCAGAACTTACTATTGTATGTTTATATAGAAACCATCGCGGGCATGCACACATCAAATCCCAAAAGTTACATCGCAATCTGACCAATGGTTTAGCAACGCACAGGCATCTCATATATATACAAATCCATTAACATACATATTTTAATTTTTATACTCGTACATCTAGATATTACGTAAGTGTTTTAATAACCTAAGCTCGTTAGTTTACCGCTAATAAATTTATACACAATATAAATAAAATAAAATGACCGTTCCGGACTCTGAACTCTCGTAATTAATATTAATGTTTGTTTTATTAGCGCTATAAAAATTAACACACTATTGGCTTCTTCGTTTTAATTATAAAAAATATTACGTTGAATAAAAACATCGCAAATATATTTTTCACAAATTGCTTCGTTTTCAAAACAAGGTGTCCGGGGGTAAAGTGCACAAACTTCGGGAGGTAATTCTTCTTTACGTGACAAGGCAAAAAAATGTTTAAATAATGAGTATTTTTTGTTATTTGGAATTCCCAATATCAAATTCATATTGACCGTATTGAAAACATCCTTAAGAATATACAAAACATCCGTCATAACGTTTTAGTAATTTGTTTAACCCCTCAAGCCTTGGGCATATTTCCGAACTGAAGCACAAGATAAGGTTTCTAAGCAAACTGTATGTAGTAGATATAGAAGTCGCGACTCAAGTAAACTAAACTATGTCACCAACTATGATTCTTACCCTTACCATCCTTTCGCCCCTCAGTTCTCGACGATCTTTAGTCATAAGGTCAAACTATTTCCACTCTACAATAAAATTCATATAAATGGAACATTTCTAAACATATTCAAAAACTCAAAACTGTTTTAGAAAGGTGATAAAGTACAGTTTTGAATTTTATAAATCAAAATAAAAACGTAATTTTTAAGTACAAAAATTTTGCATGCAATTATTGCAATTAATTAATTATGCAAATTATTGATAATGAAAAAATAAATAAAAACATATGCATATTTTATTAGATAAATGTATTATAAATATTTCGTTGACCTTATTTTTTTAATTAAATAATTTATAATATTTAAATTAATTAAATAATATTTATATTTTTTAATGTAGCTATTACTTTGTGGTTATCCATTATAGAAAAATGCAACAATATAACTTTGTAAAAACTACTTATATAGTGTGCAAATCCGACCGGTTTCGGAACAAACGTTCCTTCGTCAACAACAACGGCTCCACCCCCTACCATAATAAAACATTGTTCGAAACTGTCAAATTAGTATAAGCTTTCCCTGACGAAGGAACGTTTGTTGGGATTTGCACACTATATAAGTGGTTTTTACAAAGTTATATTGTTGCATTTTTCTAAATAATATTTTATAAATTAAAGTCCCCCGCGTCGTCTGTCTGTCTGTTCGCGATAAACTCGAAAACTACTAAACGGATTTTCATGCTGTTTTCACCAACGGATAGAGTGTTTCGTGAGGAAGGTTTAGGTTTATAATTTGTCAAGGATTTGTGTAAATTGGTTGAAACATAACGATAAATGTTAGAAGTGTCGGAAAAAGTCAAGCCGCCTGGTAGCTTTCATCGAAAACGCTGCCTTATCCTTTTGGGATATGTATAACAAAACAATGCATGGTGGGATATTCCTCTTTTATAGATATACAAAAAAGTCCTCGAAGGCATATATCTATCTTTTACGGATAGCTTACTATACCCATTCAATCTTCTAAAAAAATGGTCACGTACATTGCGGTAATTGAAAAGTTATTTAGACGGATACAGTATTAATCCTTTATTAACTTAAATACGTTACCCCAAGCATTTCATGCGCATTATTATAATCTTTCACACCATCTCTAAGTATTATAAATTAAAGTCCTCCGCGGCATCTGTCTGTCTCTTTGCGATAAATTCAAAGACGGCGGTGGTTATAAAGGTTGGATAACCATCCAGTTGATGACGTTGTGTTTTATTAGCCACAGCAACGCGTGGCCGGGTCAGCTAGTAATTAATAAAAAATTACATAAAGGTGTACTATAATTATTTTGCGGTTAAATTTAAGGCGGGTATGGCTAAAAACCAAACGTAGCAAAATATACTGATATCACAGCATTAAAATATTTATAAAATCCCATAGCATTTGAACACCAGAAATCGGTATATTTGATCTATCCACAATGCTGTTATTTTAAAATATATCTCATATTTCTAAAAACGAATTCTTTCGAATCGTAAAAAACATTTACAGTGTGGTTAAAAAATGTAATAAAATTTAATCAATTTTTTCGATTATGTTTTATGTTAAAGTTAAAGAATATGAATAGCAATCAGTTTGGGAGGCGGGAGTGGGTACCGCCACCCCGGGAACCTTTATTGGATAACCAAACCCTCTGCCATAGATCGCCCCGTGTAACGCCTTTTGAATATAATGTTGTGATGTTTTCTCTTTGATGAATGTTTGATCTTTCTAACACCTTTTAGATCATATTTCATATTTCCCACCATGATATTAAGGGAGACACAACGATTTCTATAAGACCTATATGAGTTGTTCGGTCAAATAGCCAGAGAGGTTTCAGTTGTTGGTGCATGGGTAAATATCGTAAAATATTCCTGTGTAATGTAACATTATTCAACGAACATATAATTTTAAAAATTGAGACTACTTTCAATTTGGGCGGCGGGTATGGGAATCACCGCCCAAGGTACCATTTATTGGATAACCAACACTCCTGCCATAAGTCACCCCAAGTGGTTTGCTATGACTACGGTGACTTAGCAGGGGTTCATGGTGTGAAGTTTTGGTCTTGGCGGCGGATGCGTTTGCCCACTTACAGCGTGGCAGACCGAATCAGGAGATACTGGTTGAAGGAGACCTTTTGACCTTTCCAGCAGGACTCTCTCGGGATATCGCCTTACATCGCAGTGGGAGGGATGGATTCATACGTCCGCACTTCTAGATACTCTAACCCCAGATTCCTACTCACCCCTTATACTCTTTTTCTTCCAAAACTACCTCACATAAAAAGATCCTCCACACAGCATGCCCAAAGATGGCGTAGGCCCCCGGAGAATGTTTTTTCCTCAGGGCCTACCCAGTACCGGATCATCCCCAAGGCAGAGTAGGCAACTGCCTAGGGGCCCCGCATCGGCTAGGGGCCCCGCGAGAAAAAATGACTTGCTTCAAAGTGAGCAACGAAGTTTCGGAAAAAGTCAGCTTTTAAGATGTTTAAATTTTTTTTATTACGATCATTTAAAAGTTAATAACATTAGGTACACGCATTAAAGAAAACAAAAAATTATAATAATTAGGTTATAACCCAATGAATAATATTTATAATCCAATAAATATATAAGTTATAACCTAATAAATAAATAAATAACAATTCGTATAAAAAAAAAACTAACGTTCAGATCATGCACAAATAATAAATAAAAAGTCTATAATTAAAAGAAATATATAAAAACAGTTGTATTTTATTTTTCTTTCATTCTATTATTTTTCGATTATTTTTTTTTATTTTTGGCAGCATTTTGAAGTGAAAAACGCGATTTTTGATAAAAAAATTTCGATGAATTTGGTATGATAAAATGTAAAAGAAAACTCCCTCTGACTAGCACGAGGGCCGGTCCCTTGAAACGCTGTACTTTCGTTAGTTTTGCTCCGATTTACTTGAAATTTTGACACAATACTCAATATAGATACTGACATGTTTTACATTCAGAAAAAAAATCAAAAAAAGTTTTTGAACCTTACCCCCCTCCCCTCCCTCTTTAAAGCCTTGTTAAGGATTTGATCAAGGGAACAAGGAGGCGTTTGGAGGCCCCTTCCACCCCCCTCCCCCCCGTTAGTCCACCATTGGTAAAGGGGCCCCGACATGGTTAATCCGGCCCTGGGCCTACCGTGCGAACTCATTTACAAAGATAATTTGTGAAGCAAATCCGAAATTTTCACACTTGAAATCTGTAATTACCTTCAAAATATTATATCATTTATTTATAAAATTGATTATTAAGCGAATTTTTTAAGCAATTAACGTCAATTTGAATAATCTTCTACCTTTGATGTGCGTTGTGATAACATACTGTGCAATAAACTATGCACGGTATCTGGAAACTAATGGTATAAGCTGGAAGTTGGTGAATCTAAATCACCTTATTTTAATTCGATTTTGTAACTAGCTTTTCAATTTGGGAGGCGGGAATGGGTACCGCCGCCCCGGGAACCTTTATTGGATAACCAACACCTCTGCCACAGATCACCCCAAGTGGTTCGCTACGTTTGGTGATTTAGCAGGGGTGCCCGGGTCCATGGGGTGAGGTTTGTCTAGGTCTTGGAGGCGGATGACCTGGACACACTGAACCCCATATTCCTACCCACCCCTTAAACCCCTTTCCTTCCCAGAACTCTCCTCTCCTTCATTTCCTTTAAAAAAAACCTCCACACAGCATCCCCAAAGATGACATAGGCCCTGAGGGAAATTATTTACCTCTGGGCCTCCTGTGTGGAGCTCATGTAAAAAAAAAACTAGAAACTCACTAACCATAACGCCGTTTCACCGCAGGGGTAGGCAGAGAGGACGGCCCACTAAACATCCCGGTCTTGGCACACATTCCTTGCCTCGTTTACATTCATACAACGTCTCATACATTCTCTTCTATTATTCTCACTCTTGACATGGCCCGACTCAAGTATCTGATTCACTTGGTCGTGCCATGTCTTTCTTGGGCGTCCTCGACTTCTTCTACCATTCACATTTGTGTCATATATTCTCCTAACACTCCTTTCCTCGTTCATTCGCTCTACATGCCCAAACCATCAGAGCGTTCCTTTCTTGATCTTACTCATTACGCACATTATAATATACTAGCAGACCCGGCCACACGTTGCTGTGGCTAACGAAACACAATGCCATTACCCAACCTTTATAAAATCCACACCACCTGCCCGCTGCCTTTTTTTTTTTTTTTTACAGTGAATACCGCACAAGAATCTCAACTGCTCCCGTCTGGAGCCAGTGAGACTATGGCATCCCCAATTGGGGTATGTTGTGAGGCTGAAGGTAGTGGGGAGGGGAAGGAGGTGGGGAAGAGGAAGGTTGGGAAGTACCTGGCTATTCAGATCTGGTCACCAAACACGGCTAAAGCCATTTTCAAGCAACGTTTCAATTCTGAATGGTGGTCTTACACCAGGGCAATACTAATAGTATCTTCCACTCTGGAACATGCCGCAAATATACTATATATTATTTTAAATGAATTAATTGTGAAATAACACAAATTAATCAAATACAATTTATTTGCGCATGCCGGGTTCGAACCCGCGACCTCCGGATTGTGAGTCAAGAGTCTTACCCACTGGACTACGGAGGTCGTGCCTGAATTGAATATTTGAATTTCTCGGCTTTCCTCTACTATAAAAAGCATGTATTATCCATATAAACCTTCCCCTTGAATCACTCTATCTATTGGTGAAAACCGCATGAAAATCTGTTTCGTAGTTTAAAAGATCTATGCGCATATACATTTTGAGCGACTTCATTTTAAACTATGTAGATAATGATGCAATTCGAGCGATCGCCACTA
This sequence comes from Limnephilus rhombicus, assembly GCA_929108145.2. Taxonomy (NCBI): domain Eukaryota; kingdom Metazoa; phylum Arthropoda; class Insecta; order Trichoptera; family Limnephilidae; genus Limnephilus; species Limnephilus rhombicus. Next base: position 18,448,012 of record OV815289.1, on the reverse strand, counting down.
ATTATACAATGCTTGCAATGCAACACTGGATATTTGAAAAGGGAAAATCAAATACCTACTTACTCTAGGATATCTATTTTCCAATATCTTCCGTAGAACGAATTTCAAAAGTGACATAGTACGGCCCGCCAGCCGTTTTAAATCGCACAAAAATATGTTTTCTTTGAATTTATCGACTTTTCTCTAACATAATTTTTATGTATTATACATATAAACATTCCTCTTCAATCACTCTATCTATTGGTGAAAACCGTATATGAAAATCCGTAGTTGCGTAGTTTAAAAGATAAAAACGCACATACATTTTGAGCTACTTCATTTTATACTATGTAATGATGATAATAGCGTTTTTGAATTGATGAATATTTAGTTTAAAAATATCTATATCAGGGGACAGGTAATTTAGTAACAGAATCATTTTTCCGAGCGGCATTACTAATGGTAAGTTAGTTTTGCATCTCGGAACAACAAAAGTTCTGTGTCTGCGCGCTCTTGTGAAGTTGTCGGGGACATAAAACTCAATTTTTGGTATTATATCGGGAATACAGATGTTACCGTTTAAAAGTTTATATGCTGTTGTCAGCAAAGCAGTTTTCCTTCTTTCGGCGAGGCTATTAATACCCAGCATGCCGGACAAAAAGGCTGATGGATATATAACCAGGGATAATATCTCTTAGATATAAATTTTTTTTTTATTTTTTTTATTTTTATTTATTTATTTATTTTTTTTTTTTTTTTTGTACATACAATAATGACATTACATTTTTCAGATACATTTTTTTTATATAACGTGATTCACCTTTTTTTAGAGCATGCTCGTGTAAAAAAGGTGGAGCAGCGTGTGTGAAAAACTATTTAACATATTTTTTTAGAATTATAATATATATTTTTATATATTTTTATAATTTTTTATATATTTTTATGTATATGTATTATATATATACATATATATAATACATATACATATTCAAAACAAGATATATGAAGTAGAATAGAAAAAAAAGAAAAACAGTACAAAAAAGATGAAGAAGAGAAAGAGGAAGAGAGAAAAGAGAAAAGAATATAAAAGTAAATGGATTTCCAAAGTCAATTGTCGAGAGACATTCTATTGTATTATTAAATTGAATTATTGTAATATGCTAATGATTTAGTGTTTTTATAGAACTTTTAAATTTTTTATAATTAATTTCCAATCTTAAGTTAAGGGGTAACTGGTTAAACCACTTGACTCCAATATATTTATAAAAATGTTGGGCTGTAGTGGTATTACAACGCGGTATAGTCATAGAGCCAAGAATACTTGGTCTTTTGCTGTTTGAAATAGATAATGAGTTATCATTGTTGAAACAATCTTTGTGGATTTGTAAAAGTGTAATTTTTTTATAAATATTGTGTAGTGAAAGGACTTTAAATTCTTGAAATAATCTTATGGTGGGGAAGTCATATGGTTTTTTTAGAATTATTTTTATTAATAATTTTTGGATGATTTCTAAAGGCATGAGAGAAGTTTTGAATGCACCACCCCAACCAAGAATTCCATATTGTAATACAGATTGGATCAGTGAGAAATAGATAGTTCTTAATAGTTTAAAATTTAAAATGTTTCGTATTCTAAGAAAAATGTACATTAATTTTCTTAATCTTTCTACTGTTGCATTGATTTGTATTTTCCACTTTAAATTGCTATCTATAATTACACCGAGGTATTTTATATTAGTTTTAACAGTGAGTACAGAGCAGTCAGGTTTACATAAATTTGTGTTTCTATTGCAATTGTATGAATGTATACTTATCTTTAAATTTTCAGGGAATGCATGTTTATTAATGGTGAACGGTATTACAAAGGTTTTTTCCGTATTAAGTGACAGCAAGTTTGAGTCGAACCATTTTTTTAGGATGTTTAAGTCTAATTCTGCTGTTTTCTGGGTTTCATTCCAAGTTAAACCCTCAGTTAGAATTGCTGTGTCGTCTGCATATGAAATGAGTTTAGATTTGATGTTAAGTTTAAACATATCGTTGACATAAATGATAAAAAGAATTGGCCCCAGTACAGTTCCCTGCGGGATGCCAAAATTCGTGGTCTGAGAATCGCTCATAAGGCCCTTTAATTTAACAAATTGCTCTCTATTAAATAGATAATTTTCAATCCAAGTTAAAGCATTGTCAGTTATACCAATTTTCGTTAGTTTAGAGATAAGGTTAGAGTGCGATATACTGTCAAATGCTTTTCTTAAGTCAACAAATGTTCCAATACATTTTTTTTTACTATCTAAAGATTTATAAATTTTAGATGTTAAATCAACGATAGCATCTTGAGTGCTCAAATTTTCTCTAAAACCATATTGATGTGCATTATATATATTATTTTCTTTCACAAATTTAAATATTTGCTTTTTTACAACTTTTTCAAATATTTTTGCAATGTTTGAAGTAAGAGAAATTGGCCTATAGTTACTGCTTAGACAGGGGTCCCCAGATTTAAAAATTGGGGTAATAATAGTTTTTTTGTAATTTAAGGGAAAGTTGCCATTAACAAAACTTGTATTTATGATGTGTGCCAAAGGTTTGCAAAGTGAGTCAGAATTACTTTTAAGTATTTCTACAGAAATATTGTCATAACCAGGGGAAGAATTTCCTTTTAATTCATTAATAGCATCTTTGATTTCATCAGAGTTAGTTCGTTGAAATTGTGTTAGTGTGCTACAAGGAATGAAAGGTGTTGGTAGATTATAATTATCATTATCTCTGTTTTTTATTTTAATTGCTAATTTTTCACCAACTGACCCAAAATAATTGTTTAAGATATTTGCACATTTCAATGGATTTGCGTTGACATTGTAAATTGTGTTATCAATATCTGAGATTTTATTTATATTTGAATTTTTAGGTTTTTTATTGATCATTTCATTAATAGTTTTCCACACCTTTTTATTATTGTTACCAGCAATATTGATTTTATCTTTATAGAAATCTTCTTTTGTTTTCCGGATTATGTAACATAATTAATTTCTAAAATTTTTAAAATATTCGCGTAGTTTATTGTTTTCAGGAAACTTTTTTAGCTCTTTATAAATTTTTTCTTTATGCCTAATTGATATGATAATTCCTTGTGTAATCCACGGTTTTAATTTTTTAAATTTAGTCTTTGGAAAGTTTGTTACAATGGAAGAGGAGGATTGGATATGCTTATTCAATGTCAATTCGAAATTCCGTGAACATAAATCAGTATTGTTAGACGATAGTACAGTTTCCCAATTTTCTTTTTCAAGATGTTGTTGTAATTTTTCATAATTAATTAGAATTTTTGGTAAGTTATAGCGACAATAATTATTCTTATTTATTTTATCAGTTTTAATAGCTACAATGCATGTATGATGGTCAGTAATATTATTTTTCCAAATAACAGATTTTATTTTATCTGTTTCATTAGTATTGCACCAAATATGGTCAATACAGGATGGCCTTTGTCCAAAACATTCTCTTGTATATTTTTTTATACATGGTTTGAAATTGAGTTCTGATAAAGTGTTAATATATTCAGTTTTTTCCTTATTACTGTTGTTTTCTAAATCATCGGATATGTCGATATTAATATCTCCTACAATAATTGCATTATGAAACCTGTTTGTATTTATAAAAGTTTTCAGGTTTTCGGTAAAATTACTAATACTTGAGCTGTGAGTTCTATATAATGCAATTATATCATAAGAAATATTTTTTATATTGATTTTAATATGTAGACAATTAACAAGTTCGATAAATATTTCATTAACAGAAACATCGTTATAAATACATTTTACAAAAACAACTATTCCACTATTTTGATTAATGTTGTAAGATGTAACAAAGTATTTGTATCCCGGTAAATTATAAGTACTTGAGTTGGGACTAATTCTGGCTTCAGACAATACAATACAATCAGTTTTAAGGGCCAGCTCATTCAATTCTAGTGTAAAATGATCAAAATTTTTATAGATGCTACGAATATTTAAGTGAAGGATTGTTAATGATTTAAGAGGGTCTATTTCAGATAGTGAGTTATTACATTCGAAACTGGATAGACAGATATTTTCTGAAACAATGAAAGATGAGTCTATATCTTCAAATAGTGAGTTAGACATGAAAGTATATTAGGTATATTTTTAATAGAATATTGACATTGATATTGTTGTGTTTCAATAATTTGTTCCAAAAATTGCGGGGATTTACATGGATGTTTCGCAAATTTATAGCTATCGAAAATTGTTTGATAAACTGACCCATAATAATTGTATTCGATAGTATTAAAAATAACTTACAACAATAACGATGCGCTCGGATTACACTCACTTTTGCGAAATTAGTATAAAATGTATAGATTTGGTGTATATTGTACCGGTGTAATAAAACTAACCCTTTGCGGGCGAGTTTATCAAAGTATTTCTTTAAAGTATTGTTTTTTTGGTTATCGTTTGAATTGTAAATAATACTATACATCATTAATCGTAGTCAATGCGATCTCTCGCAATTTTCAGCATCTTGTTTCGATAGTTGCACAAAGTACTGTTGGCCGTGTGGTCTGTAGGGTTTTTTTCTCCATATTTAGTGTTTTGTCTGATGCAGTTTACACACGCTGGGGTTGTATTTTCTCTTTCCGGGCATTTTGAAAGGATGTGGTCGCCTGTGCAGTGTGGGCAAATTGGAGGGTTGGTTCGATGTAGACATCTTTTAGCCGTATGCATAAACATACAGCAATGAAAACATTGCGTCAGAGGGCTGCAGTCGTCAATTTTTACTCGTTGAAACTGTATATTTAGTTTACCGAGTGCTAGGAGATTTTTTCGCATTTTCCCACTAGTTTCTATGATGTAGTTAGTGAATAGGCGCTGTTTTTCATTTATGTTTGTGTTCTTTATCTCCGCTATTAATGTGATTTTGTTGTCTTCACTTTCCTTGTAGACATCCTCAATTCCTTCATTCTGGGTAATTATTCCGCAAACTATTTCTTCCTCAGTAAGATTGGATTTTAATCCTTTTATTATTATTTTAGGTCTTCTTTTTTGTACTTCATTTACCACAAGTTCATTTTTTAGTTTTTTTAATTCATCAGTTAGGATATTTGCATATTCCTTTTTAGGACACGATATTATTATTTTTTCTTCTTTTGTTTTCCTCAAACCGTTTATTCCTATTTTTAGGTTGTTTAATTTTATTTCCTTTTTAATTATATTTTCAATTTCTTCGGCTTTTGCATTATTTTTAGTTGACGATATAATGATTGAGAATCTCTCTTCTTGAGGCATAACTTTAGTTGTTGATACTACTTGGGCGTAGGATGGTGTTTTTGCGGTTTTCATAATTTTTTCAATATTTCCCACCAATTGATCGTTTTTTTGAATAAGTTTGTCTTGTAAATGTATGATTTGTTCTTGCATTATTAGTATTGTAGATTTTATTTCATTATCGAGATCCAATATAATTTTTCCATGTTGGTTTTAGTTTTAGAGTCCTTGACTGTTTGTATCTTTTGTACTTCATTTTTCAGCGTGTTTATTAGATCTTCTATCGCCATGAAAGGGTTACGGTTGCAAGCGCGAATATAATACCGCGGTAACGTGCTCCCGTTGCAAGCGTTAGAACACTACTCATATATCGGATAATATATCGGAATTTTTATTTATTTTTTATTATTAAGTTAAAAGAAACATAATATTTCGCTTTCTTAACTTAAATACAGAGCATATATAGTACAGTAGTAAGAAGTAATATTTTTAATTTTGTTCCAACATTTTGAGGGAAGGAGATTATATATATAAACTCCCTCGTGACCAATACTTCTCTTGCCACTTTCAGTCTTGACAGTATTTGTGTACAATTTATTGTGTTGTCTAGTATAATGTTCGTGTACTTGTGATGTTTTTATAAATGTTGTGTTTGTGTGTATAAGTCCATTTTGTATTTTGTAGATTAAAAGACATATGTTATATTCATACAATGTTCTTATTTTCAAAAGGTTCATTTCCTGGTATAGTTTTTTTGTGGGAGTGTCTGGGTTATAGTTGAAGAGTTTTTTAATAACTTTGTTCTGTATTATTTGCAAGTCGTTTAAGTGCGTAATGTATGTGTTTCCCCATATTTCTATTAAATAATTTAGGTGGGACTGGATTAAGCTAAAGTATAAGCCCCTCTTTACCTCTGTTGGTAGAAGATGAGCAATTCTACCAAATACACCAATTAATGGGAATTTTTGTTTTTAGTTTTTCTACGTGTTGTGAAGCTGAAAAAATAAAAAATTTAGAAGTATACTTAGTACTAGTAATATATACTAGTATATTTGCGGCATATTCATGAGTAGAAGATACTCTCAGTTTCGCCCTGGTGTAAGACCACCATTCAGAATTAGATCTAAATAGCCAGATACTTCTCCAGCTTCTTTTTCCCATCTCCTTCCTCTCCCTACTACATTCAGCTTCACAACATACCCTAATCAGGGATGTCATGTTTCACTAGCTCCAGACGGTTGGGAGCAGTTGAGACTCTAGTTTGGGATTCGCATAAAATAAAATTGAAAAAATATTTTTTTCATGCTTTCGTTTTCGAATAAATCGAGTTGTAAATTGGGTTTCGAGTAAATTGAGTTGTAAATTGGGTTTCGAGTAAATTGAGTTGTAAATTGGGTTTCGAGTAAATCGAGTTGTAAATTGGGTTTCGAGTAAATCGAGTTGTAAATTGGGTTTCTTTCGGTCGATTTTGAAAAAAAATCATATATGCCGTTCACATGTGGTAGAAGTGAAACCTTCAGCAAACTAAAGTAGACAAGAGTGGGGAGTCTACGAAGCCTTTTTTTATCAATCTGAATGATGATGTGGAGGCTAGATGACGCTTTCTTTTGTGTTTTGTAAATTTGAAATTTAAGATTCCGGCTAAGAATTAGTCTCCGACCGAAACAGGATTTTCTACCGAAACTGAAACCGAAATCGAACCCTTTTTAGACATATTAAAATATATTGTTTACTTAAATTTGACTTTTTTTTTTACACTTATACGGAAAGTTAACACTGAATGTAGCGTGATAAATGAAATTAAAAAAAACAATAATTATTGAAGTACTAACTGGTCCCGGCATGCGTTGCTATGCCATTTAATAAATAAATTGTTTCTCCCTGAGTGTCCTTTCCCATTCGTCCCGTTCCCCTTCCGCCTTCCCTTTATTCTCCCGTTCCCACTCCGTCACCTCCAACTTCCCTCTCCCCACTCCACTCCCCCCCCCCTTCCCCCATCCCGCGAACCAGGTTCCCCTCACCCTCCTTGGTTCCCCTCCCCATCTCTCCCTCCCTCCCGCTTTCCATAGCAATAGCCGCTTCCTCGCGTGCCACCAATAGCATTTTTTTATACATATTTTATAATGCCAGAGCTCACCGGAAGTTTTATAAAAACCTTGTCCTGACAATAAAGAACACTAAAAAAAAAGAATTATCCAATTTGGTGCAGTCGTTCGAAAGTTAAGCGCTTAGCAATACATTCAGCGATTCATTTTTATATTATACATCCAGCGAAGTTAGAGATCTTGCATCTCATAACGCAGGGAAAGATTGCCGGAAGGAGAACCTAATGGCTGAAAAACCTGAGACAGTGGTTTGGCCAGTCTACAACAGGGCACAAGAAAATGAAGAAGGTCTATATCAGCGGTTTTCAACCTTTTTGAGCCTGCGCATCCCTTGGTCTTACTACAAATTTGTTGTACCCCGTACCCTCCATGTATCTTGTGTGGACGTGTAATGAAAGACATGTTATAATTTGTAATTAAACAATGAGTGAATACTCTCATTATTACATGAATTTAACAATCAATTCACACAAATACAATGGATAATTTAAATAGTAATAAATAATAATTTAAATACCCTCGACTCGGTGCAGAAACGGGCGGTCCGTTTAATTGATTCTCCCATCTTAAGGGCCCGCAACCCGGATTTGTACCGATTTGTTACATATTTCTCTTAAAGATGGTAAGTTTTAAACCTCTTTTAAAAAATATGTGTTATTCTTGAAGATAAAATCTAGACTTTGCCCGCGCCGAAACGCAAATTGTACAAAATTCCCTCGATAGAAAAAAATCGCAAAGTATGCTCCAAAAATTATTATTAACACGTTTGTTTCAGTTATTTTATAAGTTATATGTATGTGGCGAGCCAACGTACCTACCTGCGCTGCGAGAAGTACTTACCTACCTGCGCTGAAATATTCGGCATATTGTCGCACCTTACGGAAAGTACCGGAGAATTCAAATTCCCAGTACATTATTCTTTTTAGAACAGCAAGCCAAAACAAATGGTCCCGTTATTTTTACTTCTGTCACGCTCCGGTATTCCGATATTATTGTGAATTTTACTGCTTAGTAAAAAAACTATGAACAGATAAATCTAGTGTTTTATTTACACGTTTACGTAGCACGTCTGATTGCTACATGTATGAAAAAATTCACACTGTTTCTTTAGATGCTGTTTAAGATAATGCCCGCGAGATTTTTGCTCTATTTTAAACGAGTCGTGTTTTATTAAACATTTTCGCAATTTTCGCATCGATTTTGTCGATGTAAATGTTAAAGGTTATCCTCAAACATTCGTAATTTCGTATCTCTCCATCTTCTTCTTTTCGGGCCCGGTTGCAGAGCCTTAACAGACGGATGGCAATCTTTAGAGCACAGGCGTCGGGTGGGAATGCTGTCCGTGTTCTACCGGTATTACAATGGAAGATGCTCCGGGGAACTAGCGTCATTGATCCCTTCGGCACCGGTGCATAGTCGGGAAACACGCCAAACGCGTGCCCAACATTTGTAAACGGTTGACATTTGTCACATGAGAACGGGTCGTTTCTTCGACTCGTTATTGTGTTCAACAGCTCGGCTGTGGAATGATTTGCCAGCCTCTGTGTTTCCTCCTTCCTACAACATGGGTCTCTTCAAGACCAATGTTCATTCCTTCCTCTTCTCAAAAAGACCCTCCACTCAGCATCCTAGATGACGTATGCCCTGAGGGAAATTATTTTTCTCGGGGCCTGCTGTGTTGAGTTAATGTTAAAAAATATATATAATGCAATTTTGTACAGAGTGTAACATGACTTAGGGCATTTTAAGCCAGAAATTCATCCGAAATTAAACAATTTTTGTTAAGCGTCTTTTTATTTCAACGAAAAAGGTTTATGTTCTCCAAACTCGCAAAACCTATTGAGAGGGTGCAATTTTTTAGCCTCGAAAACGTTGAGTTTCGAACCCCCAATTTTTGCTTCGCGTTCCCCTCGGTACCCCTTGGGGTACGCGAAGCAAAAATTGGTACCACAGGTTGAAAACCGCTGGTCTATGTGATGTCCTCAAAGTTGTCATTTAAATTTGATTCATGATTAATGCTCTGAAGGCGTTTTAAAAAATATCTCAAAGTACCTTTCTGTAGTTTTTACATTTATTATAGGTCTGTGTAATGTTCTTTAAACTGTGGCTCACTAGCCCACAATAGTAATGATTGCAATGTAAGTTCGTTTTGTGTTGTTTATTGAATTACAATGATGGCAAGTAATATTGTATTTATGTCAAAATGGTAGCGACTGTTTACTAAGGCTTCCTGAGTAGATCTGAGCCCGGCCGAATATGCTAGCTGTTCCATTGTACTGTGCCCGCTCGTCAATCTCCGGAAACCCGAACCTTTCCGAGCGGGCGCGGTGTGCGAATATACCTATATACACATACACTGTTACGCATCTGTTAAAAAAAATCCCAAAAATTTGACTGCATCCGGACGCGACTATGGTTTTATAAAGTTGTTGTTTCATTATTTTGTGGTTATATAAAGTAACTGACCGAAGGTTCGGTTTCGACAAGTTTCGGCAAAAAAATCTAGTTTCGGCATCAGTTAAGCCGGGTACAGATTGCTGTAACGTAACATGCAATGCAACACGCAATGAAAGAATTTGCCGTCCACATTGTCGCAATGTAACAGAATTCCCATAGTGTGGACGCCTTGCGCGCACGAACCGTGCACACTACGCGCACGAACAGAGCATTTCAACTCGTACGCGCCGCAATCCACGTATTTTCGCCGAACACAAAGGGGCGCGCAGTGTGCACGGAGCGTCAGTGTGGACGGCTTATTCGTGTCTATACTGCAGAATGCGCGCGAACAATGGAGGACTTGTTCTCGGCAGACTGAGCTATGTTCACCGCGCGCATGCCGGAAACAGTTGCGAGTAGATACATGCTCGGTTCGTGCGCGCGCTGCGTCCACACTTACGAAATGTTCCTTTCATGTTACATGTTACGTTACAGCAATCTGTACCCGGCTTTACGGTTTCGGCAGAAAATCTGCCGAGCCTTCGGCCGCACCAAAACTCTACGTTCATGAATTATCGCACGTCGTTCGGCTGACTTCTGGTTAGTTCATGGCTCGTGTGTCACCCGCCATTATCAGCTGAGTTCATTTAACACGTGTAAAAGAATTTTGTGATTGTAAACGCAATTATAATTAAAAAAATCAATAAATAAGGTCCTACCTTTAAGTAAGTGTTGATTATTGACAAAATTTTGTAACACGAAGTTGTTAACATGTTTGTTATTTTTAATAGTTTTTGTTTGTTTTTAGCACTTATATCAATAAAGTAAATATGTAGTTATTTTTTCACATACACACTTCAATTATTGTGTTTTTTTATTTCACTTAAGGGCCTTTAACCAGCCAGCGAACGAGAATCCAAATATGGTTCATATCGTACAGGGTGGTTCCAATGAGAAAGATTAATTACTCTCCGTACCAGTTTTTAACAATTATAACTCAATATCGATTTTATTTCTTTCCAAATTTGCTTTCATTTATACCTACATCCAAAAATGGTGAAAGGCGTGATGATAAAACTATCAAAATTAGGTAGACACTTTCTGTAATTATTTTTTGATCATAAATATTTATAATTTTTCAATAATGTCTAGTAAAATAAGAATGAAAAAAAAAATCTTAAATATATCATCATCATCATTACATAGTATAAAATGCAGTCGCTCAAAATGTACGTGCGCGTTAATCTTTTAAACTACGCAACGGATTTTCATACGGTTTTCACCAATAGATAGAGTGATTGTTTATTTGTATAATACATGTAAATTATATTAGAGAAAAGCCGATAAATTCAAAGAAAACATATTTTTGTGCGATTTAAAACGGCTGGCGGGCCGTACTATAGTCACTTTTGAAATTCGTTCTACGGAAGAAATTAGAAAATAGATGTCCTAGAGTAAGTAGGTATTTGATTTGAATTATTTTATTTGATGAAGTGGCTTAAAATGTATGTGTGCATAGATCTTTTAAACTACGCAACGGATATTCATGCGGTTTTCACCAATAGATAGAGTGATTCAAGAGGAAGGTTTATATGTATAAAAACATGCTTATTATAGTAGAGAAAAGTCGAGAAATTCAAATATTCAATTAAGGCAGCGGGCAGCTGGCAAGCGGGTGGTGTGGATTTTATAAAGGTTGGTTAATGGCGTTGTGTTTCGTTAGCCACAGCAACGTGTGTCCGGGTCTGCTAGTTACGTAGTATAAAATGAAGTCGTTCAAAATGTATGTGCGCGTAGATCTTTTTAACTAAGCAACGGATTTTCATGCGGTTTTCACCAATAGATAGAGTGATTCAAGGGGAAGGTTTATATGTACAATACATTATTGCAGAGAAAAGCCGAGAAATTCAAATATTCAATTCAGGCAGCGGGCAGCTGGCAAGCGGGTGGTGTGGATTTTATAAAGGTTGGGTAATGGCGTTGTGTTTCGTTAGCCACAGCATACATAGTTTATTTATAAGACAGTAAATAAATAGACAAACTGAAGTATTTTCGTCACAAAACATGCGCGCGGATCTTTTTTTAATGATTTTATAAACTAAAATCATAATTCTAAAACATAGCTTTCCCAGATAATTTATTGATTTATTTTACTGCATGATTAAATGATTTGAAATGTGTGTTGTATAATACAAAATTTTGTTTGAAAATTTAACAAATCTGCCAACGATCTACGGTATAACCTTATTATGCTAAAAATAATCACATTTTCTCATTTACAATTTAAGATTTTCACGGCCAAAAGTATTTTCGTTATTTGTTTTTGGGGTGTTATGCCGTGCTGCGCTACCTCCTTCTTTCTAAACAAAAACATTTTCTCATTATTTAATACATAAAGGCGGGTACAGATTGCTGTAACGTAACATGCAATGTAACATGAAAGGTACATTTCATAAGCAGGGTACTCACCTAAAGTGTAGCATGTAACGTATTCGATACTGTATCAATCTGCAAGTGGGTACGGCTCGTCCACGGTAACGGATCGGTAGTCGTCCCGGATCCGCAGTGCTCGTGACGATATCACGTCTCAAATGGTGGCTAGTGCTGCGTTCATATTCATGTACAATATCATCGAAGATTATAAAAGCCTACGTCGGTTCTGGCAAAGTGAAATATACAAAAATAGAAATCGTTCGAATAATTTAATAATGGATATGAAGTCTCAAGAGATCAGTGGACATTTCAAGAACAATTGAATTTTATTCATCTGTCCACTCCATGATGAAAACGTTCGTTTGAAGCTCGCGCCTACGTACTCACTATACAAGCGGACGTGTTGCCGTCCACATGCACCAGTGACCCGTCGACGGTGGTATCACTGCGAGCCGCCTTTGTGCACTCACTTGATACAGTATCAGATACGTTACAGGTTACACGGTTAGATGAGTACCCTGCTATAAGTTTGGACGCATCGCGCGCACGAACCGAACATGTACCTACTCGCAGCTGTTCCCGGCATGCGCGCGGTGAACATAGCTCAGTCTGCCGAGAACAAGTTCTCCATTGTTCGCGCGCGTTCTGACGTACAGACACAAACAAGCCGTCCACACAGACGCTCCGAGCACACTGCGTGCCCCTTTGCATTCGGCGAAAAAACCGAAGCATTGTGGATTGCGGCGCGCACGAGTTGAAATGCTCTGTTCGCGCGCGGAGTGTGCGCGGTTCGTGCGCGCAAGGCGTCCACACTATGAGAATTCTGTTACATTGCATGATACATTGCGGCAATGTGGACGGCAAATTCTTTCATTGCGTGTTACGTTACGGCAATCTGTACCCGCCTTAACTTTAACAGACAAAAAAACAATCTTTCGAAATCAATTTATACTTTTTTTGTGGAAAATACGGCTAAAATTTTATTTAAAAATGACATATTTATGATTTTGTCTGGTTATTCCCTCATATCACATGAATGTTGTGATTGTAAACGCAATTAAAATGAAAATACTCAATTAGGTCCTTCGTTTATAATGTACATAAGTGTTGATTATTGACAAATTTTTGTTCCAAGAAGTAGTTAACACATGTTGTTAATTATTTACGCATTTTTTTTCGTTTTATAGCAGTAATACAAAAATATTTTTTTCGCATATTTCAATTATTGTTTTTTTTTCTTCATTTAACACGTATTAACCGTCCGTATAAGTGTAAAAAGTAAGCCAAATTTCAGTCAACAATAGATTTTTTACATGTCTAATAAAAAAGTTTCCGTTTCGGTTTCGGTAGAAAGTCCTGTTTCGGTCAGACACTAGTTATATATATTGACACAAAGCGTGTTATTTTATCTTTCTTACACCGTTTAAATGATATTTCTAACTGTAATGTTCTTTGATTTGTGTTATGGCTCACTAGCCCGCAATGTAATGACTATAACGTAAGTTCTTTTTCCTGGTTTATTGCGAATTATATTAGGAACAAATATTGTTAGTAGCGTCTGGTTACAGGCGATCCCTAATTAGGTCTGAGCATAGACATCCAAATTTAATAGACCAGAAGATACAGATGAGGGGTAAAACCAAACTATGGTGGGTGAAGAGGGGAAGATGACTGTGATTCGTTAAAAAATCAATCTGACAGTATATGGGCATCTCGCATTATAATATCACCATTTAGTTCTTAAAAGTTTGCACACGGCTTAGAGATATAGTGAGCAAACTTTATAGACTGAAGTTTTTTGTTCCACTAAATACTCTTAGATTAGTATATCTGTCATTGGCGGAATCCCTAATAAGATATGGAATAACCAAATGGGGACATTCAACAAAAACAAATCTTCTTTCAGCGCAAAACGTACAATATTCTTTGGTAAAATTATTATTAAAAAAAAACTGAATACGAACAAAGACATGATACCTATACCAAAATCATTATTATACAACTCTGTAAATGTATTATCTGTTCGTGCTATATTGTGGCTTAAAATTGCGAGTCAGCATACATCTCAATCTGAATATAATAAACTAGTGGTTCATGTTCATAATACAAGACTAACTGCAAATGATGGACTTATAATTCCCAGATACCTAAATAAATACGGTCAAAGAACTCTAGAATACCTTGTTCCAATAATTTACAACATGTTACCCAACGCAATAAAAAGCTGTGAATTGAGTTTCAGAAGGAAATGTGCGCTAAAAAAATGGTTAAGTGAAAGAACTTTTTTGTACTAATTTCTGTTATTTTCCGCTTTTCGTTTTAATGTTTTTTCCATTATTATTTTCTCTTGTCTTTTCTTTTATTTCTTTCATTTTCTCTGTTCTGTATTTCTTATAAATTTTATTAACAATTTTTTTTTCATGTACCTGTATATTTAATGTACCTGTCTCTTCGACTTGGTCGAAGACCTGTCTCAATTTAAAAAAAAGTAATTGTCAAAAGAACCTGTTGACAAACTGATATCAATCAGTTTAACGGGACTTAATTTAAAAATGTTAAAAAACTGTAATTAAATAATAAAGGAATTTTATTAATAAAAAATAAAAATAAAATAAAATAGATTTCGAGAACGAAAAGGAAAAAAAATAAATAAATAAAATAAAAGCAAAACTGCTTTTTAATGAATAGACCTTTTTACATGGGAGCGCGAATTGCCCGCCACGTTATTATCATATTTGCGTAGTCAAAATCGGCAAAGGAAAGTTCGCCCTTTTTCACACGGGAATATTTTGTTGCCGTGTTTGCCGTGAGACACTTTTACAAATGTTTCATAATTTACTTACCCCTGTAACGATCGACGAGCTCACTCGAGAAACGCCCACATTCGCTACGTTCACGTATATTAGGGTATAATGTATAGCACAAGCTCTCACTTTTGTTCGTAAAATGTACGATGGGACCAGCGCGCTGGTCAGGACAAGAATGATGACGTCACATTTTTTAGATTCAAGCGACGCTCTCGTAAGCCCAGCTGGCTCCAAGGCGGAGCTATAGCCGGCTCCATGGGGAGGGGGAAATAATACGTTTTTATCACTTAGGGCAGGTCCAGATATATTTATATGTCTATGGGTCTGAGCAACTGAGCACGGTTCGCCGAACGGCCGACTGCTCTACTTGTACGCACGTTCGGAAACACTCGGCGCCGCCCGACCATCTCCAAACAAACACGGTCTTTTCGTATGGCATTCTACACCACTACACTCATATACTACACTAACAATGCTAGTAAGAGAGACACACAAAAGGAATCGAAATGAAAATCTAGTCTCTTTCAACGGAAGCAATCTTCCGAACAGGCCCTCCATTGATATGCTTGGTGTAACCCTAAGTGACCAGCTCAGGTATGGGGGCTCCATAAACATCCAAATTCAATAGACCAGAAGATACAGGTAAGGGGTAAAACCAAACTATGGGGGGCGAAGAGGGGAAAGATACTGTGATTCGTTAAAAAATCAATCTGACAGTATATTGGCATCTCGCATTATAATATCGCCATTTAGTTCATAAAAGCAAAATCTGCTTTGAATGAATAGACCTTTTTACATGGGAGCGCGAATTGCTTGCCACGTTAATAACATATTTGCGAAGGACAAATGCTTGCCCCGAAAAGGTTCGCTAATATTCACATAGCAATATTTTGTTGCTGTGTTTAGTTAAGACACTTTTACAAATGTCTCATAATTTACTTACCCCTGTAACCTGCGACGAGCACACTAGAGAAACGCCCACATTCGCTATGTTCTAGGTAGGTCTATAGCACAAGCTCTCATATTTTGCCGTGTTATTTCGTAAAATATATGATGTTACCTCTGCGCTGGTCAGGACAAGAATGATGACATCACATTTTTTTGAATCAAGCGAGGCTCTCGTAAAGCCCAGCTGGGTCCAAGGAGGAGCTCCAGCTGGCTCCATGGGGAGGGGGAAATAATACGTTTTTATCACTTAGGGCAGGTCCAGATATATTCATATGTCCGTGGGGGGCTCCATCGAAGCCAGAGTAAAGTAAGCCTCCCAGAAACTTGGAGTACGCTTCAGGGCCCGCAGATACTTTAATAGTACACAACTGCTAACCCTGTACAAATCACAAGTGCGCCCCACGGTTGAATTTGGCAGCCACCTCTGGCCTGGAGCTCCGAAATACCTGAAAAATACCCTCGACTCTGTGCAGAAATGGGCAGTCCGTTTGGTAGATTCTCCCATCTTAAAAGACAGATTGCAATCTTTAGAGCACAGGCGTCGGGTGGGAATGCTATTCTTGTTCTACCGATATTACAATGGAAGATGCTTCGATGAACTAGCATCATTGATCCCTTCGGCACCGATGCATAGTCGGGAAACACGCCAAACGCGTGCCCAACATTTGTACACGGTTGAAATTTGTCACATGAGAATGGGTCGTTTCTTCGACTCGTTCTTGTGTTCAACAGCTCGGCTGTGAATGATTTGCCGGCCTCTGTGTTTCCTCCTTCCTACAACATGGGTCTCTTCAAGACTAATGTTCATTCCTTCCTCTCCTCAAAAATAAATTATTTTCCTCAGGGCCTCCTGTGTGGAGTTAATGTAAAAAAAAACAACGATTTCAATAAGACCTGTATGAGTTGTTCCGAAAAGCGAATAGATTAGCTTGAGGGGTTAAAACCTTAAAGTTTTCAAGGGAAATATGTTATAAATAAATAGAAATTCATAATGGGGGGCTTGATACATAACAATATGTCAAATAATTTTGTACCTTGGGGGTATAATTTTAAATTCTCTCTTCCGTTATCTGTGTCAGAATAAATTGTCTATGCTAAACAGGATGTCAACTTGTCTATGCGCATAGTAAGCATAGAGTCCTTTGTATATTTTATTTGTCTTTGGGATTTTGAATTTAGAATTCTGATTCGATCGTTTGAATTTGGAATAATGAATATTTCATTCAGTCCGTATTCAAGAAGAGATTTTTTTAAATATACGTATTGTATAATTTTATAGATTGGCATATTTAAGTACAAAGTCGCTAGTGTAACTAACGAAGTAACCAGTTTCGTTTCCCAGCATGGGTAGGCAGTGAGGATATACCGACACACAACTCTGTCTAGACATACATTTCTGGCTTCATTCAAAATCATTCATACTTTTCCATTGTAATTCTAACTGTTGACATAGTTCGACTAATTATGGCGAAGCTCGTAAAACAACTCTTTTAGATTAATGTTTACTAGGAATCGGCTTAAGTTATGAATACAAAAAAATAATTTTTGGATGAATTGAAGCTTTTGCTATCGTTTCGCTTGAGCGGATTTAAAATATAATTTTTAATTAACTTTTAAAAAAAAATTGCATAAACTACCAAAAAATGTATTTTTTAATTAGAAATGTATGTACGCATTTTCGTAAAATATCTTTAAATTTTTTATTTTGTTACCAAGTTTATTTTTGACACTTTCTCTTGAGTAGCTTTTTCATTTATTTATTTGTAAGAAACAAACAGCTTTTACATAATAATATAAAGTCATAAATATGCAAGTGAGCTGAAGTCAAGTCATAGAAGTTTCTTATGCTAAAGTACATTGGAAATGAAGTTTTAATATCTTAAAATTAATTTTGGGTTATAGGAAGGGGAGAGGAAGAGGAATATAGGAAAAGGATAGGAGATGCTCCCGATACATTCTATACTCTCATATTAAGAGGAATATAAACGCTAGAAATATTTCGAATCTCATGCCTGCAAAATTTTAAATTCGAGCGTCTTTTTGCACGAGGCCAATGAGCGAAAAAGTGGTTTTTATTTATTTTGTGCATAATTTTATAAGAACGAAAAAAAGTTAGAACATGGAAAACCTCAAAAATAGTCTTAGCCATAAAGGGGTATTTAAAAAAAATTGTTTCTTGTATTACTTCACAGTTAAGTCATAAATTTTTTTTTTTTTTTGGTGGTTTACGCTTATATTTTTTGTTACGTAAATAATAATGTTATTGTAATTGCAATACATAGAAAAGCTAGTAAAGGCTTCGATTTATCCGTAGCATATTTTTTGATGTTCATACTGTAAGCCGATTCGTCGTAAAGATTAATCAAAATAGTATCTAAATAGGATTTTACGTATATGTTCATCTTAATAATCGATCGTACGCGTTATTTCATATTATCGATATTTCGACTAGGTTATTACTAAAAATATCGATGCTGTGAAATTTTGTATTATATTTATTTATTTATTTATTTATTGTTCTTATACGCCCGTAGGGGCTTTTACATAGATTATAAAATAATATTTAAGATATCGAGGATTACACATACATAGAATTTATATCAAACGTTATAAAAGTGAAAAAACTTAGAATATACAAGTAGTTTTTAAAGAAAAAACAACTTGTATATTCTTGCTTAACACTGTGAAATATTTTAAACAATGTAATATTTAACAATAACATAGAACAAAATATAATATAAAACATTACAATAACACATCAAATCGTTAAATATATTATACCCACGTTACAATAATTTGTAGGATTCCACAAAGTGTTGGTTTAAATTGCATTTTAGAATGTAAAGGGAATCAGCGAATACATCTACAATACCACCAAACTTGTTGCCTAAATCATGCATCCTATTGGTAAGTGAGTGTGATTGATAGTTGGTTGTGTATGTGTTGCAAAAGAATGTTATATTTTGTCTAGTATTCCTTGTCGGTACATGGAGTTTAATACTAGAAACGATGGCAGGGCTGTCAATTAGGTTGTTCATAACTCTGTACAATAAAATTAGGTCTGAAATAATTCTTCTGTCAGACAGCGTAATTAAATTGTAATTAATATTGTGCACATACACGAGGAATTGGGCAATTGTTTCTACATGAGGGTAAATAAAATAAATCGTATTGTCGGGTTGATCTTGATCAGTGGTTCCCAAACTCTTTAGGCCCACGGACCCCTTTCCCAAACAGTTATGACCCCCGAACCCCCAGGCGGATAGCACTAGCACAACGAAGGGGACGGAATGGGATTTTTTTTATTTATTTTTTTTTTACATGAGCTCTACACAGGAGGCCCTGAGGAAAATAATTTCCCTCAGGGCCTATGTCATCTTTGGGGATGCTGTGTGGAGGGTTTTTATAAAGGAAAGGAAGGAGAGGAGAGTTCTGGGAAGGAAAAGGGTTTAAGAGGGTGGGTAGGAATATGGGGTTCAGTGTGTCACGGTCATCCGCCTCCGAGACCTAGACAAACCTCACCCCATGAACCCGGGCACCCCTGCTAAATCACCAAACGTAGCGAACCACTTGGGGTGATTTATGGCAGAGGTGTTGGTTATCCAATAAAGGTTCCCGGGGCGGCGGTACCCATTCCCGCCTCCCAATTGGGATAGGGTGGAACGGCAAATTTTCCACAATGAAGGGAGTGAAATGGAATATGGAGTTTGAACGAGGTAGGATGGACCCCGTTCCACCCCATATCCAATTCCGCCCCCTCCATTATGGTAAATTTGCCGTCCCACCCTATCCCATTATGCTCCTCCCCCGGCGAAACTTCCATACGTATAAAGATGTGTCAAAACTTTGCCGCGGACCCCCTGACGTCGTTCAGGGACCCCAAATCAATTTTTATTTTCCACAGACCCCCTGAATGATCCTGGGTTCCGTACGCACCACTTTGTGAACCACTGGCCTACGTTGATAGGTAAAGCCAAGCCAACATTTTTGTTCTTTATTATCGAAACCAGATAAATTTTCGTGGACCCCCATTTTTTTTATCACGCCAACGTAGACCCCCGTCGGGTCTCCCGTGGACACCTGGGGGTCCACCTGAACCACTTTGGGAAACACTGATCTTGACGGAATATGAAAATTTATTAATTGGGTAAGTTCTGGTAAGTTCGAGCCATTATTTAGAATTTTAAACAATAGGATTCGATCAAAAATTAGACGTCGTGTTTGGAGGGAGTTGAAATTGTAAATTTAATGGATTCGGTATAATTTGAGAAATCTAAGTTTAATTTAAAATGTATGTATTTCAATTTTTTTTTATTTCTTTCTATTCTTTCAATATGGGCTTGGTGTAAATGAGACCAGATCGGTGTACAGTGTTCCAAGTGCGGGCGAATATATGAGGTGTAAAGGTAGGGTTGCCAACCGTCCTGTTTTCCCAGGACATGTCCTGCTTTTTGGGGTGTCCTGGGCTGTCCTGGATAGTTTTTAAGCATCGTCCTGAGTTTTTAAAGAGTCCTGTTAAGGACCTATGTATTAAAATTCAAGCGCAAATGTCCCTCAACATTTGTGGAGTTGAAAAATACAATAAAAATAAAGAATAAAATAATAAAAGACTAATTAAAAAATAACTTATATCATTGATGAAGCTATTCCAAATTCCTGTAATATTAAAAAAAACTGTTTCTGAAAAAATTAGAAAATACACAGATTTAGGAAATGAGATTAAAAGAATTTGGCATTCTCGGACTATAAAAATATTACCATTTGTTATTTCGGCTACTGGCATTATACCTAGCTCTCTGATTCTAAATTTAGGCATATTAGATTTGTCAAGTAATTTATATGTAAAAATGCAAAAATCGGTCATTTTAAATACATGTAGGATTACAAAAGATTTTTTAAATATTTATATTGAGGGATCAGTAGGATTTATAGGTTCAATTAGGAATTCCACAGAGCCGAACCCTCTGATATGAAAATATCTGGAGTCGGTTAATAATTTTCCCATTTGGTCTCTGGTAGGTTGACATGTTGTTCTTGTATTGTTTTGTATTTATAATAAAACTTATATAGTGCAATTGCATAGCGTGGATTGACTAGATGATCATTTGGGGAAGTGTGTGAAAGGGTTTAGTTTTTCCTGTGGGGAAAATATAACCCGGATATTTAAATCTGGTGCGTATTAAAAAATAAAAAAAATAAGAATTTGTCCTATTACATTACTTACTTACACTAGATTATTTAATGATTAAAAACATCATTCCTCCATTTGATTCGCTAATTGAGTAAAAATGTTAGTTGAACACTTTAATAAAAAATGTGATTTCTATTAGTTGTTTTATTGACCTTGTTTTCAGTGCAATATAACTATAACAATTAGGTACAGCTCTTTTACGTATATGGTCCTGGCTTTAAATCGAAATGATCTGGTATATCTACCTTCAAATCCTGGATTTCATAGTTTGGAGATGGCAATCCTATGTAAAGGGAATATAAAGTGTTTATGTTGTGGAAGGATTTTGCTATACGAATTATAAATCCCAGCATTTTATTGGCTTCGTTAATGACTTCATCAGTGTGTTGGATAAAGTTTAATTGAACATCCAGTATTACCCCAAGGTCCCTGATATATTCTACTTCACTGATATGTGTGCCGTTTGATGTGTTTACAAAGAAATTTTATATTTCTTACGTGTAAATGTTAATCTCTACATTTTATAAATCATCTGTCTGTCTGTTCGCGATAAACTCAAAAACTACTGAACGGATTTTCATGCGATTTTCACCAAAACATAAGCGTGTTTCGTGAGGAAGGTTTAGGTATGTAATTTGTCAAGGATTTGTGTAAATTGGTTGAAACATAGCGATAATTGTTAGAAGTGTCGGAAAAAGTCAAGCCGCCTAGAAGCTTTCATCGAAAACACTGCCTAATCCATTTGAGATATAACAAAACAATTCATGGTGGGATATTCCTCTTTTATAGATCTACAAAAAAGTCCGCGAAGGCATATATCTATCTTTTACGGATAGCTTACTATACCCATCCTATCTTTTAAAAAAATGGTCACGTACATTGCGGTAATTGAAAAGTTATTTAGACGAATACAGTATTAATCCTTATTAACTTAAATACATTAGTTACCGGTAGTTGGCGGTAGTTATAAAGGTTGGATAACCATTAGTTTGTTTAATTCCCAATAGACAAAAAGACGATTGAGGTCTTCATGGAGTTTAATGCCGTCATTGATTGATTTAATTTATTGTGGTCGAGGGGTAAGGCTCTCGACTTTCGATCCGGATGTAGCGGGATCAAATCTCCGCGTGCGCATGTACATTGTATTTGATTGATTTGTTTTATTTAACAATTAAATCATTTAAAAATAAAAGGGGACATTTGAAGCCTGTTCCAGAGTTGAAGATACTCTCAGTATCGCCCTGGTGTAAGACCACCATTCAGAATTGAATCGTTACTTTGAAATGGCCTTGGCCGGTTGGTGACCAGATAGCCAAGTACTTCCCCACCCTTCTCTTCCCATATCCTTTCCCTCACAACATACCCTAATTGGGAATGCCATAGTCTCACTGGCTCCAGGCAGCAGGGAGCAGTTGGGACTCTAGTGCGGTACTCAAAAAAAAAATAATCAAAAACAACTTTTGCGCTAAAATTTATCGTTTCTAGGCTCCGTTTACCAGGCAAACTAAGAAAATATTTGTTTTTGCCTGGTGTATGGTGTATTCCTCTTACCTTGATCGTGCCTGTTTGTTTTCCATAGGCGTCCTCGACTTCTTCTACGTATATACCATTTCTTTCTTCCTCCATCCGCTCTACATATCCAATACATCTTAGCGTCCCTTTCTTAAACTTACTCACTATGTTTACAGCAGCCTTGAATTCTTTCCGGATTCCCACATTTCTCTCACTATCATGAATATATATATGCGCCTCAGGGATCTCATTTCTACAGCATTCAGTCTACTTTAATCCTTCCTCTGCCAGTTCCATGCCTCACTGCCATACATCAGGGTAGGTACCAGCACTCCGTTGTGGACTGCTAGCTTCGCATCTTTGGAAAGTTTTTTATTAGCGCCAACGGAATTCAGTCCTAAGAGCGTTTAACCAGCCAGCGGACGAAAATCCACATTTCGTCGAAAGTTGTTATTCCGATCGTGCAGGACGGTTACAATGAGAAAGATTAATTATTCTTCGTACCAGCTTTTTTAAATTATAACTCAATATCGAATTTATTTCAATCCAAATTAGCTTTAATTTATACCTTCATCCAAAAATGCTGAAAGGCGTGATGATAAAACTATTAAAATAGTGTACTTTTTGTAGTTATTTTTTGATTATAAGTATTTATCATTTTTCAATAATGTCTAAATTTAATAAGAATGTTAAAAAAATCTGAAATATATTAGTTTGTAAGTGCGCAAATAAATACACAAATGGACCAATTTTCGTCAAGAAACACATGTACGTACATATTTTTTAATGATTTTATTGAAACTAAAATTAAAATTCTAATACATAACTTTGCTAGATAATGTATTGATTTATTTTACTGCATGATTACATTATTTGAAATGGGTGTGGTATAATACAAAAACTTTTTTGAAAATTTAACAAATCTGCCAACGACCTATGGAATAACCTTATTATACTAAAAATTTAAAAAAAATCTAAAAATTTATTACATACGAATGCTAGATAAAAGAACAATCTTTCGAAATCCATTTATAATTTTTTGTGGAAAAGAGTCAAAACGTCTAAAAACTTTTTTGAAAATGACGTATTTCAGGCTTTCTCTGGTAATGCCCTCTTAATGGAGTTACCTGCATTCACCCTTCTTTCAATATCTCTATCAGCCTTCCCATCTCTCGTCATTAGTCTGTTCTATAAGTAAATTAATGGAGCCCCACCACTTTCCCAACGGCGTTTCTTCCTTCACCGCACACGTCAAGACTCTATTTTTTTTTGAACGAAGCTACATTTATTTGAACGACTCTAGACGCTCCAATGGAACTCTAGACCAATTAATGGAGCCGTCTCTAAAGTGCTAAAAGTACCTAACTATAAAATAGTTTTATAGAATAAACAATATTTAAATAATGTGATTTGTTATTTTCCGGCCAAAGGTGTCATGTTGATTTATTTTCACAATAAAAGCACTTCTGAGAAACAATAACTTTGGATATTTTCCTGAATTACTGGGAAGACCCAAAACGCATTGATTGAGCATGCCAATCAAAATACTATTAAAATCCATCAAAACCCATTAATACTAATGAAGACGACGTGACGGGGCAAAGCTTAATAATTGTTGGTATCCGGTATTTGATGGCTACATCAAAACAAAACGCCGAAAACAACAATAGTTTTACTAATTATTTTATACTTTTTGTTGTTGTTTTTAAATTGCTCTAAATAGGAGGACCTGAGGAAAAAAATTCCTCTCAGAGTCTATGTCGTCCTTGGAAATGCTGTGTGGAGGTTCTTTTTAGGAAAGGAAGGAGATGAAGTTCTAGGAAAGAAAAGTATGAAGGATGGGTAGGAATCTGTAATCTGTATAACTTTTTTTATTACAAAATCTATTTTAATTTTTACAGCTGGTATTTCGGGTTTCCAGACCAGAGGTGGCTGTTTATCTCTATTTCTAATGTCCACATGAAAATGTGGACAATATTGCATGTAATGGATCATTACATCTTTTTTAGATTAGGGGCCTGTAATCTTAGGAGATGCTGTGTGGAGGGACTTTTTAATGAGAGTGAGAAAAATGGGCCTCAGTGTGTCCAGGAGTGACGGGCGTATAAATCCATCACTCCAACCAGTGGCGTAGCTAGCATGGATGGCACCCAGGGGGGATGTCACCCCCCGGGGCGTAGTGTCACCCCCCCCCCTATTAAAGTAAACTTGAGAAATTCAAAAGCTAATTTCGACTTCATACAATTGGTCCAGCCTGGGGGGGGAAGGGAGGGGGGTGGCTAGAGAATTTCAGAATATAGGCTATACCGCCTATAAAAGACCGACCGAAGCAGAATTCGGGCACTCCACAGGGAGCCATAGAGTTACGAAAATATAAATAACAGACCGTGTTCATGTGTATGCAATATCTTGGTAACGTGTAGGGAATGCAATCTCGTTCTCGCGAGATCTCGGCCTTTTTTAGCGAGATTGATCTCGGACGAAAAAAGGGCGAGATCTCGCGAGTTTAACGAGATTGCACTCGAGCATAAAAACATCTTATTCGAAGCGCGGACTGACACGGACGGAGTTGCGATCTGTCTGTTTCGTTCGGTGCGCGTGAGGCGGCGCGCGGGCGGCCTGAGGTAGCCTGAGATCTGTGGTTCTAACTAGCGTAGAATCCGAAACGGCCTTCTCAGCGGTTGGTTATCTGGTCAACAATATAGGAAGCCGTTTAGCAGACGATTCTTTAGACATTTTGTGCTTCTTAAGGAGCTATTTTCAAAATAATTCGTAATAATGGCTTATGATTTGAACTGAACAAATCTTTCATTTGATTGGTACATTTTGTTAATTAATCTGTAATATCTAATGGATCTACTTAGAAGATATAGTTTTATTTAATTGGTAGAAGAAGTCGGGGACGCCCGAGGAAGACGTGGCACGACCAAGTGAATCAGATACTTGAGTCGGGCCATTTGAAAAGTCGGAATAATAGAAGAGCATGTATGAGACGATGTATGAATGTGAACGAGGCAAGGAGTGTGTGCCAAGATCGAGTTGTTTGGTGGTTCGTTCTCTCTGCCTACCCCTGCGGGGAAACGGCGTGATGGTTAGTTAGTTAGTTATTATTAGAATTAGTTGATATTAGAAGAGAAGACTGGTTGTTTCTCTCATTTGTTATTTGATTCGGGTGGTCCGCCCCCCCCCCCCACCACCCCCCTCGATACGCCACTAACTCCAACTGTGGTGCATGGCAATGGGTCGAGAGATTACGGCTGGAGGGTCAAAAGGCCTCCCTCAACTAGTCTATTTCGTTACAGCCCGCCACGCAAATGGTGGGCAAACACATCGGCTGCAAAGACCTAGACAAAACTCACCCCATGAACTCGAACACCCCTGCTAAATCACCAAACGTAGCGTTTGATTATCCATGGCTAGGAACCAGTGAGACAATTGCATTCTCAATACTTGTGGTTATTGCAAGGATGAAGGTAATGGGGATGGGAAGGAGATGAATAATTTATTACCTGGCTATTCAGATGTGGTCATCAAACACGGCTAAAGCCATTTAAAGCAACTTTTCAATTCTGAATGATGATCTTACACCAGGGCGATACTGAGAGTATCTTCAACTCTGGCACGTGCCCTAAATATAAAAAATCAATAACACATAACACGCATTTTCAAAACGATGACACGCATTTTTATTAATAAATTTTACTGCAAACCCGTGGCAGTTATATAAAAAAATAAAAAGTCGACAAAAAGTTATATAATAAATGAAGAATTTCTGAGTTGACAATTTATCCGTTTTTATCACTGAGTAAAAAATACACACTTTTAAATTCAATTGACTTTTTTACATTAGCTCCACAGGAGAATCTGAGGAAAAAAAATCCTTCAAGGTCAATGTCATCTTTGGGAATGTTGTGTGGAGGGTCTTTTTAGGGAAAGGAAGTTCTGGGAAGGAAAAAGGTATGAGCCATGTGTAGGAATCTGGGGTCAATGCGTTCAGAAGTGACAAACATATGAATCCATCCTTCCCACTGCGGTGCACGGCGAAGGGTCGATAGAATCCTGTTGAATAGGTGAAAATATCTCGCCACGCAGCAAAAGCATCCACCGCCAAATCTCACCCGATAAACCCGGCCACCCCTGCTAAGTAACCAAACGTAGCGAACCACTTGGGGTGACCAATAAATGGTTCCCGAGGCGGCGGTACCCGTACCCGCCTCTCAAATTTAAATACTTTCTTAATCTTGTCATTACACTACAACTTACATTATTTCAGAATTTCCACGTTTTTAATACGTTCATACACAGTGTTAACACACATCCGCCTCAGGGATCTCACTTCTACAGTATTCAGTCTATTTTCATCCTTCCTCTGCCAGTTCCATTCCTCACTGCCATATTACATTAGTATTGGTATCAGAACTCCATTATGGACGATCATTTTGAGTAATTTAGATGATTCTTTTTATTCTGTGCTATCTCAAGTCCCCGACGCACAGTGGGCTGAAAATCGCCTTTCATAGACATAGAGACTTAAATTTTCAAGGGTATTTTTTTTTCGCTAGAATGGATTTTGCTGATAATTACTATGCTATAAAATGTCGTATGAAGCAATTGCGTGTACAAATGAAGGAGTTATCATTTTTTAAAGAAAAAATTGTATTACACTGACATTAAAAATGAGGATATCTCTGGAATCATAAGGTTGGCCATTCCATCCTTACACACAAATTTACTACTATTTATTTGTATTTTTTTGACATACTTGGTATTGTGGCGCAACGTGCGATTTTTTTTTTTTAAATCTTCAAAGTTGAAAAAATACTTTTTTATGTTGATGATTCATTTTAATGCTTAAATGCATTATCATCCTCTTCTACAATATTTATCACGATTACTGATTAATAATCAATGTTGAAGCACCCATTTCCGTACATTACTTCGACCAGAACTGTCAAATGTGCCAATGATGGAATGATGCCGATATGGTGGAGTAACTCTAGAGCAGGGATGCTCAAACGGTCGATCGCGAGTGCTTTTTGAGTCGATCTCGAGAAAAAATTGCCGATGTAAATAGATGTATTCACAATTTTTGTTTTAGTTGATCTTAAATTAATGAGACCGCCCATTTTTCACGCCTTTATGTTTAAAATTTATTTGTTACTCATATTGTAAATGGTCGCGCATTTTGGTTGTTGTATACTCTATCCTCGTTTGTGGTGTGTGACGTCACAAGACCCCAAAAAAAAAATCGTAAAATTATTGCATATTCATGGTGAAATATTGTTGAAAATTGCCCCCCGAAGATATCGATCTAGTTTCTAGTGTGTGGTTTGGTTTATTTATGAGTCAGTCAGTCCGAGTTGTAACTCGAAGGCGATACAAAGTTTCAAAATGAGGGCGGTGAATAGATTCACTCTTAATTCAAAACCAGTTATGTGATCAGAATGTAAAATTCCAGTTCTGGATTGATCTGCTGACATATTTCGAAGGAAAACATTCTCTTATTCGACGTATAAAATTCTAGTTGCAGACTCTGCATGTGCTGCCAGAATAAAGAAAATCATTTTCATCTGAGTGTAGTTTTAATTCGCCGCACACAGATTTAGTTTAATCCAGTTCATAATGTAAAATTTCTGTTGTAATATTTCGAAGGCAAACATTCTTTTATTCGAAGTGCAGTCATAAAATTCAAGTTGCAGATGTATGTGCTGCCAGAATCAAAGAGAAGCCATTTTCATGTTCTGAGTGTAGTTTTAATTTGCCGGAGACAGATTTAATTTAAACCAGTTTTGTGTTTAAAATGTAAAATTCAAGTTGTGGATTCATCTGCTGAAACATTTCGAACGAAAACATTATCTTATTCGAAGTGCAGTAATACAATTTTTGTTGCTGACTACGCATGTGCTGCCAGAATAAAAAAAAACTGTTTCTTATTCTGAGTGTAGTTTTAATTTGCCGCAAAGATTTAATTTAAACCAGTTTTGTGTTCACAATGTAAAATATTAGTTGTGGATTCATCTGCTGACACATTTCGAAGGAAAACCTTCTCTAATTCGAAGTGCTGTTAGAAAATTCTAGTTGCAGACTATTTATGTACTGAATCAAAGAAAAACCATTTTCATATTCTGAGTTGAGTTTTAATTCACCGCATACAGATTTAATGTAAACCAGTTTTGTGTTCAGAATGTAAAATTCCAGCTGTGGATTCATCTGCTGACACATTTCGAAAGAAAAACATTTTCTTATTTGAAGTCCAGTCATAAAATTCTTGTTGCAGACTATTTATGTAATGAGTGTAGTTTTAATTCACCCCACACAGATTTAATTTGAATGAGTTTTGTTTTCACAATACTTACGCAGAAGCGATTTTAAATTAAAACCTGACCTGGGTACCATTCCCGATTTCCGAGAGCAGTTACCGAGAGCAATACAGTAGAATTTATGAACATGATTTTTATTCTAAGTCACATGTGATACAAAAATTAAAAATTACTTTTAAAGTTAAAAACAAAAGGCCGTTACTTTAGTTAAATTTTACCAAAATACAATCAATTTGACTGCTTGTTGTACGTTACTTTTAACTTTTGTACTTACTTTCCGAAAACCGATAGTTATTCTAGAGCCGTGGTCGTCAAACCGCGGCCCGCGGCGGATATTTGTGCGGCCCGCACAAATATCTGCCGTTTTCTTTTTAAGGCGATCCAATAGTTCAGGAAATAATCGAAATCGGAATTCACGCCCTTTTATGGGGGGGAGTTTGAAAATACTTAAGAAAAAGCTTTTGGAACGTTGGAAAAGGTATTTTTAAGAATTTTTTTTACAGGTTCATTTCGTAAAAACCTGTAAAAAACATTAACTCCCTTCTTACGCATTGTTTATTGTAATAAAACGGAAATTTAAAATTGATTTCACGAAATCAAGCGACGCGGAGGCACGCGTCCATCTTTCGCTCCGTTCGGGGCGTGACTGAGGTATGGCGACTATGGGGTGGACAGTAGTTCTTCGGTGGACGCCATAGGGTTCACTTTTAAATACCGAATTCGTCGACTAGCGGCCGTATTGTAAAATAACAATGCGAAAATGCATATTTATTTTATTTTGGGAAGATCGGGTGTAAATATCAACTTTTTTGCGATTATTATAAAATAAACTGAATTTGCCACACTGTACAATAAAACCATATCCGAAATGGGGTTTATAAATAGAAGAGTTTGGACTTGAAAGTGCGTTTTTTAGACCTTATACTTTATTTTTTTTATAGGCCTATTAAAAGACTTATAAAAAAACTGACCGATACTTTTAAGGGCCAAGGTATGTTCTACACCCAGTATTTAATTGAAGCATCTATAATACTTTTAAGCGATCAAATTTTTAAAACAAAAACATATGATTTTGCATTATTTACTACGGCTTCATCTTAAATATATTTTTTTATGTAAAATTGATTATAGTTTCCGTTTTTTTACAATTAATTATATTGTCGTTTGAGACTTTCGGGGGGGCAGCAGAAGACCCAGAAAAAATTAGAGGGTGTAGAGATGGCACAGTGAGGGTGTAGGACCTACACTGTAGGTAGGTAAAAAAATATGGTCATAAAATACCAAAATGGCATGCTTATCACGTAGGTACAAGCAAATGAACTTTAATATTCTGCCAAAATGAACTTTAATATCCTCCCCACGATATCATAAGTTTGCGGCCCGCGGTGATACCGCACATTGTCCTATGTAGCCCCTGACCAGAAAAGTGTGACGACCGCTGGTCTAGAGTTACTTCGCCATATCGGCATCATTCCATCATTGGCACATTTGACAGTTCTGGTCGAAGTAATGTACGGAAATGGGTGCATCAACATTGATTATTAATAAGTAATCATGATAAATATTGTAGAATAGGATGATAATGCATTTAAGCATTAAAATGAATCATCAACATAAATAAGTTTTTTTCCAACTTTTAAGATTTAAAAAAAAAAAATCGCACGTTGCGCCACAATACGAAGTATGTCAAAAAAATACAAATAAATAGTAGTAAATTTGTGTGTAAGGATGGAATGGCCAACCTTATGATTCCAGAGATATCCTCATTTTTAATGTCAGTGCCATACAAATTTTTCTTAAAAAAATGATAACTCCTTCATTTGTACACGCAATTGCTTCATACGACATTTTATAGCATAGTAATGATTAGCAAAATCCATTTCTAGTTAAAAAAAATACCATTGAAAATTCAAGTCTCTATGTCTATTAAAGGCGATTTTCAGCCCACTGTGCGACGTTGCCCTTACTTTACGCAGCAAATTGAAATGGTAGAAGAAGTCGGGGACGCCCGAGAAACACATGGCACCATCAGGCGAGTCAAATAATTTTGTCTGAATAAGTAGGTTTTTGATTTGAGTAATACATGCATGTGATTAAAGCAAGGAGTAAGGAGTGTGTGCTAAGACCTAGTTGTTAAGCGGTCCATCTTATCTGCCTACCCCTGTAGTGAAACAGCGTAATTTTTAGTTAGTTATTTAATTTTTTTGTTAAGTATGTGTTTTCCTTGATTATTTCCGTGTAAACCAACAATAAAACAGTTCATTAAGAAGAACTATTAAATTTTAACTGACATCATAAATATTAATTGAGAAGCGATTTTTTCATGGTAAATGATTCAAGATTAATGGCCACCGTTTACCAGCTGACATAATGTCTGTACCCGAAAAGCATACGGATGCAGCATGGCGGGTGCTTAAATCGAAGAATTAAAAAAAAAAATTTAAAAAAACATTCGTACATCGTCTAATACATACTCTTCTATTATTCTGACTTTTGACATAGCCCGACTCAAGTATCTGATTCACTTAATCGTGCCATGTCTTCCTCGGGCGCCCCGGCATCTTCTTCGCACTATTTTCTTCTTTCATTCGCTCTACATGCCAAACCATCTGAGGATCCCTTTCTCTATCTTACTCATTATGTTTATATCAGCTTTACATTCTTTGCGGATATCCACATTTCTCACACGATCATACATGGTTTTACCATACATCTGCCTCAGGGATCTCATTTCAGGAGCAATCAGTTTACTTTCATCTTTCCTCTGCCAGTTTCATGCCTCACTGTCATAAAACAGGGTAGGTACCAGGACTTAATTATAGACTACTAGCTTCGCTTCCGACAGTTTTTTACTAGCGCCAACGGCATTCAGTCCTGCATTAATGGAGTTACTTGCATTTACCCTTCTTTCAATATCTCTATCAGCCTTCCTACTTCTCGTAAACATTCTACCCAGATACACAAACTCATTCCTATTCATTGTAGTAGGAAATCCAATGATGAGAAGTATAAATAAAATACAAAAAAATAAACTATACTTTTTATAAAAGTGGTCTACAACAAATTTATGTCTTTTTTATAGTAAATTAATAATAATAAATTAAATACATTATTATTACATTGTCACTGAATATTACACCTCAGTTAACATATTCAATAAAAGGTCGAAAATAATAGAATCGAATAATATAGACATAAAACTGAGAATACTCCTCATCAAGACCTATGTATGGAGTATCTTGATGTACGGCTGCGAAACATGGTGCCTATCCGAAAGAGATAAACGGAGACTAGAGGCTTTTGGGATGTGGTCCTATAGAAGACTATTAGGAATTTTCTGGAGAGACCACATTACAAATGAGGAGGTTCTCCAAGGAGGAAGGAGGAAGGCACCTGCTCAGGACCTTGTCCGAAAGGCGTGCAAGATGCATCGGCCATGTAATACGACAAGAAGGCCTCTTGCATGCCATAATGGAGGGTATGACCGAGGGGACAAACTCTAGGGCTCTAGGGGACGCCCACGCCAAGAGTATTTTTTTTTTTACAATAACTCCACACAGCAGGCCCTGAGGAAAATAATTTCCCTCAGGGCCTATGTCATCTGAGATGCTGTGTGGAGGGTCTTTTTGAGGAGAGGAAGGAATGAACATTGGTCTTGAAGAGACCCATGTTGTAGGAATGAGGAAACACAGAGGCCGGCAAATCATTCCACAGCTGAGCTGTTGAACACAAGAACGAGCCGAAGAAACGACCCGTTCTCATGTGACAAATGTCAACTGTGTGCAAATGTTTCCCGACTATGCACCGGTGCCGAAGGGATCAATGATTGTAGTTCCTCGGAGCATCTTCCATTGTAATAGCGGTAGAACAAGGATAGGATTCCCACCCGACGCCTGTGCTCTAAAGATTGCAATCCGTCCGTTAGGGAGAATCTATCAAACGGACCGCCCGTTTTTGCACAGAGTCGAGGGTATTTTTCAGGTATTTTGGAGCTCCAGACCAGAGGTGGCTGCCAAATTCAACCGTGGGGCGCACTTGCGATTTGTACAGGGTTAGCAGTTAGTATCTGCGGGCCCTGTACGGTACGCCCAGGTTTTGGCCTAGTTTTGGCAAAAAAACGAGTCTCGGTTAAGTTTCGGTTTCGGCTGCCATCCTGCCGAAACCGAAACTGAATTCGGGAGGTTTCGCGCTGCGATCGGACATGTTTTTGCTGCGCCCGCGCTCATAGTCGTGTCAGGACATGTTTATTAGATTGTTTAATTATGAATACTGATAATAATTATTAGTCCATTAAAATTATCAATAGTTGTAGCTTAATGAAGCTCTTTACAGTTTTTTTAGTTTGAGAAAAAACTCTTTGTATTGCATACATTAAGTGTGTGTGTGATCAGCTTTAGTATTTAGAAGGTACTTTTTAATTGTAATTTTACTGTAGTTCATTAAAAAAGTGCCATAAAAATGAACACAGTTTAGAAGAAATTATTTTATTCTTGAGATGAAAGATTATTTTTTGTTTAGTGTACCCACGGACATATGTTGGATGTCTATGAGTGTACCCAAAGTGTACCTAAACAAATTACGTACAAAGAAGTAACTTAGTGTTATACCTTTTATTTTATTTTTTATTTAAGTTTTTATTCCAGCAGGGCTGGGAGGGTAGTGCAATCCCAGTCTGCCATATTACATAAAAAATGAAAATAAAGTTCGAACATAAATAATAGTAATAAAAATTAATCACAAAATTAAAAACAAAATTAAATTAAACAAAAATAAAACAGAAATTAAAATTTAAAAAAGAAAGATTGTTTTTTTTTTATCGTCCATCAGGGAGGTCGCCTCATCATTTGCATCCATCGCTCATTCAGTGTGGAGCTGAGCCACCCGGATGCAGCCACGACAATGATGTTGTTTGATTTCCGTGTCCTGCTCCAGAAGCTGGCTAGCCGGTGGCGAAGTAATGCTGGGAATGAGTGCACCCTCCCTTCGGTGAACATCGTGGAGGCGCTGCAGAACCTCGGTAGTTGCATAAGTTGCCTGTATGCATTGTTGTAGCACACCCTCAGTTTGTCCCATTGCGCTGCTGGGTATTGCGTCCACAGTTCAGATGTGTACAAGGCAGTGCAGTATGTCTTGAAGAGAAATTTTCTGACGTCGTCGCTACAGTGGTAGAACCGCCTGAGAGCATTCCCGCCCGTATGTTAATTGCTCTTCTTTGTCGTTCATTTTATGTTTTTCGTAAATGCCACGTATTTCTTTTTAAAATATTATTTACGAATGAGTTGATTCGAAATAAATATTACTGGTATAGTAAGTATATTTATTTCAAATCAACTCCTTATTTAAAAAAACACAAATAATTTATTGGAAATATGGAATGGTAATTGTGTTATGTTTATTATTAATTCGAATATCAGAGACTGAATGATTAATATATGATTCAAAAATAAAGACTGACTGATCAAGATTGACTATTTTTTTCTCATGAATGAAACATGACCTTATATTAAGTGGCGGCTCGTGACTTTTGGGTGTGCTAGAGTGCTGATATTAAAAAAAATGGCATTATTGATGTTGTTGTAGCCGAAATAAAACTTTTTTTTTTTTGAAAATCAGTTTTTTGTATGAAAAATTTCAGAAAGTTT